>CP125978.1:497120527-497742395 GCA_030063025.1 Avena longiglumis | reverse complement strand
TTTTAACAAACTACCTTCACTTACCTTTGCATCTAAAATCAAATATATTATTTTCATAATGAATCTGGAGTTGGATTACGGCTCGGTGGTCGGATAATCTAGTGTGGTTGATAGTGGAACAATGGTTTGAAGTACATGGTTGTAAAATCATGTAGTGGAATTCCATTATCTTTGGAAATGTCATACATCGACTAACAACAAATGTAGTCGGTGATTCTTGACCGTAATAAAGCATTGACCTGAAATTCTATTATGAGATGGGGAAGTCAGTTGTACATTTTTCCTTTCACATGTACTTATATCCTAAGTCGAACTGTGATCCAATGTGAAGTTCCGCGAATGGGAACCTATAACATCGTGTCATGTGTTGCAGGATAACGACTTAGAATATTAGAAGGGATGGCCTCATATTTTTTTCAACTGTATTTTTTGTTGTTTTCCATGTATTAAAACTTTTTAGAGTGTTCTTTTACTTTTTTTCCGAGTATCGTGGGGGCTTTGTCGATTGTACCTTGTCCTGACACTCTGTAAACCTTTTGTTTGCAGAGTTCTGGCCAAAAGATACTTGGCAAACAAGTGCATACCTGACAAAATCTATTTTTCCGGTAGTGCATGATACACATTTGACCCCAACGTTCATAGAGGCAAGATAATATTTGTAAAAATATCTTCTTAAGTACCAAATATACTCTAGATTTTTCTTCTTTGGTATCATAGACTATAAATCTATATTAGAGTATTCTCTGACATACGGGTTTTAGATGTCTACCAAGTTAATTAAGGATAGACACACATAAATATGTACTATATTTATTCAAGTGACACAAATTAATCCAACAAAACAGAAGATTTTACTTTTATTGTTTTTGTGCAAATGAAATTATTTTGTTTTAATATCTTTGCAAGGCTTAATAAATCAAAAACTAATGAATGTATTGCAAAATAATGTTAACATATCACCGATGTCATGAATATATATAAACAAGTATAAAACTTTAGTATAAATTTGACTAGCCATAAGTCAATTAAGGATACACACATAAATGTGTACTATATTTATTCAACTGACACAAATTAATCCAATGAAATAGGAGATTTTTACTTTTATTATTTTTCTCGCAAATGAAATTATTTTATTTTAATATCTTTGTAAGGCTTAATAAATCAAAAACTAATGAATATATTGAATAATAATGTTGAAATGTATCAAACATATCACCGATGTTGTGAACATATAAATAATTATAAAAGTTTAGTATAAATTTGACTAGCCACAATTTAGATGAATGAAAAAAGGTTGAAATTATGTAATTTAAATATATTTATAAGGCTTCTAAGTAAAACAATAAAAAATTGTATTGCATAATAAGGTTGAAATGTATCAAACATATTTGTGCAAGTAACACAAATTAATCTGAGAATATATATGTGGTTTTTCTTTAATTATTTTCTTGCATTTGAAAGGATTTATATTATATATCTTTGTGAGACACGATGTATTAAAAATTAATGAATATATTATTGCATAATAAGGTTTAAATGTTGCAAAACATATTTGATATGTTCGTGAGTTCAAAGAAATTTAGATACAAACATGTATAAACATTAAATATACATACAACTCACCACATGGATCACAATGTCCCTACCATGTAATATTTGCTTGTCTTCGAAACTACCACCATATAATCATCTTAACTTGTTGTCCCTGTTTCGAAAATGCAGTACCAGGTCTTACCAGAATCCTATTATAAATATGGTCAGAGATCCTAGGATAACAAACATGATGGCCCTTTCAAGGTATTGAAAAGTGCCCACGAGATTCCGAACTATTACTTCACCGCCAAATGAGTGGTTCACTCAAACAAGTACCATGCAGAGCTATTGACGCATTGAGTTTGCTCTAACCTAGAGAGTAGTTAGTCTCTCCCTCCCAGACTTCGTAGGGTTAATGAAGAGGCCGGCACAAAGTCAAGTCCTAGTCAACCTTAAACTCGGCTGAAGATCGGTAGGAGTATTTCATTGGCATATATGACAGATCTAGGATCTCACCGCGTGGGTTCTAAGGCTAACATTAACTATTTAACTTTAATGTTAAAACATCATAACCTTTTTTGAAGATATTTTGTTAGGAATTTTAAATTACAATATAAATATGTTAAAATCCATCAACATGTCATGCGAACATGTACATATTTCACATGCCCTGCTACCACCGCCATGGCTCGTACCAAGTCAATTTGTTTCTATTGATCTAAAGCCCCATCCCGCTTCATTTTTCTCAATGAAATATAATTGTAAATAATTTAAGTTCATCTTTTACAAGGACCAAAACATAAAATAATATAGTAAATCACATGTTTCAGCAAAACAGTGAGTTTGGCTCACTGATTTTGGTTAAGACCAAAGTCTGTACACTAAAATGTGTCTAGATATATTAATATCTAAACAAAGATGAGTTAATTAATTTAAAACAAAAGTTTTATATAGTAGAAGATGTATGTTTGGGTGAATCTAATAAAGTAATTTGGTGTTGTAGGTATTGATGTATTTTCTATAGAGTTGGTAAGACATAAAAGATTTGACTTAGAATAAAACTGCATGCACCGAGGCCCTGCATGCACTTCAATTATTTTGGAACCAAACTACACTTTATGATGTACATGCATGCAGGGAAGAATCAGGATATACTCGCAGGCCATGCTTAAAACGTGACAACGACGAAACGACAAGAAAGGAGAGCTGCAACTCTGTCTTGCACAACTAGTCGTGTACGCACATGGCTCACGTCCATTTTGAAACATGGCCATTTTGTACGTTGGATCATCTCGAACAATGTACTCTTTCCGTACTGGTTTATTAGGCTAATATAGAGTTTAAAAAATATTTGACTATAAATTTAATTAACAAAATAGGAATTATATGTTACACGAACTATATCATTGATTTTGTACTTGTATACATGGGTACATGACATATTATGTCTACTGCTTGCACTTTGAGATTTATGCCGTAGTTTTCAGACTCCTCCCACCACACATTATATAACACTAGTTGAATGCCCGTGCTACGGCTTCATAATTAATCTTTCACATATATCAATATAGTACATGCAAAATTCACATGTATGAAAAACAACCACAAGATATCCAAACCCATAGTATTCTATACATGTTTGATGTTTATTTTAATAATCAATATTATTCACATATGAAATAAGCACTCGGACTAATTAACTAATATAATTATATCTACTCCTACATGAAGTGTTAGGGGTATTCTCTTCTGCTTCATTTTCATGGTCCTTGAGCAGGTACACCAGAAATTTCTTTTTCAACTCATAAACATTCTGCATAAACAATCTGTCTCATTAGGCTGAGTATATTAAAGTGAAAATATAAATATATGCAAGTCGAATACCGACCGTGCATGTTGGACGAACCAATTCTTCACCATTTTCACAAGAGTATAATGTAAAAAATAAAATAAGCGGAAGCATTCCTGTATATGAATGCCTCGGTATTATATTATTGAATAGTAAAAGGAAAAAACAAATAAGCTTATTTTAAGAGACATTCACCTGTCCGTGGATTTTCTGGAATACCAACTGGTGATCTATGTGGCTAGAAAAATATATCGCCATCCCAACCAGGTTTGTGCTAATCTGAGTGCTTCGCCTAAGTAGATTCTAGTTCTTTGTAACTTTAATTGCATGTTGTGAGATCGACACGTTTTACTGTCCACCGATGGCAATACGGAGAGCCAATCGAAAACAGATACTAAAGAGACATGCTAAATAGATACAGAAAAGTCATGCTAACCAGGTTGTGCTTAAATGAGCCAACTCAGTACAAATCTTGGAATTGCAAATCAAGGGGAATAATCTTGGAATTGCACATAAGAGGTGGGAAAGGGGAAGAGATTTCTCATGGCAGTCGGAAGCAGCCACGGGGTGAGATATTTTTGGGCGTGCCCAGCCGTGTGTTTGATATATATAGCCGATGCCAGCTTTTTACCATGTACCGGAAATATTATACAGCGCCGACATCTACTGGAGAGGGAAAAATTCATGCCAATGTCATAAAGATAATCACCACCTTTGACCGTGTAAAACTCGATGAGTTTTCTATCCCTGCTACCAACATCACATTGTCGCATGGGTTCGATCTGAGTGTTGGTAATATCCATATCCCCTTCTCCCATGATCTGCAAACATGAAGCATATACGAATATATAAATTTAAATATTATAAGATACGAAGAAAATTATCTTGTTGCACCTCTTTTGATCCCGTTAAGCTCACTGAATTTATGTTTCCTTCTGACATCGACGTGTCGGGGTCTATTGTCTCCATAAGTTTACTTGATCTAAAAAATTACATTAGGAATTTGGCATATATTCAGAATAATTAAATGAAATAAATTTTCCACAAACATATCTTAATAAAATAATAAAATGGAAGAAATATTAAAAACAAAATTTTGCATATACTTAGAGCATCTCTAGAAGACGCCGTAAAAGGGCGGAACCGAGAAAATAACCGCCACTTTTTGGTTTCGCGTGAGAAAAGTGGCCAGAACAGATGCCTCAAAATCGACCGAACCGAAAAAAATTTAGGCCCCCCGAGAAAACACCCCGCGTAATTGAGAAAACCCAGTTTTCGAGCCCGACCTGGACGCGAACCATATCCCTAGTTTTCGTTGGCGGGAGGGAAGTTTCAGCCGCGCCATTCCCGCAGCCGCCACGCACGATCTGTCGTCCCCCTCCCTCTCCGGCCTCACGAAGGCCGCCATGGACTTCGGTTGCCGGCCGAGCTCGGCGAGGTCGCAAGCGCAGGCGACTTCCGATGGTCTCGCGGATCTAGCCACCACCATCATCTCCGTCCCCGTCGCCGGTCCCCTAGTCGGGGTTGCTGCTGCTGGGACGAAGCGGAAGCGGCAGGGCTCCGTCCTCATCCAGGATGGCAGCATGGGCGCTCCGGCTTCTCCCGTCGGTCCCGCTGATCCCCATGCTCAAGTGAGTGCCGCCGCCGCCTCCAAGTCGAAGCCGGCGCCAGGCAAGGTGAAGAGGACGGTCGTGAAGTGGAAGGCAACCACTGAGAAACCATTCGCCACCGCGAAATCTGCCAAAACGGACTCGGCTAGCCGACCTAGGTATGAACAATTCCCTTCCCCCTTCCGCCGCAGCCGCCACCGACCTATGTATATGATTCGAATTGGAGCAACATGGACGAGCTCACCTTGGCGTGGCATGATCAAGCAAGGCTGTACATCTTGGAGAAGGAGGTCACGACGCAAGAGTCAATTCTCGGGCAAAGGATGGTGGTGGACATGGTGCTCCGACAAGTGGTGGCCATGGTGGTGCTTCATCAAGTGGTGGTGGCGGTGATGCTTCTCTTGGCCCGATGCTTGATGATCATCGTGGGTTGTGGTGATGATTCATATTTTGGATGATGTTGACGTGATTTTTTAAATTTGGTTAAAACTTATGATTGTCGCGGTTGAACGGTGAATTTGTTTAAATTACATCATTTGTGGTTTAGTTTTACGGTTTCAGATCGTTTTGTCCTGGCAGAAACCATGTGCGTGAAACCGTAAAAAGAGAATATTCCCTTTTCTGGTCCGATTTTGAGGGGTCTGTTCCGCACCGTCGCTCACGGCCTGAAAAACCCGCCAAACATGACCTAAGAACGCATTTTTCAGTTCTCCCTTTACCGTGTCTTCTAGAGATGCTCTTAGAATAATAAAATGGGCTCTAACTAACTCAGTACAAATCTTGAAATTGCAAATTAAGTGAAATATTCAATTTCCTCGATGACTTCTATTAGAAAAAAAGCTTCAGGTACAATATATACGCACAAGAACGAAACTTACTGAATAATCAAAAGCTACTAATCCAAGTAAACGACTCACCCTTGCTACTGCAATCGACCAAATGTGTCGATGAGGCAAGGCTAGCTTTGCCGAGCTGGGCTAGTCGAGGCCTGAGCAAAGCAACCAAACGCACGATCACTAATTAATTTGCCCAATTCTCCAAGGGTTGCGACGGTGTTCCACTCCTTCAGTCCGCCCAACCACCTGCTCTCCCCTCCCGCTGCTCACCCCTCCACCTAGTCTCTCACATCCGCAACACCTCGTCGCCTCGTCTCCCACGACACGGCTGCACGATTCCAGCCGCAGTACCGACGCCCGGCGACACCATAATCTTCTGATTGCGCCCCATGATGGGACCCCGTCCACAAACTCCCATGCGCCCCAATCGTCGGCAGGACTGAGTCCGCGTTGATCCTCGCGACACAGTCGGTGGCGTGGTGCCTCGAAGAACCGGGCGATGAAGCTTATCGAACCAGGCCGCAGCCTCGGTGAGGCCTTGTTGCTTCCAACATGGCGCCCGGCCGCCGTAGCCGTTTCTCCCTATGTTGCGGTCCCGATGTGCAGCGCGCGATCCCCGAGTTCCCGGCGTGATGGGTTCTAGCCTTCTAGGATGCTGAGTTGACATGCATGGTTGATTTCCTTCCCAGCGATCGAGACTGTTTTTTGAATTAATAGTGACCAAATTAGATGGTACTACCTTCCTAGTATTCCCTTCCCAACGTATGTGGTTGATTTCCTTTCTAATAGGAAATGATTCAGATCTCCGGACGATGGGGTTCCATCCTCTCCTCTCTGCGTTTATCCCCAAAATCGCCTAAATTTTTGTTTCTTTAAAAGTCCGCTTTTGCTACATATGTCCCGCTTTTGCTTGAAGCAAAAGCGGTTCGTTTAGAAATAGAGCGTCTGGAGACCATGTAGCAAAAATTATGCTAATGCACAAAACCATTCGGAAGCTTTTTTGCTGCATGGTCTCCGGCCGGGTCATCAAGAGTTGTTTCCGACAATGTCTCCGTGAAGTTTGTTTTGCTGCATTAGCACATTTTTTGCTGCATGGTCTCCAGTGAGGTCTTGACGAGGCGTTCTATTTCTAAAGCGAACGCTTTTTTTGCTTGAGCAAGCGGGGACATATCAAAGAAGCCGGGATGTTTTGCAAATGGACACGTGTCAACGGGCAGCGGCGATGGGAGCTCCCCATCGTCCGAGCCTCTAGCACTTTCCTTTCTAATATTCCCTTCATAGTTTTGATGACCGTGGTTGATTTTCTTCCAAGTATTGATGACCAAGATTTAAACTTCCTAAACTGTTGTTTGGTGGTAAGTGTCTTGATTGGTGCCCAAAGTTTGATATTTTCATTAGATGGCGAGATGCTCCCAATGTTTGATCCCAAAATGAGCCACCAACTTCCATTTAATAGTATAGATATTTAGCTAAAATTTTGACCACATCATCTTGTACTTTTCCTAGGCGTGACACCTCGTCACCAAAGAAAAAGTTACATGAGCAGTAAAAACGTGGTAGCATGTACTCTCTCGTTTTAAAATATAAGATGTTTTAAACTTTATAAAAAGTTCTGAAATACTTTTAGTATGTAGATTCACTCAAAAGTCTAGATACATTTTCTTTACATAGACTCTATGTCACAGCTGATTGCGACGTAAACTAAGTCGACAACTGATTGCGACGCAAACTAAGTCGCAGTCGAAAGACGTCATCGTGATTCTTTCCGGCCCAATTCCCCTGGCTCCCAGATTTCCTTCGTTGGGCTGTCTATTGTCTCTTGTTTTGGGGCGATTGTCTATTGTCGTTGCCCTTGAGACGTTGATTAGTCGATCGATAACCCGGCCGGCGTCTGACGCACGCGCCCGAGAGCTGCTGAAAGGCCATTTCTCTTAAGGCCTGCACACACAGAGCATGGACGGTGTTGCCGTATGGCCTGAGAGATACTAGATTCGGTGCGTGGTAACGTGAAACAAATTGATCAAAAAAGGATATTCTTGATTGCTTCTCGACCCAAGGAAAACGATCTAGTACTAGAGTACTTTTAGAAATACTCTGAGGAAAATAGTACTACTTTCTTCGTTCTAAAATAGATGTTGATTTGTGAAATTTGGATGAATCATATTTATATAGATTCATCCAAATTTTCAACAATCTAACATCTATTTAGACGGAGAAATTAGAGTACTTTTAAATTCGGCAAACAAATTCAAAATAAAGCTTTAATTTTAAGTCAAATTTAAAACTCAGTTGCAAAAGCATATGCAACTGGATTTAAAAAAGATCCAGCATCCTGCAGTTGCATATCCAATTGCAATTCATACTCAAAAGATCGGGAAAAAGGTCTGGTGCTGCCCACTTGCATGTTCGGTTGCAGGGGATACGTCAAAAAACCGGGGAAAAAGTCCAACGCAGCCCACTTGCATGCCGTGGTTGCAACCCAGTGGTCGAATTTTTTTTAAAAAATGATCCAGCTGCCCCAGCTAAAACTCATAGCTCAATTTGCAAAAAAATTATTCAAAAAGAATCAAGTTTAATTCAAATTTGAAAACTCAGTTGCGAGCTCACTTGCAACTGGATGGTTATAAAGGTTTAAAAAGTCCAGCTCCGGTTACATGTCCGATTACAACTTATAGGTCAAAAATCTAAAAAAATCCAATGTCCCCCATTTGCATGTCTAGTTTCAACTCATAGATCTAAATTTTTAAAAAAGTTCCAACGTTCCCAGTTGCATATCCAGTCGCAACTCGCAGATCAATGTGCAAAAAAAAATTAATTCAAATTGAAAAGCTCAATTGCGAGCACAGTTGCAACTACATGATTAAAGGTTAAAAAAAGTCCAGCATCGGACATGTCTTGTTGCAACTCATAGGTCAAAAAAATGGAAAAAGGTCAGGCATTCCCCACTTGCATATCCTGTTGAAACTCATAGATCGATTGAAAAAATGGGCGAGCGTCCCCAAGTTGAATATCCAGTTGCAACTCACAGATCAATTGGGAAAATCAAAATAAAAGGTCAAATTTAAGTAAAATTGAAAAATCCAGTTGCGAGCAGACTTGTAACTAGATGATTAAAGGTTAAAAATGTCCAGAGTCCCCCAGTTACACACCCGCTTGCAACTCATAGGTTAAAACATTGAAAACAGGTCCAGCGTTCCTTGCTTGCATGTCCGGCTCATAGGTCAAATTTTTTAAAAAATAGTCTAGCGTCCTCCCATTGCAACTCATAGGTCAATTTGCAAAACAAAAAACTTAAATTTAAGTCAAATTTAAAAACTCAATTGCTAGCGCCCCTAAACGGGATGGTTAAAGGTTAAAAAAGTCCAAGGTCCCCTAGTTGCATATCCGGCTGTAACTCATAGGTCAAAAATTGAAAGAAAAAAGAAGTCTAGTGTCTCCCTTTTGCATGTCCGGTTTGAACTCATAGGTGAAATATGAAAAAACTTGCCCAGCGTCTCCCAGTTATAGACCACACAACAAAATTATAAGTACATATGGAACCATTTTAATGCCCGAACAGACCAAGAAAAAATTATTATCCGAGGAAAAAAATTATGGACCATGGAACAATTTACGAGTAAATGTGGAACACAAATTAAACGCCCTAAGGATTAAGCAATACCGTTTTATTCTTGGGAACAAATTTTGAAAAAATCAGAATCAAATTTAATGAAATGCGGGACAAAGAGTATGGTGGAACACAAATTTAGCGTTGAGGGCTGTGGAACAAAAAATTACTTCCTATAAAAATAATGTGGAACAAACTTACCAACCGCGGGACAAAATTATCTAATACTACATGTAGAACTCCAATTTAGCGTCAAAGGACAAAAACACTTGTACAAGAGAAATACAAACTGTAGACTTATTGAATAGAAATCAAGCCTACAAGATGCCAAAAGAACTATGGGGTCCTCAAAGAATAAATCGAGAAATTCTCGACTAAGCGGAATATATCAGAACTACGTGGACACTAAACTAGAACAATTGAAGGAACAAAATAATTAAAGCTAGATAGAATAAAACGATATTTAAGCCGATGAAACAAAAAATATTAATACTAAGTGAACACATTCCAAGTACAAAATATTAGAAAATGTAAAAAAGTGAAAAGAAAACATGAAAAAATGAGAAAAAATAAACTATGACCAATGAAAAATAAATGATAGCAAATTTAGAAAGAGAAAAACAAATAAAATAAAATAAGATACATACCTGCAGGTGAAATACACTATCGAGTGACATGTACATGGTTGGTGAACTGAAAATACACTATCCAATAGGCTTACACCTTACAGTGACGTGACAGGCCATCCAACTTTAGCACTAACGTACGATCTGGCCAGCGTTTGTCCTTCCGTGCGTACACAGCAGCCACAAACTTTCTCAAAAAGAAAAGGGCACACAGACAAAGAAAGACATATTGAAGTAAACGGGCTGAGCCCATGATATGATTCCAACAACGGACCTGTAACGCGTTCTGAGTCGTTTACCGCGATGGGTGACCAAAAGACGGGCAAACACAAAACTAACCGGCACCAATCTTAGCGCGAGTGAAAAAAATCAACGGTGACCAATATGACTGCGACGCTAAGCTATGTGACTTAGCAATTTCGAACCTACAATATCTTATATTTTGGAACGGAGGAAGTACGATGCATGACAACCCATGTTTAGCCACCTTTTCCTCCGCGGCGAACTCAACCACCAGCGCCACCGCGTTCTCGTTAATCATGAGCAGATCTAGCCACCGGCCGCCAGGTACGACCTCGCACTTGTAGTCGTCGACGTCGATGTCGGCTTAGTCCACAGTCGCCTCCTCCTAGCTACCCCCCTCTTCCACTCCCCCTCATTCGTCTTGCTCCTGCACCGCGTGCTCGCGCGCCTTATATATAGCCAGCCGCACGCCGTCAGCCACTGCCAGCTTGACCGATCCTTCACCTCAGCGCTTCTCAGGGGCTTGCACTCGCAGCTCACGATGCTGGTTGGCCAGCTCCACCTGTCACCCACCGGCCGGTGGCTGAACGAGTACATGGACGAGACCGCTCCCTTTGAGACCCCTGCCTCGCCGTCAAGCTCGACCTTGCCTCCGTCGAGCGCTACTGCGCTGCCGCGTCGTGCGCTGTCGCCGCCCTCGGGGACTGGCTCCAGGACCCGTCCCCTCTATCCACCCGCTAGGTTGGTGGTCCTTGCTATCGAAGCATCATCTGTCGCGAGGAGTAATTGAAGGCTACTAGCTCTAACTAGGTCACGGACAGAGGTAGAAGAAGCACAGTAGGCAACTCTGATTTTCTGGGCGCACTAACACCTGCCGCACTGACGGCCTTTTGATTCAGTCGAGCTCTAACTCGATGCAGAAAACGGATTACAGGGGAGGGCTTTATAGGCGCTGCTCTCACACGACGCCATGCCGCGCACTACACGCATCCACACGCCATGCTCCACACGATCCCAGCTTGCGCCCATGTCACGCTCTGATTCGATCAATGCGGCCAGCCCTTCGTGCCCAGGACATGGTCGTCTCCCCCCGCTCTTCTCGCTAACAGAAAACACACGCACGCACACGATACACGCACTAGCCAGCAATGACATGGCTTGGTGCAAACAATCTCCCCCTAAGACATGCCTAGAGCAGGCCCGGCTGGTCGCCGGCGTCGCAGAGCAGCGCCTCCTCCTGCCACTTCTTCTTGGGCTTCCAGCAGTCGCGGGCGAAGTGCCCACGCACACCACAGTTGTGGCACCTCTCCTTCCGTCCCTTTCCAACAGGTCCTGAAGTCGTGCTATTGCCGCCATCGTCGTCGTCACGAGCCTTGCTACATGTGCCGCAGTAAGCAGCGTCGTTTGCTTGCTTCTTGCGCCCGCTCGTTCCTCGAAGGCCTTGATCGCCCGGCGCCTCGTCGGCACAGCTTCTCCACATCGCATAATTGCTCGATGCGGCCACCGCTTTGGTATAGGCAATTGGACACCGAGTCCAGCAGCTTCGCCGCATTGCCGCATCGTCGAGGTGGCGCCAAGGTTGGCGTACCTCGCCGCCATGCTATCGATCTTGATGGCGAGCGTCCAGCGCCTCGCCATCCCCATGTTCGAACGATCGAAGTCGCGCGGTGACAGCCGATCCGCCCCAGCACGATCCGGGCGAACGCGCCGCTGAGGCTCGCCCGCTCGCCGCCGTCTTCTTCGACGACACTGCGGCGATATGTCCTCCGGCGATGCGCCCTCGCCGTCTTGTTTTTCTTCGGATCAACCGCCGCCATCGAGTCCGTCGGAACCACCGCCTCCCAGACGCCATGTGCGTCGAGGTTGGCCTCGACCTTGATCGCCCAGATGGTGTAGTTGTCGCCGGTGAGCACCGGACAGGAGAGGGACACCGCGCTCCCCCAAGCTCCTCCGTGCGCAACCAACGCCATCGCCTCGCTCTGATACCAAATGAAGGCTCCCGGCTCTAACTAGGGCACGGACAGAGGTAGAAGAGGCACAGTAGACAACTCTGATTTTCTGGGTGCACTAACACCTACCGCACTGACGGAGTCGAGCTCTAACTCAATGCAGAAGACGGATTACGGGGGAGGACTTTATAGGCGCTGCTCTCACACGACGACATGCCGCGCACCACACGCACCCACTCGCCATGCTCCACACGATCCCAGCTCGCGCCCATGTCACGCTCTGACGCGATCAACGCGGCCAGCCCTTGGTGCCCAAGACATGGTCGTCTCCCCCCGCTCTCTCGCTAACAGAAAACACACGCACGCACACGATACATGCACTAGTCACGCACTGACATGGCTTAGTGCCAACAGTAATTATGAGATTTCTTTCGAGGGAAAAGAGCGGTGATCATGAATGATTGTGCCACCTTTTTTTGTCTCCTCTCGCCCGTTCATTCCATCAATGGCTTCTTGCTCTTCTTGTGCATGCTCTGTTCTAATGTATTCTTTTGGAGCTCGCTCTGTTGGTACTGCACTGCTCTGTTCTAATGTGATCAGGGGCGCACATTGGCAAAGGTGACAAGGGCGATCTCGGCCTCGAGGAGGGAGGCGATGGCGACGGAGGAGGCGAACCGGGCACTGTCGGAGTCGATCAGTCGAGGATGGCATCGTTGTCCCTATAGCTGGACGAGCGCCTCCGTGGGCTCGAACCTCGAAGCGGCCGGGCAGACGACGCACTCGAGCCCAGCCTTCTGCCCGCGCAGCTGCTGAAGCGGAACACCGGAAGCGACTCCACCACGGAGCAGTCGACGCAGGTGTTCGTCCGCTCGCTGGCCGCCGAGCCTCCCGACCCGCCGCTCCGGTACGGGCCCAACGACTCTGCTTGGCGTAGAGCAGCAGGCAGGAGGAAGGTGTTGGAGAAGACGCTGGTGAGGATGCCCACGACCACCGCCACGCCCGGCAGGAACCGTGTGGTTGACGACGGAGACAGGGAAGGCAGCGGCGACAAGATCGCGCCGTCGTAGTCGGAGAGCAGAAGCCGCCGCGACGGCTCCATTGCCACTCTCTCGGGCTCGCTCGAGTGGCAAAGCTGGTTGTCCCCCTTGCACAACTCGCAGAGAACCACGGTGGTGCCGTCGTGCACGCCGCCGTGGTCCTTGTCGCCGTTGAGGGCGTCGAAGTTGAGGCGGCTGTTGTTCACCATGCGGATGCAGCGGAAACCCTTGCCCACGTCCTTGCTGTCAGTCCACAGGACCGACGCGTCCTCATACTCCGGGTTGAACGGCATAAGCTTCACCTGCGCGCGCGCACACATGTATCCATCAGTCCATGCCGTCAAGATCAATCGAAACCGCTGGCCGGACAAGTGCGCGGGATTCCTGGGCCGGGCCTCACCTGTACCTTCTGTCCTGTCCCGTCAGGATTCCTGCGTATTTTATTTCAGAAAAATAAGAGGGGCAATGTGCAACACTTACCTTTTTAGATCTTAAAGCATCAATGGACGGCAAGATAGCTACCATACTCATGTATACAACTATATTTGTATTTTCCATCACTGAAAATGTCCTTTAAATATTAATCCAATAATTTATTTTTTGCAACATATAGTTAATATTTCATTGACCTATTTTATGGTCAAACATTTTTCTTAAACTCTGTGTTACCCAACCCAATAAACCGACATGGATGTACAAACCCAACATGTGAGTTCAAATCCTCATGAAAGCGAATTAAGATTTCTATTTACTAGGTGGGCATGCGAGCTTTGTCTCGCCGCCTATATTGCGTTAGATATCACGAGCGAGCACGCGAGTTTGATCGCCACGCCTTATTTTCTTTTATATATGACCAATTCTTTCAATACACTAACAGTGCATACACAATTTAATTGGTGGTGTTGTTAGCACTTGGGCTCATTCTTATTATTAGAATATAAATGGATATGTCTAGGTTAAAATAAATAAATGTTTATTTTCTTTCCCTAAGCACATGATTTCTTTAACCAATAAATTAACAAATGAAGTATCGTTGATACAAAAAATTGAGAATAAGAAGAAAAAGGAGAGTTGGGGAAGGAAATGACATCGCACTCACCATATTACGAATAACGCCTACTCGAGGGCGTGGTTGTTGCTCACAAGTTGAAGGACAAGAGAGGCGAGAGTCTGGGAGAGGAACATATGTGAGGGTGGATGTCACGAGGAGGCGTCTTTCCTCGTCTCTAAAGGACGGACAGGAATGAATAGGTGATGTGACCCGCCGGGCTCCTTCCTCCACGTGATCTTTGCCCAGTCGGCGTTTACGCCTCCTTTGTTGCCTCAACTCCACGCCCAAAGACCACTGCCTCGAGATCGTCTCTAAGCCCCCTTTGACCGGTGCCTCCTATGGCGCCTCATCGCCGCCGACTCGTCCTCCTGCGACACCTCACTTTGGGCGATGATTCCACGCACCCCTCCTCGTAAATGGACACACATTGGTCGAGATGAGGCAGGGAAGGCAGCCTAAAGGAGTTGCGGCTGGGCGGGCTTAGTGTGGTAGCAGTCAGAGAATTGTAGGAGGCAACTGAAAACCCTAACCCGAAGCTCGAGGAAGACGAATAAAGAGGGTCAACTCCATGAAAAGTCTCTTTAGAGCACGGGCTCTATGGATCCCTTTTTGATTTTTTTTTAATTTATCAATTTTTTTTAAATACCTACATGTAGCTCGTAGTATGAAATCCATGTATGCAAAAATTTAATAAAAAATACCTTATATTTGGGGTGCAACAAAAGAGACAAATATAACAAATTTCAAAAAACTAACGTCCATTCAAAATTGCACCGGTCTGCATTTATTTCTTTTTTAGGAGACAAGAATAAAAAGTATTTTCATATAAGATTTTGTATGCGTGTATTATAAATTATTATTTGTATCCTGATATTTTTACTAAAAATTTTTAAATCTTTAAATTTGATTTTTTTGATAAAATCCTCCATGGAGACTATCCGGACCCACACTCCATAGACACATGATGTGCAAGTGCTCTTATTGCTAATGCATGTCACCAAGATTGGCAACTGAAAACCCTAACCCAGATCTCTCGAGGAAGACGAATAAAGAGGATCAACTTCATGAAAAGTCGCTTTAGAGCACGGGCTCTATGGATCCCTTTTTGATTTTTTTTTAAATTTATCAAATATTTTTTAAAATACCTACATGTAGCCCGTAGTATGAAATCCATGTATGCAAAAATTTAATAGAAAATACCTTATATTTGGGGCGCAACAAAAGAGACAAATATGACAAATTTCAAAAAACTAACGTCCATTCAAAATTGCACCATTTATTTCTTTTTTAGGAGACAAGAATAAAAAGTATTTTCACATAAGGTTTTGTATGCATGTATTATAAATTATTATTTGTATCCTGGTATTTTTAATAATTTTTTTAAAATCTTTAAATTTGCTTTTTTGATGAAATCCTCCATGGAGACTATCAGGACCCACACTCCATAGACACATTGAAAGGGCATGTATGCCCCATGTGTGGTTTTGTAATTAATGTCAATCTCTATGGACTAATGTGTAAATTGAGTTTCACTTGTAGGTTTGTCCATTGGCATCGCTTGGGCCATGTGTTGGTCTCAAGGTTGAAAGATGAAGAAATGTCCAAGGGCTTTGTGCCGTTGGAATCATAGTAAGAAGGAGCTTGAAGGTTGATCAAGGCATGTGCAGCGAGTTGCATCAAGATGGATCAACCTCAGAAGGATGAAGAAGGAGATCAAGATGCGCCATCTCTAGAAGATCAAGATGGATCAACCTCAAGAAGGGATGAAGAAGGGCGAGCTCAAGGTGCGCCATCTCTAGAGGATCTCATGCTTGAAGCTTGCCATCCTCGTGTTCATGGAGTGATGAAGACAAAAAGTTCAAGAAGAGGTTTCCCCATGGAGTATGGGGGAGCATTTTGCAAGTCTTCATCAAGCAAGAGCGAGCAAGAGCAAACAAGGAAGGTGTTCCCACTATAGAAGAACAAGACGGTCTACATCAAGTTCAAGTGGGACGCTCAAGGCAAAGGTATGTTGATAGGGCTTCTCTTTTGCCGGTCTCGTGTTGTTAGTTGGGAGACCAGGTTTAGGATAGATAGCCGTTCTATCAAGAGGAGCTCTCAAGCGGGTGTCTCGTTTGCATCGTTCGGAGAGATCTCAAACCTTTGCATTCATATCATCATCTTTCTTGGTTATTATTTGGTTCTTGTCCATGAGAGGATCTATAGCTTGTGGTCATCATCATAACAAGCTCTAGCTCATCGTCTAAGGATTTCACTTGCATATCTTATTGTCGTTTTTGATCTTGCGAGTTTTCCGGCTCCACACCTTGGGGGATACTTCACATATATATTCATGATATTTTCTCCCAAGGTGATACCCAATATTCTATTCGTTGTTATCTTTCCAACAAAATTGGTTTCATCCCATTTGGAGTTCGGATGCAAAAGTTATTGCGTTTACGGTTTACGGAATTTCCTGAGGAAGTTCCGGCTTGCCATCGGAAGTTCCACTAGGGCATTTTTGCCGCCGAAAGTTCCGGTGGAAGTTCCGGGTCTTCTTCCTCTCACGCTCAGTAACCTTCTATTTTGAAGCGTTCTATTTGCCGGAACTTTGTCGGAACTAGCATCGGAAGTTCACCGGAACTTCGATGCATTTGACCGAATTTCGGTTGCGCTTCGAGCGTCAGCGGTCGATGACCGTTGGAGCGGTGGCGGAACTTCGGCCTAGGCGGAAATTCGCTCGAACTTTCTGTGCGGCATTCTTCACTTTGTTCGCGCTAGTTCCGCCCCAAGTTCCGATGGTGAATCGGTAACCTTCGTATGAAGTGTTCTATTCTTGGAACTTGGGCCGAACTACATCGAACAATCTCTATAAATGATCTGGTGGAACTTAGCCCACTAGGAAGTTCTGGCCATGATTCGTTTTTTCAGTTTCTCGCTCCGCAGTTTTCGACCGTTGGTTGTGTGCCACCGGAACTTCCGACCTCCCACCGAAAGTTCTGGCCAGGTGTCACGAATGCCCATAACGGGCAGATCTGGGAGCCCTTTAAAAGGGGCTCCTCTTCCCCTTCGTGGGTACCAGTTTTTCTTCTTGGTTCTTGGCTTTCTCTCTCTCCTCCATTGTCAACCTTGAAGAAGCTTTCCCTCTCCCTTTCCCCTCCTATGATTCTTGCATCTTTTTGAGGGATTTGAGAGAGGAGATCTAGATCTATAATCCCCCAAGCTAAATCCCTTCTTTGTGAAGGAATCATTGGGATCTAGATCTTGGAGAGTTTTGTGTTCTCCTTTTGTGTTCTTCCTCCCTTATTCCCGCAATAGCTTTTGTAGCTTTGTTGGAATTTGGGAGAGAAGGACTTTCCCTTGCATTTGGTGTATAGGTTTGAGTTCTCCTCGGAGATTCGACGATTTCAAGCTTGTGAGCTTGTTTCTCTTGGGTTCCTTGGAACCCTAGATGGTTGTGTGGTTGGATTGTTGACCTTTTGTGGTCTTATTGACCTTTCGTAGTCTTGTAGCCTTTTGTGGCGTTGTTGGCCTTTTGTGGCATTGTTGGCCTTTTGTGGCTTTGTTGTTGGGAGCCTCCAGTTGAGTTGTGGAGTTAGCCCCAATCTTGTACGGGTTCGGTGACCGCCATCAAGCGTCCCATAGTGGAGCAAGTGCCCGCCTTTTGTGGTGCGCACTTGGGAGAACAGGGTGAGCCTTTTGTGGCGTCGGTGAGTTGCGTGCTTCCGCATCCGGGTGAGGCCTTGTGTGGTGTTGGGTGAGCATCGAGCCACCACACCTCGAGGTGAGCCATTTGTGGCGTTCGGAGAGCATTGCGCCATCGCACCTCCCCAACGGAGATGTAGCTTCTTTGGAAGTGAACTTCGGGAAACAAATCTTCGTCTCCGCATCCATCGGTTATCTCTCAACCGAACCCTTTACTTATGCACTATACATGGTGATAGCCATCGTGCTTGAAGTATTTATAACTTGCTATCACCTTGTTGCTTGTATTGCTTAGCATAGGTTGTTGGTGCACCTAGGTGAACTTAGTGTCTAGGTTTTGTGCTCAATAAATTAAACATTAGTTTTATTCCGCATTTACTTGAGCCTAAACCGTAATAATTTTTAAAAGCCTATTCACCCCCCTCTAGGCGACTTCCTTTGTACTTTCACACATGATGTGCAAGTACTCTCATTGCTCATGCATGTCATCAAGATTAAGCTATAGTATAATACTTGAGGACCAGGCTCTCCTAATACTCTTGCAATTTATCCTGAGGACCAGGCTTGGTACTTAACAAAATTTAAAAATCATGTTAATCATGCTTAATGGCTGTGTGCATCCCTAGTTGGTGCAGAGGCCGAGGAAGTGAAATCCTCCCTCCACTTTAGAGCATCTCAGCCGCTGCCCCGGGGTCGCTCGCATGAGGCGACTTCGGGGCGCCCACCTCAAAATCATAGCAGGTCACCGTCGGGTCCTCTCTATCCGGCCGCTACCGTCGTGCCCTCTTCCTGGTCGGCGGTGGCGTCCACGCCTCAGTCACCGAAGGTGACGGGCGGTTTGCGGGGCCTCCGTCGATCTCCTTCGCAAGGGAGATAGGCACCTTGGGGCTACGTCGGTGGATCCGGGCTACGGGCGGCGCTCCGACGATGCAGGATGGTGGCTCGGATGGGAGGCGCGGAAGAGCAGAAGAGGGTATGGTGTGGACCTAGCGGCGGTAGTGGATGCCATGCAGCGATGCTGCTCCCAGAGTCCCGCTCAATCTCTGGGTTTGGCCATGGGCTCGAGAGGGCTAATGGCTGACCCGCTCTTTCTGATTATCGGTAGCCGCCAGCGGTATGGGTACTGCTCGTTCGACCGGAATAATGGAGGCGGTCCTAGGATTCCTCCCGCACGAAGAAGAAGATATGCTTGATGCTTGCCCTAGTTGATCTGACTGGAGTGTCGAGTTTCGGAAGGCTTCGCCGGCAAACTCCCATGGGCGCATCAGGCCTAGAGATTGTTGGATTGAAGGTATTCGGTCATGCGTATCTTGTTTTTCTGGCCGTTTGGTTTCAGCGAGAGGTGATTTGAGTCTTTATGGCGACGGCAAACTGTCTGCATGATCTGTTGTTGGAGATATGACCAAGAGGCAATAATAAAGTGGTTATTATCATATCTTCATGCTTATGATAAATGTTTACATACCATGCTATAATTGTATTAACCGGAAACATTAATACTTGTGTGATTTGTAAACATAAAAGAGTCCCTAGTAAAGCCTCTTGTTAAACTAGCTTGTTGGTTAATATATGATCATGGTTTCCTGATCATGAACATAGAGATGTTATTAACAATAGGGTCATATCATTAGGAGAATGATGTGATGGACATACTCCTATAGTTAAGCGTAGCATAAAGATCAAGTCATTTAATATAGTTCACTTGCTATAAGCTTTCTCATACATAGTAACCTAATTCCTTGACCATGAGATCATGCTAATCACCATCACGGAAGGATGCTTTGATGACATCAAACACCACAATGTGGGTGGCTATAAAGGTGGCATTGAGTGTTGGAAAGTATGTGTTGAGGCACATGGATCAAGATTGGGATTTGTCCATCCATATGGCGGATAGATATACTGGGCCCTCTCGGTGGAATGTCATCCAATTAGCTTGCAAGCATGTGGTAGCTCACAAGGGATCACATATCACGGAGCGAAAGAGTACTTATTGTAACGAGGTTGAACTAGGTATGCAGAGATATCGACGATCAAACCTCGGATAAGTAAAGTATCGTGAGACAAAGGGAAATTGGTATCGTATGTCAATGGTTCATTCGATCACGAAGTAATCGTAGAAATATGTGGGAGCCATATGAATTTCGAGATTCCTCTATTGTTTATTGATTGGGAAAGAGTCTTGATCATGTCTGCATAATTCACGAACCGTAGGGAGACACACTTAAGGATTCGACGTTGTTTAGTAGATATGGAATGTGAGTAAAGAGACCGAATGTTGTTCGGAGTCTCGGATGGGATACGGGATATCACGAGGATATCCATAATGGTCCGTAGAATAAGATTCATATAAGAAAAGTCCAATTTCAGAGTTCGGGAATGATTCCGGTGTTTTCACCGAAATGTTCTAGAAGGGTCTAGAAGGTTCACCGATCCAGACGGGGAAGGGTACATGGATGTGTCATGACAAAGTGTAATGGTTGCATCATGTCCTAGGTCACTTGGTTGGACACTTGGAAGAGATAAATCAAACTCTAATTTGAAAGTCAAAAAGGCAGTTTGAAAAAGTCAAATCCCAACATGGTTTCTGAGTTAGGGAGGGTTTCCACCTGGGTTGGGAACACCCTTGGACGCCCCCCACCTATATAAGGAGGGGTAGGGGAACACTCCAAGGTATCCTCCTTGCCCTAGGCGCCCAAGAAACCCTAGGTTGCCGCCGCCCCCCTCTCTAGTTGCGACCAATCTAGATCTCCTCTAAACCGCTACCGACTAGCTGAACTCTAGTTTCTAGCTACCTCTAAACCTTGGCCCTCTAAACCCTAGATCACCGAGGCTCCCTCTACTCCACCATACTTCCGACACCACGCCGTCGTGCTTCCAGAATCGCGAGGAGAGAGCTACAACCTCCGCTGCCTGCTGGAACAAGGGAGAGGAAGGTCTTCATCGAGTACCGTACGTGTGAACGATAGAGCAGGGGCAGCCGGAGCAGCGGGAAGGATTGTCTATGCGATCTTGAGATTGGCAAGTGAACGACTACATCACCTACGAGAATCTGCTCTCGTTAACTGCTTTGGATCTTCGAGGGTTAGTACTCTATCAACTTGTTGCACCGATCTAGTAGATAGATCTTGGCTTGATCATAGATTAGATCTTGATTGTGTGTTCATGCGGTAGAATTTTTTTGTTTTCCATGCTATGAACCCCTACAGTAGTATCAGAGCTGTGTCTATATGTAGATATGTTGCACGAGTAGAACACAATGGTCATTATGGGCGGTGGTGCTTTTATTATCAATTTATTCTTGTGTACTTTGCATCTTGTGGTATGGTGGGATGAAGCGGCCCGGGATAACCTTACATGACATCGTTCATGAGACTTGCTCCACGCTCAACATGCAACTTGTATTGCATAAGTGGCTTTGCGGGTGTCTGTCTCTCACATCATAGTAAAGATTCAATTTACAACGGGCACTTGATAGTTCAAGCATCAACCTTGTGGTTCTTGTTCGTAAGTGAAAACGACACTTATTGAAAGCCCCAAACCACGTAAAACATGCAAAGAAAATTAGAGGCGTCTAACTTTGTTTTACAGGGGTGTGATGTGATGTGATATGGCCATGATTGTGATTATATATGATGTATGCAATGTTCCTTATTGTAAGTTGGCAACCGGCAGGAGCCATATGGTTGTCTTTTAATTTCATCTAGACCTACGTGTCTATTATTCAAAGTAGTTGTAATAGTTGATGCTGGTGGACGACAACCATGGAGCAGCACCATTGACCTTGATGCCACGCCGGTGATGATGGAGATCATGTTCGTGCTTGAAGATGGTGATCGGAAGCACAAGAAGAAAGGCCATATCCTATCACATATTTTGAATTGCATGTGATGTTAATCCTTTTATGCATCTTATATTGCTTAGTTCGCGACGGTATCATTATAAGATGATCCCTCTCAAAAAATATCAAGTTATAGAGTGTTCGTACTTAGTAGGCACCGTTGCCAAAGCTCGTTGATTTGAATCACCACGTGATGATTGGGTGTGTTAGATTCTGCGAGTGTATACAATGGGAGCAAGCCAGATTTGCTCATGCGGAAGCTAAGGTTAGATCTTGACGAGCCTAGCATGTACAGACATGGTCTCGGAACACGGAATACCGAAAGGTAAAGCATGAGTCATATAGATGATATGATGAACATGATGATTGTTTACCTTTGAAACTATATCATGTCACATGATGATCGGACTTGGTGTAGTGAATTTGGTTCGTGTGATCACTAAAACAATTTGAGGGATATTGTTTTGAGTGGAAGTTCAATAGCGATATGATTAAAAGTTGAACACTATTTATCATAAATTAAATCAAAGTAAATTTGCATAGTTGTTGTAGTCATTGGCATCCGTTTACCACCTTGCGCTTAGTTATAATTGAGATAATAGAACTATAGAATTCTGGTTAGTTACTTTACGAACTGGTATCATATTGTTTTGAAGTGTTAATCTAAAGTTTAAAAGTCCTATTGCAAACTTTCAGTAAGTTTCGGTTACTCTGTGAAGTTTAATAATTGGTATTAAATCAAGAGTGACAATTCCAGTGTTAGTATATAAGTATCATGTTTGTCTCCATGATTCTTGATATTCAAAAGATTGTTTTAATATCAAGGTTATCTAGGATCTGAAAGAGTTGTTTCAGAAACCATGATATGTGGAAGATATTGCGATATCTGAAATGATGTTTTGGTTGCAACATGAGAGAGTATAATATGGCAAAGTTTATGTTCTCATATTTGATGAGAATTTGAAAAAGGTTGGAGACGCTTGTCATCCTAATCCTCCAAAAGGTTTTGGAGAGCAACATTATACTCACGATTCACCGTTATAATCTAAAAGTGGCTTGATCATGAATAGTTCATGATAAGGGTGAATATTTGATAAAATGTTTACTACACTAAAAGATTACTAAAGAATGGAATTTGAAATAACACCAAGTATTTGATGATGGTGATCTACTTCAAAGTGCAAGTCCAAAGACATTGGTATTTAACTATACATGCTTTGGACTATGTGTCATGTGTATGGCTCCACTATTGATGTTGATAGATTCTTTCGAACAGAAAAGGAAATACTGAAAGAGAATCTCAGAAATATATGGCAGAAAAGAAAAGACTAGAATTGTTCAGCTTAGGTATATAGAGGATATACATGTTATGGCTATATTCTTTGCTTATTAAACAATGTGGTCTTAAGTATTGGATACTAAATTTATTGGTGTGAATCATCATACGAAACAACACAATTCATGAACTACAATGGCCTAAGTAACTAGCAAAAGAATATGTGATGATGTTCATAGAGAACAAATAAACGGTTGTTGTGTTGCTCGTTAACATCAAAGCTTGCCTTCAAGATTTGTTTTATCAGGTATTATGAGAACAAAAGGGTTGTTCAAATAATTGCCGTAATCCATAAAAGATGGATGATTTACAAATCTCGTTGGATAAATCACATCCATAAAAATATTGCTAAAAATGTCGAAAGACAATTGATAAGAAAGATCATGTAGCATCCCAATTGTCTAACAATTGCAATGCTACTAGCCTATTCTATATAAATGCTACTTCCTATATATAATTGTTGCATCATAATTATATCATGCTCATGTCACCATGCCACCTTGCATTCGAGCATCATATAAAACCCTTTTTGTTTTGGTTCTTATCTCATATGCATTATTAATTGTATTTGCCTCTTGATATTGTATTTGGTTCTTGATATATTGTTTCCTATATATAATTGTTGCATCATAATTATATCATGCTCATGTCACCATGCCACCTTGCATTCGAGCATCATATAAAACCCTTTTTGTTTTGGTTCTTATCTCATATGCATTATTAATTGTATTTGCCTCTTGATATTGTATTTGGTTCTTGATATATTGTTTAATGCCCAAGTTGAGTTGGGGGCATATCTTTTATTGCACTCCACTACCCTTTCTTGTCACCACCTTATAATTCCACCATCCAACTAAAAATGAGCTTTGCACTTTATTGGGTTTTACCTCTAGCTCATGTGAGTTTGGATGGCTCCACTTACAATTCCACATGCTCCCATATATGCACCATGTTGTTTTCACATTATTGGTATATGAGAGCCACATGGCCACCTTTGCATGCTATGTGAGTGGAACCCCTTGTCAAGCTTTCATATGGTTTAAATATGAATATAAGCTCATGTAGATATACCATTGGGGTTCATGTTGGCTAGTGGCACATACACACAAGCTTGGCCACCTTATATTCATGCATGATCTTTTATTTAATCCATGTGGTAAACAATCTCTCTTTTCTTTTGTTGGGCCTTATTCCAAAATTTGGGAAGCTTGCTTATACAAATGCCATGAGATAATCTAGTGGTTTTCACTACTAGAGGAGGCATTTACTATTTATGCATGGCCCATGCAAGAACCACCACATTCTAGTCTTTTGGTTTTGATTTGAATCTTTGAGTGGATCATCCCCATATCTCTACCCCTCTTCATGCTTGGTCTTGCTTGATGCATGCAAGCATCTAAAACCCTAACCCTGACCTCTCTCTCTAAACCCTCACTACCTTTTATCCCATTCTATCTTTTGACTAGATCTTGTTTGAGCTTGGCTTGATTTTGCTTGGTCTTGTCAAAAGAGAACACTCCACCTAATCTCTCTCTCTAAACCCTAAGACCTCATCTCTCCTCTCTCTAAACCGAGCCACCACCACCATGATCTCACCCCTCTATCACCACCTCCTACCCTAACCCTAGACCGAGCCCATGCCATCTCCCCTCTCGGTTACCCTCTCTTCTCCTCCCCCACCTTGGTCCACCAGTGACCATCAACCAGCACCACCACGTCACACCCCTCCTCCCCACTCTTTTCTTTGGCTTCAAGACAAAGAGAGAAAGGAGGAGAAGGAAGCCCCACGAGCCCTTTTGCACCACACCAAACCCCATGTGCAAGCCTGACCCTCTCCTTTTCACCCCTCCACGCCATGACCGGATCAAGATCAACCAGAAGATCCCTCCTCCGTCCTCCTTTCCCCAAGAAAAAACCACACCATGGCCTTCCCCATGCCGAACCCAAACCCTATACCCATCTACCTCCTTGCCTCGTTGTTCAGCTCCCCAGGCGATCCAGAGCACTAGGAGCTTCCTCCTTCCTTGACGCCTAGGCATGGGGTAGTACGGCTTCGCCGAGAAGCCTCGCCCGCCGTGTCCGTGAGCACCAGGAGTACTCCGCCCCGCTGCTTCCACGTTGATCTCCACCCGAGCCGCTAGCTGCACTTTGAGGGTCGTGGTGAGCCGCGACCTCCTGGACATCATCTTCCTCCCTCTCACCTTGCATCGCCACCGGCGCCGAACACCCAGCGTGCACGCCAGATTCACCGTATTCGCAAGCACGCATCTGCAGCGGCCTTTGTTGCCCTCGGTTTCCCTAGTTTTTCCAAGACGTTGTAGCCCACCTCGTGCTAGCTCTGAGCGAAAGATGTAGCCCGTGGTGCCTACGCTTTCGTTTTGGAGCGTCGTTCGCCAGCCAGGCGTCGCCGCCATCGTCGCCAGAAGACGATCTTTACGCGGCTTACCGCGTCCGTCGGCGGCGACCAGCCGTTTTGCGCGAACCCCTCCCTTTTTCCCGCTTAAACCTGCGGTCCCGGAAGCCCTGTCGGCCTCTCCGTTCGTTTTCGGATAAGCCCCTTAGTTCTTCCGGCCTCAACACCTGCGCCTTGGATCCATACGTGTCTGCCCGACGCCGCTGCTGTGGCCGCTGAGGCCCACCTGTCATCCGTTGCGGCTGGGTGTGCTCGCGGTGCAAAAAGTCCGGCCCAGACCCCGCCGAGTCGGCTATTGCTGAGTCAGCATCGACCCCACCTGTCAGTGTCTAGGGTTAGGATGAGCCGAGTAAGAAAAGGGTTTCTGTATTCCTGTTTTAATTCAAACTTTTCCAAATTAATTTAAATCTGTTTTAATATATCTTTTAAAATATAAATTCAAATTAAACATGTAATATATGTTTTGAGATCATAAAAATGTGACGAATTCAAATCTTCCATCCAAAATATATTTTGAACACTTAAAAGTTCAAGTTGATTAAAATTACAATAAAATGCCCCTTTGCCTTAATTAATTAATAACTTTTGTTTTATAACTCCAAATTTGACAAATAATATGTCTAAAATGATTAGCTCGACGAGACCTTTCTGTTTATGCATTCCATGTTCTATCTTGCAGCATGAATCATATAAATATAAAGTATACAGCAACTTATTCGAGAATAAAATGTGACCAAAACTCAATAAAATGTTTATTTCTTGTATTCTACACCTCACCCATGCCATGCTACTTTATTGCCATGCAAATTGTGCATCATTCATCATGGCATGATTGTTTGCTTGCATTTATTCTTATCCTTGTGCACTTTATTTATGTTGGCCCTTGTTTGTTTGGTTCTTCTTGAATAGGCTAGCGGGGATATATCAAGAAACCCAGGAGCACTACCCAGATCCTTCTCTCGCTTCAACTGAGCTGCCAGGCAAGCACTACCACATGCTTGCATACATATAGTACCTATTGCCTCTATCTTATTCTTGCATCATTGAGTTGCGATCGCATTAAACTGAATCCCAAGTACTGCATAGCCTTTACTTTTAAATCCCACCGAAGCTTGTTTCTCCATCCCATGAGCCATTACTACAGGAGTTGTTTGAGCCATGCGGTTCGTAGAACAGCATGTGTAGGGTATGTGAGTGTCTGATGGATAACGAGGTACCTATACAACTTAACCTGAGTAGTAATGGGATAACTAATGAAAGTGGCACCGGTGAGCAATATCTGTTATTTGGTTTTTCATGCTCACTTGTGTCCGTGGGACCAGTACTTGATTCCTGTTCCTCGAATATTCGCGCTATCCACATCCGGAGGCTTATGGACCCCCACTGAGCGAGCTTGATTCATTCTTATTTCTTGGGGCCACAAAGTAGTTTGGGGCTTTATTACTATTCTGTACTTATGCCATGCTTCTTGCTTTATTTAAGTTTGTGCGAGGAGCACTGTCTGTTTTGGCGGAGTGTTTTGTGTATCGACAAGCCGATCGCATTTGGGTTCCGATCGTTTCCATCCTTGGCGCAAACCTTGAGTCCGTCTCGAGTCGGCTAACCGTTATGGTAGCTTAATGGGGTGGCCTCGAAATATTTCTTAATCCTGTGATCGCTTTGTCGTGAATGCCTCGTTGGGTTTTGATTTGGTTTTCGAGGTTGATCGAGTGTGTGTTGCTATTTGTGCACCCTGCGGGTAAAACTTCAAAGCCGTGTCGCGGTTATGGACGACTTGGAGCATTTTCGATCATAGACAAGTATAACTAAAGTACCGCTTTTAATTTGACTAAATGGCGACTAAATAGTGCAACACTCATGGAATGGATAATAAAACCGCCAACGGATGGGGGTGTTTGTCCGTTTCCTCGTTGGTAGCGAGGAGGAGGATGGATCATTAATATTCTTATAACTGTTGTTATTAATTCCACAGACACCGTCTATCTTTGGTTAGGCGGATGGTTAGCGTATCTATAGAATTGTTAGGTATTATCTTTGCTGCAATTCGTCACCCAGGTTGTGTCCCCTTTAGAGGCATAAAGACTTGCCGAGTACCCTAGGGTCTCACACGATAAATTATTTGATTCGGATGAACGGTACACTCACAAGATGGATCTGGGTGGAGGAGACGGACGATGTGGCAGCGATCATTCGGTGTAGAGATTAGGAGCGGGATCCGTGAGATCGTGGGCGGGATGTGTTTATTATGGGGCATCTTATGCCGATTTGCTTCTTCCGGTACTCGGATCTTGTTTTGCTTCACTTTGATACTTTGATGTTTGATGTATGAGGAGATATCCTAAACTATATATCTATCTAGGATATTTGGATCTTGCCGTATGGCGTTGCAATATTTCTATTTCTTTTAGATGGAATGGCTCTGAGGACTGTTGTATGGTGGCTTGCATACATACTCATTTGTGTATGTAGTTGACCCCTTCGCCTGCCGATTACGCCGTGCGTTCTTGTCCCGATGTTTGGGAATGGTTAGGACGGCCGAAAGGTCTACATGTGAGTGGCATTTGGGCCCACCATACTATTTTAACCATTTCCGCTCACCCAGGCTTGTAACTAGGAGCGTAATTCACCGAGGTAGTTACAATTGGTATCAGAGCCATCCCGCCCTTCAGGGTCTCAGCCAAATGGTCGTTGTCAGTCTAGCAAATATTTTTGGTAGCTATGTATACTAGGGAAAAACAAAACGCGAGAGTAGGACTGCTTCCACTTTTCTTCTTACCCACCCACCACCCTTTTCTGGTAAGGAAGTGTAACGTTTTCTATCCTCTTCTTAAATTCAAACTAGGATTCACGTGTTCTGGGTTTCCGTAGTACCATAGGTTGAGTGTGTGTGTGTGTGTAATTCCTTGTCTATCTGTTGTATCCAACATGTTATCTTTATCTGCCTTTCGTTATCAACTATTGGTACATTCCATCTTGTGAGCTTTTGAATACCCGCGATCTATCGACTCCTTGTTAACGGTGCCATCTTCTTAAGGGTGTCCTTCCTTCTAGCAACTCCACATTCACGGTGAAACCATCGAGTTGCTAATCGCTACCGATAAGTGTTTTTGCATCTATTGGTATTTCAATGCCGAAAATGCGGAAAAATTTCTTTGATACATCTCAGTGCTTCCACACTCCTTTTCGATCGTGTGTGAAACATTATCTATCTCCCTTTTATCGGCATGTCCATGCTAACTCATTCTCTTGTCACCGCGCTAATCCTAGAGTTTCATTTCATCTCCAATTCTTTTGGGCTAATTACATAACATGTGTCGATCCGATGCGGTGATTGTAATTTGGTTCTCGCAGCTATATGACACTTATCTTGAGTGGAATATGGAAAATGCAATCACCACTATCCTCCAAATGGTGGTTATCTCCTGTGATTTTGAGTACACATGATCATATCTATGCATATTCAAGCATCTTTGGCAATCCGAGTTTCTCCAAGCACTACGGTTACTATCATCATCCATCATCTCACATCCTTTTGAACCCCATATCGCACAATTCTCACGTACGAGGGAATTGCATCTTTTAAATCTCGATAGCTTTGCTTAAGGTATGAGCTATCATCGGTTCTTATCCAAGATCTCTTTATCTTTGTAACGGTGATCCGATCGACAATGTGACCTGGTGACATCTCTTTTTCTTGAAGGACCGTTAACCTATTCGTCAGCATCTTCTTCAACAGGAATCCTTACCGTAACATTGATCTTTCAAAGAGCGTTGAGCTCGAGAAAGTGTTCGAGCATTTGTTCGTTCTCCCGCCTCTTGAACTTGGTATTCTGGGAATATCTTGTTAATCCATGGTGGTATATGTTGATAATATGCTTTCCTATTCGATATCTATGGAAGGACATGGAAGATCATCTGTGTCTCTTTCTCTCGAGCTTCGTGAGCACTGCCTCTGTGCAAAGTCTCAAAGTGAGAATTCTGACTTTTTGAAGTCACATATCTCGACCACGTCCTTCTGCTAAATACATTACTTCAACTCTGGAATCAGCAAGTTCATGGTTAATTCCATCTTCCATCTTCAATCAAACCCGGAGTTTTCCTTGTTGGCGAGTTATCATCGTCGTTCCGCCGAAGATTTCCTCAAGACTGCTAAATCTCTCTCAATCTTTTCAAGAACAACGTGGAGTTCTTTCCACCTCCATCTCGTTAAGTAATCTCTTGAAACCCTCTCGTTCTATCATCTATGCTCAATCCACCGGAGGCCATGAAGACCTTCCAGATCTTGTATTCCTTTGGTTCAAGTGGTGCTATCTTTTTCTTTGTCTGTGGAACCTTGCAGTTGTCTCCGTAATCTTCCTTCATATCTTCCTGGCTGGTTACTTATGATATGGCGACAACATCATCACCCTTATCTATCTTGGATCCGTGAATCGTTTGCATCAATCTTTGTTTTCTTACGGAGTTCCACGAGCTCTTCTTGTCAACACCTTGATCTGTTTGGTGGTTGGGTTGCATGATTTTCTTATTCATGTCGGAGTAATGCTTTGAGTGGGATGGAGTAGCTACCATACCACTACTCTTATCATTCGCTCTTGTACATTGAATTGGTGAATTAATGTGATTTCACTCATTCCACGGAAGTTAGAAGTGGCCTTTATCCCTTGATACTTTTACTTCCGTCCTTGTTTTTCCGGAGTGCTCTCTCGAAGAAAGTAATCAATAATCTCTTCTTGGTGGTCTGTCTATTCTAGGTGGAGCAAAATCTTCAATTATCTGGTGGAAACAGACGCAAACTCCTTTCTGTCCTCGTCATTCTACCGATGCTCGACATCCCCGAACAAGATGAAAGGAAATTATCTCTCTATTTGTTTCATCAATTCTTTTTCTGTGGTCAAGCCAATTATGGTTGAGGCCATCAGCCGCAAATCTATTGCGTTAGCCTCAAGGCTAAAGAAAGCAATAAGTATCTCTACAATAAACTCCAGATCCTCCATATTCTTTGCTTCTCGATTCCACCATGATCGGCTTCACATCCATCTCTGGAAGTTATATCTGCACCTAAATTGCGTGATCCTTGGTTCTTCCGCGCAACAAGAATCTAATCCGGCGATGTCTAACTAAATCTTTACATTGTTATCAAGGGACTCTATTGTTTGAAGGCAATATTGTTTCCGAACTTCTTTTCTCAAATCCGAGAGAAGATACGATGCTATTGTAATAGTGGTTCAAAACCTCTCCAATCTAGCTCCTTTCTTCCGGCGAGACAAAGATTCATCCTCTCTCGTATCGGTAAATCTTTAATCTTAATGGTGTGTCTTTCTTTATCCATGATACATCATCTTCTCCTTTTCTTTCACAAGTGGTTATATTCTTTTATCATGATTCTTGGGAAAACCGGAGCTATGCCCATCCTATCCTTCTTGTCTCACGACATTCCTTCAACTCTTCTAACCCGTTGTTTCTCAAGAAAAACGCAAGACTCGCAACAAGTCTAACAAGTTTTGCAAGGTGTAGTGGTTGCACCATTCCGTTGTTCATCAACTTGGGAACGTGAGGGTCACGTTCGTTCGAACACCCGCCTCTCCTTGTGTTGTTTTCTTTTTCCAAGGAATCTCGGGGCGAGATTCTTGTTTAGTGGGGGAGAGTTATAGCATCCCAATTTTCTAACAATTGCAATGCTACTAGCCTAGTCTATATAAATGCTACTTCCTATATATAATTGTTGCATCATAATTATATCATGCTCATGTCACCATGCCACCTTGCATTCGAGCATCATATAAAACCCTTTTTGTTTTGGTTCTTATCTCATATGCATTATTAATTGTATTTGCCTCTTGATATTGTATTTGGTTCTTGATATATTGTTTAATGCCCAAGTTGAGTTGGGGGCATATCGTTTATTGCACTCCACTACCCTTTCTTGTCACCACCTTATAATTCCACCATCCAACTAAAAATGAGCTTTGCACTTTATTGGGTTTTACCTCTAGCTCATGTGAGTTTGGATGGCTCCACTTACAATTCCACATGCTCCCATATATGCACCATGTTGTTTTCACATTATTGGTATATGAGAGCCACATGGCCACCTTTGCATGCTATGTGAGTGGAACCCCTTGTAAAGCTTTCATATGGTTTAAATATGAATATAAGCTCATGTAGGAATACCATTGGGGTTCATGTTGGCTAGTGGCACATATACACAAGCTTGGCCACCTTATATTCATGCATGATCTTTTATTTAATCCATGTGGTAAACAAGCTCTCTTTTCTTTTGTTGGGCCTTATTCCAAAATTTGGGAAGCTTGCTTATACAAATGCCATGAGATAATCTAGTGGTTTTCACTACTAGAGGAGGCATTTACTATTTATGCATGGCCCATGCAAGAACCACCACATTCTAGTCTTTTGTTTTTGATTTGAATCTTTGAGTGGATCATCCCCATATCTCTACTCCTCTTCATGCTTGGACTTGCTTGATGCATGCAAGCATCTAAAACCCTAACCCTGACCTCTCTCTCTAAACCCTCACTACCTTTTATCCCATTCTCTCTTTTGACTAGATCTTGTTTGAGCTTGGCTTGATTTTGCTTGGTCTTGTCAAAAGAGAACACTCCACCTAATCTCTCTCTCTAAACCCTAAGACCTCATCTCTCCTCTCTCTAAACCGAGCCACCACCACCATGATCTCACCCCTCTATCACCACCTCCTACCCTAACCCTAGACCGAGCCCATGCCATCTACCGCTCCCCTCTCGGTTACCCTCTCTTCTCCTCCCCCTCACCTTGGTCCACCAGCAGCCATCAACCAGCACCACCACGTCACACCCCTCCTCTGCCCCACTCTTTTCTTTGGCTTCAAGACAAAGAGAGAAAGGAGGGAGAAGGAAGCCCACCCGAGCCCTTTTTGCACCACACCAAACCCCATGTGCAAGCCCTGACCCTCTCCTTTTCTACCCCTCCTCCACGCCATGACCAGATCAAGATCAACCAGAATATCCCCTCCCTCCGTCCTCCTTTCCCCAAGAAAAAACCACATGGCCTTCCCATGCCGAACCCAAACCCTATACCCATCTACCTCCTTGCCTCGTCGTTCTGAAGCTCCCCAAGACGATCCAGGAGCACTAGGAGCTTCCTCTTCGACGCCTAGGCCGCGGGTAGTACCGAGCATGGAGAAGCCTCGCCGCGCCGTGTCCGTGAGCACCGAGTACTGGCCCGCTGCTTCCTCGATCACGCCACCCCGAGCCCTTAGCTGCACGAGGGTCGAGGTGAGCCCCGACCTCTGGACATCATCTTCCTCCCCTCTCACCTTGCATCGCCACCGGCGTCGAACACCCAGCGTGCCTGCGCCGTATTCACCGACAGACGCTGCTCAGCCTGCTTGCCCTCGGTTTCCCTAGTTTTTCCGCGCGCTGTAGCCCACCTCCGTGCTAGCTCTCTGAACGAAAGATGTAGCCCGTGGTGCCCTCTACGCTTTCGTTTTTGGAGCGATGCGTTTCGCCCAGCGGAGGCGTCGCCATCGTCGCCGAAGGCGGCGATCTTCGCCTCCGGCACCGCGTCCGTCGATATGACCGGCCGCTTTTGCAGAACCCCCTTTCCCGCCTAAACTTGCAGTCCCCGGAAGCCCACCTGTCAGCCTCTCCATTCATTTTTCGGATAAGCCCCTTAGTTCTTCCAGCATCAACCCGACGCCTGGATCGCACGTGTCACTGCCACTGGCCTTGTGGCCGCCCGCTGAGGCCCACATCATCCGTTGCGGCTAGGTATGCTCATGCAAAAGTCCGCCCAGACCGCCAGTCGGCTATTCTTGAGTCAAGATCGACCCACCCGTCGGTGTCTAGGGTTAGGATGAGCCGAAAGAAAAGGGTTTCTGTATTCCTGTTTTAATTCAAACTTTTCCAAATTAATTTAAATTCAAATTTAAATCTGTTTTAATATATCTTTTAAAATATAAATTCAAATTAAACATGTAATATATGTTTTGAGATCAGAAAAATGTGAGGAATTCAAATCTTCCATCCAAAATATATTTTGAACACTTAAAAGTTCAAGTTGATTAAAATTACAATAAAATGCCCTTTTGCCTTAATTAATTAATAACTTTTGTTTATAACTCCAAATTTGACAAATAATATGTCTAAAATGATTAGCTCGACGAGACCTTTCTGTTTATGCATTCCATGTTCTGTCTTGCAGCATGCATCATATAAATATAAAGTATACAGCAACTTATTCGAGAATAAAATGTGACCAAAACTCAATAAAATGTTTATTTCTTGTATTCTACACCTCACCCATGCCATGCTACTTTATTGCCATGCAAATTGTGCATCATTCATCATGGCATGATTGTTTGCTTGTCGCATTTTATTCTTATCCTTGTGCACTTTATTTATGTTGGCCCTTGTTTGTTTGGTTCTTCTTCGAATAGACGCTAAGCAGGGGATATATCAAGAAACCCAGGAGCACTACCCAGATCCTTCTCTCGCTTCAACTGAGATGCCAGGCAAGCACTACCACATGCTTGCATACATATAGTACCTATTGCCTCTATCTTATTCTTGCATCATTGAGTTGCGATCGCATTAAACTGAATCCCAAGTACTGCATAGCCTTTACTTTTAAATCCCACCGAAGCTTGTTTCTCCATCCCATGAGCCATTACTACAGGAGTTGTTTGAGCCATGCGGTTCGTGAAACGACATGTGTAGGGTATGAGTGTCGATGGATAACGAGGTACCTATACAACTTAACACGAGTAGTAATGGGATAACTAATGAAAGTGGCACGGTGAGCAATATCTCGCTATTTGGTTTTCATGCTCACTTGTGTCCGTGGGACCCCGAGTACTTGATTCTGTTCCTCGAATATTCGCTTATCCACATCCGGAGGCTTATGGACCCCCACAGCGAGCTTGATTCATTCTTATTTCTTGGGGCCACAAAGTAGTTTGGGGCTTTATTACTATTCATTACTTATGCCATGCTTCTTTGCTTTATTTAAGTTTGTCAGGAGCACTGTCTTATTTTGGGCGGAGTGTTTTCGGTATCGACAAGCCCAGTCGCATTTTCGGGTTCCCAGTCGTTTACATCCACTGACGCAAACCTTGAGTCCGTCTCGGAGTCGGCTAACTTCGTTGCGGGTAGCTTAATGGGGTGGCCCCCTGAAATATTTCTTAATCCTGTGATCGCTTTGTCGTGAATGCCTCGTTGGGTTTTGATTTGGTTTTAGAGGTTGATCGAGTGTGTTGCTATTTGTGCACCCCCAGGGTAAAACTTTCTGAAAGCCGTGTCCACGGTTATGGACGACTTGGAGCACAGTTTCTCAATCATAGACAAGTATAACTAAAGTACCGCTTTTAATTTGACTAAGTAACTGACTAGTAAATAGTGCAACACTCATGGAATGGATAATAAAGCCAGCGGATGGGGGGTGTTCGTCCGCTCGTTGGTAGCGAGGAGGATGGATCATAAAATTCTGTTATATAATTGTTGTTATTAATTCAGACACCGTCTATCTTTGGTTAGGCGGATGGTTAGCGAGTATCTATAGAATTGTTAGGTATTATCTTTTGCTGCAATTCGTCACCAGTTGTGTCCCCTTTAGAGGCATAAAGACTTCGAGTACCCTAGGGTCTCACACGATAAATTATTTGATTAGATGAACAGTACACTCACAAGATGGATCTTGGGTGGAGGAGACGATGTGGGCAACGATCATTCGTGTAGAGATTAGAACGGGGATCCGTGAGATCGTGGGCGGGATGTGTTTATTATGGGGCATCTTATGCCGATTTGCTTTATCCGTACTCGGATCTTGTTTGCCGCTTCACCGATACTCGATGTTTGATGTATGAGGAGATATCCTAAACTATATATCTATCTAGGATATTTGGATCTTCTGGTATGGCGTTGCAATATTTCTATTTCTTTTAGATGGAATGGCTCGAGGACTGTTGTATGGTGGCTTGCATACATACTCATTTGTGTATGTAGTTGATCCCCGCCGCACGATTACGCCGTTCTTGTCCCGATGTTTGGGAATGGTTAGGACGGCCGAAAGGTCTACCTGTGAGTGGCATTTGGGCCCCACCGTATTATTTTAACCATTTCCGCTCATCCAGGCTTGTAACTAGGAGCGTAATTCACCGAGGTAGTTACAGATCACTTAGGAAGTGACATCGCCGTTTAAATTATATTGGAAAGAAAACATGAAGAAACTCCATGTGGATGGAATTTTGGAGTCTTTTGATTTTTGATCAAATGACGCTTGTGAAATTTTCCTAGATAATTAATTAAAACTCGCTCATAGGCCAAAGGAGCGATGACTAGCTTATTGGAACTTGTACATATTGTTGTATGAAGTCCATTATGTGTAGTCAAGAGCGATAGATTTCAACTTCATATGCTTTCTCCGAAAATTTGAGTGAATATATGAATATTTACTTAATAAGGATGAAGTGTGAAACATTTGAAAAGTTTAAAGACTTTCAAGATGAAGTGCAAAATCAATGTAACAAGAAAAGAAAGAATTTATGATAGGATCATAAAGGAAGATATTTGAGTTATAAAGTTTAGCATAACACCTAAGATTTGAGGAATCGTTCCATGGATTTGCATTTCCCGAAACACCATATGAGTATGGAATAATCGAGATATGCAGTAAAACCTTGTTTGGCATGGTAAGATCAGAGGTGTAATTGGTAAAACTGCCATTATTTTTAAAGATTAAAGCTTTAGAGACTACCGTTTTTCCACTGAAAAGAGCTCCATCATAATCCGTTGAAATGACACCATATAAAGTTATGGTTTGGGATAAAACCCAAGTTGTCCTTTCTTAAACATTGGTATGCTATGCATAAGAAAGATGTTTGCAACCAAAATCGGATGAACATATCTTTGTATGTTATTTTGAATAATCGTTGAGTATTCCTCCATAACACCAAAGACAAAAATGTTTGTCTCTTAGAACGTCAAGTTTCTTTGAAAAAGGAATTTTCCGTGTTAAGTGGTAGCACAATAGAACTTTGATAAGGTTAAAAGAACCTTAGCTATATGTGTAGAGTTGCGTAAGAAAAGTGTTAGAGGCAAAGCATGATGCTCATGGCTCACGTGCATCAAAGGTTGTGGTCACGGAGGTCTAAGTTCCTATTGAAACAAGTAGGTCGGGTAACCAATCAAATACCAAGATTTGAGAGTTAAATCATTATTTGAAAATAATGATCCAACTACATGGAAAGAAGCGATGATGGGCCCTGACTCCATCAAATGGTTTGAAGCCATAAAATCCGTGATAGTTCCATATACGAGAGATCAAGCTTTGAACTTGAAAGACCCTCTGAAAAGGTGCAAGACCTTACAGTCGTATTTGGATCTATAAAGAAATATACATGGATGTTTCACATCTATGAAATTATCGACATGTCAGGAAAGAGTTCACGACAATGTTAAAAGAGTTGACTATGACAAGATCTGATCTTTTATTAAGCGATATTTAGTATAGACGGATTAATGTAGCAACCACTACATATAATTTTTTTATGTGGTAGTTGAATAAAAAAACAAGTTCTTCTAATAGAATGGTTACCTAGGACGTGTGCATGACACGGTCCAAAGGGTTTCGTTAATTCAAAGGATGCTAAAAGCATATGCAAACTTCAATGGTTGAAGTAAGCATCGCGGAGTTGGAATCTTCACTATGATGAAACTATTAAAAGAGTTTAATTTCATCGGAGACGATGAAGATGCTTGCATTTGCAAGAAATTAAGTGGGAGTGCTAAGACATGTTTCTAATACATTATGTGGAAGACATATTGTTGATTGGAAATGATGTATCTTTTTATTGACATAGGTTAAGCATTTCATCTCGATGAAAGGCTTAGGAAGAACCCGAATATTTGGCATCAATGTCTATATGGATAAATTGAGACGCTAATATGGTTGTGCCAGAAGTATATAGATGAGATATTGAATGAGTTCAATATAGAAACTACAAGAAAGGTTCTTGTTACACACGAAGGATTGAATAAATATTCAAGTATTTTTGATACTTGATATATAAAATCGCAAAGAGTACTTTATCAATCATACTGTGATGTGTACAAATCAAGATATGTCCTATGCTCTAAATGTTATGAGCGTATACCAGAATGATTCATAAGATGATTATTGGACGATAGTAAAGATATTATTATTATCTCTTAGAAAACTAAGAATATATTATTTTGTAGAAGTGACAAATAGATGGTTAGTTCATTGTAAAAGTATTACATTGATACTAGTTTTGTCACAAAGTACAAATTAAGTTTATCTATATTTAAACTAAGGGTGGCACAATATGATGGAAAGTAAGTTCCATAATAGATTTGGATGAGTTCCAAAGCTAAGACATTGTGACAGATACTACAACAAAAGGCTAAGTATATGACTGCTATAATAGCAGCAAAAGAGGGCATTTGTGTCAAGTAGTTTGTTATCAAACTAGGTGTGGTTCACATCGGGATAGTACTATGAAGATATATTTTACGACAATATTATCAACATGTTTTAACCCCAAGGAACTAAAGGTCTCACCAAAGGACCAAATTTATACAAAGCCATCTCATTAGAGAATGAGTGGTGCATAGAGACGCAGAGACATGCAATTACACACATACCTGAAAGTGTCGGATCCGGATATCAGTTGACCACTAGCAATCGTGTAAATACAACACCGGAAAGCCATAGATGTTGAATGCACAAAGGTTTCAAACTAGATTATTGACTCTAGTGCAAGTGGGAGACTATTGGAGATATGCCCAAGAGGCAATAATAAAGTGGTTATTATCATATCTTCATGCTTATGATAAATGTTTACATACCATGCTATAATTGTATTAACCGGAAACATTAATACTCGTGTGATTTATAAACATAAAAGAGTCCCTAGTAAAGCCTCTTGTTAAACTAGCTTGTTGGTTAATATATGATCATGGTTTCCTGATCATGAACATAGAAATGTTATTAACAACAGGGTCATATCATTAGGAGAATGATGTGATGGACATACTCCTATAGTTAAGCGTAGCATAAAGATCAAGTCATTTAATATAGTTCACTTGCTATAAGCTTTCTGATACATAGTAACCTAATTCCTTCGACCATGAGATCATGCTAATCACCATCACTGGAAAGATGCTTTGATGACATCAAACACCACACCGTAACTGGGTGGCTATCAAGGTGGCATTGAGTGTTCGGAAAGTATGTGTTGAGGCACATGGATCAAGATTGGGATTTGTCTATCCATATGACGGATAGATATACTCTGGGCCCTCTCGGTGGAATGTCATCCAATTAGCTTGCAAGAATGTGACTGGCTCACAAGGGATCACATATCATGGGAACGAGAAAAGAGTACTTATTGGTAATGAGGTTGAACTGGGTATGCAGAGATATCGACGATCAAACCTCGGATAAGTAAAATATCGTGAGACAAAGGGAAATTGGTATCGTATGTAAATGGTTCATTCGATCACGAAGTAATCGTAGAAATATGTGGGAGCCATATGAATTTCCAGATTCCTCTATTGGTTATTGATCGGGGAAGAGTCTCGATCATGTCTGCATAATTCACGAACCATAGGGAGACACACTTAAGGATTCGATGTTGTTTAATAGATATGGAATGTGAGTAAAGAGACTGAATGTTGTTCGGCGTCTCGGATGGGATCCAGGATATCACGAGGAGATCCAGAATGGTCCGGAGAATAAGATTCATATAAGGAAACTCCAATTTCAGAGTTCAGGAATGATTCCGGTGTTTTCACCGAAATGTTCTAGAAGCGTCTAGAAGGTTCACCGATCCAGAAGGGGAAGGGTACATGGATGTGTCATGAAAAATTTTAATGGTTGCATCATGTCCTAGGTCACTTGGTTGGACACTTGGAAGAGAGAAATCAAACTCTAAGTTGAAAGTCAAAAAGGCAGTTTGAAAAAGTCAAATCCCAACATGGTTTCCGAGTTAGGGAGGGTTTCTGAGTTAGGGAGGGTTTCCACCTGGGTTGGGAACACCCTTGGACGCCCCACCTATATAAGGAGGGGTAGGGGCGCACCCCAAGGTATCCCCCTTGCCCTAGGCGCCCAAGAAACCCTAGGTTGGCCGCTGCCCCCCTCTCTAGTTGCGACCAATCTAGATCTCCTCTAAACCGCTACCGACTAGCTAAACTCTAGTTTCTAGCTACCTCTAAACCTTGGCCTTCTAAACCCTAGATCGACGGGGCTCCCTCTACTCTACCATACTTGCTCCGGCTTAGGCGAAGCCCTGCGGGATCTCTCCTCTACTTCCGACACCACGCCGTCGTGCTACCGGAATCGCGAGGAGAGAGCTACAACCTTTCACTTTGGAACAAGGAGAGGAAGGTCTTCATCGAGTCTGCGACGTGTGACCGATCAAGGAAGCTGCAGGAGCAGCTAGGAAGGATCGTCTGCGATCTTGAGATCGGCAAGTGAGCGACTACATCACCCACGAGAATCTGCGCTCGTTAACCGCTTTGGATCTGCGAGGGTTAGTACTCTATCAACTTGTTGCACCGATCTAGTAGATAGATCTTGGCTTGATCATAGATTAGATCTTGATTGTGTGTTCATGCGGTAAATTTTTTTTGTTTTCCATGCTACGAACCCCTACATCTGACTCTAGCAATGTTGTTTGTGTGGGGGATAACACAGGAGGAGTTCCTAGTCTTAACTTGCAGGGTAAAAATCCAAGGTCTGGCCTTAACTGGTTGTGCTTGGCAATGGTCTTTTTGAAGGCATTGTTTTGCGAGCGAGGACTTTCTCCAGGATGATGAAAACCTATGATCTTTGATCGGGCAACGACGGCGCTTGTGCACTGTTTCCTTCTTAAAGGCGTTGTTATTGGAGTGGAGAACTGCTGGTGTTGTTCTGATGCTGTTAGTGTCGTTGCTTTGAGAAATAGTTCTTTGCAACGGGATTTTTCTTTTTGTAATTCGTTTTTCTGGGTTCTGTGCATCCATAAGGCCGCTAGAGCATGCGTTGTTGCAGAAAATGGGTATAACTGGTATCTCCATGATATTAATATATACTCTTTTCAAAAAAAATAGCATGGAGGTAGTAGATCACATGTAAGTTAGCATTGCACGTGCAGGAGAATTCCTGTTGGTGGCATCGTGGCCTAGCAAGGCGACCTTTTTTGTTAGTTTTTTTTTCTTTTCGTTTTTGTTTTTCCTATTTTTATTTGGAATTTCTATTTTTGTGCTTGTGGTTCATTAGGTATACTTACTTTTTTCCAACCGCTTAATTTTTCCTCACTTTTACTCAGCTCCTTATTCGAAACTTTTACATCGGTCTGAAACTTGCTCTTCGTCGGGTCCCGTTAATGGACCCTCGCCGTTACGTGCTGACAAGTGGGGTCACATTCATGTGGATCCCGTAGTGGAGCCTCCTGTTACGTGCTAACAAGTAGGACCCCCCTCCTCCGTTACGTGCTGACAAGTGTGCCACATTCAGTCGGGTCCCGTAGTAGGACCCCCCATGTTGGACTGCGTGGGTCGGCTTGTTGGAAACGCGTTTTGGGGGATATGGTGTAGGACCATGTGGAGCGCGTTTGGTAGTTACATCCAACCTGTTGCCTAAATTGGAAGATTTTTTTGATATTTTTATGATTGGCATTTTTAAGAGCGTCTTTTCCCCTTTATGTCGCTAACAGTTGTTAATTTTTGTCCAAAAAAGCAGCGAAAATAGAGTAGCTTCTCTCTTCATTCATGGTTCCTTTTGGCCCTTGTATTTTCCCAATCTGATAGCAAATCTAGAGCATCAAATTTAACCAGAACCATAAATATATAGATAAACAGAGCAGATATAGATAAAACAACTAATATATGATTGTATAGTATGGTACTTAAAAGAGGTTCGACAATTAGGATGCTCAGTATTATCATCTTACAAGTTCAACACAGATAACAAAACAAAAGAAGCTTCTTTACAGCAGCAGCATCAACACAAAATCAGTGGCCCCTCATGGCCTCCGCTAGGAGGGCCTCTGCCTCCTCCCTCTGGTGCTTCCTCCACATCTTGCTGCCCAGTCTCTTGACCTTGGGCGCCTTGGGCTTGATCGAGGGCATGCGACCCTCCTCAATGGCCACCTTCTGGAGGTTGCGAAGGTGAAAACCGAGCGCCTGGTGCTTGGCTCTGAAGGCGTGGATGTTCTTTGACAGGCCGCAGGTCTTTATGTCCTCGGCATGCCTGACGAGGGAGTTGAAGTCGGTGGCGAGGCCCTTGGTGCATAAGGGGCACCTAAAGACGTTTCCAGCGAAGAAGGCATTGAACTGGCCGGACTTCAACTTCCTCAGTGATACGTCCAGACCGTATCTACTTTTCCGAACACTTTTGCTATTGTTTCTCCTCTAAACTTGTGTGATTTGGATACAACTAACACGGACTGACGTTGTTTTTAGCAGAATTACCTTGGTGTCTAGTTTTTGTGCAGAAAATCAACTATTAGGAAAAATCCCGGAATATATGCCAAAAATCATATTTCACCAAAAGATCCACGGAGCCAGAGTACGAGACGAAGTCGAGGCCTGAGGGTCCCACACCCCTGAGGGTGCAGCCACCTCAGGAACCCCCTTGTCCTCCCTCTTCGCCTATAAGATGCCTTCTGACCTAAAAACTCAGGGGGTTCGACGTTTTTCTAGAAAGAGTTCTGTTGCGCCGCCACCACCAGAAACCGCGATTCGGAACTAGAAACTACGTTCTGGCACCCTGACGGGACGGGGAATTTGGAGAGGATCATCGCCATCGTCATCACCAACGTCTCTCCATCAACCATCCATGTTTCCCTCATCCATGAGTGAGTAATCCCCCGCAGTAGGCTATGGGGATGGTAGGGATTGGATGAGTTCTATCATGTAATAAAATAAGATTGTTAGGGCATGGTGCCTAGTATCTCTATTAGTGCTATTTGACTTTGTTACAACTTGTTGTGCTTAATGCTTGTCACTAGGGTCCGAGTGCCATGATCTCAGATCTGAACTTATTATTGAATCATTATGGTAGTATTGTTTGTGATCTTATCTGCAATTTGTGTACACATATCATTGTCCGGATCCAAAGGCCCCGATGTGACAGAAATTGGGACAACCTGAGGGGATGGCTGTGATATGAGGATCACATGTGTACATGGAGTGTTAATGCTTTGCTCCGGTGCTCTATTAAAATGAGCACCTTAATTGCCAGTAGTTCCCTAGAGGCCCCGCTGCAACAGGCTGGCTAGACAGAAGATGTTGTGCAAGTTCTCATTGCAAGCACGTATGACTATATATGGAGCAAATGCCTAGGATTGTTTAGTACTTGGATGATTATTCTTATTTATCTACAATGCCCTAGATCTTAAAGTTACATGTTTAGACTTGTCCATGCAATGCCCGCCCATCCATCCCTATGCCTACCTCACGCGAATCCTACTGTTTACTATTACTGTTACTATTGCTCTTGTTTTACTGCTGCTGTTGCTTTATTGTTGCTACTACAAAACTGTTGCTACTAATAAACTTCTGGGAGCAAGAACTATTTCCAAGTGCAGCTGAATTGACAACTCTGTTCTTAAGGCTTGCAAGTATTCTTTGGCTTCGCTTGTGTCGAATCAATAAATTGGGTAATACTGCCCGCGAAGACTGTTGTGATCCCCTATACTTGTGGGTCATCAAGGCTATTTTACGCGCTGTCGGGAGCATAGCTTTATTTGTAAGTTCACTTGGATCTATTATTGTTCACTGCTACTCCTTTCATCATGGGGAAGTCTCGTGATGGAAAGTTTCCTATTTTACCATCCACTAAAAGAAGAGGTACAGTCCTAAACACCTCTGCTGCTCTTGATTCACCGTCTGTTATAAGTAAGCTTGTTACACCACCACCACCACATACACATGCTACACACACTACTACTACTGTTGAGTCTGAAACTGCTTTTGATACTCATGATGTTACTTTTGCTTTGCTTGATGCGAGTGGTTCATTAGGTCCTTTCCTAGATGCTACTATGGCTAGTCTAGGAAATACCGAAACTCCTAGTGAAGACACTGTTACACCTGTTAGCTCCTGAGTCTAGAGAGAGATATGATATTAATGATGGTTACATTGAGTTTACTGATGAATTTATTGAAGAGTGCCAAAACACACATGGTACTAGTGCTATTAAGAGTCTCTTAGCGAGACGCACCATTATTCCTAAGTCCTCACGATCCTAAGTTTGCCACCTCCCATAGATATTAAAGATAAACATTATGATTTATCTCTTGATTTATCTTATTTAGACATTGTTGAGAAAGAACCTTTTTGTGGGACTAAAAATGAGAGTGTTGTAGCTCATATGAATGAGCTTTCTACTATGAGTGCTTTATTCTCTGATGATTTTAAGATGCGCAAGTACTTTGTTACTAAGATCTTCCCTTTTTCACTAAAAGGAAAAGCTAGGGATTGGTTTAATAGATTACCTCCTGGTTTCACTCATAGTCCTAATTGTTTGATTGCTTCTTTCTTTTAGAAATATTTCCCTCCTAGTTCTAGACATGTCGCTTGCGAGACTTTTTATTTTAAATAGGGATAAGAAGAGAAATTGCATGATTCATGGACAAGGTTATGTGCCTTGATTCATGCACATCCTGGATGTCCATTACCTAAAAATGAGCTTCTTGATATTTATTATAATGGACTAACTGATGATTCTAGGACATACCTAGATAGCTTTGCTGATTGTGTTTTCAGGAAAAGAACTCCTATAGATGCTGAAGAATTAATGGTTAAGATAAGCAAGAATTATGATGATTGGACTTCAATTGAGCTAAATACACCTGAGCCTATTACTCCTGAACCAACACCAAAGAAGAGAGGAGTTATTGCATTAAATGATGAAGTGATGAAGGAAGCTAAGAAATGTCTAAAGGAGAAAGGTATTAGAGCAAAAGATGTGAAGAATCTACCTCCTATAGAAGAATTATGTAAGCCAATTCCCCACTCATCTACTATTTAGGTACACTCTCTCCAAGACTTTGATGAAGGTGATATTCCTTATGGTAAGCCTCCTGATCAATGTTTAGAGGAACTTGACATTTTTATTGTTAAACAAGGTAATTTTAATAAAAAAAGTTCAGAATCATTTATTGGAAAACTCTAGAGCTATTAAAGAGTTGAAAGATATTGTGGAAAGGACTTCTAATGATATTAAAATGCTTTGTAAACACTTTCAAATGGTTCAAACACAAATTGATCAACTTGCTAAGGTGCAAAAGGATATGCTAGTTAATGCCTTAGGAGATAAACATGCTTATGGAATTAAAACTAGGAGTGGTATAGCTACTCAAGATCCTTTATATCCTGAAGGACACCCTAAAAGAATTGAGCAGGATTCCCAACAAGGTGAAGATAGTGGTAGTCCTCGTAAGAGAAAGAAAAAAGAAACATAGAATAGTTGAGGAACCACTTGAACCTGCTGTAGATCCTAATAGTATATTTGTCTCTGATGCTGAAACTGAGAGTGATAATGACAAAAATGATGCTCCTGGTAAGGAGGAAGTTGAGGAAGAACCTGAGAAGCACACTAAGAACACTAGGTACACTAAGGAATATTTTATTGGTAATAAACATGGTAAAGAGAGAGAATCTTGGGTGCAGAAACCTATGCCTTTTCCAGGTAAGAAACATAAGTCAAAGGAGGAAGAACACTACAACAAGTTTTGTGAGTGGATGAAACCTTTATTTTTGAAAATTCCTTTGATTGATGCTATTAAGTTGCCTCCTTATTCAAAGTATATGAATGATATTGTCTCTAATAAAAGGAAGATACCTAATGAGGAGATTTCTACTTTGCTTGCTAATTATTCCTTCAATGGTAAGGTTCCAAAGAAACTTGGTGATCCAGGTATACCAACTATTCCTTACTCTATTAAGAATAAGTATGTTAGAACTGCTTTATGTGATTTGGGAGCTGGAGTTAGTGTTATGTCTTTTTCTCTCTACAAGAGACTCCAGCTAGAAAAGTTTATACCAACTGATATATCTCTACAAACGGGTGACCAGTCAACTACTATTCATGTTGGTATATGTGAGGATGTTCCTGTTCAAGTGGCTCATAATTTCTTGGTTTTAACTGATTTTGTTGTGCTTGAAATGCCTGAAGATGATAATATGTCTATTATTCTTGGGAGACCTTTTCTTAATACTGCAGGTGCTGTCATCAATTGTAATCAAGGGAAAGTAACTTGCAATATTAATGACAAAGAGCATACTGTCTATTTCCCCAAGAAGGTTGCTAAAAGCTATTGCCTGAACTCCATTGAAAATATTGAGAGCATTAAGGTTGGAGAAATATATTGTCCCATTTCACAAGAAAATTTTGAAACTATTATGATTGGGACCATTGCTATCAAGCTTGAGGTAACATAATCACTTGGTGGAATAAAAAGTTTTGTCTCATATAAGATTTTTTTGGTAACAAGACTTGATCAACCTTGTTAACAAAAGGATTTTAAATGAACAAAACAATGTTTTCACTATGGTTATATCTGCTCACTTTTACCTTTTTCCTTCCTAGTCTTCGCTCTTTCTCTTGTTAGCTTTACTTTTGCTAGTTGTTTGCTTGTTAGAGTGTCTTAGAACTTCTGTAGTTTTGGTTTTGGTGTGCTTTTGCTTCTTCTAAAAAAATCTTTTTCTGCGAGAAAATCAATTTTCATACCCTGAAAATTGGCCAAAAATAAAGTTTCCCGAAAAATCACAGAAAATTCAAAATAAATTTTTCCTCGAAAAAAGGGGCAAAGGGACACCCGGAGTGACCCAGGGGGCCACCCCAGGCCAGCACACCCCTGGTTGGCGCGGCCAGCCCCGAAGGCACGCCTGGCTGGGGTGTGGCCCACCTGGGTCCCTCCAAGGTGCCTCCTCCCAGCCATCTTATTTCCATCTCCCGAAAAACACCGGAAAACTTTATCAAGCTCGAGTTATTCCTGTTCTTGCTCCCGATTTTCGATCTCCTTGCTCAGCCCATCTCTACTGTTAATTTTTGGAGGGATTGCTCCTTGGTATATGCCTCCTCCACTTGACCAATTAGATTTCTGATTGGTAGATTGTATCTTGAGTATTTTGCTGCTATAGGTGTTGATGACCCACAAGTGTAGGGGATCTAAAAAGTCTTCGCGGGTAGTATTACCCAATTTATTGATTCGACACAAGGGAATCTAAATATTACTTTCAAGCCTTAACAACTGAATTGTCAGTTCAGCTGCACCTGTAAATAGTTCTTGCTCACAGAAGTTTATCAGTAGCAACAGTTTGGTAGTAGCAACAGAAAAACAACAACAACAGTAGAACAAGAGCAATAGTAATAGTAACGGTAAATAGTGGGATTCGAGTGCGGTAGGCATAGGGATAGATGGACGGGCTTTGCATGGACGAGTCTAAACATGTAACTTCAAGATCTAGGGCATTGCAGATAAATAATAACAAGCATCCAAGTACTAAACAATCCTAGGCATGTGATCCAAATATAGTCATACGTGCTCGCAATGAGAACTTGCACAACATCTTACATCACTTGCCCGTGGCGGCCTCTAGGGAACTACTGGCAATTAAGATGCTCCTTTTAATAGAGCACCGTAGCAAAGCATTAACACTCCGTGAACACATGTGATCCTCACACCACAACCATCCCCTCCGGTTATCCCAATTATTATCACTTCAGGGTCTTTGGATCCGGACAATGATATGTGTACACAACTTGCAGCTAAGATCACAAACAATACTATCATAATGATTAAATAATAAGTTCAGATCTGAGAACGTGGCACTCGGGCCCTAGTGACAAGCATTAAGCACAACAAGTTGCAACAAAGTCAAATAGCACTAATAGAGATACTAGGCACTATGCCCTAACAATCTTATTCGATTACATGATAGAACTCATCCAATCCCTACCATCCCCAAGCCTACAGCGGGGGATTACTCACTCATGGATGAGGGAAACATGGATGGTTGATGGAGATGCGTTGGTGATGATGGCGATGATCCTCTCCAAATTCCCCGTCCCGGCAGGGTGCCAGAACGGAGTTTCTAGATCCGGATCTTGGTTTCTAGTGGCGGCGACGTAGCGGAACTCTTTCTAGAAAACTATCCTACTCCCCTCTATGTTTAGGTCAAGAGGCAACTTATAGGCGCAGAGGGAGGCCGAGGGGGTGCCTGGGGGTGGCCGCACCCCCCTAGGCGCGGGCAGGGCCCACCCGCGCCTGGCATGGGTGTGGGGCCCCCAGGCTTCTTCTCCGTCTCGTACTCTGGCTTCGTGGATCTTCTGGTGAAATAGGATTTTTTGCATATTTTCCCGGATTTTTCCTGGTAGTTGATTTTCTGCACAAAAACTAGACACCAAGGTAATTCTGCTGAAAACAGAGTCAGTCCGTGTTAGTTGTATCCAAATCACATAAGTTTAGAGGAGAAACAATAGCAAAAGTGTTTAGGAAAGTAGATACGTTTTGGACGTATCAACTCCCTCCAAGCTTATCTTATTGCTTGTCATCAAGCAATTCAGTTGAAAACTGAGTGCGATAAAAGAACTTTCACGAACACATTTGCTTCATATGATGTATATATTCTCACCACATGAGTATATGCTTAAACCATTCATAATAAAGAGTATGCAACTAAGTCTACTCAATAGTCATTGCAAGTCATGAAGAGAAACCAACTCAAGAATAATAAGTAGCAAGAAACATAAACATAAGCAACATTGCAATGCTCATAAGAAGGTATGACATAGTGGTATCTCGCTTGCCTTCGTTTGTAGAGAACAATATAAATGCCAAGGTACCTCTGAAGTTCAAGTTAAGACTAGAGATAAAGATATCAGAGATACAAGCATCAAAGTCATGACATAATTAATCAATTTTTGGAACAAACAAAAGAATGACAACTATGCTCTCAACAAGGTGCTCATAGAATAGGTGGTGACTCAACAAGGAAGTGAAAAGGTTTCAAAAAGTTTGAAAGGCTTCCAAATGCTGAAAGTAAGGTACTCATTAGCTTTGATCTCTCATTGCCCCTATCATAAGCATCTTTATATTGTTAAGGTGAAACTAATCCACTCTGAATCATATGCTTGACAGACCATAAACTGGAAATCCCATGTCCCTTGAGTATAAGGGCCGCTACGCATGCTACTCAACTTTGGTTACCTGTAAGTTCTTGTCATTGTAAATACATGCATATAATAGAGAACCACCAACGGGGTACCCCTTGCACATGATATAGGAGCTATCCCGTGATCAAAATAACAAGGCAAGCAGACAATGAGCATCTCAGCAATCTTTTTATTTACTATGTACATAGCTTTTTATTGAGGATGCTTCATAAATGTTCATTATGGTGATGATGCAAGTTTCCACCATGATTAGGCATGGCTTAGGCTAGCGGCCCAAGCGTTTCTCTAACACAATGTATAGACTCCATGAACTCACAAGCTCCCTTTTTATTTCACACCGACGACATCCGCAAACAAAAGAGCAAGGTATCAACTGGATATGTATCCAAAAAGTGTTGAAAGCGTTCCCCGTGACAGCACGGTTCTGCTGACTCCTAGCATATAATTTGCAAGCATATAACTTTCATGGACAGGTCACAATGGTTAAGGATTATTAAGTGCAAGGGATAAAGTGTGCCATCAAGTTTGTGAGATCTTTACTAACTAACTTTCTCAAAATAGACAAACATTTTATTTGGAAGAAAACAAGGCATATAGAATATACACTGAATAGAAAATGATGCTAATATGTAGTTATGGTGGACACTATTGGCAATATTGGTTTTGGGGAGTTGGATGCACAAGTAGAGCTCATACTCAGTGCGAGTTAAGGTTAGCAATAGAAAGGGAGCGGCAAACGAGAGAGCAATAACTGTCATAATCATGCTTGCAACAAAATAGGACTAATTATGGCATGAAAGTGATACAAGAACCCTGAGGCAAAATAAATCATCGAGTCTTATTTACTATTGTTCAGTCATATGCATGCATGAGCATATGCCAAGTCGATTCACATGAACAGTCAGAGGAGGATACCACAATATCATACCAAGATATGAATAAAACAATGCAAGCAAACATTCATACGACCTGCTACAAACTATTAGAAAGCTGGAGCTAATCACAAGCAAGCAATAACTACTAAGCATCCATAATGACATACTCCTTACATGAACAGGCTAAGCATGCTCACAATGATGAGTATATGTACAAAAATAAAACAAATAGAGTTCGTTACCAGCCTCTTACCACACCTCAAGTTGTCTTAATCTTCATTATTGCCCTTCACTTGTGTGACTTGAATAATAACATAAAACGAAACTCCACTGAGGACGAATGAACCCTGCAAAGAACTCACAAAACCAAAGAAGAACAACAAATATTTTTGGTGTTTTTTTAGAAACAAGCAAACAAAGAAAAACCAAACAAAGAAAAAGTAAACCAAACAAGAAGCAAACAAAGCAAAATCTTTTTTTATTTTTCTTTGAGGCAAACCAAAGCTCAAAATGAAAGAAACAAACCAAGAGAAACAACAAAAATATGTTTGGTATTTTTGTGTTTTAAGAAAACAGAAACAAAAACCAAAGAGAAAGAGAAAGCGAAACAATGGATAAACAAAGAACCGACGAAACATGATATATAGATGAGTGTGATGTCGTTATACCTCCCCCCAAGCTTAGGCTTTTGGCCTAAGTGGGGCTCAACAGCGTGGGCAGTAACTCCAAGAACAACACAACAGTGCATGAAACAATAAAAACAAAGTATCTAGAAAGAGACCTGAGGTTTTTATTGATGAAGAAGGGGATGCCTTGGGCACCCCCAAGCTTTGACGCTTGTACCTCTTGAATATATCTTGGGGTGACATGGGGTGGCATCCCCAAGCTTTAGATTTTGTCCATTCTTCATCTCATTACATCATTCTCTCTCTACACCTGAAATTTTTCCTTCATACAAAACTTTACACAATCTTTATTAGCATCATTAGTGCATTCAAAAGTAATAAACCTATGGGTTTAGTTTTAAAACAGCAAAACTTTCATTAAAAACACAAGCTACTGTAGCAACTTCCTTTAAAAAGCTCAATTCCCCAAAAGAGAACTCAAAAAGAAATCAATAAGGAGCAAATGCAAATAATGACAAAAATCTGTCAAAACAGACCAGCAGCTGAAAACTGATTTTTTCGAAGACATTCTGTTGCTCAAATAAAAACGTGTTGAGCTAATGAAAGTTAGCTAACATACTGGGGGATTTATTCGTAAAATATTAGCTCAATTCGACTTACAGATATTCCTTACAATTTTTTATGGTGGATCACAAATATCTGTTTCGGGACAGCAACTCCCCAAATCTTACTTCTCTCTCATTAGAGGTCATTCTTGGCACAAAAAGCAAACAAAAACCAAAACTATAGATGTCACATCCCAAGATTTTCCAAATCTTGTAATGTGAAAAATAAATGAATAAAATAAAACTTTGTTGATTTTCAGGATGAGAAGAAACTTTTTGATCCCAATTGGGAACTTTCAAACCTATTTTGATCAGGATAAATCCTAAAGGGATTTAAAAGGATAAACATTTAATAAAAGAAAATAAAAATATTTAAAATTACTATTTTGGATCTTTTAATAAAGGTTTTGGTTTTCAAAAGAAAAGGAGGATTTATATATAAAGATTATTTTATAGAGCCAAATTAAACCTTGACCAATATTTTGAAATAAAATGTTTTGTTTTGATTAAAAGAGTAAAAGTTTATTTAAACAAAATAATAAGGATTTAATAATATCCAATTTTATTAAAATAAAGGCTTTGCCATTTTTAATTAAACAACAAAACTTGTTAAAATTATTTTAAACAAGTTTGTTAAGTATTTTATGCTCTCAAGTAAAACCTAATGAAGTGTTTTGGCTTTATTTTGGATTTCAAAATAAAGATTTTAATAAAACAAATCCTATTTGATTTAATAACTAAGGTCCATTTTATTTAATTATTAATGGACCCTAAAATAAAATGTTATTTTATTTTAAACAAGTATTTCAAGTATCTTATATTTTCAAATAAAACCTACTGATTTGGTTTTGAAAATATTTAGTTTCCAAATGGAGATTTTATTAAATAAATCAAAACCTATTTGAATTAATAATTAAAGGTCTATTTAATTTAATTATTAAATAGATCCTAAAAAGAATAAATTTATTTTATTTTATTTTGGGACTTTGGTTTATGTTGTCAAACAGAACCAAAACTCAATACAAGTTTGGAAGTGCTTGAATTGTTTGAATGTTTGATTTTTTTGTTTGAATTTCCAAAATAGAAAATAGAATTGAAAAAGGAAAAGATTTCAGAAAAAAAAAACATGCAAAGGACCCAGCCCAACGAACTGGCCCAACAAAGACCCAGTCCAACCACCTACTCTCTCCCGCGGCGAAACGTTTTTCACCGTAGACAAAACCCGCAGAGTCGATGATGCGTGGACCCCATTTCTTCTCTTCCTATCTCACTGTCAGACGGACCCCACTAGACACGTCAGCGTCTTCCCCAGTGCGACCAGTTCTTCTCTCGTTTCTGCCGCTGATTTTGCATCGTCAATTCACCTTAATGCCGCGTTTAAACCTCGCAGTGATCACGCGTGATAAATCCCCTCCCTCTCCTCTTCATTTCCCCTCAAACCCCGCTACCAGAGAGCCCTCAGCCTTTCTCGAATAAGCCTTGCACGCTGCTCCGGCGACACTCCGCGAAAATTCCGACCGCGCCACCCCTTACCTCGACCAAGCTCACACCTTCCCACTCCTGTGAGCATCTCCTGTACCTCCCATTCAATGGGCGCCCAGTAACCTCGACTCCAACAACCACTGAGCGCCGCCGCGTCTGGTTCTTCTCCGATGACCTCCCCCCCGGTAACACCAACCTCCCCTTCATCTCAGGATGATACTCCTACGCTCTAATCTCTCTTGCGCGTCTAACAGACCCCCTGTTTTGCCTTTCCGTGACATGTAGCCTCGCCAACCGCGACGCCATGCCTGTCTCTAAACTCCGTGAGATTGCCGCCACCCCGGCGCCTTTCGACGGAGACGACCACGTTGAGCACCAGCATTCCACGGCGATTCTGGTGAGCATCTGCCATACTCCTCTCTCTTCCTGTTCTCGTCGTTACGCCGTAGCCAGAGCACCGCCGCCGCGCGCCACCGTCGTCGCGCCGCCAGTTCTTGGCAAGGCATTAGGAGCCGTCCGATCCAGATCCGAGGCACGCGATAGATTGACTTATCAAAGGGGTAAGATCGATCATGTGCCGCACGATTCACTTTAAATCCTGCGGTCCACGTTTCTGATCCGAACGAACCGGTATGACCCAATGGGAATCAGACACGTGGCTCTGAGTGTGAGTTAAAACAGAAACATTTCAATATGATATGTGATTTTGAAAATTGCATAACTTTCAAACCACACGTCCAAATTTTGCAAACTTTATATCAATGGAATCAGTGGAGCAAGCCCTAGCCAACCATGCCTTTTGTTTAGCAAAAAGCTCTTGTTAAAATGTTTGTTCTTGCAGAAACATTTGTATGCTTGTTTAGATTATAAAAATTGTTTAAAAAAAGAATTTGGGGATAAAATCTTTTGAAATTGGATTGTTTTGAACCTACTGACCATAGGAAACACTTTGTGGTTTCAAAAATGTATTTGGTGAAACAAAAGAATGATTCTTTGATTTAAAACCATTTCTAGTCAAATAGAAAATATGGTTTATTTATTAAAAATGGTTTTGGAAGAAAACTTTTGGGAAATGTTTTGTTTTAAACTCTCTGTCCCCAAATACCAAGTTTTATGGTTTGAAAACATATTTGGTGAACCCTACAGATTAATGCCTTAGTAAAAAATATTTCTACACCACATAAAATGATACTTTGTTTTGAAAATGGTTTATGAAGTGAAATCTTTTGTAAATGACTTGGCCACTTTATAAAATGACCATTAGGTGCTTTCAAGCGTTGATGACCCATTAGGAACCACTTTTCAAACAAAACAAAGCTTGGCATGCTTGCATGCATTACTTTGACTTTGTCATTTTATGTGATGTTTTGCTTGATTGGTAGATTGAACTTGTGCCTTGCTTGATTGAATTGTAGTGACTTGAAGAGTGTGATTGTTGCAAGGACAAGGAGTGAACTTATACCCTCTACCAAAAAGGCAAGTGATGCTTCATACTTTTGTCCCATTACTTTCACTATGCATTAGTGATTTTCTCTAAGTAAAACTTGCATGGAATTTTGCTAAGTATAAACCTTGCTTTAGGAAAACCTAGTAGATGAAACCTTAGTGGAAATCTTCCTAAGTTGAGATTCCTATTACTATAAAGCTTAGCCTAGCTAATAAAAAAAACAAGGGTGGAATATATATATTCACACTATGGAAAAATTTCTAAGTCTGAGGACTTGTGTTTTGTTTAATAAAATAACTAAGTTAATGAATCACCTGGGTGGAATGGTAATTGCTTGGTGGATTTTGGTTGAGTGGTTCACAAGGCCCATGTTTATGGTTTACCTTGTGTATCTCACTTGTGGATGGGCTACCCAGGAACAAAGAGATTTGAGATGTCAAATGTTGAGAAGCTTCAAGTGCAACCACTTGGCATTATGGGCTCTGCCTGGATCATATAGGTTGCAAGAACTTAGCCATATGGACAGTTGGTGGTAGAGTTTGATAGGTTGGAGCAACGTCCATTTTGGTCTAAGGAAGGCTTCTGAAAGATCTTGTCTTGGGAAACCAAGTCTTGTGGGGAAAGTGCACCACCTCTGCAGAGTGAAAAATCTAAGTACTTAGCCATGTCCCTGATAAAGGACAATTTGAGCATCAAGACATGGAAGCAATCAAGAATCTCATCATTCAAATTTCTAAGTTAAAAACTTGTGGTTGAACAAGGGTTAAAGGATCTTCAATCTTTGTTTGGGAGAAATGATTTTGTCAAGCAAAAACTTAGTGTTTTCAAATGTTAAGGAAAAATCTATTTTGAGCAATGCAAGCCTCAACTCCACTTAGCCAAATGCATATAGATGATAGACTCCACCATACTACCATAGTATCACTTGCCAATACAATTCAAATGTATTGACCCTTGTGGTTGTAACTTGTTATGTTGCACGTTTGATTGATTTAGTGAAGTGTGTTGATTAGGATTACAAAGTCTACAACCAACATGTCTGCCTGTGGCACTTTGAAGATGAAGGACCCCATGCTTATAGATATTCTGCTGGAATGTAATGTAATAGCCAAATGAGCTATGTAAGATGTAATAAAATTATGTTATTCCTGGTTATAAAGTTGTAATATGACCTTTGTTTCTTGATATTACATCTTAACTGTGGATGCTAGCTATTGATCCAGGGACTAGCATTGTAAACACAGGGGACTCTACCTTATTAAAGGTTGGGACCCTTACAACAGAAGTTCTAAGACACTCTAACAAGCAAACAACTAGCTAACAAGAGCAAAAGCAAGGACTAGGAAGGAGAAAAGTAAAAGAAAGCAAGAATAACCACAGTAAAAACATTGTTTTATTCATTTAAAATCCTTTTGTTAACAAGGTTGATCAAGTCTTGTTACCAAAATAATCTTATATGAAGCAAAACTTTGTATTCCACCAAGTGATTATGTTACCTCAAGCTTGATAGCAATAGTCCCAATCATAATAGTTTCAAAGCTTTCTTGTGGAATGGGACAATATATTTCTCCAACCTTAATGCTCTCAACATTTTCAATGGAATTCAGGCAATAGCTCTTAGCAACCTTCTTGGGAAAATAGACAGTATGCTCTTTATCATTAATATTGAAAGTTACTTTCCCTTGATTACAATTAATGACAGCACCTGTAGTATTAAGAAAAGGTCTCCCAAGAATAATAGACATATTATCATCTTTAGCCATTTCAATCACAACAAAATCAGTTAAAACCAAACAATTATGAGCAACTTGAACAGAAACATCCTCACATATACCAACAGGAATAGTAGTTGACTTATCAGGCATTTGCAAAGATATATCAGTTGGTATCAACTTTTCTAGTTGGAGTCTCTTGTAGAGAGAAAAAGGCATAACACTAACTCCAGCTCCCAAATCACATAAAGCAGTTCTAACATAATTATTCTTAATAGATCAAGGGATAGTTTGTATACCTGGATCACAAAGTTACTTTGGAACCTTATCATTGAAGGAATAATTAGCAAGCAGAGTAGAAATTTACTCATTAGGAATCTTCCTTTTATTAGAGACAATATCCTTCATATACTTTGAATAAGGAGGCAACTTAATAGCATCAGTCAAAGGAATTTGCAAAAATAAAGGCTTCATCCACTCACAAAACTTGTTGTAGTGTTCTTCCTCCTTTGACTTGTGTTTCTTACCTGGAAAAGTCATGGGTTTCTACACCCAATGTTCTCTCTCTTTACCATGTTTATTAGCAATAAAATCTTCCTTAGTGTACCTAGTGTTCTTAGTGTGCTTCTCAGGTTCTTCCTCAACTTCCTCCTTAATTATCAGGAGCATCATTTTTATCATTACCACTCTCAGTTTCAGCATCAGAGACAAATATACTATTAGGATCTACAGTAGGCTCAAGTGGTTCCTCAACTATTCTATGATTCTTTTTCTTTCTCTTACGAGGACTACCACTATATTCACCTTGTTGGGAATCCTGATCAATTATTTTAGGGTGTCCTTTAGGATATAAAGGATCTTGAGTAGCTATACCACTCCTAGTTCTAATTCCATAAGCATATTTATCTCCTCGGGCATTAACTAGCATATTCTTTTGCACCTTAGCAAGTTGATCAATTTGAGTTTGAACCATTTGAAAGTGTTTACAAAGCATTTTAATATCATTGGATGTTTTTTCCACAATAAATGATTCTGAATTTGTTTATTAAAATGGCCTTGTGTAACAATAAAAATGTCAAGTTCCTCTAAACATTGATGAGGAGGCTTACCATAGGGAATATCACCTTCATCAAAGTGTTGGAGATAGTGTACCTCAATAGTATATGGGTGAGGAATTAGCTTGCATAATTCTTCTATAGGAACCAAGAGGTAATCTATTAAACCAGGACTATCAATGGAACCAAGAGGTAATCTATTAAACCAAGCCCTAGCTTCTCCTTTTAGTGCAAAAGGGAAGATCTTAGTAACAAATTACTTGTGCATCTTAAAATCATCAGAGAATAAAACACTCATAGTAGAAAGCTCATTCATATGAGCCACATCACCCTCATTTTCATTCCCACAAAAAGGTTCTTTCTCAACAATGTCTAAATAGCATAAATCAAGAGAGAAATCATAATCTTTATCTTTAATATCTATGGGAGAGGTGGCAAACTTAGGATCAGAGGACAGCTTAGGAATAATGGTGCGTCTAGCAAGGAGACTCTTAATAGCACTAGTACCATGTGTGTTTTGGCACTCTTCAATAAAATCATCAGTAAACTCAATGTAACCATCATTAATATCATAACTCTCTCTACACTTAGGTGAGCTAATAGGTGTAACAGTGTATTCACTAGGAGTTTTGGTATTTCCAAAACTAGCTATAGTAGCATCTAGGAAAGGACCTTATGAACCACTCGCATCAAGCATAGTAGAAGTAACATCATGAGTATCAAAAGCAGTTTCAGACTCAGCAGTAGTAGCAGTGTGTGTAGCATGTGTATGTGGTGGTGCAGTAACAAGCTTACTTATAATAGACGGTGAATCAAGAGCAGCGGAGGTGTTTAGGACTGTACCTCTTCTTGTAGTGGATGGTAAAATAGGAAAATTTCCATCACGAGACTTCCCCATGATGAAAGGAGTAACAGTGAACAATAATAGATCCAAGTAAACTTAAAAATAAAGCTATGCTCCCCGACAACGGTGCCAGAAAATAGTCTTTATGACCCACAAGTGTAGGGGATCGCAATAGTCTTCGCGGGTAGTATTACCCAATTTATTGATTCGATACAAGGGGAGCCAAAGAATACCCATAAGCCTTAACAACTGAGTTGCCAGTTCAGCTGCACCTGGAAATAGTTCTTGCTCACAGAAATTTATCACTAGCAACAGTTTGGTAGTAGCAACAACAAAACAAAAGCAACAGTAGAACAAGAGCAATAGTAACAGTAACGGTAAACAGTGGGATTCGAGTGCGGTAGGCATAGGGATGGATGGGCGTTCCATGGACGAGTCTAAACATGTAACTTCAAGATATCGGGCATTGCAGATAAATAATAACAAGCATCCAAGTACTAAACAATCCTAGGCATGTGCTCCAAATATAGTCATACGTGCTTGCAATGAGAACTTGCACAACATCTTACATCCGGACCAAAGTGGCGGGCCTCTAGGAAACTATCGGCAATTAAGGTGCTCCTTTTAATAGAGCACCAGAGCAAAGCATTAACACTCCATGAACACATGTGATCCTCACACCACACCATCCCTTCTCCCAATTATTGTCACTTCGGGGCCTTTGGATCCGGACAATGATATGTGTACACAACTTGCAGATAAGCTCACAAACAATACTATCATAATGATTCAATAATAAGTTCAGATATGAGAACATGGCACTCGGGCCCTAGTGACAAGCATTAAGCACAACAAGTTGCAACAAAGTCAAATAGCACTAATAGAGATACTAGGCATTATGCCCTAACAATCTTATTCGATTACATGATAGAACTCATCCAATCCCTACCATCCCCAAGCCTATAGTGGTGGATTACTCACTCATGGATGAGGGAAACATGGATGGTTGGTGGAGATGCGTTGGTGATGACGATGGCGATGATCCTCTCCAAATTCCCTATCCTGGCAAGGTGCCAGAACGGAGTTTCTGGATCCGGATCTTGGTTTCTAGTGGTGGCGGCGTAGCGGAACTCTTTCTGGAAAACTATCGAACCCCCCTCTATTTTAGGTCGTGAGGCAACTTATAGGCGCAGGAGGTGAGGGGTGCACAGGTGTTGCACCCCTAGGCGTCAGGCCCACCCACCTAGCATGGGTATGGGCCCCCCAGGCCCCTTCTCTGTCTCGTACTCTAGCTCTGTGGATCTTCTGGTGAAATAGGATTTTTGGCATATTTTCCCGGATTTTTCCTGATAGTTGATTTTCTGCACAAAAACTAGACACCAAGGTAATTCTACTGAAAACAACGTCAGTCCGTGTTAGTTGTATCCAAATCACATAAGTTTAGAGGAGAAACAATAGCAAAAGTGTTCGGGAAAGTAGATACATTTTGGACGTATCAGGTGTCAGGTTGTGTGAGCTTGCATGCTTGTTCTATGCCTACAGATTTCATTTTGATGCATGTGTAGCCCTCTAGCAAGTTCCTATAGTAGTTGCTCATCATTTATCAACTTGGAAATCACTTGGTTTGATGTTTGTCTAAAATTTTCAGAAAAAAGTGGTCATGGACAACCACACCTTTGGTGAAATATTTGAGAGTGATGCACCTAGAAGGACAAGGCCTTCAAGATCATCCTCCCTAGCCAGGCCTTCATACAATGAGGATGTCATTACACCACAATTTGGCGACGAGGGAGATGAGGGGAATGCACACCCTTCTACATTTCCTTGTCCTACGTTTTTGCGGGCTACAGGAATACTCAATGATTTCCTAACCTTGGTTCAGAGGGTTGGTCTAAAAAGTTATATGCAGGAAGAGAGCGTGCAATATGCTACGCTCACTAAAACTTTTGTGGAGAGTTTTTCTTTTTCTAACAGCGTTTTTAAGACAAATGTGTCTTTCAAAATTTATGGCAGGCCTTACACCATGACATTGAAGAAATTTTGTGAGGTCCTGGGTCTTAGTACAGCTGGGATGACAAAGAAGATTCCATCTCAACCCGCTGATTTGTTGGAGCTCTACTACGGGATAACTAATGATGATGACCGTAGAGCCTAGCGGGGAAAGATAAGAAATATTCAACTCCCAGCTATCAGGTACTTTGCTTATGATCTTGCCACTAGTGTTCTTGGTAGGGAGAACACTAGCAATATTTCCAACTATCATTTGGCCTTCCTAGCTGTCGATCTCAATAATGAAACCAGGTATAATCTTGGTTCCCTCATTGCTCGTCGCTTAGCTGCTAAGGGACCCATTTATGGGGGTATTATTGTTGCACGTGTTGTTGTTGCCTTGGTCCTTGTTGTTGATCCAAATGATACAGTTTTGGCTCCTCAGAGGCTTGATCTTGCTGCTATGAAAGCGCATCACTTTGTCACTACTGGCTCTACCCTTGAGAGCCTGGTTTATAGAATGTTGTTTACTGACGGGGAAGAGAGAGAAATCCCTCTACCCCAGTATTTCCCAGGGACCTTTGTCACTCTCCAAGGAGGAGATGGATGAGAAGCTGCGCATTCTTGGGTTCCATGGACACTATCAGGGGACGCACCCTCATACGACCCCTCTGTGCACTACACAGGGGAGTCCTCGAGCTCTTACCAGGACGAAGGGGCCTCCTCGTCGTACTACGGAGGTGTACCCACTTGGTCACCATGGATTTGAGCCCCACTTAGGCCAAAAGCCTAAGCTTGGGGGGAGGTATAACGACATCACACTCATAAATTTATCATGTTTTTTTGGTTCTTTGTATATCCATTATTTCGCTTTCTTTTTGGTTTTGTTTCTGCTTTCTCAAAACACAAAAATACCAAAAATATTTTCGTTGTTTCTCTTGGTTTGTTTCTTTGCTTTTTAGTTTTGGTTTGCCTCAAAGAAAAATTCAAAAAGATTTTGCTTTGTTTGCTTCTTGTTTGGTTTGATTTTGCTTTGTTTGGTTTTGCTTTGTTTTAAAACTCGAAAACACCAAAAATATTTGTTCTTCTTCTTTGGTTTTGTGAGTTCTTTGCAGGGTTCAGCCGTCCTCAGTGGAGTTTGGTTTCATGTTATTATTCAAGTCACAGAAGTGAAGGGCGATAATGAAGATTAAGACAACTCGAGGTGTAGTAAGAGGCTGGTAACAAACTCTATTTGTTTCATTTTTGTACATATACTCATAATTGTGAGCATGCTTAGTCTGTTCATGTGAGGTGTATGTTGTTACGGATGCTTAGTAGTTCATGCTTGCTTGTGATTAGCTCTAGCTTGCTAATAGTTTGTAGCATGTCATATGAATGTTTGCTTGCATTGTTCTATTCATATTTTGGTATGATATTGTGGTATCCTCCTCTGAAAGTTTCATGTGAATCGACTTGGCACATGCTCGCGCATGTATATGACTAAACAATAGTCATTAAGCCTCGATGATTTATTTTGTCTCAGAGTTCTTGTATCACTTTCATGCCATAATTAGTCATGTTTTGTTGCAAGCATGATTATGACAGTTATTGCTCTCTCGTTTGTCGCTCCGTCTCTATTGCTAGCCTTCACTTGCACCGAGTATGAGCTCTACTTGTGTTTCCAACTCCCCAAAACCATTACTTCCAACAGTGTCCACCATACCTACCTATTAGCATCATTTGCTATTTCAGTGCATATTCATTATGCCTTGTTTTCTTCCAAATAAAATGTTTGACTGTTTTGAGAAAGTTAGTTAGTAAAGCTCTCACGAACTTGATGGCACACTTTATTTCTTGCACTTAATAATCCTGAACCATTGTGAACTGTCCATGAAAGTTATATGCTTGCAAATTTTATGCTAGGAGTTAGCAGAACCGTGCTGCCACGGGGAACGCTTTCAACACTTTTTGGATATTTATCCAGTTGATACCATGCTCTTTTGGTTGCGGATGTCGTTGATGTGAAATAAAGGGGAGCTTGTAAGTCCATGGAGTTATGTACATTGTGTTAGAGAAATGCCTGGGCCGCTAGCCTAAGTCATGCCTAATCATGGTGGAAACTTGCAGCATCACCATAGTGAGCATTCTATGAAGCATCCTCAATAAAAATCTATGCAAATAGTAAATAAAAAGATCGCTGAGATGCTCACTGTCTGCTTGCCTTGTCATTTTGATTATGGGATAGCTCATGTATCATGTGCAAGGGGTACCCCGTTGGCGGTTCTCTATGATACGCATGTACTTACGATGACAAGAACTTACAGGTAACTAGAGTTGAGTAGCATGCGTAGCGGCCCTCGTACTCAAGGGACATGGGATTTCCAGTTTATGGTCTGTCAAGCATATAACTTAGATTGGACCTCACTTTCACCTTAACCATATAAAGATGCCTATGACGGGGGCAATGAGAGCTCAAAGCTAATGAGTACCTTACTTTCAGCATTTGGAAGCCTTTCACACTTTTCAAAACCTCTTCACTTCCTTGTTGAGTCACCACTTATTCTATGAGCACCTTCTTGAGAGCATAGTTGTCATTCTTGTGCTTGTTCCAAAACTTGATTAATTATGTCATAACTTTGATGCTTGTATCTCTGATATATTTACTTCTAGTCTTCACTTGAACTTCAGACGTGCCTTGGCATTCATATTGTGCTCTACAAACAAAGGCAAGCGAGATACCACTCTATCATAGCTTCTTATGAGCATTGCAATGTTGCTTATGTTTATGTTTCATGCTACTTATTATTATTGAGTTGGAATCTCTTCATAGCTTGTAGTGACTATTGAGTAGACTTAGTTGCATACTCTTTATTATTAATGGTTTAAGCATCTACTCATGTGCTAAAAATATTTACATCATATGAAGCAAATGTGTTCATGAAAGTTATTTTATCGCACTTAGTTTTCAACTGAATTGCTTGAGGACAAGCAATAAGCTAATCTTGGGGGAAGCAAATGTGTTCGTGAACACTTTTGCTATTGTTTTTCCTCTAAACTTGTGTGATTTGGATACAACTAACACGGACTGACGCTGTTTTCAGCAGAATTAACTTGGTGTCTAGTTTTTGTGCAGAATATCAACTATCAGGAAAAATCCTCGAAAATATGCCAAAAATCCTATTTCACCAGAAGATCCACGGAGCCAGAGTGCGAGAGGAGTGGAGGCCTGAGGGGCCCAAACCCCTGCCAGGCGCGGGCCAAGCCTGGCCGCGCCTGGGGGGGTGCAGCCACCCCCTCGGCCTCCCTCTTCGCCTATAAGATGCCTTCTGACCTAAAAACTTAGGGGGGGTCGACGTTTTTCCAGAAAAAGTTCCGTTGCGTCGCCGCCACCAGAAACCGTGATTTGGAACCAAAAACTCCGTTCTGGCACCCTGCCGGGACGGGGAATTTGGAGAGGATCATCGCCATCGTCATCACCAACATCTCTCCATCAACCATCCATGTTTCCCTCATCCATGAGTGAGTAATCCCCCGCAGTAGACTATGGGGATGGTAGGGATTGGATGAGTTCTATCATGTAATCGAATAAGATTGTTAGGGCATGGTGCCTAGTATCTCTATTAGTGCTATTTGACTTTGTTGCAACTTGTTGTGCTTAATGCTTGTCACTAGGGCCCGAGTGCCATGATCTCAGATCTGAATTTATTATTGAATCATTATGATAGTATTTTTTGCGATCTTATCTGCAAGTTGTGTACACATATCATTGTCCGGATCCAAATGCCCAGTGATGTAAATTGGGACAATCTGGGGATGGGCTGATGTGAGGATCACATGTGTTCACGAGTGTTAATGCTTTGCTCGGTGCTCTATTAAAAGGAGCACCTTAATTTCGATAGTTCCCAGGCCCCGCTGGGCTGGCTGGACAGAAGATGTTGTGCAAGTTATCATTGCGAGCACGTATGACTATATATGGAGCACATGCCTAGGATTGTTTAGTACTTGGATGCTTATTCTTATTTATCTGCAATGCCCTAGATCTTGAAGTTACATGTTTAGACTCGTCCATGCAACGCCCGTCCATCCATCCCTATGCCTACCGCACTCAAATCCTACTGTTTACTGTTATTATTACTATTGATCTTGTTTTACTGCTGTTGTTGCTTTGTTTTTGCTACTACAAAACGGTTGCTACTGATAAACTTCTATGAGCAAGAACTATTTCCAGGTGTAGCTGAATTGAAAACTCAGTTGTTAAGGTTTGCAAGTAATCTTTGGTTCCCCTTGTGTCGAATCAATAAATTGGGTAATACTACCATGAAGACTGCGATCCCCTATCGTGTGGTTCATCACTCATTTTGACGAGTCTTGGTTTCGTGGACTTGTCGTCATTGCTATCCACCTATTACAAAAAAGTTGCGTGCAATATGACATGATTGAGATCTGGTGATTATCGGGATTGGTTAAATAAATTAACGATTGAGATCCACGATTATTCCCAATCCCCAAATCTCAAACCAAATCAAATACTGATCCCAACTACAGATTGGTGCTAGTACGGATCTCAACTACAGATCGATGCTAGTACCAATCTGTAGTTGGGATCAGTATTCGATTTGGTTTGAGAATTGGGGATTGGGGAATAATCAGCGGATCTCCATCGGTTAATTTATTTAAGTAATCAATCCCGATAATCACGGTATCTCAATCATGTCATATTGCACTCCTACAGATCGGTGCTAGTACTTATCCCAACAAGGGGCATTCATCGAAATACGAGATCTAACATAAGCGAATTAGCTACTGTAAAAATACCTAGCATCCAACTATTGAAAATATGAACAGCCGATCCCTAATAACACATGATCTAGCATCCAACAATGGGAATGGGGGAAGAACAAAGGAAGGGGAGAAAACCCTAGTTACCTCCGACCATTGGTCGGCTAAGCTGGTGTTGAAGGGGTTCTCCGGCCTGATGTAATCGTTGTCCCCATAGGGGTCCCAGCTGTACGGGATCTGCAGGAGAATGGCGGGGGCATGTACGGGGACGGGGGCCTCCTCGCCGGCGGCGGAAGCGAGACGGTATGGATAGGGATGACAGCTGCCTTCAATGCCTCGATGGGGGACTGTACGGGGACGAGAGCCTCCTCCTTGGAGGCGACGATGGCCACCGCGTCGTTCTTCTCCATCGTCGGCGTGGTTGGGGTTTTCTTGGGGGTTTGCATAAGGTGATGGGACAGTGGAGATGGTTGCGTGAGTGAGTGAGCGAGTTATGAGTGATAGTGAGGAGGTCTCTATAAAGGTGAAGGGAGGATACATTTCGTTGCACCAATGTGCACCGCGTAACCGCGTACACTACTGCACCGTGCACCGCCACACACGTCCGCTATCGTCCCGTGCACCGCGACACGCGTACCGTGCGTCACATTTTCCCCCTCATGTCTAACCTTAGCCACTTAGTTGTGCTCAGTTATACCCTCGAGTGTAACACTGGCAGTTTGGTTGTACTCAGTTTTGCCCTCCAGTACTAACACTGTCGTGTGCAATATACTCACTTTTACCCTCCGGTGGCTGGTCAACTGCGAGTCAACAGATGGGTTTTAGCTAGCTAATTGAGTCATTTTATGTACAACAAATTCAAAAATATCAAAACATAGTGGCATCTACCTAGGGAGTCTTATTATGTGACCTGCCACCATAAGAAATGCATATAAATTAAGTTTTAACCTAAATCACCACTTCTCAAATAACCTACTGTCTATGAAGGTTCATGGCTTTCTATTCAAGCCTCTTCCCAAAATATCCCTCCCCAAAACATAATTTGTCTGAATGAGGCAATAATTGTCAAACTGGTATATATTTGAATTGCAAATAGTTTGATGTATGCCAATATGTATTTTATTGTATAAAAGAAGCATTTTCCATTTTCTAAATCTCTTTCTGTTTTCTATTTGAACCCCCTTGTCAGTTTTGCCATTGGTTTTTAAGTTCTACTCAGTTTTGCCCTTGGTTTTTAAGTTCTACTCAGTTTTCCCCTCTCTCTCTTAGTTACAAACTCTCAAACCTATGATCATCTTGGTTGCTACGCTCTGATTGGTCGAGACAGTTGTCACGCGGATCGTACCCACCAACCGTTGATCCTCTGTGATCTAGCGGACAGGATAACCCCTGTATGTGTCGGGGGCACCCTCTATCCATGCAAAATAACGAGTTTTCCATTGATGCTTTAACTTCATAAACAAATGATTTTGAATATAATTTGAAGGTAAAGTGTTCAAAGGTGTATAATTTTTTTCATTATATTTCACTCCAAGAAAATGATAAATGATCAGGATTTTATTATCATAACATTATCATGTCCTAAGTGTGATTTCAAAGAGTTCAAAGGTGTATAATTTTTTCCATATGCAAGTTTATGCATTATATTCTATGAAAATGATAATCTCTCAAGATTTTCTTAGCACATCATTATCACGTATTAAGTGTGATTTTACAAAGGTTTATAATTTTCGTATGAAAGTTTAGGGATCACTTTTCACACTCTAAAAATGGTAAACACTCTTTTACATTAAGAGTTGTATATTTTTTTTAAAATTTGGAAGTGTCCAAGAGTTGTATCAACTATAAACACTCTTTTACATTAAGAGTTGTATAATTTTTTCAATTTGAAAGTGTTTAAGAGTTCTGTCAATTATAAACACTCTTTTACATTAAGAGTTGTATGATTTTTTTTAATTTGGAAGTTTTCAAGAGTTGTGTCAATTATAAACACTCTTTTACATTAAGAGTTGTATTTTTCTAATTTGAAAGTGTTAAGAGTTGTGTCAATTATAAACACTCTTTTACATTAAAAGTTATATATTTTTTTCAATTTGAAAGTGTTCAAGAGTTGTGTCAATTATAAGCACTCTTTTACATTAAGAGTTGTATAATTTTTAAAAATTTGAAAGTGTTCAAGAGTTGTGTCAATTATAAACACTCTTTTACATTAAGAGTTGTATAATTTTTTTTAATTTGAAAGTGTTCAAGAGTTATGTTAATTATAAACACTCTTTTACATTAAGAGTTGTATGATTTTTCAATTTGAAAGTGTTCAAGAGTTGTGTCAATTATAAACACTCTTTTACATTAAGAGTTGTATAATTTTTTTCAGTTTGAAAGTGTTCAAGAGTTGTGTCAATTATAAACACTCTTTTATATTAAGAGTTGTATACTTTTTTTAATTTGATAGTGTTTAAGAGTTGTGTCATTTATAAACACTCTTGTACATTAAGAGTTGTATAATTTTTTTAATTTAAAAGTGTTAAAGAGTTGTGTCATTTTGTTATTTATTATATACATCCATGTCCCTATTTTTTAATTATAAACACTCTTTCACTTGATTGCAGCCGAGACATTAACTCGATAAACCAATTAAATCAGCGAAACGGTTCGCAGGCTGCATTCTCCACATCAAGCACCCCAGTTGCCATTTGGGTGCGATCTAACCTTCTCTGTGCACGGTTGCCATTGTCATCCTTCGTACAGGTCAACGGGAGGACACCATACTGCGGCCAGGACGAACGAGAGGCCAAAGTGAAGCTCGACAAAGGGCCACCATCGCCGAAGAATAAGAAGAAAGGGGAGGCAACGACATGGGCGCGGGCACAGGGCTAGCTCACGTGGATAAGTTGTGTGTGTGACGTTCACGTGGATAAGTTGTGGGTCCCATGCTGATCTAGATAAATGGAGAGAGGTGTCTACTACGGGAACCAACTAAACGCGGCTCCACTTGTCAGCATATAACGACAAGAGTTCACTACGGGACCTGACAGACCGCAGTCCCACTTGTCAGCACGTAACGGCGAGGATCCACTACGTGACCCAACTGAATGCGGCCCCACTTGTCAACATCTAACAGCAAGGCTGACGGACATCGAGTTTCAGATCGTGCGAGAGTTCTATAATAGGAGATGGGCAAAAGTGAGGAAAAGCTAAGCGGCTGGGGAAAAGTGAGTACAACTAAGAAACCAAGGGCACGAAAATAAAAATTCCTTTTTATTTTCATTCTTTTATTTATTTTCAAGTATTTTCATTTTTCTTTTTGTTTCCCCTCATTTTTGTCTTCTTTCCTTAATATAATCCTTCTCGGGCAAATATATGACTTCAAAATTAAGTGAACATATATTGAGACATGCATCAATAACATTTTAAAATTTTATGAGCATTTCTATCGGAATGGTGTTATCTCACACTAATGAAAGGATCTAAAAAAACTCAGACTAATGAAATTTGGAAATGCTTCACTAATCTGGTACTGACCTTAGATTCTCTAGCTTTGTCTCTGAATATGTATGTATGTCACTTTTATTGTACATGGAATTCATGTTTATTTTATTTAATATTTATATTACACATTTTTACTTTTAATATATTTATAAATATATGAATATTTTGTATAACATTCCTGTTTATTTCCATAGACAAGAAAAATTATTTGAACACACGTGTACAATTATTTTCTATAGCACAGTTTTCCCTTATAATAACTTAATTTAAAATAGAACACATATGGATTTTGAAATACATAAAAAAATGTTAAAGATAGAGGCCTAATGGACACTATGACTTGTAGTCAAGTAGGGATTCAACGCCAAAAGGTTCCAACATAAGCTGCATTTGCCCCGCCCATTGTCAAATACAATATTTTTTACTAATTTGGAAATTAATTTATTTTTGTAGAGTGGAAAAAATAACTATCCAAGTGGTTCAAATAGTTATTTATGTACCTCAAAGTATATGTTCATGTCGTTCCAAATTATTATTCATATGGTCCAAAATAAATATTTATCTATTGCAAATAACCATATTCGTATGTATATAAAAAGTAAAATGAAAGAAATTAAAAATATAAAATTAATTTAAAAATGGAATGCAAAAGTTTATGCATTTAGAAACTAAAAATAAAATATAAAGAGAAGGAAATTTATCATACTACGGGTCGGCCCAATAATTCTTGCGCTTCCTTCGGATGGTCGAATTGAGGCGCGATATTAGACATTCGGGAGTCGAGCGTCCCTAATATCCCAAATTCTCGTGTTCGGCTGGCCTGGCCATTGACTCGCTGTATTCAGTCTCAATATCGTGCATGGCTGGGAACGAGAAAAAAAGAAGCGGGCCAATCTCCAGGGATACCCCTCGACATTGGTAGACATTGGGGGCGGCGGCAGAAAGCATGCGCGCGAGGCTTCCAGAGCGCGGGAAAAGCAAGCAGCGGCGGCGGCGCAGGTAGGTCTTCGTCCCCTACCTCTCCCTCCTCCGCCGGCTTGGCGCGGCGCTGGCGTACTCCCGGCCCAGCCGTCCTCTCCCCAAGGCCGCCCCCTCCCCTCTCACGGCTCTCTCCCTCCCGCCAGGTCAGGGACGACTCGGCCCCAGCTCCGGCGACCAGAAACCGAGGGCCTCGTGTGCGAGGCCGTCCGTCGTCTGGCGCAGGTACGTCGCTGGTGGCTGCTCTCCCTCCCCCCCCCCCCCTGGGATTTCCCCTTGCTATGTCCAAATTTCATCACTTTCTCTTAATTTGACGATTTATTCTCTATGTAGCATGTCTAGGTTTGATTAGGCAGGGATTGGGTGACCTCCACCCAATCTAAAGTCCCGCAGTGCACCTAGGTGTAAATTTCTTTGCTACTGTGTTGTGGTCTGATATTGGTATGTGAATTTTGTGATCTGCTGATTTAGTATGTGAAAAGCTTTGTGACAAATACGTCTTAGAACAGATCCTATAATTATGCTTGTGAATGTGTTTATGAAATATATTATTGCACTAGAAATGGTATGCCATGCTAATAAAATTATGCTTGTGAATGTGTTTGTAGTTGCACAATGTCGAACGAATTAGAGTTGATTTCTTACATTGCGGAAGAAAACAAAAGGAGAAAGAGGGAAAAAAGGAGTTCATGAAACTATATTTTGAATCCACTCTTCTTGCGCTGGCATATGTTAGAACATAAAGGGGGCCAAGGGATTTAGGGAGCTTTACTGATGATGAGCATAAACACTCTTTTAGGAAGTACTTGTTGAAATAAATGTACGATAGGGCTGAAGTTGCATGCTATGATCAACTTTGTCTAATAAAAAGGAATTTCCATGACTTGTGTGCTATGTTGCGTGATAAGTGTGGTTTACGGGACAGTGTGTTTGTTGCCGTGAAATAAAAGGTTGCCATGTTCTTTCTTGTTGTTGGTCATGGTTTGAAAATGAGGTTGTTGCGAGGCCAGTATAAGAGGTCAGTGTCGACTATTAGTTCACACTTTTCTGAGGTGCTAAAGGCCATTCTATTTCTCCATGGAGAGTTCATTAAGCTGCCGGATCCTTCCATTCAACCTCCCAACGATTACAAATGGAAGTAGTTTGGCAATTCACTTGGCGCATTAGATGGTTACCATATTGATGTTTGTATTAATGTGGCTGGGCAAGGACGGTGCATAAATAAAAAGCAAGCTATCATCACTAACGTGCCTGGTGTTTGATGTTGTTGTGTGGAACATGAAATTTCTTTATTGCTTTCCCGGGTGGAACATGTTGTTGACTGGAACATGAAATTTCTTTATTGCTCATTGTACTAATATATAACGTATCTAAAGTGCAAAGGACACTGCCTAGATGTAACACCCTCAGAATCGGACCTATGCAAGTTTGGGCAAAATTCACCAAACCCGCATAGAAACGATTCAAAGGTGCCCACCAGGCACTTTCGTGCGGGTGGAAAACGAAGTAATAACATTACACAACAGTCCTCGATGGGACCCGCAGCGAGATATATAACGGCGACTCGAGTCAAGAATCTGAGATATAATATACAAGATCCAAATCACCTTGAAAGCGGTAGGCGTCCGACTACGGACAAGAAGCAAATGGGGCTAAGAGCCACGAAGAATAACCAATGGCGTCCATAACCCTGAGCCAAGCGGAAGGGTAACCACCTTGGCGTCGATCTCAAAACTGCTTAAACAAAGGGTGCCGACAAAGGGCAAAGGAAAGAAGGGCGTCGATCTTGAGGCGATTGCAGAGGCTAGAATTGGCGGTCCTCGCCTACATAGGTATGGTGGTGAGCGGCGGCATGCACTAAACAACCTATAGAGACTACGATACAATGGCGGTTATCGGAGGGTAAGAAAGACCTATTCGGATCCAACTGAAGCTAACACCAAACAAAACCCAACTGGCGTTTCCCTCGAGACCAAACGAGGAAGTCAGCAGGAACTCACCACGGTTGGCGGTTTACTTGTTCGATTATAGTTGCGGCACTTTACTAGTCGGTTTTAAATAATCGTCACGATAAGGTAGCGGTGGGCACTTTTAGTTAACCATTCGTTATAGTTGTAACTCTTACTAATCGGTCGAGATAGCATGAGATAAACCCAAAACCAGCGGGTTGTTGGTACTTTTATTGACCCGATTCATTGTAGTTGCAATACTTACTAGTCATATACAATTATGCATAGCGACAACCAAACAAGCAATTGTGGGCGTTATTATTAGCCATTCCGTTATAGTGAGGTGATTACTAGTCATTGTAAGTCAAATTTATAACAATAAACTTTAGTTATGCTTGTCTATGATCGAGATCTTGTCAAGTCGTCCATATCCGCGGACACGGCTTTGAGAAAGTTTTACCGGTAAAGTGCACCAATAGCAACACGCTCGATCAACCTCGGAAAAACCAAATCAAAACCCAACGAGGCTTTCACGGTGAACAATCAGGATTGAGAAATATTTGGGGGCCGCCTTAAGTAGAATCATGCGAGTAGGCAAGCTCGAGGCGGCCTCAAGGTGCAGGTAGCGGTGTGAGCGGTTGGGAACCCCAAGCGGGGCTTGTCGACACCGCGTAGCGTGTCCGATCCAAGCGATGCGATGTGCGTTTTCGCACAATCGTAAATAAAGCGATAAACATGGCATAAATGCAGGATCGTAAATAAAACCTCAAACTAGTTTGTGGCCCCAAGAAATAAGAATGAATCAAGCTCGGCTCGGGGTCCCATATACCTCCGGATGTGGATAGCGCAAAATCAAGGCAGTATCAAGTACTCGGGGTCTTACGGGACACAAGTGGGTTCGGAAACCAAATATTATCTATCACCCGATGCCTGCTTATTCAATTTTAGTTGTTAAGCAGAAAGTAAAGTGAACAATAAGTAAAACTAGAATTCATCTCCAACATCGACATGCGGCAATACATCGACAAGCATGGCATATGGCGACACACACGACTTGAGCAAGCAACTACGACGCAAGTCCAACTATCTACCAAACAACGGGTAATAGGGTGTGTCCAAGGCAATATAAAGTGCGGGGATATATCGATTCTGAAACTAGAGCATCGCAACACGGATAGCAATAGATCAGCGAGGGAATAAAGGCTATAAAAGTAAGATAGGTAGAAAGAGGGAGATGCTGCTGAAAACATTGCCGAAAGGTTCATCAGAAGATCGGTGAAGCTCACATCAACTCAACGGCCTTATCGCGAAGAACCAAATCACTAGAAGAACACGGATGCAATATTTAATAAACGATGGAAGATCGGCATGATGTATGTATGATGGATGACATGGCAAAGGTGCGATGCAATTAGGTCAAGGTTAAGCGGGCAAGGGTCCCGACAATTACTTAAATGGTGCAAGTTGTTTAGAACCCCATAAATTAAATGTTGTTATAACAAGGCAAGATAAGATCGGTTAGCTACACAAGTTTAAATGAGGCCAATATGAGACTAGATTTGCGCATATGGGCCCCGTATTTAGTTATTAGGTGAATCGGCATAAGGCCCCAAACCATGATAAGATGCATGCATGATGAATGACAATTCAATATCGACAAGTTGTATCTCAATTATAAAATAGGGTTTGCGGAGAGGTTCACATTAGGGGTGGTCGGCGATCTTGGGGTTCGGGTTGAGGTCGGTCTCGGGGTCGAGTTCGGCGGATCGAGGTTCGGTTCGTGAGCGTTCTCGGATATCGGGGTAGGTCTTGGCGTTAAGCGGACTTGGTTGATGTCGGGGTTCATCGGATCTTAGGATCGGTGCCGTTCTTGTTGTCGTGCGATCTTGTCGGGTTCCACGGTCGAGATGGTCTTGGCGTTAGGGAATGTTCTCGTGTCCGGGTGGCGCTCGGCGTTCTATGGTTCCCGTCGGCGCCTTGGCTTCTCGATGAAGAACTTGGTGTGTCCATGTCGGGGTTCTCGGCGGTCGGCCGGCGTCGATCTTGGGATCTCGATGTCGGGAGGCGAGAACTTCGGTTCGGTGTCGTTCGTCATCGCGAAGGTCTTGCCGGTTTCTCAACTTCGGTTCGATCTCGATCTTGGAGGTGCTTGCCGGTCGTGGCGATCTTGCGTCAGGGTTCGGTGCGAAGGTTGTTAGCGAGCTTCGGGGTGCCAACGACCATAGGGTTCTGCAGCGTTTACCGACACATACGAGCACTGCACACGAGCACACGCATACCACGAGCACGCGCCACGAGCCTGCGCGGCGGGCCTGGGCCGCGGTGGCGAGCGGTGGAGGGCGGGCGGACTCGGCGGCGACTTGGCGAGGTCTGGCGGAGGCCGGCGACGGCGCGGAAGGCGAGGGCCGAGGCGGACTGATTGGCTTCGGAGGAGAGGCGAGCCTTGGGGCTCGGAAGTCTGCGGCGGTGATGGCAGCGCGAGCTGCCAGTGTGCAGGCGGTGTGGCGCATTGGCGAGAGGAGGCCTTCTCGGCGAGAGCTGCGGGGGCAGCGGAGAGCAGGAGAGGCAGCGGGCGGCCAGACGGCGTCCATGAGCTCCGGCGAGGCGTCGAGGTGGGCTCATGTTGCTCCAGTGCAGGACTGAGCAGCGGCAATGGCGGCGGCGAGAGTGGCAGTCATGAGAACACAGGGGCGGAAAAGCAGGCGTCAGCTCGTGCTAGGATAGCGGCGGTGAAGCGTCAGCCGAGGAGGTGGCCATGGCGTGTCAAGTGGCTTGGCGGACTGGCCAAGCGGCATGGCCGGTGGCGTAAGCGGTCTGAGGTGGCGTGAGGTGGAAGCGGAAGGCTTGAAGGGAGGCGGCCTTGAGACGGCAGCGGAGGCGACTGTGTGGAGGGGACAGAGGCCGGAGATGGCGAGGGCAGGCAGCAGGCGAGGGAGGAGGCTGCGAGGAAGAGGCGGTGAGGGGTGGGGTGGTGTGTGTGGGTGTGGTGGGGCGCGCGGGGCCCAGGGGTCAGCGGCCAGGGGCGGGTGTGTGCGTGGTGTGCGTGTGCGTCTGGGTGGGGCCGCGGTTGGTAGCGGTGGGTGAGAGGAAGAGAGAGGAGAGAGATGGTGAGGGAGGCCATGTGGCGGGTTCTGAGTGGGTGAGGGAGAGGGGGCAGTGAGGTGGCAAGCAGGGATTGGAGGGAGTGATGTGGCTGGGAAGCTTGGGTAGATTTTTAGGTAGAAAAAGGATTAAGGGGTGGGGCTTCTTGGACCGATTCTTTGTATCTGGGGTGGTCGTTCGGTTGGGTTGGCCGTTCATTGCCTACTAAAATAATTTAAATTTTATTTGATTTAAGCAGACGCGTGCAACCGAAATGGCCAAAACAAATATTCCGGGGACCGGGTTTTGGAGTTTGAACGAGATGGGGCGCTTGGAAAACAAATTGGGGTTTGCGAAAAATAGTTTTGGGCAAACAACATGCGACGATGACGATGCAATGCACAAATTCAACGCGATTTTCTAGTAGTGGTTTTGCGGGATGCCACAATTCGACACCACTAACAATGGATCTCGCCCTCGAGATCCGCCTCATGGTACCGGAAGGAAGGTCGTCGTTCTGATCCTTCGCGCCTCGTGTAGATCCTCGCGACACCACTAACAAGAGTTCATCCGCCATCTTGGAAATCGGCGACGCCACCAACAAAGGGTCGTTGTTCCTGATCGTCGAGAGAGCACTCCGGAAACAAAAGGTCGAAGGTAGAGGTATCGCAAATAAAGCCACCCTAACTTGGTGGATGGAGTAAAGCAATTTGGATCAGCGATTCGACGTACAAGCGAATGATAAAAGCGTGGTAGGGTAGCTAATCCATCCCGCTCAAACCATTACTACTGCCTTGAATAAGCGGATTAAGCAACCAACTCGGAATTAGGCGAAGATCTCGACAAGCGAGGTTGAAACAAAGGAGTGTTGCCGGTGAAATCGTATGAAAGACACCTTGATTAGGTTTAGCGGTGGTTCCATTGGCATGAACAACACATGCTCAAGGTATACTCAACTTCAAAGCTCATCCTTCTCATATGTTTTCAACGACAACGATATCAGGCAAGGAACACATATGGATAAAGAGCTCAAGAACAAAAGATCGGATGAAGGAACAAGACCAAGTGCCGCAGATTGATGTTCGTAGCACCTCCGTTACAAAGGGAAAGCGAAGCCTGAAGGTCTGACCCAACCACGAATTCTGGACTCGAAGAAAAGATAAGAGAGCGATTCAAAACACGTCGAGATCTGAGGGAGCAATGGAGGGTAAGGAGTAAATCGGACCTAATCAGAACTATCCAACGGTTTTGCAAAATAGTTTTGACACTCTACTTGCCGTTAGCTAGGTTATCCTGAAATTTGGACTTGTGAAGTATCGCATGGCTAGCTACGATACCACTGTAACACCCTCAGAATCGGACCTATGCAAGTTTGGGCAAAATTCACCAAACCGCATAGAAGCGATTCAAAGGTGCCCCGAGCACTTTTCGTGCGGGTGGAAAAGCAGTAATAACATTACACAAGTCCTCGATGGGACCTGAGCAGATATATATATGGCGACTCCGAGTCAAGAATACAGATATAATATACAAGATCCAAATCACCTTGAAAAGCGGTAGGCGTCGACTACGGACAAGAAGCAAATGGGGCTAAGAGCCACGAAGAATAACCAATGGCGTCCATAACCACGGGCCAAGCGGAAGGGTAACCACCCTTGGCGTCGATCTCAAAACACGCTTAAACAAAGGGGTGCCGACAAAGGGCAAGGAAAGAAGGGCGTCGATCTTGAGGCCGATGCAGCGAGGCTAGAATTGGCGGTCCTCGCCTACATAGGTATGGTTGAAGCGGCGGCAACATGCACTAAACAACCTATAGAGACTCGATACATGGCGGTTATCGGAGGGTAAGAAAGACCTATTCGGATCCAACTGAAGCTAACACCAAACAAAACCCAACTGGCGTTTCCCTCGAGACCAAACGAGGAAGTCAGAGGAACTCACACGGTTGGCGATTTACTTGTTCGATTATAGTTGACACTTTACTAGTCGTTTTAAATAATCGTCACGATAAGGTAAGCGGTGGGCACTTTTAGTTAACCATTCCGTTATAGTTGTAACTCTTACTAATCAGTGCGAGATAGCATGAGATAAACCCAAAACCGGCGGTTGTTGGTACTTTTATTGAGCCAATTCATTGTAGTTGCAATACTTACTAGTCATATACAATTGTCATAGCGACAACCAAACAAACAATTGTGGGCGATTATTAGCCATTCCGTTATAGTGAGGTGATTACTAGTCATTGTAAGTCAAATTTATAACAATAAACTTTAGTTATGCTTGTCTATGATCGAGATCTTGTCTCCAAGTCGTCCATATCCGCGGACACGGCTTTGAAAGTTTTACCGGTAGGGTGCACCAATAGCAACACACGCTCGATCAACCTCGGAAAAACCAAATCAAAACCCAACGAGGCTTTCACGGTGAACAATCACGAGTTGAGAAATATTTGGGGCCACCCTTAAGTAGAATCATGACCGGAGTAGGCAAGCTCAAAGGCGGCCTCAAGGTGCAGGTGAGCAATTTGGCGGGAACCCCAAGCGGGGCTTGTCGACACAGCGTGGCGTGTCCGATCCAAAGCGATGCGATGTGCGACCTGCACAATCGTAAATAAAGCGATAAAACATGGCATAAATACGAGGATCGTAAATAAAACCTCAAACTAGTTTGTGGCCCCAAGAAATAAGAATGAATCAAGCTACGGCTCGGGGGTCCCATATACCTCCCGGATGTGGATAGCGCAAATCAAGGAGCAGTATCAAGTACTCGGGGTCTTCACGGGACACAAGTGGGCGTTAAACCAAATATTATCTATCACCCACCGATGCCTCGCTTATTCAATTTTAGTTGTTAAGCGAAAGTAAAGTGAACAATAAGTAAAACTAGAATTCATCTCCAACATCGACATGCGGCAATACATCGACAACTGTGGCATATGGCGACACACATCGACGCGAGCAAGCAACTACGACGCTAAGTCCAACTATCTACCAAACAACGGTAATAGGTGTGTCCAAGGCAATATAAGGTCGGGGATATATCGATTCTGGAAACTAGAGCATCGCATACGAGATAGCAATAGATCAGCAGGGAGGAATAAAGGCTATAAAAGTAAGATAGGTAGAAGAGGAGATGCTCGCTGAAAACATTGAAAGGTTCATCAGAAGATCGGGTGAAGCTCACATCAACTCAACGGCCTTATCATGAAGAACCAAATCACTAGAAGAACACCGGATGCAATATTTAATAAACGACAGAAGATCGGCATGATGTATGTATGATGGATGACATGGCAAAGGTGCGATGCAATTAGGTCAAGGTTAAGCGGAACCGGGGTCCCGACAATTACTTAAATGGTGCAAGTTGTTTAGAACCCCCGCAAATTAAATGTTGTTATAACAAGGCAAGATAAGATAGGGTTCGCTACACAAGTTTAAATGAGGCCAATATGAGACTAGATTTGCCCGCATATGGGCCCCATATTTAGTTATTAGGTGAATCGGCATAAGGCCCCCAAACCACATGATAAGATGCATGCATGATGAATGACAATTCAATATGCGACAAGTTGTATCTCAATTATAAAATAGGGTTTTGCGGGAGGGTTCACACATTAGGGGTGTCGACGATCTTGGGGTTCGGGGTTCGGGTCGGTCTCGGGTCGAGTTCGTGGATCGAGGTTCGGGGTTCGTGAGCGTTCGGATATCGGGGTAGGTCTTGGCGTTAGAAGCGGACTTGGTTGATGTCGGGGTTCATCGGATCTTCGGATCGGTGCCGTTCTTGTTGTCGTGCAGATCTTGTCGGGTTCCACGGTCGAGATGGTCTTGGCGTTCGGGGAATGTTCTCGGTGTCGGGTGAAGCTTCGGCGTTCTATGGTTCCACGTCGGCGGCCTTGGCCTCGATGAAGAACTTGGGTGTGTCCATGTCGGGGTTCTCGGCGGTCGCCGTCGATCTTGGGATCTCGATGTCGGGCGAGAACTTCGGTTCGGTGTCGTTCGTCATCGCGAAGGTCTTGCCGGTTTCTCAACTCGGTTCGATCTCGATCTTGAGGAGGTGCTTGCGGTCTCGTGGCGATCTTGCGTCCGAGGTTCGGTCGAAGGTTGTTGGCGAGCTTCGGTGCTCAAGCGACCATAGGGTTCGCACGCGTTTACCACGACACATACGAGCACACGCATACGAGCACACGCACACGAGCACACCGTCGTGGCCTGAGGCCACGGTGGCGAGCAGGCGTGGAGGGCGGGCGGACTCGTGGCGAGCGAGGTCTGGCGGAGCCTTGGCCAGACGGCGGCGAGGCGAGGCAGCGAGCTATTGGGCTTGCCGGAGGAGAGCAGCGGGGCTCGAGGTGATCTGCGGCGATGGCGGCGTCGCGGGCAGCAGTGGCGGCAGTGGCGGGCAGCCTTGGCTTCAGCGAGGAGAAGCCTTCCGGCGAGGCCAGCGGGGGCAGCGGAAACGGAGGAGGCGAGCAGCGGCAGGCCTTGGCGTCCATGAGGCTCATGGGCGTCGAGAGTGGGCTCATGGTTGAACCGAGCACAGACGTGAGGCAGCGGCCCGGGCGGCGAGTGGCTTGAGAACACAGGGCAAGAAAGCAGCGTCAGCGGCTCGTGCTAGGGATAATGGCCAGGCGGCGTGTCGGCTGAGGGAGGTGGCCATGGTGGCCGGCGGGCGTGGCGGCTGGCCGGAAGCGGCAGCGTGCCGGTGGCGCGTGGCGGTGGAGCAGAGGTGGCGGCGGGGTGGAAGCGAGCTTGAAGGAGGCGGCCAGCGGCTGACGGCAGGCGTGGAGTCGAGACGGCCTTGTGTGTAGGCGAGGCGGGCTGAAGCGATGGCGAAGAGCGGCAGCGGCCAGTGAGGCCTTGTGAGGAGGAGAGGCTGAGGGGAAGAGGAGTCTGAGGGGAGGGTGTGTGTTGGTGTGGTGGGGCGTGGGGCCGAGTCGATGAGGCGGGTGTGTGCGTGGTGTGCGTGTGCGTGCAGGTGGGGCCAGCGGTTGGTGGCGGTGGGTGAGAGGAAGAGAGAGAGGAGAGAGATGGTGAGGGAGGCCATGTGGCGGGTTCTGAGTGGGTGAGGGAGAGGGGGCAGTGAGGTGGCAAGCAGGGATTGGAGGGAGTGATGTGGCTGGGAAGCTTGGGTAGATTTTTAGGTAGAAAAAGGATTAAGGGGTGGGACTGCTGGACCGATTTGCTGTATACGGGGGTGGTCGTTCGGGTCGGGTTGGCCCGTTCGACTGCCCCTACTAAAATAATTTAAATTTTTATTTGATTTAAACGGGCCGCGTGCAACCCGATAGCGGCCAAAACAAATATTCCGGGGACCGGGTTTTGGAGTTTGAACGAGATGGGGCGCTTGGAAAACAAATTGGGGTTTGCGAAAAATAGTTTTGGGCAAACAACATGCGACGATGACGATGCAATGCACAAATTCAACGCGATTTTCTAGTAGTGGTTTTGCGGGATGCCACACTAGAGGAGGGTGAATAGACTTCTAAAATTATTATGGTTTAAGCTCAAATAAATGCGGAATAAAACTAACGTTTAATTTATTGAGCATAAAACTTAACCACTAGGTTCACCTAAGTGCACCAACAACCTATGCTAAGAAAAATAAGCAACAAGGTGAAACAAAGATATAATACTTCAACATAAAGGCTATCACAATGTAAAGTGTATAAGTAAAGAGCTCGGTTGAGACATAACCGATGGACGTGGATACAAAGATTTTTATCCCGAAGTTGATTTCCAAATAAGCTATGTCTCCATTGGAGAGGTGTGATGGTGTGGTGCTCTCCGAACGCCATAAATGGCTCACCTCGGCGTGTGGTGGCTTGATGCTCACCCAACGCCACACAAGGCCTCACCCTGGATATGAAGGCACACAACTCACCGACGCCACAAAAGGCTCACTCTATTCTCCGGTGAGCTTACAACAAAGGCCTACTCACGACCCACTAAGAGACACTTGAGGGAAGTCACCAAAACATGTACAAGGATGGGGCTATCTCCACAACTCAATTGGAGGATCCCAAAAACAAAACCACAAAAGGCCACAACACCACAAAAGGCCAAAAAAATCCACAAAAGGCTACAAGACCACAAAATGTCACAAGAAGTCAACAACCCAACCACACAAATGTCTAGGGTTCTAAGAACCCAAGAGTAACAAGCCCACAAGCTTGAACTCGCCGAATCTCCGAGGAGAACTCAAATCTATGCACCAAATGCAAGGAAAAGTTCTTCACTCCCAAATTCCAACAAAGCTACAAAAGCTAGGGGGAATAAGGGAGGAAGAACACAAGAGGAGAACACAACTCTCCAAGATCTACATCCCAATGATTCCTTCACAAAGAAGGGATTTGGCTTGGGGGTTGTAGATCTAGATATCCTCTCTCAAATCCCTCAAAAATATGCAAGAATCATAGGAAGGAAAAGGGGAGAGGGGAAGCTCTTCAAGGTCAACAATGGAGGAGAGAGAAAGCCAAGAACCAAGAAAAGAGCTAGTGCCCATGAAGGGGGAGAGGAGCCCCTTTTAAAGGGCTCCCAGATCTGCCTGTTATGGGCATTCGCGACCCTGGCCGGAACTTCCTGTGGGAAGCCGGAAATTCTGGTGGCACTCAGCCAATGGTCAGAAAACTACGATGCGAAAGACGGAAAAACGAGCCTGGCCGGAATTTTCGCCGGTTCATCGGAACTTCCAGTGGGAGTGGAACTACCGGTAGAAATTCCGAACGAAGTTCCATCATAAAGAGCAAATAAAACCCAGAGGTTACAGTACGTGAGTGGAAGAAGAACTAGATCTTCCACCGGAACTTCCGATGGCAAAATGCCCTAGCGGAACTACCGGTGTGGCGGAACTTCCGATCGGTAAAACTTGAAACCAAAAGCGCAATAACTTTCCGTCAAACTCCAAACGAGATGAAACCAATTTTGTTGGAAAGATAACGACATGTAGAAATATTGGGTATCACCTAGGGAGAAAAAACCATGAATATATATGTGAGGTATCTCCCAAGGTGTGGAGCCGAAAATCTCGCAAGATCAAAAACCGCAATAAGATATGCAAGGGAAATCCTTATTTGATGAACTAGAGCTTGTTATGATGATAACCACAAGATTTAGATCCTCTCATGGACAAGAACCAACTAACAACCAAGAAATATGATGCTATGAATGCAAAGGTTTGAGCTCCCTCCGAACGATGCGATTGAGACACCCGCTTGAGAGCCCCTCAAGATAGAACAACTATCTATCCTAAACCCGGTCTCCCAACTAACAACACAAGACCGGAAAAAGAGAAGCCCTATCAAGATCATACCTTTGCCTTAAGCATTCCACTTGAAGTTGATGGAGACCGTCTTGTTCTTCTCAAGTGGGAACACCTTTCTTGTTTTCTCTTGCTCGCTCTTGCTTGATGAAGACTTGAAAATTGCTCCCCCATATCCATGTGGAAACCTCTTCTTTGAGCTTGTCTTCATCACTCCATGATCACGAGGATGGCAAGCTTCAAGCATGAGATCTTCTAGAGATGGCGCATCTGGAGCTTGCCCTTCTTCATCCCTTATTGGGGTTGATCCATCTTGATGCAACTCTTATCACTTGTCATGATCAACCTTCAAGCACTTTCTTTCTTCATGATTCCAATGGGCACAAAGCCCTTGGAAATTTCTTCAACTTTCAGCCTTGGAACCAACACATGGCCCAAGCGATGCCAATGGACAAACCTACAAGTAAAACTCAATTTACACATTAGTCCATAGAGATTGTCATCAATTACCAAAACCACACATGGGGCATACATGCACTTTCAGTATCAATCTAACTTAGCTTTCTATGTGCTTGTAGGCTAATGAGAAAGCATCCATATACAAGAATAAGGTAATCCACAATTGGAATGAGATATGTATCATTTACTCAAAAGACCATGCCACTGGTCAACGTGCTAGGACAGGTGTTGAGGCTGATAATGAGAATGTGGTGATACCACCTGCACGTGATGCCAATGATATCTCCGGACTTTCTTTGGTCCATCAGCAAAGAGGTCACGTCAGGGTGATGCAATTATGTGCATGCTTGGAGAGGTGAGGAGTTCTTTCAATGATGCAATGAAGTCAACTGAGCTATTGCAAATTCCCCATGTTACTCCTCTTCTGCCATACTTGATGCGGTTAATGCCATAACCGATTTGTCTCATACCGACAAGTTGCGAGCTTATGGAAAGCTAATCCATGATGAACGTTCATTCCTTGCACTTATGGAGCTTCCTATGGATTTTAGGAAGGAATGGTTGTTGATGATGATGGCTTGATTCACATTTGATTACTATGTTCGGAACTTGTCATTTGTGCTCTCTATCTTAAGAACTAGCAATATTGCATATGGACTATGTTGTATCTTGCTTTTATAGACTTGTAATATCATCGAACTTGATATTGTGTTGTCAAGCTATTTTGGATAATTATATTGTCTATATTATTATCAAATAATATTTGCTTGTTGCATGAGTAATAGAATGTACGTGTTGTCAAGCCATTTTGGATAATTATATTGTCCGTATGTATTATTGTCAAAAAATATTTGTTTGTTGTCGCAAGTAATAGAATGCCTGTCACATAATACAGTTATTACACGTATATACAGAAGTTGAAATATACTGAACAATGTCTTAAACAATTTCAATATACATCAATTTGACCATCTAAACTCCATTTGGCATTAAACCTCAATATCTTGTTTTCTTCCGAATATCTAACACATCCGAACAGAAATATTGACATTCTAACTCAATATCAATATCCTGGATATTGGACATTCAACCCAATACAATGCCTAGCCTCCCAATGCAAACATCCAAACGTTGGACCTTTCTAGTTCTTTGTTTCCTTTTACTTTCCTTATTTTCGCTCTTATTTTTCCATTTGTTTTGTTTTTTGGGTAGTACATGAATATTTTTTACACTTTGCCACAACCGTAGTGCGATGTAAGTTTTTTTTTTAAAGTTAAACGATGTAAAGGTTGATCAAGTTTACTAAGAAAATCATCTATATTTACAACACCAAATATACATTGTGATTAATCTAATGGAATTGATTTGGTATTCTAGATGTTGATTTTTTTTCCTACTTACTTGCTCAAACTTTACAAGTTTGATATTCGAAAATCTTATATTCACTACATTATGGCAAGGAGAAAGTATTAGATAATGAACACTTCTTTTGAAACATTTAGAAAACATGAAACATTTTTTGTCCAATACATGAACATTTTGCTCGTTAAACTAATTATCTGAATTTAGAGAAATAAATACATTCTTGATATTCAAGGTCCCAAGGCTTAGCACAGTTCAGCTGTCTGATACCGTCTCTTCAGATGATGCACCTGTGTCGCTCGCAGGGGCGCCGTTCAGCCCTGCTGCCATAGCAGCTGCCCTGTGGTTCAGATCCAAGGTGTCACCACCGGTCCGAAAAACCTTCTTGCCTAGACTGTGCAACTCCGCTTTCCTCTGTTAGCATAATTCTGATTGTGGTGTGTCGAGTGTGCGTACGTGTGTGTTCTGGTTCAGGTCGAGGCGCTGGTGTGTGGCCGCGTCAGAGTAGATGGCGAGACTATAGCGGAGGTAGCTGTGGTGATCCGTTGGAGCTGGCCGCGTCATGCGCGTGGTGGCGCCATGCACGCGCGGCCCTGGGAGAGCGGATCGTGGACAAACGTGAGCGCGTGGGAGGCGTCGTGCGTGTGCGCACTCCTGGGTATAAATCCCCGTGAACTGCTCTTGTAATTTGTGTGGTTAGAGAGCCAGCTGAATAAAAGAGATTAGGGCGTTGGAGCGCCCGCGGCGGCGTTCGTGTGCCGGCCCGAAAAAATCTGCTGTCTCCACTTCTTCTTCTACCTTCGTCTGTGCGAGAGAGAGAGGACAGCGGCGCTTGTCGCTGGAGGGCTGGTTCCGCGTGTGTCGCCGAGGACATCCCCAACATCCTCTCCAGCGTGCGCTTCAAGGAAGCATCAGGCATGACATGCGGTTTCGTGTCATCTGGGAACAAGAACGCGGCAGCTCTCAGGCTATCACTCAGTGGATCAGCCGCCGAATGGCCCATCGCCTGCGACGTGCTCGGCCACATCTCTGGGTTAAGCCAGCTTGTACCGCTTTTGACATCCTTTGTAAGCCACTGGGGAAGGCTGTTGATTGGTTGTTGGTTCATGGGAAGGAGCTGAGACATCCTCTCTGGTAGTTCTTGGCACCAATGTGACCTGTTGTCATAGTATGACTTGTGGACTTTGGAGGTCTTCCTACGCCTGCTGCCACTTCTCCCGTGTGAGGAAGAAGCCACAGTGAAGCTTCCTAGAGACGAATTCCTCGACCTGTTGTCAATTCCATGAAGGTTATATCTTCCCAGGTTTGATAAATGATGCTGGCCTCTATCTGAAGCACGAGCATTCCGAAGGTACGCGTCAGCCAAGGAAAGGTTTGTTTGGGTTGCAAGAAATGGAGACTTTGAGCATCCAGAGCATGAACTATTTCCAACATAATCTTCCGCTATGTGCGGAGGTGGTGCAGAATCTAGAGCAGATGTTCTGATTGATTGAAACAGACCTACACCTAGAAGCTTCTTTTGCTCCTTGTCCCATTGCTTAGCAAGGTCCTCGGCCACTCTTGAGTTCGAGAATCGTAGTCGTGTATCCCTCAGCATCGCATTCCAGTTATTCGTTCCATACCTCCTCACTCCAATCCATAGAAAATCTAACTCTTCTTCTGACCAGGGAGCCTGGCGTCTTCTGTAGGAGTATGTACCAAGCCTTTCTGTCAGTAAATGAGATCCACTGGAGTTGCCTCCATGAAACAACCTATCATGCCTCATGGCAGACATGCCACTATCTTGGAAACTATCCAAGCTGAGATCTAAACTGAACTCGGGAACCTTATCCATTATTCTGAATTTCAGTTCTGAAGGCATGCTCTTTGGTTCCTTGGAACTCCCAGCTTTCCATGACAGAGATGGATCAAAAAGTTTTGAGTACAAGGTATGAATTGTTGAAGTTCCCTCTTGACATTGCTCTTTACCATGAATAGTATATTTCTCCTTTGTAAAAAATAACCTTTCAATTGGTTGAGAAACTTGTTTCTGTTCAGTCGCAAAATGATCCTGTAGGTAGTAAAAAATATTTAAAACAGAGATACATGGCGGTATAATACATGTATCAAGCTTTCCAACAAGATGGTGACAGAAACAAAGACAAAACATATAATTCAGTAAACAGTCCACAGATTGCTAAAAAATGGAGAAATAAACAATCTCGTTCCAAGTCAAAGGTACAGCTACATAGGATCTAGAAAGAAATAAACAGTTTCACTTAACTGAGAAAATAATCCTTTATGTGGGTGAGCATAGGGTTTCTGGTTGGCACTTAACTGAGGTCTTCCTACGCCTGCTGGCACTTCTCCCGTGTGAGGAAGAAGCCACAGTGAAGCTTCCTAGAGACGAATTCCTCGACCTGTTGTCAATTCCATGAAGGTTATATCTTCCCAGGTTTGATAAATTATGCTGGCCTCTATCTGAAGCACGAGCATTCCGAAGGTACGCGTCACCCAAGGAAAGGTTTGTTTGGGTTGCAAGAAATGGAGACTTTGAGCATCCAAAGCATGAGCTGTTTCCAACATAATCTTCCGCTATGTGCGGAGGTGGTGCAGAATCTAGAGCAGATGTTCTGATTGATTGAAACAGACCTACACCTAGAAGCTTCTTTTGCTCCTTGTCTCATTGCTTAGCAAGGTCCTCGGCCACTCTTGAGTTCGAGAATTGTAGCCGTATATCCCAATATGCAACATGTATTTCTCTGGGGCCAAAGGCCACAATATACAGTACAGGTACATGGCAAATATACAGGAAGACCTCTAACATATAGGAAAACTACAATATACAAATATATACAGCTAACACCCCCTCAAACTCATGGTGGATCCACAACACTGAGTTTGGAGAATAAGAAATCATGCTGCGCTCTGGGATGTGCCTTCGTAAAAAAATCCGCCAACTGCAAATCTGAAGGCACATACTGAAGCGCAACAACCTGAGCCTGCACCTGAGCATGTGAATAGAAAGCATCAACACCAATACGCTTGGTCAGCTCATGCTTGACCGGATCACGTGCAACACTAATAGCACCTGTATTGTCAGACAAAATCAGAGCGGGTGTGGTAATAGAGACCCCAAAATCCGCCGTAACCAGGTCACGTCAGCAGTCAACAAGGCCGTAGCACGCAACTCAGCCTCAACACTCGAACGGGAAACCGCTGTCTGTTTCTTCGTCTTCCAAGCAATGAGCGAACCACCAAGAAACACACAGTAGCAGCACTCTGAGTATAGAACTTATCAATGGTGGAATCACCCTGCTGAAGAGCATGCTCCTGGCGAACCACAGACAGGTAAAGAGCATCCCCAGACGGCTGATAGCGCTGACGAAGATGTGCCCACTAGACGACAATAGTAGGAAGACTCATGAACTTCGCGGAAGCAAGGTAACATCGAGGCGTGAGAACAACAAGAAGATGAGCATCCTCATCGACCCGCTCGGTGTAGGCGGTCGGGCGTGGCGATAGGACTCGAGATCGTGATCGCTTGAACTTCGGTCATAAGCGGCAACATCACTATCATCAAGACTCGGCAAAGATCCTTGGCCTCCTGAGAAGCATCAGCGCCAAGAACAATCGGCGTCGGCGGAAGAGGAGCCACATGAGCAGGGGGGCACGGCGGACAGGGGACCTCGCCGGAGAGCACACCCGAAAGACGGAGACCACGCATAAAGCCAACGAAATCAGGATAATTCGCGCCATCGAAGATCACCGGGCTGCGAGGAATCGCAACATAGCCCGATGCAGAAGACATCTCTCTCTTTCTCAAAAAAAAATTCTCAGATCTGGTCAACCCCGTGAGGCGAATCCGTGAAATTCGGCGAGGCGCTAATGGCGGCGCCTAAGGGCCTGGGAAGGACAATTCGCATGGGAGCGATTCCGGCAGTGGCGGCAGCCAGCGAGGCCGTGAGCAGGCATTTCGGGAGGTCGTCAGTCCGGTCGAGCGGACAACAGCGAGGCGGGCGGTCGGGGGACAACTAGGCCGGGCGGGCGGGCGGTCGTCAGCAGCAGGTGGTCGGGGAGAGCAGCAGGACGTCGTGACGCGGGCGGACGCAGGCGGAAGGTCCCGTACGTGGCTCGAGGTGGAGAAGGGAGACGGGGCCAGATCACCCAGATCCGATCTGATCGGGATGAGAGGACCAGATCCGATCGGGATGCTCAGGTGGAGACAGCCCAGATCCGATCGGCAGACGAGGCTAGCAGACGGAGCGGTGGCGGATAATGTGGCCGGTCAGATGATGGGGAGGAGGTGGCCGGAGAGATGGCGAAGAACGGTGACAGCGTGGCGGCAGCGTCGGAAAAGCGGCAACGAGGGGCGGTGGTGGCTGTGACGATGTTGCAGAAAACAGTCTAACCTAGCTCTGATACCATGTCAGGAATATGCAACATGTATTCCTCTGGGGGCCAAAGGCCACAATATATAGTACAGGTATAGGGCAAATATACAGGAAGCCCCTTAACATATGGAGAAACTATAATATACAAATATATACATCTAACACCCTCAGCATCGCATTCCAGTTATTCGTTCAATACCTTCTCACTCCAATTCATAGAAGAAAATCTAATTCTTCTTCTGACCAGGGAGCCTGACGTCTTCTGTAGGAGTATGTACCAAGCCTTTCTGTCAGTAAATGAGATACACTGGACTTGCCTCCATGAAACAACCTATCATGCCTCATGGCGGACATGCCACTATCTTGGAAACTATCCAAGATGAGATCTAAACTGAACTCGGGAACCTTATCCATTATTCTGAATTTCAGTTCTGAAGGCATGCTCTTTGGTTCCTTGGAACTCCCAGCTTTCCATGACAGAGATGGATCAAAAAGTTTTGAGTACAAGGTATGAATTGTTGAAGTTCCCTCTTGACATTGATCTTTACCATGTCTGGGTACTTGTTAATGGGCATGACACATTCAACTTGTAAGAGGTCAAGTATATGAACCATATTTTCTTTTACTTTAACTATAATCGTAAAAGTTGCCTGGAAAACCAGCTCTTATGAGTACCGTTGACATGATCTACACACCTCAAAACTTTATTTTACTTCTTATTAGAATTAGGACTTTGCTACCTGGCGACCGGTCTTTAAATGACAAATCCTGGCGGCAAACTAGACATATTTCATGCATGCAAATAAAATCAAAACTGCCGATGTCATCCGTGTTTAATGCAAATATTTGAAAATTCAAAACGTATTATAGTTCAATATGCTTATCCGATTGATGATCCGTTTTCACCGTTGAGCTAGTCTCGACGAGATCTTCGAAACTAGATCCCATGTCGATAGATTTTGATAACTTTTTTTTCAGACCAAAATGTTATCCACATGTAATACCTAAGTTATCCAGACGGTACTATATAAGTTATCCACCAGTTAACACATAAGTTATCCATCCTATGAACGGGTAATGTGCTTGATTTTTTTATACGGGAAAACACAAATATGAACTCTTCCAATTTGGGATCCATTTTCGTCGAGTCGACATAATAAATGTGGTGTTATATCTTATCACTCACCACCCTAAGTCGTAGTCTAACGGCTCGGCTTCATCACTCATCGCCATTAACGCATCGACGACGATGAAATCTCGATATCCTAACACCTAAGTAACAATGTCTCAATTAAACTAGATTATAGCTCACATTTAATTAACTAAACTAAATATACATGGGCAATCAAGATTTTATATAATACAAAAATTACCCATGTGAGCAATGCGATAACGTCTCTAAACCTATTTATATGATGGATAACTTATATGTATCAGGATGGATAACTTAACTACTATGACATAAATAAGTCACGTGTTAGGGGTGGATAACACGACTTTTATTTGCTCCAAAAGTTACTCACCGATGTACGAGAGTTATCCGGGCTTAGTAGAAGTTACCCACCAAATAACATATAAGTTATCCATCACTATAAAAATGTATTCACATATAGGATATAAAAATTATTCTAGTGGTTCGGCTTCATCGTCCATTGTCGCTCTCGCGGCGTACATACTACTCAACCTCAAAAGGCTATCACATCAAACATTAAACATATTTTTTAAAAAATTAAATCTAAGATTTTTTTGCATGCAATATAATAAATAGAGTCTCATACCCTACCACTTACCATTTTAAGTCGTAGTGAACAAACATAACGTTCAACCAGTAGTCTAGTGGATCGGGTTCATCGTTCTCCGTCGCTATCACGGCATAGGGTGATGAAGCCTCGAAGGGTGTTAGGATAATGCATGAACGACGATAAAGTCTCGATACCATAACACCTAGGGTACCATATTCCAATTAAACTTGTTCAACATGTATGTGAGAAAACTTCTATCCAACACCTTTATATGGTGGGTAACTTATGTGTTACAGGATGGATAACTTGCATATTATGACATGGATAACTCACGTCTTAGGGGTAAATAACCTTTTGGTCCGGAAAAAAATTCATCGAAACATATCAACATGGAATCTAGTTTTGAAGATCTCGTCGCGACTAGTCCAACGATGAAAACGGATCTTAAATCAAACAAACGGTTTGATCTATAAAACATTTCAAATTTTTGATTTAATTCTAAGCTGTCTCACAGCGTATGTTCACACCTCCCGACAGATTTGGACAAACACCGACCGGTTTGAGATTAGATTTGCCGTAGAATTATCAAAGATCTAGCACATGTATTTCCTACTTACTATCTGTTACCAGAAGAACAAAGGTAAGACGTGAAAAGAAAAGAAAAATAAGCCTGAAAAACCTAACTTAGGATTTACCGTATCTTGTTTATATCCTTAATGGTATATAGTACTTTCATTTGCTATTATATGAGTAAGATATTGTTAAGCATACATGCTAGTTTATAAGAGGTATCGCTTTATAGCTCATTTGTTGATTACTGTTCTTTAAAAAGTATGAAGAATATAACCATGCATAGTAAGATCATGACTTATAAATAAACTCTAAAGTCCATGTTAGTTTTGTCACCTTTATGCTCGGGTACGAGGTTAGGTTAAGCTTGGGGATGTTGATGCATGTAAAATGCATACATGAATTGTAATTTATTGACTCATATTCCTATGTATTTACATCTTACGGAATGTTATATCCATGTTATACATTGATTTTGGTGATTTTCTAAAAAATTCCCTCTCCTCTGGTTTTAACTCCGTCCGATAGAAAAAACTTATGTTAGTATTTTGGACTTTACAGGAGCTACGAGACTCGAAAAATGGTAAGGTTAGAGAGCATTCTTCAAAAGTTTTGAGACAAAACAAATGAGATGAAGTGGGCCACCAGTAAAATAATTTAGAAAAGTAAAAATAAAATACCTAAACATGGGAAATTAAGAGTATAATCTAAAAAGTATCTTTGGTAGATTTTAAAAAATAATTTTAATGTGATGAAAATTCAAAACAAGAAAATTGTTATCGATAATTAAATAAAAACGAAAATATGTATTTCTAGAAAAAATAGAATAATTCAAAATGGAGAAAAATATAAGGACTTCAAATACTATTTTCATGGAATTATTAAAAATATTTTTAGCAATGAATTTTAATGCCTTATAAAATTAATATTAATAAAAGTCTTTAAATTCAAATAATAATACCAACATTCGAAAATTAGTTTTGTATCTTAATTTTTCTGATATATATGAAAATTCTAAATTAAAATAAATATGAAAATGCGAAAGTGAAATTCATTACATTTCAAAACAATTTTAATAAACATAATCAATTAAAATTAACGGGAGGGAACAACACATTTAAAGTAAAAATTTATAAATAGGCACGAACATACATTTGGATCTTTAAACATTGTTCTTATCGTATACAATGATGTTTCTTTTAAGAACCAAAGGTGCAGGTATCATTGATCACCGAATTGCAATAATTCATAGTCACAAGGCAAGTTAATTCTTGCATATCGGTAGCAAGTTCGTTCTTGCATATATCTTGTGAGACGAAGCTTTCTTACCATGTGCAAGTTCAATCTTGCATGTCCTTTAGATATTTTTAACAAACTATTTTCAAAAGTATCACTTAACTTTGCATGCAAAATAAAAAAATTGTTTTCGTAATGAATCTGAAGTTGGATTCTGGCCCAGGGTGGTCGAATAATCTAGTGTGGGTGGCAGTGGAATCATGGTTGTAAAATCATGTGCTGAAGATTCCATTGTACCCAAAAAGTCATACCTAGGACTAACAAAAAAATATAGTCAGTGATTCTTGCACCGTAATCATGTGATTACTTGTCTTTTTAGATGATTTGTGCTTGTATCAAACCTCTCCGACCCTTGTATGGTAAAATTTGCACTTTCGGCAATAAGTAATAAATTGGTTATATACATCCTAGGATGCAGAGGCCGGAGAATAACCCCATTTCAAAAAAAGCCTTGACCATAAATTCTGTTATGGGACCAGGAAGTTTGTTGTTCCTTTTTCCATTTACATGAGTATATTTTGTATGGTTTGCCTTGTATTAATACTTTATTTCTTAAGGTTTTCCTTGTATTAATAATTTTTAGGAGTGTTTATTTATTTATTTTTCGAGTATCATGGAGGGGGGTTGCCGAGTGTCCCCTGTCCTAACACTTGTCAAACATGTTATTTGCTGAGTTCTGACCAAAAGATACTCGGTAAATAAGTGAATACCCGGCAAAAACTATTTTTTCAAGTAGTGCATAATACACATTTGACCCAAAAAATCAAAGAAGAAAGATAATTTTTTTTTGAAGCAAGATAATATTTGGTGAAAATATCTGTTTAAGTACCATATATACTCTAGATTTTCTTCTTCAGTATCATAGACTATAAATCTATATTAAAGTATCTATGGCATACGGTTTTTACATGTCTACCAATTCAGGATACACACACATAAATATGCACTATATTTATGCAAGTGACATAAATTATTTTAACGACACACAAATTTTAGTTTTATTATTTTTCTTGCAAATGAAATTATTTTATTTTAATAACTTCGCAAGGCTTAGTAAATCAAAAACTAATGAATGTATTGCATATAATGATGAAATGTATTAAACATGTTGCTGATGTTGTGAAGTGATAAACAAGTATAAAAGTTTAGTATAAATTTGACTAGCCACAGTTTGACCGAGCTGGGTTTTGATATACAAAGCTGAAGTTTTCTCCCCCACTGTATCACTCTTTAACCCATATGCCTCGACCCGACTGACCAGCTCATGGTAGGCTTTGGTTGTTACCGATTTCGAGTAGAATCGACGACTGACCCAGGACCCACTGCAACCCCAATTGGACTCATCCTAGAGTGCATTGGAAGCAGGCGGGCTTTAGGATGCTGGACACTACGTCTTCCCGCGAGCATCCTCTTGAACACGTCCTCACCGCCGGCCAAAGGAGCGCCCTCCTTGGTCGCCTTGTCGACGATGTTTCCCTTCGCAAGTACCATGATACCACTATTTATAGCAACAGATTTCCTTTGCAAGCTTAACAAAAGTCTTTGTGTAGTTTATAATTTGACCATCTGGATGTGATATTATGACATTGTTTATTGTAAGACGAGAGAAAGCGAGTGATCCAAACACACATGTTTGTATTATAATGATGAGTGTATATACCACCTACAGAAGCACGATTAGAGGGGTGCATATGCCAACCGAGCTAGAGATAAAGCTGATTGTGGCGTGCGACTTAGGACTAGAAGCTCTAGAACGGACTGAAGACTAGGTTCTGTACACTAGCATTTATCCCATTTAAAAATACTTCCTTCATTTAATATAAGATGTTTTAGGTTTGTGAAGATCTATCTACTTTACAAATCTAAAACATCTTACTCCCTCCGCTTCAGGGCTTAAGGCGTTCTCATTTTGTGTGTGTTTTTAACCAAAAATTACTCTAAATACGTAAAGAGTTTTGGTATAAAACTAGTATCACTGGAAAGAATTTTTTAATATGAATCCAATGGTACTAATTATGTACAATATAATTAAAATTTTGTTGCTCAATTTTTTTAGTCAAACTTTGCTTTAAAAAACGTGTTTGTCTTGAGTCTTAAAACGGAGGTAGTATATTTCTATTTCTATATTTCACCATCATCAGTACTCATGGTCTCTCTCTCCTATAATTTTGCACTGTAGCCTAGCCTAAAGATTGCTGACTTCCACAAAATCTTAGAACAGAATACTAGCAACAGTGTCACAAAATCTTTGCGAAGAGCAGAGCCAACGAGAGAATCCGGGGCACGCCTTCCCACCACCACTCTGCATGTCAGGTTGTCAGCTATTCTCGATTTTTTTATAAATATAACCCTCTGCAATTCGTTATCGTCAAAAATACCCTCCTCGCGCCGCAAAAGCCAAAAATGCCCTGACGGGAGGCTGAAAAGGTGACACGTGTCACCTCCCGCCACGGGGGATGGCGGGATGTTCCTTCCGCCATGGGGAATGGCGGGATGAGGTGGGCCCCACGGCCAGGCCAACGGGGAGGTTCGACTTGGCGCTGGCGGGAGGTTCGACCGTGCTTTCATGAGTGGGCCCCACGGCGTCATTCCGCCACCGCCAAAGGCGGAAGGAACATCCCGCCACCCCCTGTGGCGGGAGGAACATCCCGCCACCCCCCGTGGCGGGAGGTGACACGTGTCGCCTTTTCAGCATCCCGCCAGGGCATTTTTGGCTTTTGCGGTGCGAGAAGGGTATTTTTGGCGATGGCAAATTGCAGAGGGTCATATTTGTAAAAAAAATCGCTATTCTCTCACTTCCCATGCTGTCTGCGATTTTTTTACAAATATGCCTCTCTGCATTTTGGCATTATCAAAAATACCCTCTTGCAAATTCTATTGTTGAAAAACCCACCACGATGGGCAGTTTAGAAAACCAAAACGAATAGTATTGTTGGGTGCCTCCTACACAGAGTACACATACGCATGACACGTATCCAGCCTGTCAGAAACGTACACACGCCTCACATAGTGGAGAAACGGCAGCTGGGTCCGGCCTGTCCCTACCTCCCAGCATCCCGCCGAGTGCAAGGGCGGCACGTTCCCCCCGCCAGTGTTGTCACCGGGTCCACCATATCCCGCCAATACCAGGGGAGGGAAGGCCCTTCCGCCAGTCCCTTTGTCGGGATCTCTGCTCCGCCAGTCGTGGTGGTGGGAGGTGCCACGTGTTGGCTTTTCCACCCTTCGCCAGGGTAGTTTTGACAATATAATTTGCTAGAGGTTATTTATGACAATGCCAAAACGCAGAGATGCATATTTGTAAAAAAATCGCTGTCTGCAACAAACGCTGGTCACTCTAGCTAGCTCATCAGCCAACGATGTGCTACGTTTTATCCCTTGTGTATACCAAGCAAGATATTTTATATTTTTCATGCAGAGTTTATTGGTGTCGTAATCATATGAACCAAAATTGACCGATATGAAATAAACATGTCTATAAGTTGGACGAAATTCAAGAATGCACACACTATGACACTCAACATGGAAGTTCAAATTTTGTTTTAGAAATATAGCTACTTTAGACTGTGAAAGAGACGGTGATGGTCTAGGCGCAAACATTTTATTTTTAAGGCCAATTTTCTGGCTACACATCTGGTTTTTGCCAAAAAAAAAAAGATAAAATGCTTTAATTAATGTACACATCTGATTTTTCACCTTTAATTAATGTACACATCTGGTTTTTCACCTTTAGTTACTCCCTCCGTCCCGGTTTAAAGAACACAATTTGCAATTCTCTGGGTCCTATGTAACACCCTCAGAATCGGACCTATGCAAGTTTGAGCGAAATTCACCAAACCCGCATAGAAACGATTCAAAGGTGCCCACCAGGCACTTTCGTGCGGGTGGAAAACGAAGTAATAACATTACACAACAATCCTCGATGGGACCCACAGAACAGATATATATAACAGCGACTCAAAGAGTCAAGAATACAGATATAATATACAAAGATCCAAATCACCTTGAAAACGATAGAGCGTCCCGCTACGGACAAGATGCAAATGGGGCTAAGAGCCCTGAAGAATAACCAATGGCGTCCATAACCCCGAGGCCAAGCGGAAGGGTAACCACTAGCGTCGATCTCAAAACCGCTTAACAAAGGGTGCGGCTAAAGGGAAAGCAGTAAAACAAAGAAGGAGGCGTCGATCGAGGCGATTACGAGGCTAGATTCGGCGGTCCTCGCCTACATAGGTATGGTGGATCAAGGCGGCAAGGATGCACTAACAACCTATAGAGACTCGATACAATGGCGGTTATCGGAGGGAAGATTGACCTATCCGGATCCAACAAACTAACACCAAACAAACCCATCCCGGTGTTTTCCCTCGAGACCAAGCGAGGAAGTCAACAGGAACTCACACGGTTGCAGTTTACTTATCTGATTATAGTTGTGGCACTTTACTAGTCGGTTTAGATAATCGTCTGATAAAATAAGCGATGGGCACTTTTAATTATTCCGTTATAGTTGCAACAATTACTAATCGAATCTGAGATAGCATGAGATAAACCCAAAGCCCAAAGGTTGTTGGTACTTTTATTCACCAATTCGTTGTAGTTGCAATACTTACTAGTCATATACAATTGTCATGGCGACAACCAAACAAGCAATTGTGGGCGATTATTAGCCATTCCGTTATAGTGAAGCTGATTACTAGTCATTATAAGTCAAATTTATAACGATAAACTTTAGTTATGCTTGTCTATGATCGAGATCGTGCTCCAAGTCGTCCATATCCGCGGACACGGCTTTGAAAGTTTTACCCGCGGGTGCACCAATAGCAACACACGCCGATCAACCTCGGAAAAACCAAATCAAAACCCAACGAGGCTTTCACGGTGAACAATCACGATTCGAAATATTTGAGGCCACCCTTAAGTAGAATCCATAGCAGTAGGCAAGCTCGAGACGGCCTCAAGGTGCGGTAGGCGGTTTGGCTTGGGAACCCCAACGGGGCTTGTCGACACCGCGTCGCGTGTCCGATCCAAAAGCGATGCGATGTGCTACCTCGCAATCGTAAATAAAGCGATAAACATGGCATAAGTGCAGGATAGTAAAAACACCTCAAACTAGTTTGTGGCCCCAAGAAATAAGAGAATCAAGCTCGCTCGGGGGTCCCATATACCTCCAGGATGTGGATAGCGCCAAAATCAAGGCAATTATCAAGTACTCGGGGTCTTACAGGACACAAGTGGGCGTTCGGAAAACCAAATATTATCTATCACCCACCGATGCCTCGCTTATTCAATTTTAGTTGTTAAACAGTAAAGTGACGATAAGTAAAACTAGCATCATCTCCAACACAACATGCGGCAATACAACAAGCTGTGGCATATGGCGACACACAACAATGATATAGCGGCGGCGCAAGACCAACTAGTTACCAAACAACAGCAATAGGGTGTGTCCAAGGCAATATATGGTGCAAGGGATAACAAAGTGGGTATCTAGAGCATCGCAAATAGATAGCAATAGATCAACAGGAAATAAAGACTATAAAAGTAAGATAGGTAGAAAGGGGAGATGCTCGCTTTGAAAACATTGTTGAAGGGTTCATCCAAGATCGGCGAGCTCACATCAACTCAACGGCCTTATCCATGAAGAACCAAAACACTAGAAGAAACACCGGATGCAATATTTAATACACGGCAGAAGATCGGCATGATGCATGTATGATGTATGACATGACAAAGGTGCGATGCATTTAGGTCATGTTAAGCGGAACCGGGGTCCCGACAATTAATTAGATGGTTCAAGTTATTTAGCTACCCCGCAAATTAAATGTTGTTTAACAAGGCAAGAGATAGTATCGGGTTTGCTACGCAAGTTTAAATGAGGCCGATATGAGACTAGATTTGCCCGCATATGGGCCCCATATTTAATTATTAGGTGAATCGGCATAAGGCCCCCAAACCACAGATATGCATGCGAGATGACAATTAAATATGCATCAAGTTGTTATTATATTATAAGATAGGGTTTCGGGAGGGTTCACACATTAGGGGGGGGGCTCGACGATCTTGGGGTTCCGGGGTTCGGGGTTGGTCTCAGGGTTCGACGGATCGGGCTCGGCGGGATCGTTCTCTCGCTCTCGGTAACGGGGCAGATCTTGCGTTCCGGGAAGAAGTACTAGGCGTTCTGTGTCGGTGCCGTTCTTGTCGCATTCGCGGTCTTCGGGTCATGTTGTCGGTCTTGTCGTTACGAAGATCTTGGCGGGTTCGTGGGTCGAGTCGGACTTGACGTACGGGGTGCAGAACTTGGTGTTCCGGGGTCCGGGTCCGGGGTGAAGATCTTGGCGGCCCCGAGGCATCACTCGTGTATCCGTGTCGGCGAACTTGGCGTTCAGGGGGAAGTTCCCGTGGTTCCGTGAGGTAGACCTTATCGTATCCATGAAGGAGATCATGTCGCTTGGCAACCGTGTAGGAGAACTCGGGGTCGAGGGCGAACTTGTCGTCTGGGGTTCGGTCCGGAAGGCACTCGTCAGCGTCGGGATCTCGCCATCGGACCGAAGCCGTTCTTGTTGGGGCCTCATGTCGCCTTTGGGTTATCGTGTTGTTGTCGGCCTTGACCGCAGATGATCTTGACTTGACGATTCGATGTCGTTGCGCTTGGCGTCGTGGAGATCTTGAGGCGCCCGCTTCAAGCCCGTCGTGAGTTCTCGGCGTCGGTAGATCTTTTGCGGTCTTAGGGTTTCTTGTCACGGAGACCCTATCCTCGGAGCCACCAATCTTTGAAGTTCAAGATACTGATGTAGCAACCGAAGATCAACGCGGTAACCTCACGGGACAGGAGAAGCGCTCGCTGGCCCTGTCTCGACGCGTCAGGACGTGAGCGAGCCCCCGGACAGCGAAGGACGGCGCTGGGAGAAGCTTGGGACGCCGGCGCGACACGACGCCGGGCTCCAGACGGAAGAGGGAAGAGGCGGACGACTTGGCGTGGCAGTGTGAGAAGAGGCGACGGCGAGGACCTGACGGGGAGGCAATGGCGACTTCAGCGGCGCGGAAGGAGGGCATCGGCGGTGGTCTTGGGTGGCCCAGAAGCGAGCTGCGACGCGGGGCTGAGCTCGAGCCAGTGAGGAGGCGCGTGGAAGCCCGAGGCGGCAGCGGTGAGCCAGGCTGCCGCCTTGAGGCGGCGAAGCCCGAGCGGTAGTCCGACGCGACGGAGGCGAGGATGGCCTTGAGGGCGCGGGTGAGGCCTTGAGCTTCAGCGGGCAGCGTGCCAGGCGGTAAAGCGGAGAGGAAAGGGAGGGCGAAGCTGTGAAGCAGCGAGAGATGGTGCGTGGTGGGCGAGGAGGAAGAAGGTGGGCCACGTGGTGGGCAGGGGCTGACCCAATGCTGTGGGCGTGCTAGGCGTGTAGAAGGAGGCGGTTGGTGGGGAGGCAGGTGGTGGCGGTGTATGGGGGTGTGGGGTGTGGGTTTGTGCGGTGTGTGTAGCGTGTCTTTGGGGGAGTGGGTGAGGAGAGAGAGGGGAGGATGGGCCACGTGGCAAGGTTTGGTTGGGTGAGGATAGGGGTTAGTGAGGTGGCGAACGGGATAGAGTGAGTGATGTGGCCAAGGGGTGGGTAGAAATGGGTAGTCTTAGGATTTAGGATGGGGCGGTTGGACCGATTTTATTTACAGGCGGTCGTTGGTCGGCCGCTTCGATTGTCCACTAAAATAATGTAATATTTTATTTGTTTCCAAATAACTTTTATAAATAGTTTCGACAAACAAAATATCCGAACTTAGGGGTTTGGCGTTTGAATAAAAGTTAGGCGTTTAGAAAATAAAAGCGGGCTTTACGAAATAGTTTTGGCAAACAATGCATGATGATGACGATGCAATGCACAAATTCAATGCGATTTTCTAGTAGTGGTTTTGCGGGATGCCACAATTCGACACCACTAACAATGGATCTCCTCGAGATCCGCCTCATGGTCTTGGAAGGAAGGTCGGCGTTCTCGTCTTCTCGCATCATGTGGATCCTCGCGACACCACTAACAAAGGGTCGTTGTTCCGACGATCGAGAGCACTCCGGAACAAAAGGTCGAAGGTAGAGGTATCACAAATAAAGCCACCTCTAACCCGATGGAAGGAGGAACCGATGCATTCTCGCCCAATGCAATGTACAAAGCGAATAGAAAGGGTAGTCGGCATGGGGCCAATCCATCACGCACCCAAACTATTACTCGCACAATCGGTGGAAAGAGTGCAACCATTCTCGGAATCGATCAAGATCTCGACAAGCGAGGTTTGAAATAAAGGGTGATGAGACTACGCATCGGATCCGGCATAGAGGATGTCGTCGCGTCGGAAAACAGGAGGCACAAACAAGGAACAAAGAATGGTACCACAGGTATGATTCATCAGTGACTTGAACACCGGATGGGCGAACACCGTTATCAAAGAAGGAAGCGAAACCCTAAAGGTACAGCGGATACCCAACCACGAGAATTCTGGACTCAAGAAAGAGACGAGGCGAGTCAAAACACGAGGGGTAAGAGGAGAAAGCGGAGGGTAAGGAGTAAAATCAGACCTAGCCGGACTATCCAACCGATTTTGCAAAATAGTTTTGACACTCTACTTGGTAGTTAGCTAGGTTATCCTCTGATTTGGACTTGTGGGGTATCATAGCTAGCGAGCTCGATACCACTCAGTAACACCCTCGAATCGGACCTATGCAAGTTTGAGCGAAATTCACCAAACCCATAAAGAAACGATTCAAAGGTGCCCCAGCACTTCGATGCGGGTGGAAAGCGAAGTAATAACATTACACAACAATCCTCGATGGGACCCACAGCAGATATATATAACGACTCAAAGAGTCAAGAATCTGAATATAATATACAAAGATCCAAATCACCTTGAAAGCGATAGGCGTCCGCTACGGACAAGATGCAAATGGGGCTAAGAGCCACAAGAATAACCAATGGCGTCCATAACCACCCGAGCCAAGCGGAAGGGTAACCACGCTAACGGCGTCGATCTCAAAACCTTAACAAAAGGGGCCGACAAAGGGCAAAGCAGAAAACAAAGAAGGGCGTCGATCGAGGCCGATTACAGCGAGGCTAGAATTGCGGTCCTCGCCTACATAGGTATGGTGGATCAAGCGGCGTGGCGACATGCACTAACAACCTATAGAGACTCGATACAACCTGGCGGTTATCGAGAGGAAGATTGACCTATCCGGATCCAACACGAAACTAACACCAAACAAACCCATCTGGTGTTTTCCTCGAGACCAACGAGGAAGTCAACCGAGGAACTCACGGTTGGCGATTTTACTTATCTGATTATAGTTGTGGCACTTTACTAGTCGGTTTAGATAATCGTCACGATAAAATAAGCGATGGGCACTTTTAATTAACCATTCCGTTATAGTTGCAACAATTACTAATCGATCTGAGATAGCATGAGATAAACCCAAAGCCCAAAGTTGTTGGTACTTTTATTCACCAATTCGTTGTAGTTGCAATACTTACTAGTCATATACAATTGTCGCATGGCGACAACCAAACAAGCAATTGTGGGCGTTATTATTAGCCATTCCGTTATAGTGAAGGCGATTACTAGTCATTATAAGTCAAATTTATAACGATAAACTTTAGTTATGCTTGTCTATGATCGAGATCAGGCTCCAAGTCGTCCATATCCATGACACGGCTTTGAAAGTTTTACGGCCGGGTGCACCAATAGCAACACGCTCGATCAACCTCGGAAAAACCAAATCAAAACCCAACGAGGCTTTCACGTTGAACAATCACAGGATTGAGAAATATTTGGGGCCACCCTTAAGTAGAATCCATAACGATGAAAAGCTCGAGACGGCCTCAAGGTCCGGAGCGGTACGTGAGCGATCGGGAACCCAAACGGGCTTGTCGACACCGCGTAAACGTGTCCCGATCCAAAAGCGATGCGATGTGCGATACCTCGCACAATCGTAAATAAAGCGATAAACATGGCATAAGTACGGATAGTAAAAACACCTCAAACTAGTTTGTGGCCCCAAGAAATAAGATGAATCAAGCTCGGCTCGGGGGTCCCATATACCTCCGGATGTGGATAGCGCGCAAAATCAAGGAACAGGTATCAAGTACTCGGGGTCTTACTGGACACAAGTGGGCGTTCGGAAACCAAATATTATCTATCACCCACGATGCCTCTCGCTTATTCAATTTTAGTTGTTAAGCGAAAGTAAAGTGACGATAAGTAAAACTAGCATCATCTCCAACAACATGCGGCAATACAACAAGAATCGTGGCATATGGCGACACACAACCGATATAGCAAGCGGCCATGACGCCAAGACCAACTAGTTACCAAACAACAGCAATAGGGTGTGTCCAAGGCAATATATGGGCAAGGGATAACAAGGGTGCGGTATCTAGAGCATCGCAAACACGAGATAGCAATAGATCAACAGGAAATAAAGACTATAAAAGTAAGATAGGTAGAAAGGGAGATGCTGCTTTGAAAACATTGTTGAAGGGTTCATCCAAGATCGGTAAGCTCACATCAACTCAACGGCCTTATCCGCGAAGAACCAAAACACTAGAAGAAACACCGGATGCAATATTTAATACACGGCAGAAGATCGGCATGATGCATGTATGATGTATGACATGACAAAGGTGCGATGCATTTAGGTCATGTTAAGCGGAACCGGGGTCCCGACAATTAATTAGATGGTTCAAGTTATTTAGCTACCCCGCAAATTAAATGTTGTTTAACAAGGCAAGAGATAGTATCGGGTTTGCTACGCAAGTTTAAATGAGGCCGATATGAGACTAGATTTGCCCGCATATGGGCCCCATATTTAATTATTAGGTGAATCGGCATAAGGCCCCCAAACCACAGATATGCATGCGAGATGACAATTAAATATGCATCAAGTTGTTATTATATTATAAGATAGGGTTTCGGGAGGGTTCACACATTAGGGGGGGGGCTCGACGATCTTGGGGTTCCGGGGTTCGGGGTTGGTCTCAGGGTTCGACGGATCGGGCTCGGCGGGATCGTTCTCTCGCTCTTAGCAGGCGAGATCTTGCGTTCGGAAGAAGTACTAGCGTTACTCGGTGCCGTTCTTGTCGCGTCTTGGTCATGTTGTCGGTCTTGTCGTTCTGAAGGTCTTGGCGGGTTCGTGGGTCGAGTCGGACTTGACGTACGGGGTGCAGAACTTGGTGTTCCGGGTCCGGGGTGAAGATCTTGGCGGCCCCGAGGCATCACTCGTGTATCCGTGTCGGCGAACTTGGCGTTCAGGGGGAAGTTCCCGTGGTTCCGTGAGGTAGACCTTATCGTATCCATGAAGGAGATCATGTCGCTTGGCAACCGTGTAGGAGAACTCGGGGTCGAGGGCGAACTTGTCGTCACGGGTTGGTCCGGAAGGCACTCGTCGGGATCTCGCCATCGGACCTGTGAAGCCGTTCTTGTTGGGGCCTCGTCGCCTTGGGTTATCGTGTTCAATCGGCCTTGACCGCAGATGATCTTGACTTGACGATTCGATGTCGTTGGCGCTTTGGCGTCGTGGAGATCTTGAGGCGCCCGCTTCACGGGCCGTCGTGAGTTCTCGGCGTCGGTAGATCTTTGCGGTCTTAGGGTTTCTTGTCACGGAGACCCTATCTCGACAGCGCCAATGTCAAGTTCAAGATATCGATGTAGCAACCAAGATCAACGGTAACCTCACGGGACAGAGCGCTCGGCAGCCTGTCTCGACGCTGTCGGGGCGTGGCGAGCCCCGACGGCGGGAAAGCTGGGAAGAACTTGGACGCCGGGCGACGACGACGGGCTCCAGCGGAAGAGGCGGCTGACGGACGGCCGGCGGCAGCGGCGAGGAAGGGCGGCGAGGACACGACAAGGAGGCCACGGCGGCGGCGACTTCAGCGGCGCCAGAGGAGGGCATCGGTCCGTGGCCAGTGGTCTTCAGTGGCGCCGAGAACTGCGGGATCTGGCCGACGGGGCTCGAGCGCAGTGAGGCGCGTGGAATGACCCTGTGGGAAGGCCGAGCGTCCGGAGCGGCAGCAGGCGGCCGTAGCGGCGGAGCCGGCAGCGAGGCGAAGGGCCTTGAGCTTGGCGTGCAGGCGGGTAGCGCAGTCTGAGAAGAGCGGAGGAAGGAAGCGGCCTGGCAGCGGGGGATGGCAGCGTGGTGGGCGGAGGGGAGAAAGAAGTGGTGGGCACGTGGTGGGCGGGGGTGAAGCAGACTGTGGGCGCGTGCTAGGCGTGTAAGAGGAGGCCAGTTGGTGGGGAGGCTGGGTGGGGCCGGTGGCGGTGTATGGGGGTGTGGGGTGTGGGTTTGTGTACGGTGTGTGTGGCGTGTCTTTGGGGCAGGGAGTGGGTGAGGGAAGGAGAGAGAGGGGGAGAGGATGGGCCACGTGGCAAGGTTTGGTTGGGTGAGGGATAGGGGTTAGCTGAGGTGGCGCAACGGGATAGGTGGGAGTGATGTGGCCAAGGGGGGTGGGTAGAAATCTGGGTAGTCTTAGGATTTAGGATGGGGCAGGTTGGACCGATTTTATTTCTGGGGCGGTCGTTCGGTCGCTTCGGCCCGTTCGACTGTCCCACTAAAATAATGTAATATTTTTATTTGTTTCCAAATAACTTTTATAAATAGTTTTCGACAAACAAAATATCCGGAACTTCCGGGGGTTTGGCGTTTGAATAAAAGTTGGGGCGTTTTAGAAAATAAAACGGGCTTTGCGAAAATAGTTTTGGCAAACAATGCATGATGATGACGATGCAATGCACAAATTCAATGCGATTTTCTAGTAGTGGTTTTGCGGGATGCCACATCCTAGGTGTCATCTAATTGGTCCATTTAATAGTATGGAGTAGAACATGCATAAGGAGAAAAAGAGTTAGGAAAGTGTTCACATTTGTTCACACATGTGCATGCAGGCATTTTATTGCTTTCACACAGGAGTAATTACAGATGTTAAATGTTTTTGTGTCTAAGTATTTTGGGATTGCATGGTTTGCAAATTATGTCCTTTAAACCGTGACGGAGGGAGTAATGTACACATCTGGTTTTTCACCTTTAATTAATGAAAGTATGTGCAAATTTACCTTTAATTAATGTACCACATCTGGGTTTTTTGCAAAAAAAAAAAGATCCATGCATCCCGGAGTCAATTTAGTAGTTTATTTTGTTCATGTGATCCAAAGAACATACACAAATAGGATAAAAGTAAAATATTTACATTGGGATCACGCACGCGAGTAAGAAATTCACCATGTATATAATTACAATACACAAAAAGAAAAAAATTATGCGTTGGATTTGGGATGTGGTACTTCTAAGTGTACTCATACAAGTTCTACATGCTAGAAATCCAACAACCACCATTGATTTTTCTAAAGAATCTTATAAATCGTGCAAAGTACATAAAAACCAAAAACCTCTAATTATTCCATATTTCTGCTTGCTATTTCAACAAAAAAAATCCTTCTCCGGTTCCACAAAAGTTCTTATGCAAATTCCAATTAGACCATCTAGATGTGATGCGATGACAATGTTTGTCTCACCTAATATCTGGACGCATCGTTGTAATAATTTTTTTTGATAAAAGAAATATATTAATATCGCAGGCCGCCTTAGCTCTGTTTGTGTTGTAGCTACCACGGGAGAGAGGTTTTCACATTTTGTACACCGCATCTGATGTACCTTTTTATCACATATCATATGCGTACTCTCAAAACAGGATTTCACCCTGCTTTATAAATAAATCTACAATGGTCGAACCGATATAACAAATGGGGATACCAAAGCAGATCAAGACAAAAAAGAAAAAACACGGAAAGCCAAAAACATGCCACTAGAGACACCGAAGTGATACCGAGTGGAACCAGAGCTCCACAACGACACACCGCCCTGCCGCTGTCGAGACCGCATGGTCAAAGGTTTACCCGAAACCCTCGCACGGAGAAGGTAACCACAACGGCGCCCTCAAGTGGGTAATGACACCCGCAGACATCGCCGTTGGCTGAAGCGCAAAGCTTTCGCCCAGAAAATCCTTTGTACCGCTCCCAAACTCGGGTTGCCTGCTGACCTCGAGTTAGGCCTCCAACGCGTGATCTGGGAGCTGCCAAAGCTGAAACACCGTCAACACCATTATCCCCACCATCTGCTACTCGCCACCTTCATGACCGAAGAGATCGACTATCACCGCAACCACATCACTCGTCGTAGAGTCACCCACGCAGTCCACCTTCTAGGTCCGCCGCCCAGGCATTCGAGATCTCACCCTTGACGCGGAAACACCCCAACGAAAAATCCACTAGTTGGGTAAGAGAGGGCCAAGCTAGCCAGCGCTCAGACAGGGGTTGAACAAGCAGGACACACCCGCATGTTAAACCTGCAATACCCGAGAAATATGACTGCTAGGTACACGCTGGATCTAGGTCTAGGGGCGCGGATCTAGCACAACCACTCCTTGGCCAGGGGTTGGGCTCCCAGACACACATGTGCCCCTGAAACCTGTATAGGTCGCTAGGCACGCTAACCTAGATCAGGGCCAGAGAGGCCTAGATCTAGGCTGAGGCAGACCCTACTCCACCCATGCTGGCCCCACCTGCCTCCTTCGTCTATGACCTAGATGTCCTGGTCCTTACCTTCCCAGCACTGGTGGATTGCACCCTGGGCCTTGTCGGCGACAATCTCCTATAGAGGCCACCCACCACTGTCATCTGCCACGCGAGGTAGACGCCCTGGCCGCCGAGCCCCGTCGCCTCCACCACGATGGTCCTCCTCAGTCGCGGCTCGCCGGCCTGCCGCGAAAGGGAGACCTGGTCCATCGTTGTAGTTTTTCTCCACTTATCAAAAACTTCTCGCGCAACTCTCCTTGTAGACAGGAACCGGTAAGATCCGCTGCCACCGGTACCGCACAGGATTTGTCGAGAGCGTGTGCCAGCGACGGCTGTGTGGGTCTAGGAGTGGAGGAGGTGGAGACAAGGAAGGGGTTAGGGTTGTGCTACTAATAGCCCTGGTGACATGGTTATACCTACGGTACACAACATTAATATACCTGGTCTAGCTCAAGGAAAGCCCACAAGAATACACGTGGCCCATGAAGATTTTGGGTGGCCCAAGCCCATGACGTCTTCGGATCCTTGGAGAGCAAGACTAGAACATATAGAATATTCAAAGGGCAAACCCTAAACACAGAACCGACTCAATCTATGCCCGGAACTGCCTACCTCTATATAAAGGCTAGGAGGGCATGACGAGGACATCTCTCATACCACCGCATACACACCTCCACGCCAGATTGCATCTCCGCACCTGCATTTTCGTCGTTCCAGAATCAAGAAGCGCATAAGCGGAGAGTTTTCCCTCCGGGGGCCTGAACCTTGGTAAATCTCGTGTCTCCTGGTTGCTTGTCTGTTAACCGTTTCATGATATCCAGCACCCCCATCTTCTCCAAAACCCAAACTCATAACAATGAGCATTGATGAGATTAAACCTCGTCACCCGGGGGTGGGGGAGGGGGCGACCGAGAAGCGAGTCGTGGTGGCTAGCTTCTCATATGCGTACTACTACTACGATCTTGCTGAATGCACGATGGTAGATGGATCGAAAAACGATGTGTGACATGATGGATGCCGTAGTATTATCGCTCGTAGGGATGTAAATGGTCCTAAATGGCGTCCGCAATTTCCGTTTATTCAACTGGTTAGTTTATTTTTTGGAAAAAGCAAATTTTATTAAACTAGAGTAATTATAAATAGTATTATGTGGATTAAATAGCGCACCCTTACATCCCTAAGAGCAAGTACAATAAAGCCATGTTAGCTGGCTATAAAAGATAAAATATAATATTTATACTGAGTTGAAAAAGAGATGAGAGGAGAGAGAAGATCAACCGGCTATAAGTTAAAAGCCAGCTTTAGCACGTTTTCTAGGTGTTTTATGAGAGTAAAACCTGGACCACACTTTAATAAAGTAGTACATCTTTTTGCTCAACTATTATACATGTTAGCTATATAATTGACTATACTCACTTCGTCCGCAAATAAGTGTACTTCTAGCTTTGTCCTAAGTCAAATTTTATTAAGTTTGGCTAATTTTTTAGGAAAACTTATCAATATTTATTATACTAAATTGATATCATTAGATTTATTTTTAAATCTAGTTTTATAATATGTCAGTTTGATTTAATATATGTTTCTATATTTTTTTATAAAAATGGTTAAATTTAATTATGTTCGACTTAGCTAAAAGTTAGAAGTACACTTATTTACTAACAGAGGGAGTAGATGATATGACAACACCAATAACAAACTACGCTATTAAACTTGCTCCAATCGCTCGGTGCACTTTTCTCTAGTCCCGTTGAGTGGATCCGGCGACCGGTGTGACATGACTCGTCCACCCGTGAATCCATGCGCCTACTAGCTACGCCTACGTGATGCGTCAGCGTGAAACACTCGGTCACGCGCCGTTGCCAAAACCTTCCACACTTCCAAGCTAGCTACAGTACATTGGCCTTGTCAATCGCTCCTTCCGTCCATAAGTGAATTAAAATTTTCTATATATCTAAACACGTTAGTATATACATGCGGAATCTAGTCATACCCAAGTCATTTATTTTAGAAAGGAAAGAGTACGATCATTACGGATGAAAACTAAGAAGAGCTCTTAATGGTAATCGATGCATGCATAAATTAAGGAGCTACTAGTACACTGCCCCATGTTTCCGACACGATTCCTCACTATAATTACCTCCTTGCAATAGGTTTCCACATCGCTATATTAATATAGTAACCACTTGATACAACCACTAGTCTTAAAACGAAAGAAAATGCTCGAGCAACAACAAGCACACGCCCAAAAAAGAAATGAAGACAGAGGAGGATCAACGAAACAAAAGTGACAACCGCCGCGCCCTACGAAGAAGTACCTCCATGCTCCTAGAAAGGACTCGTCAAACACCCAGCAACATCTTCAAAAAGAAAAGCAAACGCTACTGTCTGGACCAGAGGCTGGTCCTAGGGTTCTCCCAGCAGACAAAGGGAAGTGGAGAAAGGCTAGCCATGACGCCCTCTTGGAAGAAATGGTGCCACCCGAGGACGGCACCAAGTCGGTGTCGGGTGAGCCCACAGGGATTTCCCTCAAAAAAAACCCTGCTATCCACAACCCTCGTGCGATCCGTTGCAGAGGAGCCCCGCGAGGTCAAAGTCTAGCCACCATCAAACTCGCCGACCACGAACATGTAGCTTGAATCAGTGCCAGCAGTCACAAAGCCGCCATCGTCATCGCACTGAGGTAGTGGTTGGGAGGTCTACAAGACAGTGTGAGACGTAGCTTGAATCAGTGCCAGCAGTACCTCCACCACACGGGAGGGAACTGCCTCCTCCGCTAAAGGCGGTCGGAGGCACACCGGTCCCTGTTGGGTCCTGCCGGACCCAGTAGACCCGAAAAACCTCCGCAGAGGCACACTAATCCTGCGGTACCACAATATTTTGTATGTCATTTTTGATTATTTTCATAGACAAAAAAAATATTTTAACACACGTGTAAAATTATTTTCTATAGCACAATTTTCCCCTTATAATAACTTAATTTGAAAGAAAGGAAATATAAATTTTAAAATACATAAGAAAATGTATTCATGTTAACATAGAGAGGTCCATGTTGAAACCCTATAGAAGTTAGAGGCCTATTGGACATTGTGACTTGTTGGGAAACTCATGTTTGACACCTTAAGAAATAGGGATTCAACGCCTAAAGGTTCCAACATAAGCTGCATTTTCCCTGCCCATTGACAAATACAATTTTTTTTTACTGATCTGGAAATTAATTTATTTTAATAGAGTTGTTCATGGAGAAAATAACTATCCAGGTGGTTCAAGTAGAGTATATGTTCATGCCGTTCCAAATTATTGTCCATATGGTCCAAAATAAATATAAAAAATATATTTATCTATTTCAAATAACCATGTTCATATGTATATAAAAATTAAAATGAAATAAAAACATATGAAAGAAAATAAAAATAAAAAGATAAAATTAATTTAAAAAATGAAATGCAAAAGTTTATGCATTCAATTAGAAACTAAAAATAAAATAGAAAGAGAGGGAAATTTGTCATACTGCAGGGCCGGCCCAATAATGCTTGGACTTTTCTAGTTCTTTGTTTCCTTTTACTTAATGGAATTGATTTGGTATTCTAGATGTTGATTTTTTTTTTCCTACTTGGTCAAACTTTACAACGTTTGAATTTTGAAAAATATTATACTATTCACAACATTATGGCAAGGAGAAAGTATTAGATAATGAACACTTCTTTTGAAACATTTACTAAACATGAACCACCTCTTCAAGATATGTCAGCATTTATTTATATATACATGATGTTCTAAACGACTAGACGAACACTTTCATTTGAAATACGAACATTCATTCTTCTGCATGTCAACATTTTTTTTCTTGCAAAACTCTTTTCATAAATACATACACTTCTCTTTAGAAAAATAACTTCGATATATATGAACGTTTTTTGTCCAATACATGAACATCTTACTCGTTAAACTAATTATCTGAATTTAGAGAAATAAATACATTCCTGATATTCATAAAAAACAAAGGGTTTCAAGGTCCCAAGGCTTAGCACAGTTCAGCTGTCTGATACCGTCTCTTCAGATGATGCACCTGTGTCGCTCACAGGGGCGCCGTTCAGCCCTGCTGCCATAGCAGCTGCCGCCCTGTGGTTCAGATCCAAGGTGTCACCACCGGTCCGAAAAACCTTATTGCCTAGACTGTGCAACTCCACTTTCCTCTCCAGCGTGCGCTTCAAGGAAGCATCAGGCATGACATGCGGTTTCCTGTCATCTGGGAACAAGAACGCCGCAGCTCTCAGGCTATCACTCAGTGGATCAGCCGCCGAATGGCCCATCGCCTGCGACGTGCTCGGCCACATCTCTGGGTTAAGCCAGCTTGTACCGCTTTTGACATCCTTTGTAAGCCACTGGGGAAGGCTGTTGATTGGTTGTTGGTTCATGGGAAGGAGCTGAGACATCCTCTCTGGTAGTTCTTGGCACCAATGTGACCTGTTGTCATAGTATGACTTGTGGACTTTGGAGGTCTTCCTACGCCTGCTGGCACTTCTCCCGTGTGAGGAAGAAGCCACAGTGAAGCTTCCTAGAGACGAATTCCTCGACCTGTTGTCAATTCCATGAAGGTTATATCTTCCCAGGTTTGATAAATTATGCTGGCCTCTATCTGAAGCACGAGCATTCCGAAGGTACGCGTCAGCCAAGGAAAGGTTTGTTTGGGTTGCAAGAAATGGAGACTTTGAGCATCCAGAGCATGAACTGTTTCCAACATAATCTTCCGCTATGTGCGGAGGTGGTGCAGAATCTAGAGCAGATGTTCTGATTGATTGAAACAGACCTACACCTAGAAGCTTCTTTTGCTCCTTGTCCCATTGCTTAGCAAGGTCCTCAGCCACTCTTGAGTTCGAGAATCGTAGTCGTGTATCCCTCAGCATCGCATTCCAGTTATTCGTTCCATACCTCCTCACTCCAATCCATAGAAAATCTAACTCTTCTTCTGACCAGGGAGCCTGGCGTCTTCTGTAAGAGTATGTACCAAGCCTTTCTGTCAGTAAATGAGATCCACTGGACTTGCCTCCATGAAACAACCTATCATGCCTCATGGCAGACATGCCACTATCTTGGAAACTATCCAAGCTGAGATCTAAACTGAACTCAGGAACCTTATCCATTATTCTGAATTTCAGTTCTGAAGGCATGCTCTTTGGTTCCTTGGAACTCCCAGCTTTCCATGACAGAGATGGGTCAAAAAGTTTTGAGTACAAGGTATGAATTGTTGAAGTTCCCTCTTGACATTGCTCTTTACCATGAATAGTATCTTTCTCCTTTGTAAAAAATAACCTTTCAATTGGTTGAGAAACTTGTTTCTGTTCAGTCGCATAAAATGATCCTGTAGGTAGTAAAAATATTTAAAACAAAGATACATATGGCGGTATAATACATGTATCAAGCTTGGAAACAAGATGGTGACAGAAACAAAGACAAAACATATAATTCAGTAAACAGTCCACAGATTGCTAAAAAATGGAGAAATAAACAATCTCGTTCCAAGTCAAAGGTACAGCTACATAGGATCTAGAAAGAAATAAACAGTTTCGCTTAACTGAGAAAATAATCCTTTATGTGGGTGAGCATAGGGTTTCTGGTTGGGTGCCAAACTACCAATGAAGCACTTCCTAAGATATGGAACAATTATATGATTTTACCATTCTCACCTGATTTGACAGCCTTTGAACTGACGAGTCATTCAGATCGAGAAGCCCCTCGTGCGATAATTCAACACAATTCAGGTTAATCTTCCCCGAAGTAAATCCGCTTTCGTTTTTCTCCTGAGACACTTGATCAGGAACCTTCGAATTTTCCAGCAGTTTACCCCTCTCATCATTGTCACCGTCCAAGACAATGATTGGAATATGTTTTGTTGAACCTTCGGATTCTAGAGGACCATCTGTAAACAGAATAACTAGTTGGTTTTAACATATTTAAATTTATTTATTTTGCCTTGCCAAATGTGAAGAAGCCCATTACCATGTAACTCCTTGATTTCAACAACTTCTGGTGCTTCAGTAACATGATCTACAGTTTTGCTCAAGTCCTCCACTCTAACATCTTGTGTACTGATCTCTCGCACACTAGTAAATTCTGACACTGGTGTACCATCACGTTCTGAATTTAAGCTTTGGTCTACATCTTCAGCATGCTGTGGGGAAAATGTATGCTGTACCGTAGATTTTAGCATGCATGAACTACAAAAGGGGCATTGAATTAGTTCTTCGCACATGTGAGTCTACGAATAATATGAATCCAATGTGAGATCACAGCGCTTAACAAACACAAGTTGGTTACCTTTTTTGTTCAAGTAAGCATTTAGCTGGTACAGTTAATCCACTACTTGTTCCTGCTATAGTTACCTGCACACAAAATGTGTGATTCAGTTAATGATACATGTGTACTTTTGGACGCCTTTAGCACTGCTACATGCACTTCCAACAATATAAGGTGGAAATGGATGGTCTACAATTTCCAATAATATAAAGTGTTTTCTGGCAAACATTTTGACACTTCTATAACTTCGTTTTTGTTAAGTATAAAATATGATTCACTTTTACTGATGAGTTTGCCTTATATAGCAAAATAATTTGGGCAATGCCAACTGTTTAGCGTAGAGTATGTACATGTTTCTCTTTTAATGATTAACTACAACTTCTTTAGCATATGAACAGCTACTTTGTAATTATTTACAGATTTCTAGCATGACATATTGATGGGTTATTGTACATATAAATTATTAAGTCATATAATTTATAATCAATAGCCAAACCAGTCTTGCTTTTCAATTAGCCTACAATGTAAGGAGCCCTTTCTACACAGAAAATAATCTGCACACACAAGGTAGAAAAATATATGTTTTCAGAATAATTACGATGGCTTGCTAACATTAGTTTCAGACAGAAATACTAGAAACCAGCAACAGGTGCGGACAACTGTTACCGTTATCTTTGATAGTGAAACCCTGCCCTGTTATCGGGGGGTTGTGTTGGAAAAAAAAAACAAGTACTGACAATGTTACAGTCTGGCTATTTCATACAAACACTGCCATTTATTTGTACTTCAAATATTCATATTATTACCAACTTCTTATATCCAAATTTAGATTCTTAATAAAATAACAGTGTGCAGGAAATACGATCATGAATATGAGTAGTTTAACAGAGTATGAGTGTGCGATAGAATGAGCGAAAGAACATACCTTATGTGCAGTATCCAAAGAGTTGCCATCAGTTCCATTGAGCAAGGGAGTAGCATTGACTAACAAACTTGGTGGGGTACCTGTCAATACTGAGCACAGTTTGCCGTTATCTTTTGAATAACCTTCCTCTGCTGGTTCATCCAAATTAATTTTCCTTTTAACACGCCTACGGAAGGTGAGCAGAGGACTAAATCTATGTCTGCTAGTATCATCTGGCACTTGATGATAACTTATTCTCGCGGGAGCAGAGATATTAGAATCATCTGGCTGGTTATTTGTCCCACCATCATGTCTAAGGTCGCATACATAACTCGGAGAAGGAATTGGATTGAATGCATCATTAGTGCATTGTAATTTGCTGCTACATGCATCTGCTACTGGGAGACTGGTGGCACAAGAAACCTCAGGTCGCTCCATTCGTGGCAATGATTCACACAATTGAATCTCCTTATGTTCTTTCTCTAGTGCATGCGCACATGGCTTAGCTGTTTCTCTTTTGGCGCTTTGTTGCATTGACTTGCAGGCATCCTGTTGCTGTGTAGAGGTAAACTGCCAATTTTCCAGATCAGAAAAGGTATAAGACATACAAAAATAACTAAATAAGGTAGACGATCAACATGCAAATGCAGAATTAAAATCTCATAAAACAATGAATTTAAAGCATAACGCAATCCACATCCTCTGATTATACCCTGCTTGTCATACTAAATATAACGCTCCAAGAACATGCAGATATTGGCATTTTTTTATAAAAATGTCCGCGTCATAATTGTAGCATACAATTTCCAGCACGAATGATAAAAGAGTTCTGGAGACGCGTAGCACACATCGTACTGTTTGGTGCAGCAATTTTAGTGTCCCTACTTACAGAGACATAAAAATTCAGGAGTGGTTCTACCGCCATCTTAGGAAGGCGACAAAATCAGTGGCGGCAAAACCAACATGGACAACCAGAAGCAGCAGAAATAACAAGATCAAATATAAGCAATTCTATACGATCGATAAGGGGAGAGACGTGTCAAGGTTCCTCACAGAATCGCCTCCGTTTAACATGGAGTTATCGACATCGGCCTCTCTTTTCGGGGCCTCGCTGCTGCTGACCCCACTGCTAGAAACAGGAGGAGGCTCAGGGACGACGCCGTCGGCTGCCCGGGCCTTGGACGCGCCGTGCTTCCTCTTGTACGTCACCGTGATCTTGGTGCTCATCTTGGCTGGCGCCAAACTCTGCTCGGATGAGCCTGCATAGCAGAACAAAATGATGGCGGTAAGGCGGAAATAATCTCATGGACCTGCTGGAAATATAAAGCATGCGCATCTATCACAGACTCGAACATATCTCCAATTCTCCATAGCATATAATATAAGGATAAGAGCCTCGGTCTATCCTCTCCAACAGACATACAGCACATCTCCAACAAGTTCTCTCTATCTGAACCTGTCCCAACTCTCCGTCAGTATAAAGCTACCACGACACTCCGCTTAGAGAATAAAACTCCCCGCCTAATCAGATAGCTACAACAAGCTTTTTAGCTGAAAAAATGCGCACGGCACTATTACGATATTATCTCCAATCCTAAATACCCCTGTGGCTACATACGCTTGAACATTGCAGCTATGTTACTGAAGGGCATCAACTCCGAGCTCCGAATCGGCGTCACCCTCGTCCCGCTGCAGAATCGAACCGCGCGATTTACCCCCACACCGCACGAACCCTCTGGCGCCGCCTTCCGCAGCACGGCACCTTTCCCCGCTCCTCCTCGCCGAGACCAACAAACCGAAACCGAGAAGGAAACCGCTGAGGGCGAGGGAAGGGAGCCATTTACCTCTGATCGATCCGGCGGCCGCGGCGGCGGAATTCCGGGGGGCGGATGAATTCGGAAGGAGAGCGCGGGGCACGGGAAAGTGTTTTTTTTTTCTCTTCCCTTGGCCTTTATTTTTCTGTTTGATTTACAGGAGGGAGAGGTTGGGTTGGAAGGAGCGAGCTGCTGCGGCTGCGGCTGCGGCTGCGGCTGCGGCCGCATTCATTCCTCTGCCTTTCCGTCAGATGATGTCATTGGACGGGAATGCCCTCTCGCCTGCGCGTGCGCACAGGTGGGGGGCTATGACGCTGCCGAGGGTTAGATTCGGGATCGGAACTTCGGAGAGCGTGGTGCGGGTCGTTGTATTTTTTTGCTTTTTGGGGGAGGAATGTTTCCCTCCGGCGCGTACCGGACGGACAGGGTTGGCGCGAGGAGTGTTCCGAATTCTACTGCGCTCTCGCTTTCGCGTGGTCCAAACGCAGACCTGCACTACGGCTCAGCCTCCAGATGATGAACCTTGCGAGAGGTGTCCAGTGAAAATTATCACAAAAGTTCGAAACGTCTGTGCTAAGTCACTGAGGTAGATTTCAAATCTCGAGGTCAAAATAATACAGTAGTATAAAGATAAACTTCGTCTGAATTAGTGATGCCTTTTATTTTCTATATAATAAAGTTGTAGGTTCATTTTTTAATTTGGATAAAAAAAGGTGATATACAAGAACCTCACTGAGGTAGTGGCTAACAGCATAACACTCCTTCAGTGGATATTCTGTTCATATCTGAAGAATATGCTGAAGCAAAATGGCGGGCTATCGTTATCACATCACTGATAGAAATGACAATATTAAAAAATAACCAGTCCTTTTCAACACTCAAGACAGAACCCAGATTCAAAGCAGCATTTGCTTTCAAAGGCATTAGAAAATGATTTCACTGTCAACATCACCACACACAGGGTATTACACGCTCGAAAAAACACAGTCCATCTGAGATCATCAAAGGCTTCACGAGCACAATGTTGTCTGGTATATGGATTTCTTTCTTCTTGCACTGTAGATTTACACTGTAAATTTGTACAATCTATAACTGAGGGGGGAAAGGATGCTAACACATTGCTTCTCCCAGAGACCCCTGCCCTGGGTTTCAAACTTGCCCTACAAAGAATGATATGCCTCGCTTTAAAAGGTGTGGCTTGGCTTTTTTCTAGTATTAAGGGAGGAAATCCCATCCCAACCCTACTGGCTACCTATAATATAGCTGGTGAAAATGTAACCCAAAGAAGGCACGCACGCAGCGGAAAGGGTAGGAAAAAAGATGTACAACAAATCAAGAAATAATCTGATGAGGTTTTCTATAAAGCTCGAGATTTCACGGCCCTAATCCTGTAAAAAAAGGAAGGCGGGGTTCTCGAGCAGCTCCTCGGCCGGTTTGACGTCCGAGAAGTCCTTCTCCTGTATTGCATTGGTGATATCCTCCACTGAGAATGGAATGCTGAATTGCAAAAAAAAACAGAGTATTAAGGATGCAGTAAAGCTATTGTCTTAGTAGTATAATATCATCAACACAAATAAATTAAATGGTACTGTACTTATGTTACCTCGAATTATCGTCCAACAGAAATGAACTACTTTCTGCATTGTTGGAGTCCTCCGTCATTAGGACCCGCATGTTACTAAGAACCTGAAATATTAGGGAGTTCGGTTATGTTTGTCCTTTAACATGTGTGCAAAGTAGTATATGCATTCTAGCTACAACATTAATCAGGAATTAACATTTAGTGGTCATAAAAGTTCTGCAACACAGTATCTCGATTGCTTTCATGCAATTAGAAAATTGTGGGAACTTGTGTACTTTTGGAGCTGAGAGATGGAAATATCTCATTGATAAAAAAGCATGATTGCAAACAAAGCAGAGAAGTTCTTAAGGAAATGGAGCTCACATCTGATGATACACTTTGCGTATTGTACTTGTCGTCCCAATACTGTGTACAAATTCTGTATAGTTGTTGGACACTTAAGATCTACAGAAGTAAACAATTGAAGATCAATTAGAATCAGGACACTTTCATGCTTTGCATAAGTAAGAAAACATAAACCAGAAAAGCATGAGAAAATCAACAAAATGGAGAAGTGGATTGACAATTCTGAGATTTTACCGGACATAGGTCATGGACTATCTCATCATAAGATATTCTGAACTTTTGGAATATAACCTGAAAAGAGTATTAAAAATGTATGAGTACTTGAAATCTACAATATGATACATGCCATTCGATTCAGCTGAAATTTGCATAAGCTATTGTCTTAGCAGTACTTGAAATACTGTGTACAAATTCCATACCAAAAAGCCAACAGCTTGTCTGATGTGCCTGATTTCATCCCACGATGATGCTGCATACTGTAGCCAAGAAACTTCAGTAATTTGAATCATATACGAAAAGAAGCTAGGGAATCACACAGCAGGCAGATCACCTCTGATGTTGCCTTTGCACACCACAATTCCAACTCAGCAAGGCCTGCTTTGACATACTCTCCATTGCTGAAGGAGCAACACTCACGGCGAAGAAGCAGACTGCAGAACAAACAATAATCATGCACTACACAAGCTTCCGCACGTACAAAAATCATAACTTAGAAGATAAGCTCACCTATTGAAGAGCTGTACATTAATGTATGAGAATATCTGGGTAAAGATTTTCTGAGCCAAGACTGGGGGTACCTGAGGATAAACAAAACAACAGTTAAACATACATCCAGCTGAATCGAATGGCATGTAAACAAAGAGTCAGAGAGAGATTGCACATACATGGTTATCTTGTAGAATTTTTAGAAGGATATCCAAGTTCTCGATAATTTTCTGCCAATGGTTGCTCTGAGGTTGACCAGATGATCTTCCAGAAATACGCAGCATGCTAGCTTTCATTGTTCTGGGAGCCTAGTGATTAACATGAGCAAGGTTATTAATAAATCAAAAGTATGTTTATAGTCGGTACCAACTGGCAACTTATAGGGCCTAATGTAAGTTACACAGAAACAGCAAAAATTTAAAGGGGGGATATGTTACCTGAATGCATAGAGAAATCAAAGATGACAATTCCTTTTTAATATTATCACGGATGATTCCATATATCTTCTCCACGTAAGCAGTTAACTGCTGCTTGAAAAGCAATGCAGGATACTTGGCCTCAACTTGGCGCACAACATCAGTCGCCTCAACGTGAATGTTGGCAAAAGATGCAGAGCGCAGGCCCTAGACAAATAAATTAACAACATCAGAGTCCAATTATCACGTTCCCTAATTCCCCCTTTGATTACGAACATGAAAAGAACAATAACATACTTGAGCCATTCTACCAAACAATGATGTTGGCTGAGGAGGTTTCTTTCGTGAAACACTCCCAGGTGCACCAGCAGCTTTGAGACTTCTTTGTAGAAGGAAAAGCAAGCTAGACGTATTTGAAAGCCAGTAAGCAAGGTTGTCATTGTCTTCCTCATTCTGCATTAAAAATGGATTCAGAATGTAAGATGAGGGTGAGGGGAAACCAACATGACGCATTCAAAATTCAAAAGAACATTAAATCTATTTATACTTATAGGTGAATCTAATATCCAAGTTCATTAAAAAGATGATCAGACTACATAGTATAAGGTGAAAAGGGTTAATTATTATGAATTGGGGTAATATGATTATGTCGTTGTAAGCCTGAAGAACAGTGGAGTAATAAGATTATATCACGGAACTTTGGACAAAACAGAATTCTGCTAGTATTAGATTCGTGAAACAGGAAATGATTTAGATTTCCATATTTAAGTCTTTCGCCCAGTTTTCTCTCATTTCCACTGTTTTAAGCCGAATTCTTATTTAATTTACCTTTCTAGCAAAAGATGGCTGGGTCTTCATAGAAGGGCCGTTTTTACACGGATGTTTTAACAACTTAATGAACAAATACATTCATAAAAATATAGCATGAAAAGCTCAAAACTTACCCAAACGAAAGGTAATACCAAGGAAATCAAAGCTTCTAGAACAAAAACAGCTTCTAACATGAGGAGAACTTATTAAGAAAAAGGGCTCTCTAGTTTTACTAAGATGAAGCTAGAGGTGAACTGTACGTTGGTCAGCTCCCAAATGGAAAAAAAAATCAACGAATCATACTACTTTGCCTTATGGCTTGAATATTAGGACCAAAGTTCAGGTTCCAGATTACCTCTATTGCAGATCCTATTAACTGAATAAGACGGTCAAAAACACTAGTCTTCTCAGCCTCAAAAGATTTCCAATGAAGGAGACATTTATATATGGTAAAGGCAGCAACTGGCTTGCCCTCACAGTAGCCAAGGTTTTTTGCTACACAGTCAATAAGTGCATCAACGTTTTCCTACAGAAAAAAATAGTGTTAAATAAACCTGTTTAGAGAAGCAGTTTAAAACAGCAAATATTGTTGACTTACCTGTTGCTTCTCAGCAGAAGATTTTCTCAATTTTGGATCGCCGTTCCCGTAATCCTTAAGAGCAGGGGGTGCACTTTGGGGTTCCTGAAAAGGGTAACAGTTTGCATTGAGATTATTGCCACAATGGTTGTTGAGAGACTAGATAGAAATATGGATGTGTAAAATCCAAACCTTTGGCTCTTCAACCTCATGATAGCCATTCTCCAGGTTCTGAATAATAGAGAACGAAGCAGAAGAGGTGAGCAAAGACACGTGAGCATTTTAACGGCAGAAGGAACAAGAAACACCATCTCAAGCCATAAATTCTACCTTTGGAGCAATTGGAATCGACAAATGTTCAGACATGCTCCTGACTGGCGTGCTCAACAACGCTTGTCTTTGCACTTTCTCATCAGATTCCATGTTGGATATTTTTTCTTGAAGCCTGAAGCAGAATATTAAAACAAATAGGTAAATCAATGTACTAATCATGGTTTTATCGCCAATCAACATCTATGCAGAGGTACTTATAGTACCAAGTCAGATTAGGACAAAGAATAACCTTAGCATTGCCATGTTCAAATCATCAATTTTCGACTCAGCATCCATTGCCTTCTTTAGTCTTTCCTCGCTGATTTTGTTTGTTTCGTCATATTTCTTCTCAGTATCATCAATTTTCTTTTCAAGAGAGCTAACCAGAGTCTGTAATCATGAGATGTGAAGTAAAAAATATAAGATCATGTTAAACAGTAAAATGAAAGAAATGTCTTCAAGAAAAGGTATAAAGCAAACAATAGCAGTTTTTAAAATTTATAGTAGAAGAACCATGAGAATGCAACTCCTTGTCAGACCAGATTATGTTCAGTCCTCACCTTAAGTTTATCATTTTCATCTCTGAGCTTATTCATCAGCTCTGTGTCTATAACAGGAACCTCTTTAATAACTGGAACTATCTCTGCGACCTTCTTAGCTGATTCTCTCTCCTGCACTAGTGTTTCTTTCGTTTCTTTGTACTGTTGTTGCACCTCTTGCAAAGTAGCCTGCAACTTTGCATTCTCTTGTGATTTAGCTTCCTCAAGATCAGCCTACAATGAACAGCCATGCATTAAGCAATAATCCGATATCCTCAGATTAGCTAATCAAGTATCCACAACTCCACATTGTCCCTTCTTTTGAGGAACTTACAACATGAGAGGCTCCTACTGCTCTTCAATTTAAAATATAATAATTGTAATCACATAATTACAGAAGACTCCTTAGACCATTTTGGTCTAGGAGAAGAAACCAAATGTTAAACGACTCTTTGTCTCCATAATAAAATCTCCAATGCAAAATGATTATGATGACTCATGCTCCATATAAGTTCACTCAGATCATGTTTTGAGAAAACAATGTTATTGTTGGATGTGTATCAGATAGAATAAATTAGCATACACATCTCTTATAAAATGCACTTTTTAGAGTAAGTCCAACAAAAGCAGGTTGAACCATTGAGAATATATTTGTGTATAATAAATCACACATGAAGTATGTAAATTGGTGTGCATAAACCCAGGTAAATGTAAAATCAGTGGCATGTGGTATTCTTAAAGTTACAATGACATGGATCTTGCAACAAAAACTCACGCATTCGCTTCTCCAACTGTAGCCGCCACGTAAGCTCTTCGACTTGCTTTTCCAGTTTATTTTTGGCAGCTTGCAAAGCGCCAGTTTCCCGTGCAGCCTTGTAAGCAATGAAAATGAATAAGAAAGGCTGAACCTTGATATGAGAGGGTATATTTCCACTATTCGCTACCAAGCAGTTTCAGACCAGTAGTTCATTGCTAAGGCCTATATAAATCATGCACCATCAAGTATATCAGAAACCAGCAAATGCAACATTTTACAATATCCTGAATACTACCTCCGTCCCAAGGCTTAAGGCTTATAACTTTTTCAAAAGTCAAACTACCAAAAGTTTGACCAAGTTTTTAGAGAAAAATTAATATTTACAATACGTAATCCATATTTTCACATGGTATCTATATAATATAATAGTTCTTGATAGTTTTTTCTAAAAGTTTAGTCAAACTTTACATGTCTTGACTTTTCAAAAAAGTTATAGGCCTTAAGCCTTGGGATGGAGAGGGAGTACCAATTACCGGTGGTTGGATGGTGGAAAAGGCAGCATGCTGAGAAGTTTTAGCCAACAAAAATTTCCAGTGCCCACCTCCAGATATATTTTTGAAAATATTGTAGACTCAATATAACAACTGCCCGGTAAACACGAACATACCATTTTGAGTTTCCGAAGCTCCTTTCTAGCAACTTTTCCTCTCCATATGCACTGTGTAGTAATAGCAGCTTTTCTTGTTCTTGTATAATCCAACCTCGCCAAGAATTGACGGCAGCGACTCTGAAACAGAAATATGGATTACAAAAATGAAGTCCAAAGAACATTTTTATCTGATCTGCTAATTTAGAACTAACGATACATTTCATAGAGAGCTGATGTGCAAATTAGTAGCAATAAAGTTCTAGGGTTTCATCAAGGTATTATAAAAACCTAAGATATGTGTCATGTTTAGAAAGAGATAAAAAGAACAGTTAATTCATCTACAGTCCAAATTCTGCATAAGATGCGTAATGAGCACGCTCTCAGCTTTTGATTTCATGAAGACACTGAACTGGGATGACTGGAAATATGTGAACCAATCCATAGCCTTCACTATTAAAGAGGAACTTCATAAACTAGGCATTCCCTCTATAATGTTAAATCATACAATAGAACCTATGGAGAAAATTAGCTTTCAGGAATTGTATTGGTTTATTGCAGTTTTCTACAAAGAAATCATCCAGCCAATGACCATGTTAGAACTGCTGAATGGAGATACAATCAGTGAAACATAACATGGTCTCTGCAGTTTTAGAGCTACCACTAACTATTGATTAATCTTAAATATATCAAGACAAATAATTAACACCTATGTCAGTTATTACTCCCAACTATTGTCCATTTGCTTGTATTTACAAATGCACACGACACAAGTTAATTTAATTTTATGCTACCTGGATAATGATAGCAGCTCTTGTTTGTCGTCTGAAGTGGATCTCTTTACGTGCAGCCATCCCACGTAAGCAGGATTGAATGGTAATCGTGGAAGCAGAAAGTGCAGTGTATGCCTTTCTTGCATTATGCATCCGGTAAGTAGTCTGGATTTTGAGTGAAGCGGCTTCTCTACGGAGACTGTGGTAGACTCTTCTTGCAAGCTCTCCTTCAAATATGAAACAAAAGCAATGTCACAAAATCATTGCATGAAAAATAATAATTAATTAAGGCCAGACAGACTTTAAAAGAACAAAATCTTACCGCGACAAACTGTCTGAATTTGTACAGCTGATCTTCGTAGTGCGATGAAACTCTTCTTGGCCAGAAATGAGCGGACTTTCCTCTGAACCATGCTAGCTGAACGCCCTAGCACTTCATTTCTACGAGCATCAAGTTCAGCCATTTGACCAGCACGAAGAAAAACTTTTGTCTTGCCAACCTATATAATCTCATTTGCAAACAGCATATACAGTTTAGTTCACACATCCAGGATGCAAAGGATAGCATTATACTAGATTTACGAAAGGAGTTCTGTTCTTGAAGGAAATCTATTTTATGTGATTCTCCTAATCACTACAAAGCAAACTTGCAGCGCATATATTGCACACTGTTTTGAACATCTTGCCTATGTAGGAGAGACCATATCTTCATCCACCTCAACAGAGATATTACATAAGTTATAGACAGAAAGATGTTGATTTTTTTGAACTAGCATCGTGTCAATATGTAGCTCCAACATACAGCTAGTATAAAATGAATTGAATATAGAAGATTACAATATGAAAAGCCTATATAAGCCTATACTAAATAGCAATGGTGCCCGAAACAAAAATTTATATACCCATTAAAAGTAATAAATACCACAGATCAACAATGCTAAAACTTGTAAGTTTCTCTTCAATATCCATACCTGGTAACCTTGCAGATTTACCTTCTCTAAGAGCTTTTTTACAGCAGTAATCTCATCAGAACTTGTATCAATGAACACAAGCCAAGATCAGTAAGAGGCTTAACTAAGTAAACCAAGAAGCAAGAACAGTTATTCATTGATAAATAATAATTTAATACCTTCCAGTCAAAACATTTGGCGCAAGAATACCAAAACGATCAATGAACTCAAGGAATGTTCTTCTAGTTGGATACCCAGCACAGCTTATCCTAATTGCTTCCATAACCCCCTGGGAAAGCCAATATTAGGACCGATCTTGGAAGTCTGAAGCAAACGAAAATGCCAACAAAAAAACAGTCTTACTCCACATCTGAGCTGCTGCAGAACATTCTGGTTCTCAAAAATTGCTGGCTTCAATAAACTATTAGGCTTTACACAACGGATATAGTGGGGCTCAGTTGCACTCAATGTTTCCAAGAGAGATTGCAATTGTTGCTGCATTTATAATATAAATTACAAATATTACAAGTGTGAAGAACTGGAAGATCCTAGAATTTCAATTGAATCATTACAATAATAAAAGCAAGTGATAATGCACCTTGAACCTGGAACCAATCGATGAAAACTTTGATGATTTTGAGGAGTCCTCGGAGAGAAGAGGAAAAGGCTTGAAACAAAGGAACATCCTGAAGCACCCAAGAGAGCCTGATGTTCAGCAATTACATAATCCTTGTTCTTGTCCAAAAATAACTCGGTTTGATAGGTGACCTACACATCAACGTTTTCATTAGATTTATTAAAATAACAACTCTATGTAACAGAGCAAAGGCAGTTCAAACTTACATCTCCGCATAATGACATATTGTAAAGTCTGAGCGAGATAGCTTTGGCTTAACAAAGCGCTTGTGATTTTTGAAAGTTTGGTACAACTTCTGAGCAAATGTCTCATGTGTCGATCTTGGCAACATACTGCAACACAAAGACAGATGTGCACAGATTAAACTATTTGTAAGATTTCATTTTTCCATGCTAGAAAACTAACAAGTGAACACAATGAGATAATATCACTGATCCATACCAAGCTTCATCTAGAAGGGCAATAATTCCACCAGGTTTCTGAAATGGTATGAAATGAAAGCTTAGATGAAACTTGGCGAGACAATAAGACAACATAACGTACCAGCATGTTACAGCGATGTCAAAACTAATACATGAGTTATGTCTATCTAACAATTGAAGCTGAGTATCAAAGTGGTAGAAGCAGCTTTATGTATTGTCTACGTATGGTCTGCATTGACACGGTGTCTTTTGTTTCATGTATTCTCCCTCATCCCTGCATTCGATAGTGCAGTTGGATGAGCCCAACTCACATGGCATGTGGAAGAAAGTTGTTTTGGTTGAATGTCTGAGATGGTAGAGAATTATGTTCCGTTACTTGTAGGTGATATTGGATGGACAATCAGAATTTTTGGTCCTATGTATGGCCCGGAAACCTCAAATGTTCAATATAAATATCAAACAACGATTTTCAACATAATAAAATACTAATAATCAGTGCTTATTGTAATTAATCCACAATGAACCACTGTTTGTTATAAGTAACCAATTTACTAGTGGCAATTTGACATTGATGGTCACAAATCACTAATTGTGGATAATTACTACTTTAACAGCATAAGATTAAATGGGCCCTCATGAACTCAAGCAAACATGGGGTACGACATGTCACCATTCAGTATCTAGGGGGAGTATTACAATATGACATACCCAAATTTGAATGAGCTTATTTATTTTAGGAAGGAAAACAACAGGCTGTGTGCAAATATTGGATCGTGTCATGCAAGGTAACAAAGAAAAGGAGGGAAGAGATGAGGAGGATTAAGCAAATACCTTATCAATGAGATCAAGAATATCCTGATTGTCAACGAACTCAATATAACTCCAGTCAATTTCTTCTTTAGTATACTCCTCCTGCTCCATCTTAAAGACGTGCTGCAGAAAACCAGAATTCAGAGTTAACAACTCTTCTATAGATAAAATAAGTCCATAACAGTGAAGCTATTGGCTGAGGATCCAACCAAGAAAGCCACAAACTTGCCTGATTGAAGTGTTGCTGCAGTTTTTCATTTGTCAGGTTGATACAGAACTGCTCAAAGCTAGAAGACCCAAAAAAAATGTATCAGATCTTAGAACCACACATAATAAGTCTGAAATTAACAAATGAATCAGTGAGGAAACAGAACTCATGAAAATATAATAAATGCCAAGAAACAATAATTCACATCAAACATGCAAAAACAATAAGTTCACCTCAAACATGCAAAAGAAAAACAATAAGTTCACGTCAAAGATGCAAAAGAAAACCATTAAGTCCACATCAAGCATGCAAAAGAAAAAGCAACACCCACGTGTTTTGTACGAACTGTAACATTTCTGCATTGTACTCCAGGCAAGTATGTATGATCTTAGAAAATCCAACCATAATCAACCTTTAGCATGTAATCAAAGGTAGTAAGAAAGGCCTAGCACTGGGGCACATAGAAACAATTAGACTCTTTAACCTAGAATTAAAGCAGGTCCAAACCGACAAACAGTTTTCTCCATGGCAATCGAATTGACAAAGACACATTCAACACACAATAAATCTACAAAAGTCAACCAGTTAAGCACCTGTTTGTCTTGAAGCTTTCAAACCCGTAGATATCCAGCACTCCAATTAAGCATTTTGAATTTGGATCTTGACCAATAGAGTTGTTTATCTTATTCACAAGCCTAGGATCAAAGGTCATTCGTCATGTAAGAACCAAAAGGAAGCATTTGTGAAACAATCATGCAGCTGCTTTTGAACTGAATAGCAATTGGCGTATAACTTCAAAATAAACTCACCAATCAAACAGCCGTGAGTACACAGTCTTAGCAAGTGCATCTCTACTACCCTTGGCAGCCTCAGGATCTAAAGTTTTTACTATGTTCTCATCACGAGTCACAATAATACGTTGACACAGTGAATCTTCTAGTGCTTTCTCATCACACCTATAAGACAAAGATTAAGATTTTGTCAGATGCATAAGAACTCAACTGTTTCGATACAGAAAGTCAGAAACCACAGAGCACATACATGAAGAGCTCAGCAGCTGTCCTTAAATGAAACATAGATTTTTCATCTTTAGGTTTCGACGAATCTACATCATCCCCTTCAACAAACTCAACATTCCCCAGGTGGAGAATGGCAGCCACAATCCGGAAAATTGCTTCCTAAAGCATCGTACAAGTATGAGGTAAAGCTCAACAAGGGTTAATAAGCTTCAAGTGATCAAAAAATGAGTAGCAGGAGATCATTGCAGAACCAAATACGTACCTGCTCTTCAGAACTGATTCCGATAATATCCATGGCCTTTCTAGTTTCAAGGTACTCCTTCGACTCATCGAGACCATCAATCTTATAGCAGTTGGACTGATTAAGATAGTGAAACGTACTGGGATCTCCTAGTTTGTATCTCTCCCGTTCCTGATATGAAAAAAATAGCATAATTTAACCATACCCACTTGCTGATATGAAACACAGTATTTTAAACAGCAGAAGCATATGATGTTCAGTGTCCCGATATACAGTGAAGGTAGAAAAAGGTAGCCACAAGGACATGCTATTGAATAGCTTTCATGTACAGAGCTTTGATTCACACAGGCATTGCTATTCCCATTATGAGAGTAACAAACAATTAGGGGAAGAGAAAACTGTTGCAGGAGAGAAACTAGAACTCTTGATTGTAATGAAGTAGTGCATGCCACAAAAAATGGTGAAATGTGCATAGTTATATAATTTTGTCTGATAAAAAAGACATAAATAGACAGGTAAGGGGCAGCACCTCAGGTGACCCAGCACAAATCATGTAGAAACAATGATAATTTCTCTCTGCTTCAGATGTTTGACAGACACGAGATCTCTCGAGAAGATAAGTTCTAACAGCAGCTCCTGATATCCTCCCATTCTGATCAAACTGGATCTCGACAAATTTACCAAAGCGACTGGTGATAACAGCCAAAAGTAAATCAGTTGAGTGAACCGATAGTTACCCACAAATACTAGTTGCATGAACCAAATAAAGAACACTTCTTACCTTGAATTATTATTTCTCACAGTCTTTGCATTTCCAAATGCTTCGAGAACAGGATTAGACTGCGTTAGGGATACGAGTTAATCAGGCGAACAAAAAACACCAGATGGTCAAAGAAATAGTTACTCGGGACCAGGTGTCTAAAAGTTAAGTACCTGAAGAACCTGTTTCTCCACAGTTCTGCCTTCAGTGGCAGCCTTTCCACCCATGTAGGCAAGATAACGCATGATCATTTTAGTGCTTTCTGTCTTACCAGCACCACTTTCTCCACTAACAAGGATGGACTGACTTATTCCTTCATTTAGCATCAATCTACAACAACAGTGAAGTAATCAAGATTTTCCCTCAAATCAAAATGGAGAGAGAAAAAGACCTACTTCTTTCCTATTTTTGGAAGTACCTACTTACTTAAATTAGAACAAATAGTGATCTCAACATGAACCTACCTATATGCAACATCTGCAACAGCAAAAGGATGGGGGCTTAATTCACCAAAATCTGCCCCCTTATACTGTTCCATCATCTGAACATCGTACAGATGAGGAAGTCTTCGGAAAGGATTTACAGCAATCAGAATACTTCCAGTATAAGTCTGGTTTCAAAGCAAAGAAATGGGTAAGGCGTATATGAGAAGAATGAAAGGCTTTACTTGAAATAATATTAGTGCAAAGTATACACGCAAGACTATAGTGATGTGATACAGAGGAGATCCTTACATAAATCTCGTTCATGTCATATCTAGATTTCAAGTTCTGAAGAACTCCAGGTTCATGCAGATAGGCAAGCTTCGTCATGTCATCAACTCCACAAGGTGATTCCTCGGGATCCTTAGCATGGACATGTGATGCTTTTGCTGTAACCTGACAAAAAGGGGCCAAATCTGAACGTGGTGCAAACGCCCTTTTTTCCAAAAGTAGTTTGACTAGTATGGAAGGTCAGGATCACATGGTATTTGTAGGACGACCGTATCTCTAAGCAGTTTAGCTTCCACATTAATATACTTCTCGGACAGCCAAATCCTAGCAATACCGACAATAAAACTTACCGTCTTTCCATTGGTGCACTTGATCGTAACGGTGTCTCCGAGGACCTTCACAACCTCCCCATCAATCCAGGCCTCATCGGGATCCTCGGCCCAAACCTGGGATCCGGCCGTGATGGAAGCTTGAGCCGCCTGCACGAATACAGATTGACATTAAACACTAGCCAAGCATTGCATACTCCAGAAACACGCATATTATTTCCTAATAAAATGTTGACACTCATCATGCATTCCACATTAATCACAGCGGCTTTATATCGCATCAAACAAAACAAGACCTCGACCGACCATGCTATGGCGCGAACAATACCGGTGCGCTGGACCTAACAACTAGAATGGTAGCACCAAAGCAAGTCAACGCCTGTACCAGCAGAGTCCGTCAGAACCCATCATCCTCATTCTCATCCGTGGCCTGAACCAAGTTGGCCGGGCGGTGGGGATTCAGTGGAACGGTGGTGAATCATCCGAAATTTCAGGGGCAGAACTGCTGCTGGTTGGACTAGTCTAGGGTAACAGAGACATGCTTAGAGCAGCAACCCAGAGCGAGCTCGGAATAAGGGCTCGCCGCTTACCATCGATCAGAAGTTCAGAGCAGCGGATCTCCGCTCCGCGCCAGCCCAAACCCCCGGTACAGGGGAGAGGAGGATACCGGCGGGTGTTTGACTCCGAGACGAAACCCCGGGTGGAGGGACGGCGCGACGACCCGTGAGCCGGCGAGATCCTAGTGTTCCCGGCGCGGCGCCCCGAGCCCGCCGAGATCCAATCACCGCCGCGGGCAGGAGACGGCCCCTCCCGAAACGCCAATGGAACGCCGAGATCGGAGGGCCGACGACGACAGCTGCCCGCGCGCTCGAACCTCGCCCTGCTTCCCGAATCTGTTCTGCCTCGAACGAAATGCGGCGCCGCCCACCTCCACCTCCGCACGCCGCCGCCGCCCTTCACGTGCGCTGGCTTTTATCTCCGCTTTGAAGTGGGTTGCGGCGGGGAGGGGCGGTGGTGAAGGAGCCTTTGCTTCTCGGCGTGCGCTGTCTGCCCCCGCAAAATCCCTCTCCCCCTGTTGCTGCTGATTTGTTTTCGCTTTGGCGGAGGAAGGGAATGGAGGCGGACAGAGGAGAGGAGGCTTTTTTCTCTCTACTCGGTTTTGATTTCTTCGTCTCGGGTTTTCCGTTTACTTGCTGAGTCTGACCGCTGCCATTTTCTCTTTTTCTCTCCCGGGTCCTTTGGGTTTCCTTTCCCCTCTGCTCCGCTCTGGTCATGCGCCTAACGGGTTTGGATGTCTCCATGGTCCATGGTTCATGGAACCCTAGACTACATCTTTCTTCCTCATGAATATCTGCCAATTTTTCCTACAAAACTCTAAGAATGCTTTTCGGAAGGTTACCTCCTTTTTGAGAGACATAATTACTTGAATTTTAGAAAAATGTATATTAAGGTCTTCGACTATGGTTTCTGAGCAATGGGTGCCACAACGGCTAGGGCTTATCCGAGCAATGGGGTGCTGACAAGGACGTTAGCTGAGTGAACATGGTTTGGTTAGATTTTAGGATGTCGACGAGGAGGGATAACACCTAAAAAGAAATAAATAAACCATGGAAAGTTGTTATGGAGGCAATGTGTCATGGTTCAGGAAATGGCGGGAAAGGGGGGAAGAAGGACGGCGCGACTTTTGTGAGCTCGCGGGTTAGGATAGCCAGCAGCGGAGCAAAACTCTATAAAATGGAAATATTTGTATGTCATGAAATTTAATTTCGTCGCGCCAAGTCTCTCCAACCACCACATATGGTTTGTCATAATTATTTGTGTGTCCCCGTCTTACTTTTGCCTTCTATATCCTTAGTCCTTGCACTAAGATGTTTGGCACTCACATGTCCAAAATTCATATCGATAAGATACCATCTCTAATCTATTAGAAGTTTCGGGCCACTTAAGAAACAAGGGTAGAAATTCACGTTTGACGACATTGATCTGGATATAATGCACTGAGATATTTTGGGTTCTACTTCGAACGAGGTCAAGCGAGCCTAGATCAACCTCATGCCTAAGAGCAACTCCAGCAGACGCTGGAAAACCACCCCTGCGCGCTAAAAGCTGTCCTTTTTAAGCGCTAGAGTCCGCGTCGCGTCCTCCAAGAGACGCTCTATATTTTCGTACGCGGGAAATATTTTGCCGCGCGCAGGCTTGCGCGCATTTCTTTTGACGCTTCGCTCAGCGCGCGCTAGTTAAACCGCACGCCACACATTTAGCAAATTTAGCAGGTACGTTCTTAGTGCCTCTGCTAGAGGAGATTCGTGCGGAACCCGAATCGTACGCGTTGCATACGTATTTTACAGCGCCAAAATTTACAGCATCCGTTGAAGTTGCTCTAAAGAAAGTATTTTCTTTACAACCTCATTCTATTAAGCTCAATTTGCTATAATGTCGTGGTATCTTCACGGCTTTAGCCATCGGGTGGCTAACAAGATATGGAATTATGCGGCTCGGAATCTACCGGAGTCGAGATTGGCACGAGACGATGGTTCGATCCCTCGCTCTAGAGGTAAACCGAACCATTTTGTAGATGTGTATAGTCCTGGATCCTCGTTCAACATAGCTCGTTGACCATATATATCCACTCCATAACAATCCAAAAGGGGGGAGCAAATTTGAAAGCACATAAAGATGAATCCTAGAGTTAGAGACTTTAACACAGAGTAGCTAGCACAGGAGTAGGAGATTCGGTGGTGCTAGCACTACATGTCCATACAGCAAAAAAAAAAAAAAAAAAGGCTCGCGTTTTGGTTTTGCTTGTGGGGTGCATGGTCGGTAGGCGGTAGCTGTTGACTTCGCCGTGCGGCTCTGGCAAAAACGCTCGGGCTCCAGACCCGCGAGGCGAGCCGCGCCCGGATCCGAAGAGAGAGCATATCTCCACGGCGACGTGGCGACAGCCCATTGGCCAGGCCCGGATTTAGCAGGTAGTAATTAATTAGCAGGATGGAGTAACGGAAGGCATGGGCCAGCTGTTTGGACTCGCTCGCGTAGTCGCGTGTACGCTGCGTGGTGGGGCCTCGCAGCGGCGCCGCTAGCTTGGCTCGCCGACGTGTGGCCCCCAGCCGTGTCGGTGAGCGGTGGGGTCACTTGAATGGGTCCGAAGAGATTGTCTTTTTTTTTTGTTCTGCGAGGCGGTGGCTCCAGCGTGGCCTCGTGACTCCCAGCGGCCAGCAACAGCGACACATACAAACACGGTTTCACAACGCAGATGATTTGGAGCTGATGAGGGGCATTCTAGGGATTCCTAGCTGAATGGTCGGTGCCGTATCTTGCTCTCTTTCGGTGACACACAATACTAGTACTTTGGGGCGAACACGACAGCCCCGATTTTTTAAACAGGAAATATTTTTATTTTTTTTGTAGAGGATTACAATCGGCAAGTACGTGATGTGTTACAGAAGCCCATTTCAAGATCCATTTCTTCATGCCTGAATATCACCGGAACCTCTTCTTCGTCCTCGATGTCGCTACACCTCTTCTTTCCCGGCGCCAGTGGATGTCCCCAAATTTTCATGGTCGTCTAGCTACATCTCTCGGCTTCGGTGAACCCTCTCACCTCATTTCTGTCGATGTTGTCGCTCACTTTGTTTATCGATTGCCACTCCCTACACTAGTTGTGAAGAGAGAGAGAGAGAGAGAGAGAGTCATCTGGATGGCACGAGCGAGTAATAATAAAGAAATAAAGGGAGAAAATGCAGACATGATATATGTGTGGAAGACAAAGAACACCTCGCACCTTGCCATTGTCAAAACCTAATTATCTGGATTTTGATTTTTTTCCCTCTCTTTCTCATCATGTCTGGTGTATTCGAAGAGCGCAAATGGGATCATGCATCCGTGCTCACCACAAGCACGAAAGTCAATATATCTTCAGTGACGTCTCGAACATGCTTTGATCATCGTTTTGAGTTGCTTATTGTGCAGTGACATATAATCAGCCATCGTATCACCAGATGGTGTGCTCAGTCAAGAGCACGACCTCTCGACCATGCTACTAAAATAGTGGTACTACAAGTAACATGTACCACCTGACATATTACTCGCATAGAAGGATGAGTACCGGTGGAATTTTTGTAACGGTGTTGTTAATCGTCTAAACTCGATATTGTTGTGTGTCATGTACCGTTGGTCCACGGATGCTTCATTATTATTGGATCCATTTATGTCATCGAACATATGTACATTTACCAAGCGTTGCCAGCAACTTTTAGTCTACCTCGCTAACAGGAGGGGGCTACAACCAGCTTATAAGAGAGAGTTGATTTTCTTCTTTTAGTCCGGTCTTTTGGGATGAAGTGGGCTTTCATAGTGAGATATATATGTATAACGCATAAACACAACACGAGTGTGTGAAGCAAGGCCTAAGACGCTGACATACATACTACCTCCTCGTTTTATAATTCGTATTGTGGTTTTAACTCAAAATTGAACCAAAACCACGATAAGAACTGAAAGGAGTATTCCATTTTCATGTAATGGACACTACCAATTACTCCCTAGCACGTATAATATGGCAAACATAGTTTAACATAAGTACGAGGGTGGAATGACGAATCTGGGGATGACCCTTGCGAGTAGGTGGCGAACACGGTGCTCCCTCATATCCAAAGTTGTTGCCTCCCACGTCTCCCCGTGATCTTGGCTGTCTCGCATGAAGCCTATTGTGTCCACGCATGTTTATGCTTCCAAGGAAGCACAAGGTGAAACGTACGTATCCATTGTACGTACGGACATCTAATTCATTTAAAACGTCCGGTAGGCTTAAGGGAACGGAGGAAGTATCTGTAATACCACAACACTATAATTTTTCTGTTCCTTTTTATATGAAGTTTTGGTGGGCTTAAGGGAACAAAGGAAGTATCTATAATACTATAATTTTTGTTTGGAAAAACATGTGTTGATTTGGCAGTCTTCATTTCATCTGTTGCTACTTGTACCGATGCACGAATATATAGTCACCGTTCGATGATATATGCACGTGACTATTTTTGTTAGAGAATAGTACTCTCTCCAGCGACACTTATTATGGATCGGTGAAGTGTATAATATTTGAACATTTTTTAGAAACTCAAGTACTGCAACTAGAATCGTGCTCATACACACACCACAACAATCACATGGCGCCTACCGGACATTAGAGTCGCCGGGTTTCAAGATTGGCGGCAGGAACATCGTCTCGCAGTGAAAGAATATCAAGATTAGTCATCAGTTGGACACACATGACGTCAAACCTAGGGGGTTTGATCTCTCATAGTCTGTTGGTACAACCACCCTCTCACAATTTTCTGCTAATAGGTGATACTCATTTGTTTAACGTCCGCATGCAAGAAAAAAATCATTACTGTTTCTCATGTATAACTAAGGCGATATTTTTTATCAATGATTCTGCTTACATACGAAAAACATGGTAATACACATGCCTTACGCATGATTTCACAAACCTAGTTTAGATAGACGAATTCTTTCGTAAATAGCATCACGAGAAGTCCATGAAATAAAAGCAAAGAAAAAACGGTTATGGTGAAGTGAAAGCAACAAGCATGTTGTGTGGCAACCACTCCTACTTGACCTACAAATATTGTTTTAAATTAATCATCGTGATCTCATGCCAAACAATGTGGATATGCCGCCATTCAAGACAGACCTTACTTTTTTTATTTGACAGGCAGCCCAAGAAATTCTGTCTGGCCTACCACGTTTATCTGGCCTGCTGGTAGGAACTAATCCAATTGATATAGTACTAGTAGTACTGTAGCAGTATAGAACTATATAGTATGAAGTTTCTTATTAACAATAACGAATGTGTTGAGCTAGCGTGGTGGGGTGCAATGCAAATGCCACTAATAGTCTTGTCATGAAAAAGATTTTACTATATTCTACATGTACTACACTTCATTTATTTCTGACATTTTACTCGGGCATATGGATGAAACAACAATGCTCAAGGTATATTGGACTATTTTTTTTAGCAGACAAAGATGTCAATATATTCCCCAAAAGAAAGAGATACTACTACATAATAAGCAAAAAAGAAGTACTCCTTTTTTATTATTCACTTAGCGTTGTAGGCTTAGTCAAAATTAAACTTTATGTACCCGCAAAAAAAAATTGAACTTTCTCTAGTTTGACAAAAATATCAACATTTATAATATCTAATAAAGCATATAGTGCGGAAACATACTCTATGGCAATTGTGTTGCTAGTTTTTCCTGACCGTGACTAAATCTGGAACGAAAAGCAATTGTGAACGCGAGAGGGAGTATGGCCCTTCATTTAAGCAGCAGGAGCTGGGAACATAGCTTCATCATGATTTTTTTTTTTTGAAAGGATAGCTTCATCATGAATTAGTGACCAAGCTGTTGATTATTACTCTCCTACCAGTTCACTGCTGCTCCTTCAGTTACGACCAGCGGTCCTGCCGTTCATTCAGTCCAGTAGTAGAGCATAAAGTGAACATAGGATCTACTAGTTCAAGCGATCAATCGCCTTGATTGATTTGCATCCATTCGTCCATAAAAAGTGTCACTAATTGCCGGTTTAGTGAGCATTAGCACTTGAAACAAGCGCGTACTTACACTTGCTCTGCAAATAGAATCGCCGGCTTTATTCAAGGAAAAAAGGGCACCTTCGTAGACTAAGAAAGTGGCAAGGTAGTACAAGAACTGCATCAGCATCGGAATCAGATGCATGCATGAATGCAGAGAGAAAAAAGAAGAAGAATTGGAATCCGTACGAGCAAGAGGGGCGAGTAAACGCGTTGGGATACGCAGAAGAGAGAGAGAGAGAGAGAGAGAGAGAGAGAGAGAGAGAGAGAGAGAGAGAGAGAGAGAGAGTCAAATCCTGCCCAATTAATGGCTCCTCTGCAAGATCCAAGAGCAGAAGGAGAAACATGAGAAATTCTAACCACCACACATGATCATCACACGCAAGACAAAAAGAGAGAGAAGAAAAGCATGATGATATCCTCCAGCAAACTCGCGCGTTTGCGGCCTTTGGGCCGGCCATTCCGGCGGAACCTGATTAGGTGTTTTTTCGCTTTTTTCCGTTCTTGGTGCTTTCGGCATGTTTCCACCTTAACCAAAACATGCCCCTCTGTACTGTTCGATTTTTCCCTCTATCTATTTGAAAAGGCAGGAGAGTTGCTCCAAAAAAAAAAAGCATGGTGATTAATAATAATAACATAAGCAGGCAGATCGAGAGGCTTAGTGCTTCGGCTGAAACAGCACCGTCCGGTTAGTGCTTCGGCTGTATGTAATGTAACAGGAGGAGCAGCAACCAGCACGACAGGCGGCTACAGCCGATCGAGACAAACACGCATGCATGATTGGCGTGGTCTGGCCTGGCCTGCTGGATTGTCGTCGTCGATCAGTTGTTGTATCACAGTCGGCAGATAATTCCAAGGGGGTAACACGGCGGTACCCGGGCCAGTCGGTGGATCGATCGATCGATCTCGGCCTAGTCCGGGGGGCAAAATGAAGACGTCGCCATCATAGGATATTCAGCAACAGCGCAAGTGCACCACCGAGGCGCGATTTCCGTCAAAAAGGCCGGTGTCGTCGTGGCCATGCATGGATTATCTTCTCGTCGGTTCGGAATCCATGACGATCCGCTTGTCATGTCAGCATGGTGTTTTTTTTTTTTTTTGAAAGCGGTGCACCAAACATCACATCACCACCTTTGAAAAGACTAACTAACTAATGCGAGTTATATTAGTAACTTTTTTAGTCGTGGGTTTTTCAAATAAAGTTGAAGATTGAATAAACACTCGGTTTTGGAAAGACACTTGGCTTGGTGAGATCGATGCCCCCTTTTGTCCAATAATAACCATCTCTTTGTAATGGTGTCCATAGATCGTCGCCCATGTTTTACGTGTATACTGTCTTAGAATATTAGTTTTGGGCGCAAGGTCACTCGCTGGAAATAGATGATCCCACGGCGGGTGCATTTGGTGCAACACTTGATATGCGTTAATTTATCATGGTGATGGCCGTTTACTCATAAATCTCTGTAACTGAACTTCATTAATACCAAATCATACTATCACGAGAAATTTATTTTGATAACTTAAAGTACCAGTTAAGGTTAGGATTTTTAAATGGTACACACAATGTAGAGACGTTCTCGTGTTAAGTTTTTAACATAGGACAACCTTGCTAAGTGCATTGGAATCGAGACAAAGCATGTTGTTATTGTGACCGTGAGGAGGCAATACAATATTTATTTTTTTATATGTCCTCCTACATGCATCTGTCATGGCACATTATATTTATGGTCTTTAATCTACCTCATCCACATTATTTATCTTAAATATGTTTAAAAATTGGCTAAATGGAATTGACAAACAAAACAAGAACGTTATCCAGTGGGAGTTTGTGCACCTAGGTTATGTGGAAGGGTCGCAACAATACTGCTTTTAATAAGAATTCATTTTAACAATTTCTTGCAAGTATTTTCGAGGCCAATCATTAGATCCGTACTTGATCATTCCTGTATCAGGAAGATACTTAGGCTTCTATGGACTCGGGGTGCATCCATTTGGTGCTACAAAAGTGTGTGTAGTCCTCTTGACATGTTCGGTGGTCTCGCGCACTACGATTTACTTTTTTGGATACTTGGTAGTCCCTCTGTTCCATAATTCTTGTAGCGATCTGTAAGAATTCGACTTCACAATAATGAATGGTTGTGTGCATAGATCGGTGCAAAGGTCAGTGGTCTGCCTTTTTATAAAGAAAACATCCTCATTTCTTAATTCAGTTCAGCTTCGTTGTCTCCTTTTTGACATGGCAAAAAGTATTATTTCCCTAGGATTCTAAGTTCCCAGACGCCACCTTTTTCATGTAGCTCACATGCCAAATCACCTCATCTAATATGATGTCTAGATCTTCCTGTGTTCTGGTGACAAAAATGGCTAGAGAGGTAACAGAAGCTACAACGCCGTACATTGGCCATGAATAAAGCATGGGATTGGCTTCCTCATGCAACATGTGTGTAAAGTAGCTAGCTCATCTCTGGGCCAAGATGGTCATCGAGAATCGCAAGCTCTGGGTCTATTGTACCAAGCTTCTCGACTAGAATGGTAAAATTGTACATATGCTTGCTGATCTATGAGTTCTAGTAGCGTAGGTCCAACCGATGTTCTCTTCTTAGTCTCTTAGAAATTCTTTTTTTGATGTTATGTAGTTTCCTTACCATTGGGATTATATCATCTTTTAATATGTACTAGGAGTTGGGTGGTGTTGATTCAACCATGGCGAGGTTATCTTACAAGATCGTTGCATCTGGTGTGGCTACCATGTACGGGTTTCTCGTATTCATGATGTCATATGTGAATTCCACATGGGAGGGAAATATTTTTGAGGGAGTGATGGATAGAATTGAGATAGTGGATAAGAAGAGGATGGCCAAAAATTATGTTGAGGCCACTAATGTTCCTAATGTGGAAGGGTCAAGGAAGAAGGATGAGGATGTCCATCAGGTCCGTGCTAGATGATGGAGTTTTAGACAAATCATTCAAAAATAAGGGAGTCCACAATATAGTGCAGGATGATTGATTTTTAGACAAGCCACACAAGAAGAAGGATGAAGTACACAAGATAATGGATGATAATGGAGTTTTAGACAAGTCAAACAAGGAGGAGAAATACCATATGATGTTACAAGATGGTGCATTTTCATACAAGTCACTCAAGGAGGACAAAGTCCACAAATGTATATGGTAGTGGAGTTTCTAACGAGTCAAGAATAAGTGGAGTTTTTCGTTACTGGTCAAGAAAAGTTAAGATTTGTTGCAAAAAAATTGGATCATTAAGGATTGCTTACTTTATTTTCATTTTTTTTGCATCAGACCTTACATTTCCAAAGTGAGATGTTGCATGTGATATTTGTTTCATTAAGCAAACTCTTCATCAGTTGGATTCAACCCTAAAAGCACATGTTGTTCTTGAACCGAGACATTCTATGGCGTTATATTTTAGTCGAACAAAATGTTTGAGATAACATCACCCTACTAATTTATTTACTACTATTTCAAATCTCGTTAAACATTTTGTTTCAACCAGAAGTTCCCCATTTTTCTTCTAATATTAAGGATACTATTGAGAAGGTGTAAATTACATAAGAGGACATTATAATAATATTTAATACAAAATGTATGCTTTCCAAAAGCTATATTTATTGCAACCATGGAATTTATACTGTTACACTACAACTAGCCAATCTGCTCGACCCTATGTTAGGAAAACATTGTTTACTAATGTTATCTTAATGCACCTTCAATACACCCAACTTACTATTTCAATGAGTTAGAGATTGCTATGTCCACTCAATGGATATTTATAGCTATCCAAAGTCAAGAATCACAACACTCCATGTACTCCACTGTCATGAGAGAAAAGAGACATAGTAAACACCCAACTTGCCAACTAATCTTAGAAACAAAATGACTAACACATTTCACGCTTACCCTTTTCATTTTAGAAGGGTTAAATTTTAATACAGTTCTAGGAAGTTTTCCCAAATGTTTATGCGGCTAAATTTGCTAAGTGGTTTACATTCAGTGGTTTCCTACTAATTACATTAATCTTGAGATGTTGGTGTGTTGTTAGAACATTTTAAATTTGAAGTGCATTGCATCAGATACATCATACAAATACATGTGTTGTTTTATTTGTCGGTTATTTTCCTTACCTAACTTGTGTTCAGTTTAATTTGTTTTTATTTGTGCAATATGATGCCTCTATCTGTTTCATGCATGGTAATTTCCATTTTTGTGTCTCATATTATCCAATATATAAAAGCAATTCACATAACAATATATCTTACATTGGCTTCTTACTAAATATATAATTCTTAACATATTTGAAGTACTCTAGAAGTCTGACTTGTCACGGTTAAAACACATATCCTTGGATTCACTGATCCAAAAAATGTACTCCCTCCGATCCATAATAAGTGTCGCCGACTTAGTACAAAGTTTGTACTAGCTTAGTACAAAATGTGCGACACTTATTATGGATCGGAGGGAGTACAATTTTTTAACGACAAGGTTTGGTTTTCATTTGATTGATACTTTGTTGTAATCTTGTTCACACAAGTGCCATGTAGGCCTTAGTTGAACCCCGACATGAATATTATTATTTCCCGCAACGAATAATTCATAGTTGCATCATTAGAAGACATGAAAACTCTAAATTAGGGTGCAGTCTCCCGATTGATGTTCTTGTGCCCAACGAAAAATCACTTTAGCAAGTTGTGTGAAAAACATAAGAACCTATAACGTAGAGGTCAAATTTGATTGGAGAGAGGATTAACTAGTAGATTGTTACATCCCAATGCTTAAAGCCATTGAAATTGCTAGTCTTGCCATACCATCACTTGGCCCAACGAGGTTATTATTTTCCAACGCTATACATGTGCATGCTTACTAGTATTTGTGTTTGTCTTTGTGAAAGGTCGATGTCTCTATGTTGGTGTCTGCGTAGTGTTGTAGCCAGTATGGTTGTGTTACATGTTTAGTTTTATTTATAAAATCTATAATTTTCTTAGTACTTGTCATGAGCACTCTCATAACATTAGGCAGATTCACTCGACTAGACGGGAAATATTTCTATGTATTTTGTTGGTGTGTGATCGGGTGATTTGTATTCTATTCCCCTAATCGTTGTCAAGAGGACAGTATCACGAAAGATCACCACTCGTGTGTTATGTTATTTTGTCAACATCACAAGGAAGAAGAGTACCTTCCCACACACCATCACAAGCACACTTCCATAGTAAATAGACGACCTATAATGCATGAAATCAAATCTGTATAACTCTGCCTACATATTTGTACAAACTAATAGCACAAATTTCTTCTTCCGTTATTTACAACCATCTATACAATCTCGTGTTTACATATTGATAAAAAATAATGGTCAAAATTGTGTACCGAGGATCTTATTATCAAAATCTAAAACAGAGTATCATAATTGTAGTAATATAGTATACTAAATCAACATGGACAAAGTTACAAACCACACTCTCTAATAGTCCTTCCGTATACAGTCCGACGGAAATGCAGTACAACCTCCTATTGGATTTAACTTCGTAGGTCTAGGCAAAACTTTATCTAAACCTATAACAATTAAATCAGATCAGAGGGGGTATATAGTAAGTGCTCCATCAGAGGAAAAACCTTGTGAAAAAAGAATACTATGGTGAAACGAAATGAAATCAACGAACTAAGCTACATGTGGCACGAGGCAACCACTTGCTTGACCTTGCAAGTGCATCTTTTATAGTCCATCGTGATACCGTGCCTAACAATGTTGATACTCCACCATTCACGGGACATCTTTTTTATTGGACAGCACGGTAGTACCCTGAGAAATGGGCCAACCACGTTTATCTGGCCGCCCGGTTGGAATCCAACCAATCGATCCTACTGAACTGAATATCGGACAGTAATGTAATATCTTCTTCTACATGCCCGTGTTAAGTATCCAAGCTTCAGGACGTAGGTACGTGGCTTAATTTGCGAATCAAGGACCAAACTGGTAGTTAACTAGTACTATTAGCATAACCCACACAAAAAACTACTACCAGCAGAAGTCAAGTACTACTGCACAAGTGATTAGTTACTCTCTAATGGCACTTATCCATAAAAAGGTCATCATTGATTTATTTGTCTATTATACTGAATACTCAACAATATATGAATATCGAGATAAAATACACACCAATATATGAATTGACCATATAACAGTTAGTAGGAAGCTATCCTAGCTATTAAAAGGTGGTTGTTCTCACTTGTTTGGGAAGCACCAGACAGGCGAAAGCTTGTTGTGATCACCCACTGCAACTAGTACGTTCGTACAGCTCCAAAATCAAGGCTGATACGGATGATGTATTTTTCTTCTTTCGGTTAGCCATTGGCCGGGTGTGCTCGATGGAAAGAAAAGAAAGCGAGCTGATCCAAAGTACACAAACACGTGTATATACACCTCTTGCTGCATAAACAATGCTTAATTTGTTTAGGAAAAACGGAAGCCAAGTACACTAAGAAAGTGGCAAAGTATATACAACTGCATCAATCAGGTGCACGGCCGAGATAAGGAAAAAAGAAGAATATAATTTGTGCTACAGCAAGCTAGTAAACGCCTTGGGAGAAGAGAAGAGTGGGAGACAGTCAATTCCCCCTCCATCAATGATGGAAAATATTTTTATGTGACCTAGTCCACGGATTTAAAGACGTGGATCAATTTGAGCAAATGACACTTGTTCAAAACGTAGAGAAAAACAGGATTTGAAACCGTCTTTTAGATCTAAATTGCCACGTGTCAATCATGTAACATCAATGACTTCTCTGCAAGATGCGCGAGCGAAAGAGCGGCAGAGAAGAAAAAAAAGTAGAAGAAAACCACATTATCGTGACAGATCGGGTTCGTGCAGTTGCAAGTGTTAATATTGCATGAGAAAACAATGCCAACAGCTAACTAATTTCCTCTCGTTAATTAGCTTTTTTTTCCTTGCATCGCAAGCCTCTCGTTAGCTCATTCCCTTGAAGTCACACGCACTAGCGACGTCGCAAGCCGTAAATTTCCGTTGAAACTGAACGTGACGTCCGTCCATGGATGATTTTTTCGTTCGTTATTGAGAATCCACGATCCTCGCTCGTGTCATGTCGGCGCCGTGTCGTTCCAACCAATCGATCCAACTGAACTTGAGACCAGACACTAGTGTAATATCTTCTTCTACATGCCCGTGTACGTGGCTTAATTTTTGAATCAAGGACCAAACCGGTAGCACAGGTCAAATACAAGTGACAAGTTACTCCACTTGCATTCATCCATAAAAGGGTCACCGGTTGCTTTATTTGTGTATTGCCGATTTTTTTGTCTACTACCTAATATCAGCAATACATAGATAAACAGATATAAAAAGCACACAACACTTAGGAAGCTAGCTGACTAGTAGCTATTAAAAGGTGGCTGTTCTTACTTGTTTGGGAAGCATCAGACAGGCGAAAGCTTGTTGTGATCACCACCGCACTACTAGTACATAGAGCTCCAAAATCAAGGTTTGATATATATATACATATATCCATCACTCAACATGACGTTATAGTAGATGGATGACCCTTTTTCTTCTTTCTGTCAAGTCCTTGGGCGTGCTCGATGGAAAGAAAGCGAGCTCATCCAAAGTACATAAACACGTGTATATACTCTTGCTGCATAAACAACACCTCTGGTTAGCTCATTACATTCCCCTGATCTGAAACAGCACCGGTTAGTGGTGGCAGGCGTAGTGGTCCGGCGGCCGGCCATGAGTCGAGCGAGACACGTAGACGTAGTACGCATGACCTGAGCTTGATAGATTAACACCCCCGGCCCCGGCCCGCGTTGTCATTGGTCAGTGGTTGGTTGCTGCATGCGTGTGGCATCGCAGATAGTTCCAAGGCCGCGCTTGGACCCGTACGGCGTCCTGCCGTCCCGTTCCCGTCGGCGTGGTCTCATCCGCAAGCTCATCATCGTGCTCAGCGGCATGCAGCGGAGTCGCACGCAGTATAGCGACGTAGCGAGCCGTGAATTCCGTTGAAACCGAACGTGACGTCCGTCCATGGATGGATTTTTGATTTTTCCCGTTCGTTATTAAGAGTCCACGATCCTCGCGTCATGTCGGCGCCGTGCGCGGACGGCGCGACGATCAGCGGCTGGCCGGTGGGGTGCCTGTCCCTCCCTGCACCTCGACCTCGAACGGTCGCAGCCAAGTGCGGGCGGGCGTGGTGGGTGCTCTCTCTGCCCGTTGGTCCCAATTATTCTGGAGCTGGACTTCCAGTCCTGTCGTGTGGCGAGACCACTACCATATGCAAGACGAAGCCCAGTTCTCTGATTTTCTCTAGCCTAGCTAGGGACCACCAGAGCAAGTGACGCGAGGCGGATTTGTAGCTCCTTTGGCGTTTTCATACCGAAATTCGGATCTATATTTTAAGCAGGACAACGAAACTAAATTTTGATCTGAAAACACCGAGTTTTCGGTCGCGTTCCCGTGCCGAGTTTCCGCGTTCGACTAACATTCAGCAAATTTCGGCAAAATTTGGTCGTACATAGGCAGTTTTCATTAATTAAGAGGGAATACATATATATTACAGGTGAACACCCGAATTTAAACTGCATTTAGGCTAAAAATATCTAAAAAAACTAAAAAAAGGCCGATGCCGACGCCGCTTCTACATGCCGAAGTTGTTGTAGCCGGGGTCGGCCGTGCCATCATCGTCGCCCGGCGACTGCGGTAAGCGGCGAAGGCGAAGGCGGCCTGTGGGCGGCGACTGCGTCGTCGCGCCGGGCTCGTTGATGACGATGTACCACGAGTGTGTCCACGGCGGCGAGAGGACCGGCGTGTCCGCCTCGCGCTTGACTGGGCGCAGTGGCGACGAAGGCGCCGGCGTGGACCCCGACGAGCGGGAAGCCGAGACACGGGTTGTTGCCTGCGTGGATGTGCTCCAGCACCGCCGCGAGCGTCCGGCCTGGCGCACTCCACCAACGCTGGCGACCAGCCGCGTTATTGCGCTTCGGCGACGTGTTGGGCGGCCCTTCGTGGCGGGTGAGCTTCTAGAGGCGGCGCTCGGCGAAGAACTCCTCCTAGTAAAGGAGGTTGTCGGGATCCTCGGCGGCGGGACGATCGTCCATAGCCGCGATGAAGGCCTGGATCTCGTCGGCAAGATCGTCGTCGGTCGACAACGGCAAGATAGGGATGCTGCCGACGCTAAGCTTCCAGCCCGACGGGTTTCGCGTGTCCGACGGCGCCATGTAGCCGACGTCATGGAGCATGCGCGCCTCCCACGGTTGGAGCGTGCGCCGGCCGAAACTGTTCGACGTCGTGGGATCGTCGGGACACCTCTTGGCCATTGCTCTCTTCTTGCCGGAGTAGATGTTCACGGTGGAGGGGGAAGTGGAGGAGCGTTGGAAGTGGGTGAAATGAGTCGGCGAGGTCGCCGCATTATATAGGCCGAAGTGGACAACGAGGGCGGGAGGGGTGTAACGGCGCAGGCGGGAAAGGGGAAACAACGGGAAATTAGTGAACGGCGGTTCGTCGCGGGAGCCGAGGAGGCGGTGGTGCGCCATTACGACGAGGCGTGGGCCGACGTACGGGCAGTTATTGCCCGGCGGTCCGTCGCGGGGTTCGACGACAGAGGATAACGACGACTTGGCTTTAGTCGCTGACTGGACGGGTCCACACGCCGTCTGTTTTTTTCGCCGAATTCGATTCGTGTGGCGTTTTCAACTCGTTACCGGAATGCTAAAAATGGTCTGAAAAGTCTAGACCAAAGTTGGCACAAATCGAGACAAAAAACGGGATCTTAGTAACGCCACTAGACCAATTCAGCGTGTGGACCTGAAATTTGTCCTGGATTCGGGGTCCTAGAATAATGAGTGGAGATGCTCCGAAACCCAGAAGTCTGTTCTAAAACCGGGGCCATGAGTTCGCGCGCCCATTTCTACGATCATGATTAACCACTTGCGTGACCTTACAAATACTCCCTCTGTATGCCGCAGATTTTTCATAATTTGAATAATCTATACACATTTTAGTATATAGATTAAGAAAAAAATAGCGCGCTATTTAATTTAGCGTGTCCTTTTTCCAGATGCTATAAAAGTTGTAGCGTGCTAAGAGCTCGCTATTTTTTAAAACAACATTTTGTAAATAATCGAAAAATATAACAGATATATCTTGAAAACCAAGAATTTCAGCATCTAATGAATTGGCCATAATAATACTTGTACATGCATAACCAATTCCGGCGCTATCGAAGTTAAAGGAGAACCGGTAGAACCGAAGCTAGCTGCAACGACATGAGGCATCAGCTTGACGTGATCACTTAAGTTTAACAATTAAAATTTTCATCACGTATTTACTTACTCCATGCCCTCATGATATGCTCTCTTACTCATGCCACTAACAAAAAATGTGATATACTTGAAATATCGCTAACACTATGATGTTTTAGCACGATATACCAAGTTATTTAGAAAATAGCGCCATAGAGAGCAAAATTGTGAAAAAATAGCTTGGACCACATTCAAAATGAGTAAAAAGTTATGGTAAAAATGATTTTTTCCTGCAAAAAAGGGAGACAATTCTATGACGCATATTCCTCCAATATGTGACACATAATTGTTGGACGGGATTCGAATTTTGAATCCCACCGGTGCCCTTCTTTCTCTCCATCACACTTCTCTTCCCTCCACCTTTTCTCTCCTTCTCCCCTTCCTTTTCTCTTTTCTCATTACCGATTTTTGTGTCTATTACTCCCTCTCTTTTAAAATATAAGATGTTTTTGGTTCGTGAAAAGAATGTATCTAGACCTCATTTAGTGTGTAGGTTTACTCCAAACCTCAGTGAACCTACGCACTAAAAGAAGTCTAGATTTTTTTTCACAAATCTAAAACATCTTTAAAAACGAAGGAAGTACCTAATATCAGCAATATATAAATAAACAGATAAAAAGCACACAACACTTCGGAAGCTAGCTATTAAAAGGTGGCTGTTCTCCTTGTTTGTGAAGCATCGGACAGGCGAAAGCTTTTTGTGATCACCACCGCACTACTAGTACATAGAGCTCCAAAATCAAGGTTTGGTATATATCCATCAATCAACATGAAGTTATAGATGGATGACGCTTTTTCTTCTTTCGGTGATTCGGTCATGTCTTTGGGTGTGCTCGATGGAAAGACTGCGAGCTGATCCAAAGTACATAAACACGTGTATATACTCTTGCTGCATATAGACTACAGGTAGTAAACGCTTTGGGAGAAGAGAATACTAGTGTGGGACAGTCAAATCCTTCCCCGTAACAAAGTTATATTTGAAAATCACAAGCTGCATTCTTCCAGTGAAATCGTCTTTTTTGCTGGTTCCTTACTCTTATACTGGACAGGTTTACAGAAGGAGAATGACAAGGTGACTCTAGCTCAAGAGGCGTCCCATTTGATGCAAGTGGCGGCAAGGGTGTACTCAAGATCGGCTTCCAGGACGACTCCTATTCTGATGATCACGGGTCCTTGATGTCTCTGTTTGCTGATGGAGCTGCTTATCTTGTGCACTTTTGCTTCCTGGATGAAAATTATGTTGTTTCTGCTCTTCTTCATGTGTGATGGATTATCGAACTTTTTTTGTGCTGGTTTTGTTGTGGTACCAGGTTTTTGCCCTACGGTGACGTCTCGATGGCGAGCGTTAGCAGTAGATTTCCTGGTACTGCACCAACTCGCTTTCCCTTTCCCCTACCCCCTTTCTTTCTAGGCTTGTAATAACAGACAATAAACTTTGTTATTTCCGTTATATGAATGGAAAGGATGAAAGCCCGGTTGAAAAAAAAAATCCTCCCCCATCAATGGCCTCTCTGCAAGATCCGCGAGCAAAGGAGATGGAGAATCAGAGAAAAGAAAAGAGAAGAAAACCACATGACACGATCGTGACAGATCGGGTTCCTGCAGCAGCTGCAAATCTGCAGGTGTTAACGAGAAGGGGATCCCTAGGATATTTGCGCGAGAAAACAATGGCAACAAAATCTCAGTTGCACCATAACTAATTTCCTCCCGTTAGCTCACTAGCGACGTCGCGAGGCGTGAATTTCCGTTGAAACCGAACGTGCCGTCCGTCCATGCATGGATGGACCTTTTCCCGTTCGGTATTAAGAAATCCACGATCCTCGTGTCATGTCTCAGCGGCTGGGTGGGGTGTCATGTCCCTGCAGCGATCCTTGCTGTGTCATGTTATTACTACCTCCGACCCATAATAGTTGACTCAAATTTGTCTAAATTTAAATGAATCTAGACACTATTTAGTATATAGGTTCATCCAATTTTGACAACTCGAAGTCAATTAATATGGGTCTGAGGGAGTAGTAAGAATCCACGATCCTTGTGTCATGTTAGTACTACATGTCTAATTTGCGTTTCAAGTGACTACTCCCTCCGTTTCAAAATATAAGACGTTTTAGGTTTATGAAGAAAACGAATCTAGACTTATTTTAGTATGTAGTTCATTCAACTGTGGAATGAATCTACACACTAAAAAAAGTCTAGATTCATTTTCTTCACAAACCTAAAACGTCTTATATTTTGGAACGGAGGGAGCAGTAATTAACTACCCCTACCACTGATCCATATATAAATGGTTCACCCGTTGCTTTCATTCAGTCACAAGAGATGAGCAAGCTATAGATAAAAAGCAGCAGACAACAAGGTGTTGTCAGGAAGCTAGCTTATACTCCCTCCGTTTGGAAATATAAGATGATTTAGGTTTGTGAATGTGATGTATCTAGACATATTTTAGTGTCTAGATTCATTTGAACCTATACACTAAAACATGTCTAGATACATCTCCTTCACAAACCTAAAACATTTTATATTTCTAAACGGAGGGAGTAGCTATTTAAAGGGTGGTTGTCTCGGAGGCATCAGACAGGCGAAAGCTAGCTCTCTTGCTTCTTTCGGTTAGTCCTTGTCATGTGATGGGTGGAAAGCGCAGCATGCAGAGATGATCCTAAAGCAAGTAAACAAACAAGTGTATATACCTAAACCTAAACTTTTTTTGTTGGCAGGACAGGTATATACCTAGACAGATCGACTTGTGCTCTGCAGATCAAAATGGCCACTTTATATTATTATTCAGAAAGTGGCGTACAGCTGCATCTGAATTCATCAGAAGGATAAAAGAGAGTAGAGAATCGAAACCAGCGTGCAGCAAGCAAGAGAGCAATTTAAACGCGCCGGGAGAAGCGACGAGTGTAAGAGACAGTCAAATCCTCTCATCGATGGCATGCATCATATAAGTATATCCCTTTTATGCAAGATTTGCAAGCGAGTGAAAATAAAAATAAAAATTTAAAAATGTAACCGCCACATCAACATGCACCAGAGCAAAGAACTAGTAGCACATGTAACCTCATACTAATACATAACTTGGAACGTTGACTCTGTTCAAAAGAAACAAACAAACTTGGGACGTTGACTGTGACAGATCGGTGTGTGCCCTGCAGCTGCAAGTGCTAATCAATCAAGAATGGCACCCCTGTAATATTGCGTGATAAAATAAGCATCAACGAAATCTTACTAGGCAGGGTAGCGCCCAGCATTTCGACAACTTGTACAAATGAAGACCAAGATATGCTAATTCCACCAACTAACTACGTGCTTAGTTAGCGGTAGTGGTTGGGCTGTAACAGGGGAAGCAAGCAGCAGCAGGAATTATGGATCACGACAGCTGAAAACTGCATCTGCTGCATGATGATTGGCACCGATCTCGCCTCTCTCCTTGTCGGTTGATCGGTTGCTGCTTCACAGCGGCAGATGATGCCAACAAGGGCTTAACGGGTCGGTTGGTCTCGTCTCATCTGCGATCTCAGCCGACCATACCTAACGACTACTCATATCCATAGACTCTTAGGTATCGGGTTTTTTGTTCTCTGAAAAAAATGCCACGTTGATTTGGTAGACTTTTCATTGCCACTAGGTTAGGTAGTCGATATGTGTATGCGCACGTGATTTTTCATTTATTTTCTTTGGAGAGTATTAACTAGCTAAATACATATAAATCTAAACGAAGTAGAGTCAACTAATATGGGTTAGAGGAAATAATATATATCGACGCAAACTCTTCCATAAATCGTGTGATGGAAACGCAACAAACCCTCACTTGAATGAAAACCCACCGGGGGAAAACATCATGGTGAAGTGAAAGCAACCACTTGCCTGACCTCAAGTAGTATAGTTGTTAATCTATGATGAAATCGTGCCAAACAATATGGATACTCCGTTATTCACGTGAACCTTTTTAAACCTACACGGGTAGCTCAAGAAATGATGTCTGGCCTACCACGTTTATCTGGCCGGCCGGTAGGAGTCAACGAGTCAATCCAACTGAAAAGAACTTACTACATGATGAAGTGCTACTATGGCGAAGTTCACGCTTCATGAAGTGCATAGTTTTCTGAACTAATAAGGACAAGAGTGTTATTTAAGCTTACATGATCTAGAAAAAAAGCTAAGTACACTAGTAGTACATGTTTAATTTGCAGTTAAATGAATTACTTCCTATATATAGCATTGATCCATATATATAAAAGGGTCATCAGCTGCTTTCGTTCGTCGTCTATCTCCCAAGACCAGTAATATATAGATAAAAATCAGACAAAGTGTTCTTAGGAAGCTAGCAAGATAGTGTAAAAGAAGTGGTTGTCTTGGAGGCATCAGACAGGCCAAAGCTAGCTTGTTGCGATCACCACCGCATTCGCAGTGCACGAAACAGATCCAAATAATCAAGGCGGTGATGTATCCATCACTGGACATGCATGACGTTAAGGATATACGATGCTTTTTCTTCTTTCGGTTAATTAGGTCTTGATTTGATCGATGGAAAGTGAGCTGATCCTAACTAAGTAAACAAACAAGTCTATATACCTAACCTTTTTGGTTGTGCAGATCAAATGGCCACTTTATTCAGAACGTGGCAAGGTACTAGAACTGCATCGATCATCGATCAGAAGGATAATAAAGAAGAAAAGAATGTGCACGAGCATGATGCAGCAAGCAAAGCAAGAGAGCGAGTCAACGCGTCGGGTGAAGCGAAGAGTACTAGTATACTTGAGAGACAGTCAAATCCTCCACCATCAATGGCGTGTCTCCTTTCTGCATGCAAGATCTGCAAGCTAGTGGTGGAAAAAATAAAGAAAGAATTACTAACCGGCACATGAATCGTAGACCAGACGAAAAAGAACTAGTAGGTGCACGTACGTAATCGGGGAGCCTCAGAATACCTAATTCGAAGGATGACTATGGCAGATCAGATGGGTGCCCTGCGGCCACAGCAAATCCTGCAAGTGCTAATCAAGAATGGCATCCCTGTATACTGCATGATGATGAAATAAAGCATCGACAAAATCTTGCTAACCATGGTCGTCCGTCGTGCTCAGCATTTCGAGAAAGAATCTGCCAACCTAGGTAATCAGGACATGTTAGCGGTAGTGCTTGGGCTGTAACAGGGGGAAGCAGCAAGCAATAATTATGGAACACGACAGCTGAAACCTGCATGATTGGCATCCCCTCTCGTTGTCGTTGATCGGTTGTTGCATTGCATCACACCGGGGGCAGATAATTCCAAGGGTTTAACGCGTCCGGCCCGTCCGTCGGTCGATCACGTCCGCGATCTGAGCCGAGCTTAGCGGCTAGAAGGCAGGCGCGTCGCCATGATCGTCATCGTGGGATTCAGCAACGGCACGATAGAACACACCTCAATCCAGAGCAGTGCGCTGGCGTCTGGCGAGGCGTAAATTGTGACGTGATTTCCGTTGAGGTGGAAGGCGCCGCGATTTCTGGGCCAGGGTCATCGACCGATCCGCCTGTCAGCGCCGTAGACGGTGCAGCAGCGATCAGCGGTCGGTAGCTGTCCAGCCCGTTCAATTCGATCGTCCAGCCTTCCAGGCATATATGTGGACAGCACGACCATCCAAGACGAAGCCTCGGGACAGGGAAAGACCAACAGCTAGTAGCAGAACTGTCTTACTAGTTACTACTACTCCCCATTTCATCATCAACAAAACAAAACTGTTTCCCTAAAAAAAACCTGTCCTACAGTTAGTTTGAACTGAACTTAATCCAGAAAGAAAGATGTAGCCCAGCCCAGGCCAGCCAAGCAAGAACTATAGCTCCAACAACTTCTCCATTTTGATTTTTCGCATCCGGTGAGGGAAAGTGCAGAAGCCGCGTGGAACTACTCAGATTTCCAGGCCCATAGCCCTGTTTGGGCTGGGCCGAATCTCATCTTTGGGGTACTCATGCATCAGTCTCCTGCTAGTGGAACCACAACTAACTTCACTCGGGGCTTATTTGATTCATAGGATAGAAAAAGTATAGAAATAGGAAAAACATAGGATTAAGATGTCATGTCAACTTGAATCCTATAAGAATAGAAATTTTATTTAATGTAGCAAAGGAATTTTTTCGTGAGATATGATCTAATGTTTTTTTCCTATAGGAATTGCAGTACAAGATTTCTATAGGATTAATTCCTATAGGATGTGTTCCTATGAATCAAACAATAACATAGAAAAAATTCTCATGGGATTCAAATCTTACACAATTCCTATGAATCAAACAAGCCCTCAGTGAGAAAGAAAGAAAGAGCTGTAGTTCACCCTTTCCAGAAAGCCTCCTTGGTCCAAGTGTTTTGACTTCATATGCAGTTTGAGCGAAGCTGGTGTGAACAAGAAACAACAGCAAGCAACAACAACCAAGCCTTTTGTCCCAATTAAGTTTGGAAAATGGAGGCGGCGGTTGTGAGCGCATCGCTGGGCGCCATGCGCTCCCTTCTTGTGAAGTACAAGCTGGCAAGTACAAGCTACTCAGACAAGCCAAGGGCGAGATCATGTTCCTTAAAGCTGAGCTCGAGAGGATGTCGGACGCGAAGGAGGAGCCCGACAGGTAAGCAAAGCGCTGGGCGACTGAGGTGCGCGAGCTGTCCTATGACATGGAGGACAGCGTCGATGACTTCATGCTCTGTGCTGAACATAAGTCCAGCAGCACGCCACATGGCCTTATGGGGTTTATTGACAGGAGCATGAATCTGTTGACGAGTATCAACACTCGCCATAGGATCGCCAAGGAGTTCCGAGACCTCAAGAGCCGTGCCATGGAGGTCAGCGAGCGCCACCTGAGGTACAAGATTGATGGCGATGTATCCAAATCCAAGCCAAGAAGCACATCCATAGATCCTCGTCTGCTGGCGCTCTATGCAGAAGCATCGAGCCTTGTGGGTATTGATGGGCCTAGGGACGAACTAGTTCAGTTGATAATGGACGAAGAGGGTGTGTCTGCACATTGTTGGCCCAGCCCCAAACGCCGAGTGCAGTCCGGCGTGACGACGACAAAGTATTCGGCGAGTTTGCGCACGTACGGTACGATCAGCCTAGCTCTTTGAGCTAGCTAGCTGATCAAACTCTCAACTCACACGAGTACGTACGAGGAAAACAATATATGGCTACAGGACCCTCTCGGTCCTGTTGTTTGTATTGAATCTCACGGTTGTCTTACAAGGCTACTATATGTATATATACCCGGCAAGACTCAACATCAATACGAATAGGTGTTGGACTATTAGTCCTACTCGGAACAGACACCACGCACACGACACCGTTCCGTGTCCTATCGGGATTATTATTCCTAACAATCACCCCCCTAAGCACGATGTGTCCATCTTCACAGTTTGGACGCCGATCCTTCCTCGCATCTCCGCAAACTTCACTCGTCCCAAAGATTTAGTTAGGATATCCGCAAGCTGATCATTGGTGCAAACATAGTTGACTTCAATCTTGCTCTTGTGGCATCCCGCAAAACCACTACTAGAAAATCGCGTTGTTTTTGTGCATTGCATCGTCATCATCATGCATTGTTTGTCTGCACTATTTTGAAAAAACCTAGTTTTGTTTTGTACAAATACCCCTCTTTATTTGAAAGGCAAAACCCCGATCGTATCGAATATTTTATTTCCCTAAAAACTAATTGCAAAGTGGCCTTGTTTTAAATTAAACCAAATCAAACAAACACACATCTACAAAACTAACACAAAGCCCTAAACCCTAAACCTATCCCCACCCAATCCTATTCTACCCACTCCACATTTCGCCACCTCACCTCCCCAATTTCCTACCCACCTCGCCACCTCATCAATCCCCATCCCTCTCTCTCTCTTTTCTCACCCAGTCCACCTATCCCTCTTCCTCTCCTCGCGACCCTCGGGCCCCACCCCTGGTCAAACCCACTCCTGCCCCACGCCCCACAACACCCAGAACCCCACCTCCCCACCGACCCCACTCTTCCTCTCCTCGAGCCCGGGACCCTGCTGGGCCTAATCAACCGGCCACTTTGGACCATCCGTCCCCAACCTCCCATCCTCTCCTCTGGCTCGCTCCCACCCCGACACCCCAGGCGCCCTTCCTTCTCCCTCTGCTGGCTCGCCAGTGGCGATCCTCTCCCTCCGTGCTCCCTCTTCCTTCCGCCGCCCGCTTGCATGCCTCTCTCCTCCGGCCGAGCTCGCCTCCGCGTCGCCTCTCCTCCTTCTCGGCCAAGCTCTCCCTCCTCTGGTGTGACCACGCCACCAACCGCCTCGCCTCTGCGCCCGCATCCTTTGCCCGCCTCATCTCCCTCGCCTCGCTGACGCCCGCCGTTGCCAGCCGCCTCCCGTCGACCTCCTCTCCGTGGCCACCCCTCGGCGTCCCGCTCGCCCTCTCGCCTCCGCTCACCGGCGCCTTCCATGCCGGCATCTCTCTGCCTCGGCCCGCGCCTCCGGGCCTCTCTCCGCCTCGGGCTCCCCGGTGCCGCCAGTGGGTCCTGCTCGCCAGAGCCACGCCACCGCCCATGTCTCTACCTGTTGCCCTCCGCTGCTCGCCCCGGCCTTGGCTTGGCGCCAGATGCTCCTTCTAGATGGTTACACTATTGTGTGATCTGCATAGAATCTGTGTTCATAAGGTGACAAGGTTACAAGATCTCCAAGACAAGGATACACCTCAAGATCGCCTACCCGGTACCCAAGACCGACAATTGTCCAAGATAACCCAAGACCGACATGAGGCCCGACAAGATCTCGCCAGCAGGCGAGATCCCCAACCCTCGAGCCACAATATCGTGAGAGAGAACCGCGCCCGGTCTCGAGGACTCGATGCCGGACGTCAAGACCGCCATGGAAAACCAAAGGACCGAAGACCGATTCATTAACGCCAAGTTCTCCTCTCGGACCCGAAGCGAAGACCGGGTCCCAAGATCTCCGCCGTGAGGCGACAAGACCGTCGACACGAACCAACGCGTGGATGCGTCGAACCGTCCCGACGCCCGATTTCTCGGACGCCAGGCCCGGACGAAGACCGTCAAGATCGCCATCAACGCGAAGTCCTTCTTCCGGATCGACAAGATCTACTCCGATGTTCGAGAACGATCCCGCCGAGACCGAACCCGTCGAACCCTGGACCCTGAGATCGACCCCGAACCCCCCGGAACCCCAAGTTCGTCGAGACCCCCTAATGTGTGAACCTTTTCCCGAGCCCCTATTTTATAAATGCTAAATATAAAACTTGTTGCATATTGAATTGTCATTCTCGCATGCATATTGTCATGTGGTTTGGGGGCCTTATGCCGATTCACCATATAATTAAATATGGGGCCCATATGCGGGCAAATCTAGCCGTATATTGGCCTCATTTAAATTTGTGTAGCGAACCGGTGCGACCTTTTGCCATGTTAAGACAACACTTAAATTGCGGGGTAGATAAATAACATGATGTTGGAGATATGCCCTAGAGGCAATAATAAATGTAGTTATTATTATATCTTTGTGTTTATGATAAATGTTTACATTCATGCTATAATAGTATTAACAAGGAAACATTGATACTTGTGTGTTTTGTAAACTTAATTTGAAGTCCCTAGTATAGCCTCTATACTTCACTAGCTTGTTGGTTGATTAATGATTGTGGTTTCCCTATCATGAACATTGAGATGTTATCAACAACAAGATCATATCGTTAGGAGAATGATATGGTGGACATACTCCTATAGATAAGCGTAGCATAAAGATCAAGTCATTTCATTAGTTCAATTGCTATATGCTTTACGATACATAGTAACCTAATTCCTTCGACCATGAGATCATGCATATCACCTTTAGGATGGATGCTTTGATGACATCAAACACCACACCGTAACGGTGGTTATAAAAGTGGCATTGAGTGTTCGGAAAGTATTGGTTGAGACACATGGATCAAGAGTGGGATTTGTCCATCCACATGACGGATAGATATACTGGGCCCTCGGTGGAATGTCATCCAATTAGCTTGCAAGCATGTGACTTGGTCACAAGGGATCACATATCACGAGCGAGAAAAGAGTACTTATCGGTAACAAGGTTGAACTAGGTATGCAGAGATACAAGCGATCATAACCTTGGGTAAGTAACATATCGTGAGACAAAGGGAAATTGGTATCGTATGTAAGTGGTTCATTCGATCAAAGTAATCGTAGAAATATGTGGAGCCATATGAATTTCCAGATTCCTCTATTGGTTATTGTTCGGAGAAGTGTCTCGATCATGTCGCATAATTCACGAACCGTAGGGAGACACACTTAAGGATTGACGTTGTTTGAGTAGTTATGGTATTATGAGAAAGAGACGAATGTTGTTGAGTCTCGGATGGGATCCGGGATATCACGAGGTGATCCGGGAATGGTCAGGAGAATAAGATTCATATAAGGAAAGTCCGTTTGGAGTTCGGGAATGATTAGGTGTTTTCATCGGGAATGTTCTAGAAGGTTCGGATTGTCCGGCACTCGGGGGAAGGGTACATGAATGTGTCATTGATCATTGAATGATTGCATCATGTACTAAGTGTTATTGCTGTCCCAAATAAAGGATTAAATTGAATCCTAAAGCAGAAAAGTCAAATGTCCGGTTTGAAAGTCAAGCGCCAAAACAAGAACTGGGAAACAAGCAAGAGGAGTTGGAACCAACACGGAGGAGGTAGGACTCCTCGGCGGCCTTGACCAAGGCCGACTTGGGAGGGACTCCTCCTCCCTGGCCAGGACCTCCCTCCCATAAAAGGAGGCGGGGCTCCTCCATAGGCGCTTTACTTTCTACTCTAGATCTCGGTTTAGAGCTGTTTTGGTTTAGAGCTTCTAATTGCTTTAGCCAACAGTTTAGAGCCTTCTAATTGGTTTAGAGCCCTCTAATTGGTGTGTCTAATTACTAGGCCACTAATCCTCTCTCTCATAAGCTCCACCATACTGCACCGGCTTAAGGCGAAGCCTGGATCTCCCTCTACTTAGGTACCACGCCGTTGTCTTCTTAGGAATCGCGAGAGAGTGCTACAACCTCCATTTCTTTGGAACAAGGAGAGGAAGGTCTTCGTCAGTACCGAACGTGTGACCGACGGGGGCGCTAACGGAGCGTGGCTGGAAGGATCGTCTACGATCTTGAGATCGGGAAGAATCGACTACATCACCCACGAGAATCCGCTCGTTAACCACTTTGGAATCTTCTAGGGTGAGTTCCTCCATCGACTCGTTGCTACAATCTAGTAGATAGATCTTGGCTTGTTTGTTTGTATGCGATAGAAAATTTTTGTTTTCCATGCTACGAACCCCTCTGATCAGTATCGAGCCGTGTCTATATGTAGATCTGTTGCCTGAGTAGAACACAATGGTCATTGTGGGCGTTGATGCTTTATTGTAGATTGCTTTTGTGTACTTTGCATCTTGCGGTATGTTGGGATGAAGCGGCCGGGCTAACCTTACATGACATCGTTCATGAGACTTGCTCCACGCTTGACATGTAACTTGTATTGCATAAGTGGCTTTGCGGGTGCATGTTTCTCCTAGCATAGTTAAGATCCAATTTACAACGGGTGATCAACAATGCTAGTATCAATGTTGTGGTTCTTGTTCGTAAGTTAGAGCGACACTTATTGAAAGCCCCAAACCACGTAAAATATGCAAAGAAAGTAGAAGCGTCTAACTTTGTTTTGCGGGGTGTCTGATGATGTGATATGGCCATGATTGTGATTATATTCGATGTATGCAATGTTCCTTATTGTAAGTCGACAACGGCGAGAATATGGTTGTCTTTAATTTATGTTAAGACTGCGTGTCTATTCAAAGTAGTTGTAATAGTTGAAGCGGTGGGCGACAACCATGGAGAAGCGTCATTGACCTTGATGCAATGCGGTGATGATGGAGATCATGTTCGTGCTTGAAGATGGAGATCGAAGGCACGAAGAAGAAAACCATATCATATCACATATATATTGAATTGCATGTGATGTTAATCCTTTATGCATCTTGTATTGCTTAGTAGGCAGCGGTAGCATTATAAGATGATCCCTCATGCACATCAATTTCAAATCATAAAGTGTTCACCCTTAGTTAGCACCGTTGCTAAAGCTTGTTGTTTGAAGCACCTCGTGATGATCGGGTGTTCTAGATTACGCAAGTGTATACAAGCGTGAGCAAGCCATTTGCTCATGCGAAACTAAGGTTTGATCTTGACGAGCCTAGCATGTATGGACATGGTCTCGGAACACGGATCACCGAAAGGTAAAGCATGAGTCATATAGTAGATATGATGAACATGACGATTGTTCGCCATTGAAACTATGTCAACTCTCGTGATGATCGGTGTTGATATAGTGGATTTGGTTCATGTGATCACTAAAACAATGTGAGGGATATTGTTTTGGTGGGAGTTCACCTAGTTTAATTTCATTAATTAATTTGAACTCAATTTGTCATAAACTTAGTCTAAACTATTGCAAATATGTTGTAGATCAATGGCAGCCTACCATCAATTTTAATGCGTTCCTAGAGAAAGAAAAGTTGAAAAACAATGGAAGCAACTTCGGATTGGTTCCATAATTTGAGGATTGTCCTCACATTTGGTAATTTGACCTATGTCTTTGGATGCACATTGGGTGACCCACTGCGATGCTTCCGATGAAGTAAAGAATGTTTACCTCGCTCGGAAGAATCGGTACTCCATAGTTCGGTGTGCTATCTTGTATGGTTTAGAATCGGAGCTTGAAAAGGTTTGAAGAGTCGACCCACATGATATTGTCGAGGATCTCAAATTAATTTTTGAGACTCATGCGGCAATTGAAAGCTATGAGGCTTCTGAAAAGTTCTTTAACTGCAAGATGGAAGAAGGCAGCTCCGTCAGTGAGCATGTGCTTAAGATGTCTTGGCACGCAAATAAACTTCAAAGCTTGGGTATAGTGATTCCTAATGCTTTGGGGATTTACCGTGTCCTACAATCACTACCACCAAGTTACAAGAACTTTGTGATGAACTACAACATGCGAACATGAACAAGGCGTTGCGAACTCTTTGCCATGTTGAAATCTGCGAAGTGGAGATCAAGAAAGAGCACCAAGTGTTGTTGGTCAATAAGACCACCAAATTCAAGAAAGGCAAGTCTAAGCAAAGGGACACTTCAAGAAGGGTGGTAAGAAAGCTACCACGCCACGAAGAAGACCAAGGCTGGACCTAAGCACTGGCCGAGTGCTTTTTTGCAAGGGAGAAGGTCCTTTGGGCGGAATTGCCCAAAGTACTTGGCGGATCTGAAGCGGCAACATCAAGAAGAAAGGTATATCGATATACATGTTATTGATGTGTATCTCACTAGTACTCGTAGTAGTGCACGGGTATTTAATCTTGGTTCGGTTGCTCATATTTGTAACTCGAAGCGGTCTTTGCGAATAAGCGGAAGCTAGCGAGGCGAGGTGACGATGCGGCGTGGGAAGCGGATCAAAGGTTGATGTGATCGCGGTCGACACTACCTCTTCATCTACCATCGGGATTAGTTTTATACTTAAATAATTGTTATTTAGTGCTGCGTTGAGCATGAACATTATCTCGGGATCTTGTTTATTGCGAGGCGGTTACTATTTAAGTCGAGAATAATGGTTGTTCGATTTATATGAGTAATATGTTTTACGCACATGCACCTTTGATAGATGGTCTATTCTTATTGAATCTCGATGGTGGAAATACACATATCAACAACATTGAGGCTAAGCGTTTGAAATCAGCGATAATTCGACCTATATGTGCTTTGTCGTCTTGGTCACATCGGAGTGAAGCGTATGAAGAAACTCCATTCCTATGGACTTCTTGAATCACTTGATTTTGAATCACTTGAAAGATGCGAAGCATGTCGATGGGAAAAATGACTAAGACTCCATTTTACGGTATGATGGAGCGAGCTACGGACTTATTGGAAATCATACATACCGATGTGTGTGGTCCAATGAGTGTAGCATCATGTGATGGTTATCGTTATGTTCTTACCTTCACGGATGACTTGAGTAGATATGGGTATATCTATTTCATGAAACACAAGTCCGAAACTTTCGAGAAGTTTAAGGAGTTTCAAAGTGAGGTAGAGAATCAACGTAATAAGAAGATTAAATTTCTACGTTACGATCGTGGAGGTGAATATCTAAGTTCTGAGTTTGGCGAGCATTTAAAGAAGTGCGGAATACTTTCACAATTGACACCGGGAACACCACAGCGAAATGGTGTGTCGAACGTCGTGTCGAACTCTCTTAGATATGGTTCGTTCTATGATGTCACTTACAGATTACGCTATCATTTTGGGGTTATGCATTAGAAAGCCGCATTCACTTTAAATAGGGCACCGTCTAAATCCGTTGAAACGACACCGTATGAATTATGGTTTGGGAAGAAACCTAAATTGTCGTTCCTTAAAGTTTGGGGATCTGAAGCCTATGTAAAGAAGTTACTGTAGGACAAGCTTGAACCCAAAGCGGAAAAATCGTCTTCATAGGATACGAAGGAAACTATTGGGTATACCTTCTATCATAGATCCGAAGGCAAAACATTCGTTGCTAAGAATGGATCCTTTCTAGAAGGAATTTCTCTCGAAAGAAGTATTTGGAAGGAAAGTAGAACTTGGCGAGGTTGTTGAACCTTCTCTCGAAATTGCGAGTAGCCTTGACACGGAAGAAGTTCTGTGGTGCTGCACCAATAAGGAGGAAGCTAATGATGATGATCATGAAACTTGGTTGAAGTTGCTCTGAGCCTCGGAGATCAGAGAACTCGTACCACTCCAGTTGGTATGATTCCGTTATGAATGTCATGGTGGTGGACAACACCGATGACCCGAGACATATGAGGAAGCGATGATGAGCCAGATTCCAATAAATGGCAAGAAGCCATGAAATCCGAGATTGGATCCATGTACGAAAACCAAGTATGGACTTTGGTAGACTTCTGGATGGCGGGAAGGCTGTCGAGAACAAATGGATTTTCAAGAAGAAAGCAGATCTTGATGGTAATGTTCTGTCTATAAAGCTCGACTTGTCGCAAAGGGTTTCGACAAATTCAAGGAGTTGACTACGATGAGACTTTCTCACGATGTGAAGCTAAAGTCTGTGAGGATTATGTTAGCAATCGCTGCATATTATGATTATGAGATATGGCAGATGGATGTCAAAACAGCATTCCTCAATGGAGACATTGATGAAGAGTTGTATATGATGCAACCCAAAGGTTTTGTCGATCCTATAGATGCTAACAAGGTATGCAAACTTCAGCGGTCCATCTATGGATTGAAGCAAGCATCGAAGTTGGAATCAACGTTTTGATAAGGTAATCAAAGTTTTGGTTTTATACAAACTTATGGAGAAGCTTGTATTTACAAGAAAGTGAGTGGGAGCTCTGTAGCATTCTTAATACTGTATGTGGATGACATATTGTTGATTGGGAATGATGTAGACCTTCTTAATAGTGTCAAGGAATATTTGAATAATAGTTTTTCAATGAAGGATCTTGGCGAGCGACTTACATATTAGGCATAAAGATTTATAGAGATAGATCGAAACGCCAAATATCATTGTCACAAAGTACATATTTGGACAAAGTTCTAAAGAGATTTGGAATGGAAGAAAGCAAGAAAGGGTTCTTGCCCATGTTGCCCAATACAACCTTGAGTAAAACTCAAAGTCCGACATCGGAAGATAGAGAAAGGATGAGTAAGACTCCTATGCCTCGACCATAGGATCTCTAATGTATGCCATGCTATGTACTAGACCCGACATTGCATATCTTTGTTAGTTTAACTAGCAGATATCAAAGTGATCCAGAGTGGATCATTGGACAATGATCAAAAACATCCTTAAGTACTTGAGAAGAACTAAGGATATGGTTCTTTCTTATGGAGGTGATGAGCATTTCGTTGTTAATGGTTACACCGATGCTAGTTGGAACACCGATCCGGATGATTCTAAATCACAATCGGATCGTATTTATTTTGAATGGTGCGGCGGTTAGGAGGAGTGCAAAGCAAAGCGTTGTGGCGAGATCTTCAACTGAATCGGAATACATGGCTGCCGGAGGCTTCACAAGAAGCGATATGGATGAAGGAGTTCATTACGAGCTGGGTGTGGTTCCAAGTCTTGTTGGACCCAATGTCTATCTCTTGTGATAACATGGGCGCCATAGCCAATGCGCAGAACCAAGGTCACACAAGAAGGAAGCATATCAAGCTGCGTTTTCACGCTATTCGAGAACATATCCGGGATGGGGATATAAAGATTTGCAAAGTACACACAGATCTGAATGTGGCGGATCCGTTGACTAAACCTCTCCAGGGCAAAACATGACCAACACCAAAGCGCCATGGGTGTTGGTATATTACCATGTAATCTAGATTAGATGACTCTAGTGCAAGTGGGAGGCTGTTGGAGATATGCCCTAGAGGCAATAATAAATGTAGTTATTATTATATCTTTGTGTTTATGATAAATGTTTACATTCATGCTATAATAGTATTAACAAGGAAACATTGATACTTGTGTGTTTTGTAAACTTAATTTGAAGTCCCTAGTATAGCCTCTATACTTCACTAGCTTGTTGGTTGATTAATGATTGTGGTTTCCCTATCATGAACATTGAGATGTTATCAACAACAAGATCATATCGTTAGGAGAATGATATGGTGGACATACTCCTATAGATAAGCGTAGCATAAAGATCAAGTCATTTCATTAGTTCAATTGCTATATGCTTTACGATACATAGTAACCTAATTCCTTGACCATGAGATCATGCATATCACCTTTCTGGGATGGATGCTTTGATGACATCAAACACCACACCGTAATGTGGTGGTTATAAAAGTGGCATTGAGTGTTCGGAAAGTATTGGTTGAGACACATGGATCAAGAGTGGGATTTGTCCATCCACATGACGGATAGATATACTCTGGGCCCTCTCGGTGGAATGTCATCCAATTAGCTTGCAAGCATGTGACTTGGTCACAAGGGATCACATATCAGGAGCGAGAAAGAGTACTTATCAAGTAACAAGGTTGAACTAGGTATGCGGAGATCCGACGATCATAACCTTGGGTAAGTAACATATCGTGAGACAAAGGGAAATTGGTATCGTATGTAAGTGGTTCATTCGATGCAAAGTAATCGTAGAAATATGTAGGAGCCATATGAATTTCCAGATTCCTCTATTGGTTATTGTTGGAGAAGTGTCTCGATCATGTCGCATAATTCACGAACCGTGAGGAGACACACTTAAGGATTGACGTTGTTTGAGTAGTTATGGTATTATGAGAAAGAGACCGAATGTTGTTGAGTCTCGGATGGGATCCGGGATATCACGAGGTGATCCGGAATGGTCGGAGAATAAGATTCATATAAGGAAAGTCCGTTTGAGTTCGGGAATGATTAGGTGTTTTCATCGGGAATGTTCTAGAAGGTTCGGATTGTCCGGCACTCGGGAAGGGTACATGAATGTGTCATTGATCATTGAATGATTGCATCATGTACTAAGTGTTATGCTGTCCCAAATAAAGGATTAAATTGAATCCTAAAACAGAAAAGTCAAATGTCCGATTTGAAAGTCAAGCGCCAAAACAAGCTGTGGGAAACAAGCAAGAGGAGTTGGAACCAACTTTGGAGGAGGTAGGACTCCTCGGGCGGCCCAGCCAAGGCCGACTTGGGGAGGACTCCTCCTCCCTGGCCAGGACCTCCCTCCCATAAAGGAGGCAGGGCTCCTCCATAGACTTACTTTCTACTCTAGATCTCGGTTTAGAGCTTTTGGTTTAGAGCTTCTAATTGCTTTAGCCACAGTTTAGAGCCTTCTAATTGGTTTAGAGCCCTCTAATTGGTGTGTCTAATTACTAGGCCACTAATCCTCTCTCTCATAAGCTCCACCATACTACGCCGGCTTAAGCGAAGCCTGCGGATCTCCCTCTACTTAGGTACCACGCCGTTGTCTGGGAATCGCGAGAGAGTGCTACAACCTCCATTTCTTTGGAACAAGGGAGAGGAAGGTCTTCGTCGAGTCGAGCGTGTGACCATTGAGCGCTGCTGGGAGCGATGGCCGGAAGGATCGTCTACGATCTTGAGATCGGGAAGAGTACGACTACATCACCCACGAGAATCCGCTCTCGTTAACCACTTTGGAATCTTCTAGGGTGAGTTCCTCCATCGACTCGTTGCTACAATCTAGTAGATAGATCTTGGCTTGTTTGTTTGTATGCGATAGAAAATTTTTGTTTTCCATGCTACGAACCCCTACACATGAACCACCTAATTAATTGTCGGAACCCCGGTTCCGCTTAATATGACCTAATTGCATCGCATCTTTGCCATGTCATACATCATACATGCATCATGCCCGATCTTTTGCCGTAGTATTAAATATTGCATCCGGTGTTTCTTCTAGTGTTTTGCTTCTTCGCGGATAAGGCCGTTGAGTTGATGTGAGCTTCTCCCCGCTCTTCGGTTGAACCTTCGACAATGTTTTCAGGCGAGCATCTCCCCCTTTCTACCTATCTTACTTTTATAGTATTTATTCCCTCCTGTTGATATATTGCTATCTGTGTTGCGATACTCTAGTTTTCGTATCCGTGATATCCCTTGCAGCCCTATATTGCCTTGGACACATCCTATTACCTGTGGTTTGGTAGCTAGTTGGACCTGCGCGTCGTAGTCGCTTTCTCAAGTGCTGTTGCGTGTCGTCATGTACCACAGATGTTGGAGTGCTGCCATATGCTTTATGTTGGAGATGATCTCGGCTTTACTTTTCGTTCACTTTAATTACTGTATAACAACAAAAATTGAAGTAGGTAAGCAGAGGCATCGGTGGGTGTTAGATAATATTTGGTTTCCGACCGCCCACTTGTGTCCCGTGGGACCCGAGTTCTTAACACTTAGAGATCGAGCGCTAACCACATTGGGAGATATGGGCCCCATTGATTAGTACCTGATTTCAAAGTATTGTCTTGGGGCCAAACTAGTTTGAGGTTTTATTTACTATCTGTACTTATGCCATGCTTTCTTGCTTTATTTACGATTGTGCGAGGAGCACCTTTGTCTTTAGGTAAGCGGAGTGTTTTAGCTGTCAGTCCAGTTTTGGGATTTCTTTGTCGTTGCACCGTCATCGCAAACCGAGTCCGTCTCGAGACCGCCGACTTTGCGCTATGGTAGACTTAGTGGGTGGCCCCGTGCTTGCTTTGGGTGCAGGAGCGTCATGACTTAGGCCCCCGACATACCGATGGGTGTATGTTAACGATCCGCAAAAGGGTCAAGTGCTTGTGGATACTTTGGTGCACCCCTCTGAGGTTAAATCTTTTCGAAGCCGTGTCATGTTACGGACGACTTGGAGCACAATGCTTGATCATAGACAACTATAACTAAAGTTTACTGTTATAATTTGACTTGTATCCGATATGACTAGTAATCAGCTTCACTACAACGGAATGGCTAAATAAAAGTACCAACAACTGCTGGGTTTTGGGGTTATCTCATGCTAATTGTATCTGACTAGTAAGTGTTGCAACTATCACGGAATGGTCAACTAAAAGTGCCCACTGCTTACTTTATCAGGATGAATATCTAAACCTGACTAGTAATTGCTACAACGATAACTGAATAAATAAAACTGCCAACTGTGTGAGTTCCTCGGTTGACTTCCTCGTGTGGTCTCGAGGGGGAATACCAGGATGGGATTGTTTGGTGTTAGTATCAGGCTGGATCTAGATAGGTCTTTCTTTCCCCTCTCTGATAGCCTCCAGTTATATCGAGTCTCTATAGGTTGTTTAGTGCTTGCTGCCGCTGCCGCTTCAGTCCACCATACCTATGTAGGCGAGGACCGCCGAATTCTAGCCTCGCCGTGTCTTGGCCTCGATCGACCTCCTCTTTTCCTTTGCCCTTTGTCGGCACCCTTTTGTTTAAGCAGGTTTTGGGATCGACGCCGTTAGCAGGTTACCCTTGGCTTGGCACAGGCGGGGTTATGGACGCCATTGGTTATTCTTGAGGCTCTTAGCCCCATTTGCATCTTGTCCGTAGTCGGACGCCCCATCTTTTCAAGGTGATTTGGATCTTTGTACCGTATATCTGTATTCTTGACTCATGGAGTCGTGTTGTATATATATTTGTTCTGTGGTTCCCATCGAGGACTGTTGTGTAATGTTATTACTTCGTTTTCCACCCGCACGAAAGTGCCTGGTGGGCACCTTTGAATCGTTTCTATGCAGGTTTGGCGGGTTTCGCTAAAACTTGCATAGGGTCGATTCTGAGGGTGTTACAGCTCTCCTCTACACACTGCCGTATGTAGTGATACTTCGTATCAATGTGCTTACTCCTGTCATGCTGCACCGGATTCTTGCACAATGAAATTGCAGACTTGTTGTCAATATTGAGCACCACTTGTTCCGCCTCCCGATTGGTGAGATCACCAAGTAGACTTCTTAGCCACACACCTTGACACGCTGGTTGCAGCCGCAATATACTCCGCTTCACAGGATGACTGTGCCACCACCTTTTGCTTTTGTGATAGCCAACTTACTATGCTTCTTCCCAAGAAATATGCCACGCCCGAGGTACTCTTACGGTCGTCAATATCTCCTGCCATGTCGCTATCACTGTAGCCAAGTAGCTTCACCTCCTCCTTCTCTTTCGAGTAGACAATACCAAAGTTTGTAGTACCTTTGATATACCTGAGTATATGCTTCACGGCTGTCCAATGCTCCATTGTAGGTGCTTCCATGAAGTGACTCACATAGCCAACGGAATAGGCCAAGTCCGGTCTAGTGTTGATGAGATACCTCAAACTTCCGACCACACTCCTATACTCCGTTGCATCAACCGCATGTGCTTCACTCCTTTTGCTCAGTTTAAGACGAGGTTCCATCGGAACATGAGTTGGATTGCATTCTTCCATGCCACACTTCTCGAGTATCTTCTTTGCATATGCCTCTTGGCATAGGGTGATCTCACCCAGCTTTTGATGTACCTCGGTCCCAAGGTAGTAGCTCAATAAGCCTAGATCACTCATCTTGAATAACTCCTTCATCTGTAGCTTGAACTTTGCAATCTCCTTCTCATCCGCTCCTGTTATCAATAGATCATCAACATAGATGGCAACTAGTAGATGATCCCTTCCTTTACCTCGCTTATACATCGCATGCTCCAGTGGGCTCTTCTCGAATCCGAGAGAGATCAATGTATAATCAAGCTTGATGTTCCACGCCCGAGGGGCTTGCAGTCTGCATAACGCCTTGTGTAGCTTCAAAACCTTGTGTTCTTCTCCCTGTTTGATGTATCCCGGTGGTTGCTTCACATAAACTTCTTCTTCTAACTCCCCATTCAAAAACGCGGATTTCACATCCATGTGATGCAATTTCCAAGATTCTTGAGCTGCGAGAGCGATAAGTAATCTCACCGATTCCATCCTTGCAACTGGAGCAAACACTTCTTAGAAATCCACACCTTGCTCTTGCACGTATCCCTTGGCCACTAGTCGAGCTTTGTGTTTCACCAACTTCCCCTCGGCATCCTTCTTGATCTTGTACACCCACTTGAGCCCTATGGCCTTGTGATTGTTGGGTAGATCGACAAGATCCCATGTATCGTTGTCGCGGATCGACCCCAACTCCTCATCCATAGCCCGACGCCAACACTCCTCTGTATTAGCGTCCTCGAATTTCGTCGGCTCCTCGGTGAGTAAACACCGACCTTGTCCTCTCCCTCTCACACGCGTTGTACGAAGGGTCTCTGGCGGATACAACTCCAGTACACTTCGGAATTTTTCTGGAGTAGGTGGCCGTCTCCTTTCTTCTCGTGCACTTGGAGGAGACGTGGAAGCTGACGTAGTACTTGTTTCAGCGTCTACTGAATTTCCTGCAGTTTCGCCGGTATCGCATGTTGGCGACGTGACATCGCCCCAGGCCCACTTCGATCGCCTAGTCCCTCACGGGAGTGTGCGGTGATGGGCCACTTGCGCCAGGCTCTCGTCCGCGTGGGATCGGATGGCGACGCCGAGCCTCTAGGTGCAGCGTGAGCTGCCGTCGGACTCCCCGGAGATACCTCTCAGCGTAACGTTGCCGCTGCTCACTTTCGGACTTCCATATTCGAACCAGCGCCTAAATCCAGAACGCCACGACGCCGCTTCTTGATCATCTGCATGAATCATCAGAGACTACAAAGAAATATTTCATCAGAAATTGATTGTACCGGTTCCACAGAGCCCCAATTCCATGATTTCTCCTCCTCGAAGACGACGTCGCGTGTCACCACCACCTGTTTTTTCACTGGATTGTACGCGCGATACGCCTTCGAACCGTATTCATAGCCGATCATGACCATTGGAGTACTTCGATCTGCCAACTTGCTAGTATGCCCGGTCACCGTCTTCACGCGCCCACGCACCAAAAGTGCGAAGATGATCAACCGAGGGCTTGCGCCTGCACCATGCTTCATATGGTGTCATACCAACTACACTCTTAGTTGGCGCCTGCTCGACAAATAGACATTTGTACTAACGCCTCACCCCAAAACCTGCCGGCATGCCTTTGCTCTTCATCATGTCTGCGTGCCATGGCCACCACGGTTTGGTTCCTTCTTTCCACAACACCGTTTTGCTGCGGTGAATATGGTGGTGAGATACCGCGGATCCCATGAGCTTCAAACTCCTTGAATTCATTGGATTTGAACTCCCCACCCGATCGATGCGGAGAGCCTTCAACTTTGCCTCAGACTCCACCTCGGCTGCCATCTTCACAATCGAACGCTTGAAGCTTGATCCTTACTCTTCAAGAGCACAACCCACATGTATCTCATGAAGTCGCCGATGATGAGCAAAAGTACTTGTTCCCAAGGGTCGCCGGAGTGATTGGTCCGCATAAGTCTCCATGCACCAACTCAAGAACCTTACTTGCTCGATATTGTCCCTCCCTTGGAAACGGGGCTCGCCTTTGCTTTCCAATGAGACAACCGTCACACACCTGCTCAACATGATCAACACACGGTAAGCCACGTACCATCTCCTTCTGTCCAACTTGTCGTAGAGCTTGGAAATTTAGATGTCCGTAGCGTGCATGCCACTTCCACGCCGAGTCTTCCATGCTTGTCATCAAACATACTGGATCCGCCCGATTGAGATTGAGAATGTAGAGTCTATTCTTCGACCTCTCCACCTTCATGATGAGCTGCCTTTGGCGGTCATATCCCCACATGAAATCGTCCTCCAACACGATCTTGCATCCACGCTCCGCGAGCTGACCAAGACTGATAATGTTGGTCTTAAGCTTGGGAATATAGTACACGTCATTGAGTACCTGTAGGGGTTCGTAGCATGGAAAACAAAAAATTTCTACCGCATGCACACAAACAAGCCAAGATCTATCTACTAGATTGTAGCAACGAGTCGATAGAGGAACTTACCCTCGAAGATTCCAAAGCGGTTAACGAGAGCAGATTATCGTGGGTGATGTAGTCGTACACTTGCCGATCTCAAGATCGCAGAGCGATCCTTCGGCGCTGCTCCTAGAAGCCTCCCGTCGGTCACACATCGCTCGATTGACGAAGACCTTCCTCTCCCTTGTTCCAAAGAAATGGAGGTTGTAGCACTCTTCGCGATTCCGCAAGACGACGTGGTACCGGAATTAGAGGGAGATCTCGCAGGCTTTGCCTTAAGCGGCGAGTATGGTGGACTATGAGAGAGCCTTGGTGATCTAGGGTTTAGACACACCAATTAGAAGGGGCTAAACCGGCTAGGCAATTAGAAGCTCTAACTTTCGGCTTGGGAGACATGCCTAGGTCAGTGGCTAGGGTTTAGGTTTAGAGGAGGCAACTTGTGTGTGCTAGGGAGGAGCCCCTCCTTATATAGGTGGAGGGCGGCCGACCAAGGGAGGGAGTGGAGTCCCTCCAACTCGGCTTGGGTGGCGCGGCTTGGAGGAGGGACTCCTCCCCAACTCAGTTTCACCTTCCTCCTCTTTTCCACTTTCCAAATTTAGCCGTTTGACTTTTCAATTTAGCTATTTGACTTTTCAAACTAGGATTTGAATTAATCCTTTATTTGGAACAGCGATGACACTTAGTACATGATGCAATCATTCCAACTTGCAATGACACATTCATGTACCCTTCCTCCGGAGTCTTGGGACATTAGGAACCTTCTAGAACATTCGATGTAAACACGAATCATTCTCCAACCGAAACAGGACTTTCCGTATATGAATCTTATTCTCGGACCATTCCGGATCTCCTCGTGATATCCGGATCCCATCCGAGACTCAACAACATTCGGTCTCTTTCTCATCATACCATAACTACTCAAACAACGTCGAATCCTTAAGTGTGTCTCCCTACGGTTCGTGAATTATGCGGACATGATCGAGACACTTCTCGAACAATAACCAATAGAGGAATCTGGAAATTCATATGGCTCTACATATTTCTCGATTACTTTACGATCGAATGAACCACTTACATACGATACCAATTTCCCTTTGTCTCACGATAGTTTACTTATCCGAGGTTATGATCGTCGGTATCTCTGCATACCTAGTTCAACCTCGTTACTGATAAGTACTCTTTTCTCGTTCCCGTGATATGTGATCCCTTGTGAGCCAGTCACATGCTTGCAAGCTAATTGGATGACATTTCAACGAGAGGGCCCAGAGTATATCTATCTGTCATATGGATGGACAAATCCCACTCTTGATCCATGTGCCTCAACACATACTTTCCGAATACTCAATGCCACCTTTATAGCGACCCAGTTACGGTGTGGTGTTTGATGTCATCAAAGCATCCTTCCGGTGATGGTTATTAGCATGATCTCATGGTCGAAGGAATTAGGTTACTATGTATCAGAAAGCATATAGCAATTGAACTATTAAAATGACTTGATCTTTATGCTACGCTTATCTATAGGAGTATGTCCATCACATCATTCTACTAATGATATGACCCTGTTGTTGATAACATCTCTATGTTCATGATCAGGAAACCATGATCATATATTAACCAACAAGCTAGTTTAACAAGAGGATTTACTAGGGACTCTTTTATGTTTACAAATCACACAAGTATTAATGTTTCCGTTTAATACAATTATAGCATGGTATGTAAACATTTATCATAAGTATGAAGATATGATAAAAACCACTTTATTATTGCCTCTTGGGCATATCTCCAACAGTCTCCCACTTGCACTAGAGTCAATAATCTAGTTTCAAACCTTTGTGTATCAACACCTATGGCTTTCCGGTGTTGTATGTACACGATTGCTAGTGGTCAACTAATCTCCGGATCTGACACTTCCAGGTCCGTGTGTAATTGCATGTATTTGCGTCTCTACGCATCACTCATTCTCTAATGAGATGGCTTTGTATAAATTTGGTCCTTTGGTGAGACCTTTAGTTCTTTAGGGTTAAAACATGTTGATAATATTGTCGCACAATATCTTCATAGTATTATCCCATTGTGAACTACACCTAGTTTGATAACAAACTTGACACAAATGCCCTCTTTAGTTGCTATAGTAGCAGATCATATACTTAGCCTTTTGTTGTAGTATCTGTCACAATGTCTTAACTTTGGAACTCATCCAAATCCATTATGGAACTCACTTTCCATTATATTGTGCCACCCTTGGTTTAGATTGAGATAAACTTAATTTGTACTTTGTGACAAAACTAGTATCAATGTAGTACTTTTACAATGAACTAACCATCTATTTGTCACTTCTACAAATAATATACTCTTAGTTCTTCCAAAAGATCATAAGAATATCCTTACTATTGTCCAATGATCATCTTATGAATTATTCTGGTATATGCTCACAACATTTAGAGCATAGGACATATCTGGATTTGTACATATCACAGTATGATTGATATAAATACTCTTTGTGATTTCATACATCAAGTATCAATCTATACTTGAATCTTATTTTCACTTACCAAGTGTCAATACACTTGAATATATCATCAATATTGAATTCATTCAATCATTTCTGTGCGACAAGAACCTTTCTTGTAGTTTCTATATTGAACTCATTCAATATCTCATCTATGTACTTCTGGCACAACCATATTGGCGTCTATTGATGCCAATTATTTGGGTTTTGCCTAAGTCTTTCATCGAGATGAAATTCTTATCCTGTGTTAATCAAAAGATACATCACTTCCAATCAACAATATGTCTTCTGCATAATGTATTAGAAATATGTCTTAGCGCTCCCACTTAATTTCTTTCAAATACAAGCATCTTCAATGTATCCGACGAATTTAAACTCCTTTAACAGTTTCATCATAGTGAAGATTCCAACTCCGCAATGCTTACTTCAACCATTGAAGTTTGCATATGCATTTAGCATCCTTTGAATTAACAAAAACCCTTTGGACCGTGTCATGCACACGTCCTAGGTAACCCTTCTATTAGAAGAACTTGTTTTTGTTTATCCAACACATAACAAAATTATATGTCGTGGTTGCTACATTAATCCGTCTAGACTAAATATCGCTATGAAAGATCAAATCTTGTCATAGTCAACCCTTGAACATTGTTGTGAACTCTTTTCCCAACATATCGACCATTTCATAGATGCGAAACATCCATGTCTATTTCTTTATAGATCCAAACACAAATGTAAGGTCTTACACCTTTCTCGAGGGTCTTTTAAGTTCAAAACTTGATTTCTCGTGTATGGAACTATCACGGATTTTATGGCTTCAAGCCATTTGACGGAGTCAGGGCTCATCATCGCTTCTTTGCATGTAGTCGGATCATTATTGCCAAATAATGATTTAACTCTCAAATCTTGGTATTTGATTGTTTACCCGACCTACTTGTTTCAATAGAAACTTTGACCTTTGTAACCACAACCTTTGAGGCACGTGAGCCATGAGCATTGTTGCTGCCTCCGGAACACTTTTCGGCGCTGCGCAACTCTGCACATATAGCTAAGGTTCTTTTAACCTTATCAAAGTTCTATTGTCCTCCCACTTAACTTTTCACGAAAAATTCCTTCTCAAAGAAACTTGACGTTCTAAGCGACAAACACTTTTGTCTCCGGTGTTTATGGAGGAATACTTAACAGTTATTCGAAATAACATACAAAGACAGGTTCATCCGACTTTGGTTGCAAACATCCTTTTTATGCATAGCATACCAATGTTTAAGAAAGGACAACTTGGGTTTTATCCCAAACCATAACTTTATATGGTGTCATTTCAGCGGATTATGATGGAGCTCTTTTCGATTGGAAGCGGTAATCTCTAAAGCTTTTAATCTTTAAAATACAATGGCAGTTTATGAATTACACCTTGATCTTACCATGTCAAACAAGGTTTAATTACATATCTCGAACGCTCCATACTCTTATGGTGTTTGAAAATGCAAATCCAGAACGATTCCTTAAATCTTAGGTATTATGCTAAACTTGTAACTCAAATATCTTCCTTTATGATCTTATCATAAACTATTTATATTCTTGTTACAATGATTTTGCACTTCATCTTGAAAATCTTTGAACTTTTCAAATATTTCACACTTCATCCTTATTAAGTAAATATTCATATATTCACTCAAATTTTCGGAGAAAGCATATGAAGTTGAAATCCATCGCTCTTGACTACACATAATGGATTTATACAACAATATGTACAAGTTCCAATAAGCTAGTCATTCGTTCCTTTTGGCCTATGAGCGAAGTTTTAATTATCTCTAGGAAAGTTTCACAAGCGTCATTTGATCAAAATCAAAAGACTCCAAAATTCCATCCACATGGAGTTTCTTCATGTTTTCTTTCCAATATAATTTAAACGGCGATGTCACTTCCTAAGTGATCTTTCAATCAATTTGTCTTTCGACATTTTTAGCACTAGTTTTATGGATGTGATTTCTCCAACAAGATTTGTGAATCATCCATCTTTTATAGATTACGAAAATTATTTGAACAACCCTTTTGTTCTCATAATACCTGATAAAACAAATCTTGAAGGCAAGCTTCGAATAACACAATAACCCTTTATTTGTTCTCGATGAACATCATCACATATTCTTTTGCTAGTTACTTAGGCCATTGTAGTTCATGAATTGTGTTGTTTCGTATGACGATTCACACCAACAAATTCAGTATCAAATAATTAAGAACCACATTGTTTAATAAGCAAAGAATATAGCCATAACATGTATATCATCTATATACTTAAACTGAACAATTCTAGTCTTTTCTTTTCTGCCATATATTTATGAGATTCTCTTTCAGTATTTCCTTTTCTGTTTGAAAGAATCTATCAACATAAATAGTGGAGTCATACATATGACACATAGTCCAAAGCGTGTATAGTTATATACCAATGTCTTTGGACTTGCACTTTGAAGTAGATCACCATTATCAAATGTTTGGTGTTCTTTCAAATTCCTTTCTATAGTAATCTCTTGGTGTAGTAAACATTTTACCTACATCAAATATTCACCCTTATCATGATTAAACTATTTTTAGCTTGTAACGGTGAATTGCGAGTATAATGTTGCTCTCCAAAACCTTTTGGAGGATTAGGACAACTAGTGTCTCCAACCTTTTGCAAATTCTCATCAAATATGAGAACATGACTTTTGTCATATTATACTCTATCATGTTGCAACTAAAACTTTGTTTCAGATATCATAATATCTTCCACACATCATGGTTTCTGAAACAACTCTTTCAGATCCTAGATAACCTTGATATTAAGACAATCCTTTGAATATCAAGAATCATGGAAACAAACATGATACTCATACACTAATTCTTGGAATTGTTACTCTTGTTTTAATACCAATTATTAAACTTTATGGAGTAACCGGAACTTACTGAAAGTTTGCAATAGGGCTTTTAAACTTTAGATTAACACTTCAAAACAATACGATACCAGTTCGTAAAGTAACTAACCAGAATTCTATAGTTCTATCATCTCAATTATAACTAAGCGTAAGGTGGTAAACGGATGCCAATGACTACAACAACTATGCAAATTCACTTTGATTTAATTTATGATAAATAATGTTCAACTTTTAATCATATTGCCATTGAACTCACACTCAAAACAATATTCCTCACATTGTTTTAGTGATCACACGAACCAAATCCACCACATCAAAGCCGATCATCACGAGAGTTGATGTAGCTTCAATGGCGAACAATCATCATGTTCATCATATCTACTATATGACTCATGCTTTACCTTTCGGTGATCTGTGTTCCGAGACCATGTCTGTACATGCTAGGCTCGTCAAGATCAACCTTAGCTTCTGCATGAGCAAATCTGGCTTGCTCACGTTGTATACACTCGCAGAATCTAACACACCCGATCATCACGTGGTGCTTCGAAACAACGAGCTTTAGCAACGGTGCTTACTAAGGATGAACACTTTAAAACTTGAAATTTTGTGCTTGAGGGATCATCTTATAATGCTACCATCGTGAACTAAGCAATACAATATGCATAAAAGGATTAACATCACATGCAATTCATAATATGTGATATGATATGACCTTTCTTCTTGTGCTTCCGATCTCCATCTTCAAGCACGAACATGATCTCCATCATCACCGGCATTGCATCAAGGTCAATGACGCTTCTTCATGGTTGTCGTCCACCAGCTTCAACTATTACAACTACTTTGAATAAACACGCGGGTCTTAACAGAATTTAAAGACAACCATATGGCTCCTGCCGGTTGCCGACTTACAATAATGAACATTGCATACATCATATATAATCACAATCATGGCCATATCACATCACTGCACACCCCTGCAAAACAAAGTTAGACGCCTCTACTTTCTTTGCATATTTTACGTGGTTTGGGGCTTTCAATAAGTGTCGTTCTAACTTATGAACAAGAACCACAACATTGATACTAGTATTGTTAATCACCCGTTGTAAATTGGATCTTAACTATGCTAGGAGAAAGCAGGCACCATAAAGCCACTTATGCAATACAAGTTGCATGTCAAGCATGGAGCAAGTCTCATGAACAATGTCATGTAAGGTTAGCCGGCGCTTCATCCCAACATACCGCAAGATGCAAAGTACACAAGAAGCAATCGACAATAAAAGCATCAACGCCCACAATGACCATTGTGTTCTACTCGTGCAAATAGATCTACATATAGACGGCTCTGATACCCTTTAGGGGGTTCGTAGCATGGAAAACAAAAATTTCTACGCATGCACACAAACAAGCCAAGATCTATCTACTAGATTGTAGCGAGTCGATAGAGGAACTTACCCTCGAAGATTCCAGCGGTTAACGAGCAGATTCTCGTGGGTGATGTAGTCGTACACTTGATCTCAAGATCGTGAGACGATCCTTTTGGCGGCTGCGTTCGGTAGCGCTCCGTAGGTCGTCACGTTCGGTACTGACGAAGACCTTCCTCTCCTTGTTCCGGGCAGCGGAGGTTGTAGCACTCTCCTCGCGATTCCGGCGTGACCTGCGTGGTACCGAAGTAGAGGGAGATCTCGCAGGCTTCGCCTTAAGCGGAGGCAGTATGGTGGACTATGAGAGCCTTGGTGATCTAGGGTTTAGACACACCAATTAGAAGGGCTAAACCGGCTAGGCAATTAGAAGCTCAACTCGGCTTGGGAGACATGCCTAGGCTGTGGCTAGGGTTTAGGTTTAGAGGGAGGCAACTTGTGTGTGCTAGGAGGGAGCCCTGCCCCTCCTTATATAGGTGGAGGGGAGGCGGCCAGGGAGGTGGAGTCCCTCCCAACTCGGCTTGGGTGGCGCCCGGCAGGGAGGAGGACTCCTCCCCAACTCGGTTTCACCTTCCTCCTCTTTCCACTTTCCAAATTTAGCCGTTTGACTTTTCAATTTAGCTATTTGACTTTTCAAACTAGGATTTGAATTAATCCTTTATTTGGAACAGCGATGACACTTAGTACATGATGCAATCATTCCAACTTGCAATGACACATTCATGTACCCTTCCCTCCCGGTCTTGGGACATTAGAACCTTCTAGAACATTCGATGTAAACAGGAATCATTCTCCAACCCCAAACAGGACTTTCCTTATATGAATCTTATTCTCCGGACCATTCGGATCTCCTCGTGATATCCGGATCCCATCCGAGACTCGAACAACATTCGGTCTCTTTCTCATCATACCATAACTACTTAAACAACGTCGAATCCTTAAGTGTGTCTCCCTACGGTTCGTGAATTATGCGGACATGATCGAGACACTTCTCGAACAATAACCAATAGAGGAATCGGAAATTCATATGGCTCCCACATATTTCTCGATTACTTTGCGATCGAATGAACCACTTACATACGATACCAATTTCCCTTTGTCTCACGATAGTTTACTTATCCGAGGTTATGATCGTCGGTATCTCTACATACCTAGTTCAACCTCGTTCTTCGATAAGTACTCTTTTCTCGTTCCCGTGATATGTGACCCCTTGTGAGCCAGTCACATGCTTGCAAGATAATTGGATGACATTTCACCGAGAGGGCCCATAGTATATCTATCCGTCATATGGATGGACAAATCCCACTCTTGATCCATGTGCCTCAACACATACTTTCCGAACACTCAATGCCACCTTTATAGCCACCCAGTTACGGTGTGGTGTTTGATGTCATCAAAGCATCCTTCCGGTGATGGTGATTAGCATGATCTTATGGTCGAAGGAATTAGGTTACTATGTATCAGAAAGCATATAGCAATTGAACTATTAAAATGACTTGATCTTTATGCTACGCTTATCTATAGGAGTATGTCCATCACATCATTCTCCTAATGATATGACCCTGTTGTTAATAACATCTCTATGTTCATGATCAGGAAACCATGATCATATATTAACCAACAAGCTAGTTTAACAAGAGGCTTTACTAGGGACTCTTTTATGTTTATAAATCACACAAGTATTAATGTTTCCGTTTAATACAAATATAGCATGGTATGTAAACATTTATCATAAGTATGAAGATATGATAATAACCACTTTATTATTGCCTCTTGGGCATATCTCCAACAGTACCTTGTGACCTCCATCCTTCAACTAAAACAGGACAGTGCCTCGTCCTGCAATCTCCACCTTCGACCCATCGCCGAATCGAACGGAGCCTCCAACCGTGAGGTCCAACTCATAAAACTGAGCCTTGTCGCCGGTCATGTTGTTGCTAGCGCCTGTGTCGAGGTACCAAACGTCGTGAGCCGTCTGCATCCTCCGCGGGAAGACCTTCTCTTCCACGAGCGTGACGATCTCCGTAGCGGACTCCTGAGGAGTTGATTCCTTGGAGGTCATTAACTCGCAAGCTTCGAGCATGAGCATCATCGGTCCATCATCTCCTTCCTTCGCCATGAGAGCCTTCTCCTTTGAACGGTTAGGACACTCCGATTTGAAGTGCCCGAGCTGATTGCACTTATGGCAGCGAAGATTCTTCTTGTTGAATTTCTTCTTTGGCTTCTTCGGCTTGCTGTCCGACTTCTTCTCCGGGACCGAACCATCGCCACTGCCATATGCCTTATCGCTCCTCTCCTTGGCGACCATTGCCTGCCACTGGGCACGTGTAAGCATGAGGTGCTCATCTTGATTCGCGTCGCCGTAGGTGATCTTCATCCGCTCGTCATGCGCCTTGAACCGTCCAACCAGGTCATCCATCGTGAGGGTGGTGAGATCAACGCATTGCTCGATTGCCGACAGCACAGATATGCACCGCGGCGGCGCCGCGCGAAGGAAACGCATTACGACTGAGATATCTTCCAGCTTCTCACCTTGCGCGCGAATCCGTTAACAATTGTGGCTACCCTCGAGGCAAAAGCGTCCAGCGTCATCTCCTTCCATCTCCAGGTTCTCGTGCTTCTTACGCAAGGTTTGTAGGGTCGCCATGGACGCGCTTCGTGCCCAAGATTCAACGTCTTGAGTGTCTCCCCGCGCCTTTGCAGAATCCTTCGAGATCAGGTGCTGCATCACGTCCGCCGGCACCACGGAGCCGATGGCGTGAGTGCTGTCGGTCCTGCGGTGCCGGCGCTCCTTCTTGAACTCGTCGCCGCCGGGATCGACAGCCTCCCAGATGTCGTTGCCCTCCATGGCCCACTCCATCCGTTTCGCCCACGTCGTGTAGTTGCCGCGATCATACCACGGGTACTGCGACGACACCGATGCACCCGCAGCCGCACCGGAGTACTCGCCTTGCTCCTTGCCCGTCATGACCTCCCGTTACTAGGAGATCCTCCACGAGGCTCTGATACCAATTGTTGGCCCAGCCCCAAACGCCGAGTGCAGTCCGGCGTGACGACGATAAAGTATTCGGCGAGTTCGCGCACGTACGGTACGATCAGCCTAGCTCTTTGAGCTAGCTAACTGATCAAACTCTCAACCCACACGAGGACGTACGGGAAAAACAATATATGGCTACATGGCCCTCTCGGTCCTGTTGTTTGTAATGAATCTCACGGTTGTCTTACAAGGCTAATATATGGGTGTATATATACCCGGCAAGACGCAACATCAATACGAATAGGTGTTAGACTACTAGTCCTACTCGGAACAGACACACGCACACGACACCGTTCCGTGTCCTATCGGGATTATTATTCCTAACACACATGATCTGAAGGTGCTCTCCATCGTTGTATTTGGAGGCCTGGGTATGACTACACTTGCAAGGCAGGTTTATCGCAAGTTAGAGGGGCAGTTTCAGCGTCGAGCTTTTGTTTCCGTTTCCCAGAAACCAAACATGATGAAGATTTTGGGAAATATACTCTCTCAAGCTGGCTATGTAGACCCAAAGGAAACCAACACGGAAATGTGGGACGATGCTGAATTGATCAGTACACTCCAAACATTTCTTACCGACAAGAGGTAAACGAATTCAGAAATAACTTTACTCTAGTTTAATCTATCAGTTTATTTTCTATCAAAGTTCTGTTCTTTTAGCAAGGTAGTATCCGGTAGGCAAAATTCTAGTTTGTTCGTGCAGCCTTTTTGAATTCCATTTACAAGCTTATACCAGATCTTCAAGTAATGCTTTCGATCCTCTGGATGGAAGTCTTAGTTATTATGGAGGAAGGTAATTCATGTCCTAATCCTGTTATTGGATGAAGAGAGATGTCTTCCTATATGAATATTGCTCCCATGATAATTCTGATCATTGCTTGTTGTAAATTCAAAAATTTGCCAACTGCTCTTTGCCTGCTCTGGAACTAAAGTTCCTCAAATGAACGTCTCAGTTCTTGCAACTGCGTAGATACGATTCAGTTTTAAGTGTTAACGTCTCAGTTCTGACTTTTTGTGAAATCGGAAATTTGCCAACTGCTCTTTGCCTGTTCTGGAACTAAACTTCCTCAAATGAACGTCTCAATTCTTGCAAATGCATAGACACGATTCAGTTTTAAGTGTTAACAGCTCTTGATTAGTTGACAGAGCTCACCTGTCATGCATAATCTTGTATAGATTTAGTCCACAAGTACAGACGCACTTTCGAAAGCTTTTTCCCCTGTGTTTTGGCTTTTGAAAATTTACCAACATGAAACTTGATTGATGAGGTACTTTTTGGCATTCTGTCCTGCTGAAGTCCACTCGCAAAAACTGGGGATGCTTTCATGTGCGTTTTACTTTTGCCTGATGTTTAATATGCTTCCCTATTTTCAGGTACTTAATTGTAATTGATGACATATGGGATGAAACTGCATGGAATATTATTAATTGTGCTCTTCCTAAAGACAGGAACAATAGCACAGTAATAACGACTACAAGAATCGATAATGTGGCAAGAGCTTGCTGCTCCAATCACTGTGGTTATATTTATAGGATGAATCCACTAAGCAACCAAGACTCAAGAAGGCTATTTTTCACAAGAATATTTGGTTCAGAGCATTCGTGTCCTCTGTTTTAGGAAAAAGTTTCAGTTAAAATTTTGAAAAGATGTGGCGGTTTGCCACTTGCAATTATTACTATATCTAGCATTTTGGCTTGCCAGCGGAACAAACTGAAGGAGCAATGGGAGAAGATACTGAATTCTTTGGGCTCCAACATGGAACTGAATCCCACCTTGGAAGGAATGAGACAAATACTAAACCTTACCTACACTACATACATCGCACTACAGGAATGGCCAGATGCGCCGATGGCCGCCCGCTACGCCGACGGCCAAACGTCGGGGCCGTCGGCGTAGCACCGCACCAGGCCAGCCCAACTAGCCAACCGTCGGCGTAGTATACACTACACCGACGGTCACCCTCGGCGTAGTGGCGGCCCTTGGTGTAGCAAGCGGACGCGTGACACATGCCGGCCAGCACGGACGGCGCGCTAACGGTGCCGTCGGTTAGGCCGACGGCGACCCTCGGCATATCATACGCCGACGGCCACCCTCGGCGTACCAACAACGTACGCCGACGGTCACCCTCGGCGTAGCCTTCTCTATTTTTCATTTATATTGTATTTGTATCAATTATTTATATTTTTTTTATTAATTGGATAATTTCGTACCCTCTGAATAGCAGTCTACACGTCCACATGAAATGTCGTTGCGAATCTTCTCACACCCCAAGAAATTTCTATATGTTTGTAAGTGTTATTATCGCATGTGGTTCTCAATAGCACTCACCACGACCACATGAAGTGCTAGCATGTGTCCCCCCTTGCATGCATGTGCTCTAACCTAGAGGCGAAGGTTCCGTACCCGTATAAGGGGGGAATCTCCCCGTTTAGGTGAAACCGGGTAGGATAGTGCCCTAACTTGTGAACCAACATGGTTTTACATCACGCTATGACCTAAACAAACACAAAACAAGAGAGAGCTATGTCGTGCTACCTGTCGGAGGCGTCTAGGGGTAGGCGATCAAAGTGTGCACGAGATCGGGGTTTTGGGAGGAAGACCACGAGAACATCGAATCGGATGAGTACTTGCATGTGTCCCTAGCATATGTGTGTGAGTGTGGTGAGAGGTTGGTATAGGTGCTTGTGTCCCCCTCGCATGCATGCGCTCTAACCTAGAGGCGAAGGTTCCGTGCAGTATAAGGGGAATCTCCCGTTTAGGTGAAACCGGTAGGATAGTGCCCCAACTTGTGAACCAACATGGTTTTACATCACCCTATGACCTAAACAAACACAAAACAAGAGAGAGCTACCGGGCTACCCTGTAAGAGGAGCGTCTAGGGGGTAGGCGATCCAGTGCAGAGAGATCGAGTTTCATGGGAGGAAGACCACGAGAACATCGAATGGATGAGAACTTGCATGTGTCCCTAGCATATGTGTGTGAGTGTGGTGAGAGGTTGGTATAGGTGCTTGCATGTGTCCCCCCTCGCATGCATGCGCTCTAACCTAGAGGCGAAGGTTCCAGACCCGTATAAGGGGGGAATCTCCCCGTTTAGGTGAAACCGGGTATAGTGCCCCAACTTGTGAACCAACATGGTTTTACATCACCCTATGACCTAAACAAACACAAAACAAGAGAGAGCTACGCCGGGCTACCCCTGTCAGAGGAACGTCTAGGGGGGTAGACGATCCAAGTGTGCACATAGATCAGGGTTTAGCCGGAGGAAGACCACGAGAACATCGGAATCAGATGAGTACTTGCATGTGTCCCTAGCATATTTGTGTGAGTGTGGTGAGAGGTTGGTATAGGTGCTTGCATGTGTCCCTCCTCGCATGCATGCGATCTAACCTAGAGGCGAAGGTTCCAGACCCGTATAAGGGGGGAATCTCCCCGTTTAGGTGAAACCGGGTAGGATAGTGCCCCAACTTGTGAACCAACATGGTTTTACATCACCGTATGACCTGAACAAACACAAAACAAGAGAGATCTACGCCGGGCTACCTGTCGGGAGGGCGTCTAGGGGGTAGGCGATCAGTGTGCACAGAGATCGGGGTTTCATGGGAGGAAGACCACGAGAACATCGGAATCAGATGAGAACTTGCATGTGTCCCTAGCATATGTGTGTGAGTGTGGTGAGAGGTTGGTATAGGTGCTTGCATGTGTCCCCCCTCGCATGCATGCGCTCTAACCTAGAGGCGAAGGTTCCGTATCCGTATAAGGGGGGAATTTCCTCGTTTAGGTGAAACCGGGTAGGATAGTGCCCCAACTTGTGAACCAACATGGTTTTACATCACCCTATGACCTAAAAAACACAAAATAAGAGAGAGCTACGCCGGGCTACCCCTGTCAGAGGAACGTCTAGGGGGGTAGACGATCCGAGTGTGCACAGAGATCAGGGTTTCGCCGGAGGAAGACCACGAGAACATCGGAATCAGATGAGTAATTGCATGTGTCCCTAGCATATGTGTGTGAGTGTGGTGAGAGGTTTGTATAGGTGCTTGCATGTGTCCCCCTCGCATGCATGCGCTCTAACCTAGGCGAAGGTTAAATGCCGTATAAGGGGAATCTCCCGTTTAGGTGAAACGGGTAGGATAGTGCCCCAACTTGTGAACCAACATGGTTTTAAATCACCCTATGACCTAAACAAACACAAAACAAGAGAGAGCGGGCTACCTGTCGGGAGGAGCGTCTAGGGGGTAGGCGATCCGAGTGTGCAGAGATCGAGGTTTCTTGGGAGGAAGACCACGAGAACATCGGAATCGGATGAGTACTTGCATGTGTCCCTAGCATATGTGTGTGAGTGTGGTGAGAGGTTTGTATAGGTGCTTGCATGTGTCCTCGCATGCATGCGCTCTAACCTAGAGGCGAAGGTTCAGACCGTATAAGGGGAATCTCCCCGTTTAGGTGAAACCGGGTAGGATAGTGCCCCAACTTGTGAACCAACATGGTTTTACATCAACCTATGACCTAAAAAACACAAAACAAGAGAGCTACGCGGGCTACCTGTCGGGAGGCGTCTACGGGGTAGACGATCCGAGTGTGCACAGAGATCAGGGTTTCGCCGGAGGAAGACCACGAGAACATCGGAATCAGATGAGAACTTGCATGCGTCCCTATCATATGTGTGTGAGTGTGGTGAGAGGTTGGTATAGGTGCTTGCATGAGTCCCCCCTCGCATGCATGCGCTCTAACCTAGAGGAGAAGGTTCCAGACCCGTATAAGGGGGGAATCTCCCCGTTTAGGTGAAACCGGGTAGGATAGTGCCCCAACTTGTGAACCAACATGGTTTTACATCACCCTATGACCTAACCTAGAGTATGACGAGGAGGAGGAGGAGGAGTATGATGATTGACCTTTGGGGCGTTAGCTCTGCACTTGTCCCTTTTTGGCGTCTTGATGCCAAAGGGGGAGAAGTTGCACTTTAGGCACGGGTGTTGCATGGGAATTCACAAGCTCTCTCTTCTCTTTGATCCTTTTATTGCTTGTGAACTTTGATTTCTCTCTATTCCATGTGTGAGACTACTATGTGTTTATGTCGTGTGAGACTATGTGGTTTATGTCGTGTGAAACTATGTGGTTGGATCCATCTTATGCGACTATGTGGTTTATTTCTGTGGATCCATCTTGTGATGTTATGCAATATCTATTGTCTATATATTCCTCATCACATGTTTTGTGCAAAGGTATGTCTTCAAATGCTAGTATCCATACTTGTGCACCCATGTTAGGTTTGTAAAATAGAGGGGGAGATTTGTCTCTACACATCTAGCGGGAGTCTCTTCTTTATTTTACAAATCTCATTTGCCTATTGTTAAAATCATCCTGCAAAGTGTATTGTCATCGAACACCAAAGGGGATTGAAGAGCATTTTGTATCCTCGGATTTTGATGTTTGATAACAATACACTTATCGATTTAACGTGTACTAAGTTTATCACAGATTGATAAAAGAAGGCACAAGTCATGGCATAGCATTTTCCCCTTGCGAAACTTACGTGTCAACCGGTAATCTTGGACACCTGGCAAATGTACTACCGCTGACACTAGGTACGATCAAAGTGAGAAGGGTGAGTACTAGTCGGTGCCAGTACCACGGAGCGGTACTACCGGCCGGGTTACCGCTTGGTACAAGCAGTACTACCGCTTGAGGCGGTCGTCAAGCTCATCGCCTGTTGCATCTTGACTAGCACCCTCCCCTCTCCGTTTTGGTCAGTACCAAGCGGTACTTGGGACCGGTACTACCGCTCGAACCGGTAGTACCACTTACTACGTCCGGTACTAACGCTTGGGGTAGTACATGAAAGGGTACCGCCAAGGTGAAGAATTACGAAGAACAAGGTCTCCACGGTGCTTGGTCGTCTTTGGACCGGTAGTGCACCGCTTATAGCTGGCAATACAGTACTACCGGTCATTTAATGCTCCAAAGACCATATATTTCGTGGAGGGGTATACATACCCCTCCACCTACCTTGGGACAAATTGCTCAGCTCATTAAAGTCATTGCCCACCATTGGAGTCCATTGGAGCCACTCAAATTCTCAAGATCTCATCATCCAACCACCCAAAGTCCTTGATCTTTGGGGAATCGAAGGAGGAGTCCCCGATCTACTACTTCACCAAAAGAGATCTTCATTTCCCCATCATTTCATCGAGGGCCCCTTTGCTCTAGTGTTTTGTTGGAAACCCTAGCTCTTGTTTTTGTTCTTACAAGCTTGTCTTTGATTGCTTTGACAGCTTGCTTGTATTTGGGAGCCTCCGATTAAGTTGTGGATGTGTGCCCCAAACTTGTAACGGTGCCGGCTTCCACCTTGAAGGTTGTCGATATAGTGGAAGGTGAATCGATCCCATTGGGGTGAGATTCATCGGAGAACAAGGGAGGCCTCTTGTGGCGTTGGTGGTTTGAAACCACCCTCTCCAAACGTGAGCGTACTTCCCTCAAAAGGAAGGAACTATGGAAACAAATCCTTGTGTCTCCGCGTCCACTTTTGGTTACCTCTATCCTTTACCGCACCTTACTTGTTACTACTTTGTGTTGTGGTAGCCCTTGCATTTTGTCATATAGGTAAATTCACCGTAGTTGCATTATCTAGAGAATTTACCTTATTGTCAAACCTTAATTTGAAAAAGAAGAAAATTTGAAGTAGCACCTATTCACCCCCCCTCTAGGTGCCCATACGATCCTTTCAATTGGTATCAGAGCCTCGGCTCTTTATTCGGTCTTTACCGCCTAAGAGAATATGGGTAGCCAAGAAGGGGATGGTGGTAGTGAGTCAACTCCGGTGACCATGGAAGATCTCAGAAAACTTGGAAACAAAATTGAGCTCTTACTTGGTCAACGAAGTCAAGAAGATGCTTGAGCAACTTCTTAAAGACAAAGATGGCTCATCACCCCCATCCCCTCAAGAGGAACTACCACCCGCACCTAAAGGGAATACTTCGGTATCCCCCGAAGGTATGGTGGTAGGGGATAAACTAGACAATGATAATTCCTCCACACGACCTGATGGGGGGAAGGGCGAGCACCGTGATTCTTGGTACTCTCCCGATCCTCCCATCCCTCACCCTCATGTGTACAATAGAGGTGACCCACCTAAGCTTGAAGAGTCTGCTACTTTTGCTCAATCGCAATCACTAATGAGAACTCATATGCGCAGCTCTTGCATTGAACTATGGAACATCATCGAGCATGGACTCTTTATTGGGGATCCAAACAAATTGACAAGAAGAGAGGTTGTCAATAGTCAACTCAATGCCACTGCTTTGCATATGATTCAACAAGGATTGAGAACAAAGGATTATCCACACATTGAGCACTTTAGCATTGCCAAGGAAGCTTGGGATGCTCTCACTGTGTTGTTTGTTGGAAATGAGAGTATGAGGAGGAACATATATGATGCTCTAAGCAATGAAGCCGAAGGTTTCTACATGAAAGAAGGTGAAGATCACGAAGACATGTATCGAAGGCTCAATACCACATACGCTTTTAGAAATGTGGGTGCCTCACATGTGGATGATGCATGGATAAAAAGGAAATATGTGAGTGCACTCATGCCTTTTGAGCCCACCGACTTGAAGAGCTTACAAGGAAGACACAACTACCATCTCATGACCTCAAACGAAGTTATGCAAGAGATGGCCGCTTTCAAGGTCGCCGCCAAGAACGCCAAAGATGCCCGTGCTCGTGCCCTCGGTATGAGCAATGTGGTCAATGTTGCTTTAAAGGCCAAAGCTGTGGACTTTGAAGATGAAGAAGATAGTGATGAAGGCCTCTCCTTGAACCATCCCGATGATGTCAAGATTGCTCATAGTCAATATATGGCGTTCTATGCAAAGAACTTTTGGAAGAATCCCGCCAAGGCCAAGATGGAAATGCAACAAAGAAGCAATCCAAATGGGAAAAGAGAGAATGCCACTAGGTTGAGAACTTGCTTCAATTGTGGGGACCACTACCACTTTGTGGCAAGCTGCCCCTATGAGAAGAGAGAAGATTATGGTGGGAAGCTTGTGTTGAAGAAGACTCTCAAGGCACCCTACAAGAAACCTTTCATCAAAAAGAACCCCATCAACAAGAAATCGGGAGAAATTGTCTTGATCACTCATGAAGAATACTCCTCCGATAATGACGATGATGAAGATGAGGAAGAAGAAGAAACCTCACATGGTATGGCTGCTCTAGCCACCACCTCTACTCCGACACTCTCACTCTTCGACTCTCCAAATGAGAACTCTTCCTCCAAGGACGTCACTTGCCTTATGGCAAGAGGAGCAGGTATCCTCATCATCCCACTCTACTCAATTAGATAATGATGAAATTGATGATGAAATGTCTCTTGATGTTAAAAAGGAACTAATTGCCTTTGATGAGTTCATGACTAACCTAGAAGGTGATGCTAAACTACATTTTGGGAACATCTTAGACCAACTCTCCCACACTCAAGAACTTCTAGATGTTAGATGTAAACTTGGGCATGAACATATGATTGAACTAGAGGCTTTAAGTAATGCTCTAGAAGAAGAACAAGAGACTAGGTTGTCCCTTGAGTCAAAACTTGAAGGGCTTGAGGAGGCCAATGACATCATTGTTAACAAACTCATTAAAGAGCGTGATCATGCTATTGCTAAATACAAAAGAGCTAAAAAGGACAAGGTTGAGTTTGGTGTGGTTCATGAAAAACTTGCCGAGGACTTTAGCTTGCTTAACAAGGCCCACAAAGCCTTGGAGAGTGAACTCTTGTCTCTCACAAAGTCCCATGGAACGCTTCAAACTCAATTGTCCAATATTCCTTCACCTAGTAACTTCATTCCATCAAGTAGCATGACTATCCTTGAAGAGAATGCTAGGTTGAAGGGGGTGCTTGCGAAGACCACATTTCCACAAGGTAACAAGTCTATTGATGATCTTTTGAGCAAGCAAAGGCATAGTGGTGATAAAGGGGGCATTGGTTTTGTCTCCAAAACAAAGAAGAAGAACAACAACAAGAAGAAGGACAAGCCCGCACAAGAGATCAACAAGACCATTGTGGGAAGTAAGACCACAATTGGCAAAACTATGTCTCATGACGATTTTGCGGGAAGTGCTAACCCTCACTATGTTCTAATGCGTGATTACTATGGTGATGTGTATGCACAATATGTTGGTCCTTATGATGGTTATATTGCTTGGTCTATTTGGGTTCCCAAGACCCTTGTTGCTAACAAAAGAGGACCCATTGAAAAATGGGTACCTAAAAACTAGCTTGATCTTTTGTAGACCTATGCTTCCGGAGGTTCAAAATGGTTGCTTGATAGTGGTTGCACTTGTCATATGACCGGAAGCTCGTCTATTGTCAAGGACTTGGTGTCAAATGAAGATCAAATCACCGTCACATATGCCGACAAGTCAAAATCTACGGTAATGGGTTTCGGCAAGGTAGTGGTGGCTCACAACATTACACTCGTGAACGTCATGCTTGTTGAAACCCTTGGTTACAATTTACTTTCTGTCCGTGCACTTGGAAAGATGGTCTTTGCCGTCTTTATTGATAATGATATTGTGGTCCTCATGTGGAGCAAGTCTCTCAAGGTCTCTCTCGTTGGGTACGTCGAAAATGACTTGTATGTGGTGGACTTTTCGGGGCAAGCCACTGCAGGTCCGATGTGCTTATATGGAAAGGCCGATGTGGGCTGGCTATGGCACCGCCGACTAGCCCATGTCAATATGAGAACTTTGCAAAGTCTCCATAAAGAGGGCCATATTGTTGGACTAAAAGAAAATGTTTCCTTTGCCAAAGATCGTGTTTGCAGGGCATGTGTTCTAGGGAAGATGCATGGCGCTCCTCATAAGCCCACGAACCAAATCAAGTCTAACAAGATCTTGGAACTCCTTCATGTGGACCTATTTGGTCCTCCATCTCATGCAAGTCTTGGTGGGAAGAAATATTGTTTGGTGATTGTTGACGACTTTTCAAGATACTCTTGGGTTTATTTCTTCAAGTTGAAGAGTGAAACTCAAAGGACTTTTATCGACTTCATCAACTTGGTTCAACGGCAACACAATGTTCCCGTGTTGATTATAAGAAGTGACAAGCACGAGTTCAAGAACTACTCCTTGAATGACTTCCTTAGTGATGAGGGAATTAAGCATCAATATTACCGCATACACCCCTCAACAAAATGGTGTGGCGAAAGGAAGAAGGACTCTTATTGAGATGGCTAGGACCATGTTGGCGGAGTTTAAATCTCCATACAACTTCACGGGCGGCCGTCTCCACAGCTTGCCATGCTTCAAACCGGCTCTACCTCCGCAAGAGAATCAATAAGACTCCATATGAGATACTTACCGGTAACAAGCCCAACATATCTTATTTCCGGGTGTTCGGTTGTAAGTGTTTCTATCTCATCAAAGGTGTTCGTTTGTCTAAATTCGAATCTAAAGCATTAGAGGGTATTTTTGTTGGCTATGGTCTCGAATCTCACACTTATAGATTCTATGACAAGCTCTCCGGAGCCGTCATAGAATCTTGTAGTGTGACCTTCGAAGAATATGATGGTCCCCAAGGGGGGCGTGTTGATGCTTGTGATGCAGATGTTGAAATGCCTCAGGATGCCATAGGAAGAATGGGTGTGGGTTATATCTTCCCCATTGAGGAACCCCTTATGGCGGATCGAGAAGAACTATGCTCCACTCGAGTGGAGCCCTCATCTTCACAACCTCAACATGCTCCATCTACCGAGGAGGACGTTGACTCAAGCCAAAGACAAGATGTGGACCCTCAACATTGTGATCAATGTGTAAACTCTAGTCAAAGGGAGCTTGGTCCATTTGATGGGGTGTCAAGTGGAGTCAAGTCAATTTGCCAAGGAAGATCCATCCAAGCTGTTTTGAGGGGTGCTCAAGTTGAGGCTAGAAGAACACTTGATCAAGACCAAGGTCAATCCATGCCTCCCAATATAGAGATTGATTCCAATAATGACAAAGGTCAAGACGAGGATCAAAATGATGAAGAGGGTCCTCCAAGAAACAATGAGGAGATCCACGCTCGTCGCGAAGCTAGAAAGGAAAGAATGTTGGAAATAAGAGACCACACTCTCCAAAATGTTGTTGGAGATCTAGGGAAAGGAATTTCCACGTGAGCACAATTGAAGAGGTTCAGTGAACATCAAGCTCACATTTCCATGATTGAACCAAAGAAAGTGTGGGAAGCCCTTGAAGATTCGGATTGGTTAGAAGCTATGCACAAAGAGCTCAACAACTTTGAGAGAAACAAAGTATGGAAGTTAGTTGAGAAGCCAAAGGATTGCCGCAATGTTATTGGAACAAAGTGGATATTCAAGAACAAGCAAGATGAGCATGGGATTATTGTAGAACAAGGCTAGATTGGTTGCAAGGTTATTCCCAAGTTGAAGGCATTGATTATGGAGAGACTTATGCACCCGTGGCTCGCCTTGAGTCCATTCATCCTTCTTGCTTATGCGGCACATCATAACTTTAAGTTGCAACAAATGGATGTAGAAAGTGCATTCCTTTATGGTCCCTTGAATGAATTGGTATATGTCAAGCAACCCCCGGGATTTGAGGACCCCAACTTCCCAAACCATGTCTACAAACTTGATAAGGCGCTCTATGGGCTCAAGCAAGCCCCACGCACGTGGTATGAGCACCTTAGAGAGTTATTGTTTCGTGGCTTTGAGGTTGGGAAAATCGATCCCACTCTTTTTACTAAGAGGGTTAATGGGGAGCTTTTTGTATGCCAAATCTATGTTGATGATATTATCTTTGGCTCTTCTAACAAAGCTTTTAATGATGAATTCTCAAAGCTTATGACTAGTAGGTTCCGGATGTCCTTGATGGGGGAGTTGAAAGTATTCCTTGGCTTTGAGATCAAGCAAGTTAGAGGAGGAACATTCTTCAATCAAGCCAAGTATACTCAAGATATGCTCAAGAGATTCAAAATGCAAGATTTGAATGGAGCCCCTACTCCCATGGCAACAAAGACTCATCTAGAACAAAATCCAAATGGTAAAGATGTGGATCAAAAGGTATACCGGTCTATGATTGGTTCTTTGCTTTACCTTTGTGCATCTAGACCCGATATTGTGTTGAGTGTAGGTGTGTGTGCAAGATATCAAGCGGCTCCTAAGGAAAGCCATTTAATGGCGGTCAAGAGAATCTTTCGATATTTAGTTCATACCCCATTTTATGGTCTTTGGTACCCTCAAGACTCAACATTCGCTCTTTGTGGATACTTCGGATGGCGGACTCGGTCTGGGCATGAGACAAGGATGATAGAAAATCAACATCTGGGGCTTGCCAATTCCTTGGTAGGTCCTTGGTATGTTGGTCTTCTAAGAAGCAAATTGTATATCTCTCTCCAAGCCGAGTATGTTCTTCTTTGCTAGTGCGTGCACCCAATTGCTATGGATGAGGCAAACTTTAAAGGAATACGGTGTCCATTGTGACAAAGTGCCTCTTTTATGTGACAATGAAAGTGCCATCAAGATTGCATACAACCCGGTGGATCACACAAGGACAAAGCATATTGAGATTCGACATCACTTTATTAGAGATCATGTTGCTAGAGGTGATATTGATCTATCCTATGTATCAACCAAAGATCAACTTGCCGATATCTTCACTAAGCCACTTGATGAAGCAAGGTTTTGCTACTTGAGGAATGAACTAAATATCGTAGATTCTAGGAGTTTGACTTGATTATCTTGCACTCTCACCTAATACTCGACCCATGTTTGGTTTAGGTGTAGGCATGGACATAGAGGGAGTGCGGTCCTAATTGATTGGACTATCCCTCCCCCCATTATGCGCAAATTAAACAAAAATCATTCCTCTTAATATCATTTTGTGATATGTGAGCTCAATGATGAGTTTCGGTAATGGACCCAAGATATATCTTCGTGGTGCCAAGCCGAGTATACTCAAATATGGTGACCTAGGGCACCGCCCCCTCTCAATCGAAAGGTTTGATGTGCTTACTCATGTTTGTCACTTAGTTGATTTGGTCTTCACTCTTAATTGCCATCTATTTGAATTGTCTTCATCTTATTTAGTCTCATGCACTCTAGTTTGGTATTTATTTGTTTCCTCCATTTGGTTTTAGAGTGCATGTGCTTCTCAGCTTACTTGTCTTAACCCAAGTATCCGTACTCCCTCATGAAAACCCTCTCTCTTCCCGCACAAGAATCATCCTTGATCCCTGGCTTTGGACTCAGATGGGACCGGTACTACCGGATGTGAGAGCGGTACTACCGCACCTGGGAAGTTCCCAGGTCGTCTCCTGGCAAAACTGCTCCAGGAATGGTACTACCGCCTGAATTTCCGGTCCTACCGGTAACCGGTACTACCGGTCGTTGAACCGGTACTACCGCTTCTCCAACAACCGGTACTACCGGTTGACGGTTCCAGGTATATAATGGACGCGTGGGAAGGGGAATCCCTTAGTGCCTCATTATTTCCCATGTCCCCCACTCTCACCTGCGCCGCCACCGGAGTTCTTGAAGGCCCCAGAGCCTTGCCGCGCCCTCCTCCCTCCGGATTCTCCTTGTATTCGGCCTCCGGGCGGGCTCCCACTCCTTTCCACCGCCATGGATCCCGGTACAACCGCCCCTCCTCTTCTTGTTTGATTTCCCCATTAGATCTAGGTTTTGGGCTTAGATCTGTGGAGAAATTGACTACTTGCAAGGTTGTACTGCCATATTATTCCTTGTTACCTCGTAGAATCGCCTATTTAGCAGTTCATCCCGTCAATTTGGCCCGTTCCCGTCAGATCTGACAACTGGTGTGCCGCTCAACCGGTAGTACCGGAACTTTTTCCGGTACTACCGCTTGAAGCGGTACTACCGGTTGTCAGGTCCGGTAGTACCGGTCCACTCTGACCACCATGTTCTGCCCAATTTGTTGATTCTCTTGGTTGTTTCCTTCTTGATTCTTGTGTCCTTATCTCCGTGCTATCCTCCCTCGTGCTTTCACAGATGCAGGTGGTTCTCGGGGTGCACGGAAGCGCTCCAAGTCTGACCGTGAGATTGTTGAGGAAGAGACTGAGTCTGAGGAAGAAGTTATGCCACAGCCAAGACGCCGTTCCAAGTTGCCTACCAATCGAGGTGGTCGTGGGGGTCGCGAAGGGCTACCAAGCGCTCAATTTGTGGCGAGCCTCCCTCGCCCCTTCCACTGGGCGTTCCAAGAGTCTCAGCTCTTGGCCATCTGGGCCAAAGACACTCTCTGACATCTCTGAGGCAGAGTTTAGGGCTCTCCGACTGGACAATGCATACTCCCACAGGGAGCGCATTAAGGCGGACGGTCTTTCTATGATGACTTCCAAGAGCGTGTATCATGAGGTTCTTATGACCAATACCCGCTAGTGGTGCCTCGAAGGATTGACTTGGGCCACATTGACAAGAACTCTGGCTACTTTGGTGAAGCTAAGGAAATCTGCTCAAACCTTGGTATGCTCCCCATTATGCAGTTTCAGCATGACTATGATCCCCTACTCATCTGCCAGTTTTATGCCACTGCTCACTTCCACAATGGCCGCAATCGGAAGATTACCTGGATGTCTCAAGGTGCTGTCAAGGAGGCTACACTTGCGGAGTTTGCTGCCATATTGGGGTATGAGGACCGCGACCGTGACGTTCCTTGTGGTTTCCGATGTCACATGCGGGAGAATCCCTCCAAAAAGGATGTTCTCCGACCTTTGTATATTCGAGGCCGTGGGATTTCTGGCAAAATCAAGGATCTCCTCCCCACATATGACATTCTCCATCGCATTTTCCGTGAGACTGTTGCTCCTCGTGCGGGCAACAAGGACGAGATACATGGGTTCTCCGTTGACTTGCTGTTCAACACCTTCCTCAACAGAGAAACCGGCCAACCTCTTGATGTGACAGACTTCATTTGGAATGAGATGGTTGCCGCTGCACACACTCGGAGGGTTCCACCATTTGCTCCTTACATTATGGCCCTCATTGTGTCCAAGTGCCCCGTCGTTGCTAGGACGCTCTCCACTCGCTCTCTTGTTGTGCACAAGCCAAAGGCACTCAAGATCAAGGTTCATGCTAAACCTCACGCTGCACCAGGTGAGGAGGATGAGGATGAGGATGAGGATGACTCTGAGCATGCTGACAGTGGTCATGACACTGACTATGAGGTCTCTCGCCGCAAGAACGCCAAGCCCTCTTGTGCCAAAAGGATGGAGGTCAAGCTCAAGATCTTCTGCTTCCAGGTTGACAACCAGAAGCGTATGTATGAGGCGCACGTGTATGCAAAGAAAGCCCGTGCTCGTCAGAAGGAGCTCATGTCTGCTCAAGGGTTGACCATCTCCGAGGGATCCGAGAACAATATCACTCCAGAGGATCAGTGGATTTCTCAGCACAGCCGTTGGGACGATGATGTCTCTTCCTCGCACCGCGCCCCACCTACGTATGAGGATGAGGAGGATATTGAGGATGAGGAGGAGGAGGAGGAGGAGTATGATGATTGACCTTTCGGGCGTTAGCTCTGCACTTGTCCCTTTTTGGTGTCTTGATGCCAAAGGGGGAGAAGTTGCACTTTAGGCACGGGTGTTGCATGGGAAGTCACAAGCTCGCTCTTCTCTTTGATCCTTTTATTGCTTGTGAACTTTGATTTCTCTCTATTCCATGTGTGAGACTACTATGTGTTTATGTCGTGTGAGACTATGTGGTTTATGTCGTGTGAAACTATGTGGTTGGATCCATCTTATGCGACTATGTGGTTTATTTCTGTGGATCCATCTTGTGATGTTATGCAATATCTATTGTCTATATATTCCTCATCACATGTTTTGTGCAAAGGTATGTCTTCAAATGCTAGTATCCATACTTGTGCACCCTTGTTGGGTTTGTAAAATAGAGGGGGGGATTTGTCTCTACACATCTAGCGGGAGTCTCTTCTCTATTTTACAAATCTCATTTGCCTATTGTTAAAATCATCCTGCAAAAGTGTATTGTCATCAAACACCAAAAAGGGGGAGATTGAAAGAGCATTTTTCTATCCCTCGAATTTTGATGTTTGATAACAATACACTTATCGATTTAACCGTGTACTAAGTTTATCACAGGATTGATAAAAGAAGGCACAAGTCATGGCATAGCATTTTCCCCTTGCAGAAACTTCTGTGTCAACCGGTAGTAGTCGGACACCGCGGTACTACCGCTTGACACCGTACTACCGTTGGCACCGATCAAAGTGAGAAGGGTGAGTACTAGTCGGTACCCACCGCGAGAGGCACTACCGCCCAACCGGTAGTACCTCTTGGTACAAGCGGTACTATCGCTTGAGGCGGTCGCTCAGCCATCACCTTGCCATCTTGACTAGCACCCTCCCCTCTCCGTTTTGGTCAGTACCAAGCGGTACTTGGGACCGGTAATACCGCTCGAACCGGTAGTACCGCTTACTACGTCCGGTACTACCGCTTGGGGGTAGTACCGCAAGGGGGTACCGCCCAAGGCTGAAAAATTCTGAAGAACAAGGTCTCCACCGGTACTTGGTCCGGTACTGGACCGGTAGTTCCGCTTGCAAGCGGTACTACCGCTTGAGTACCGGTACTACCGGTCATTTAATGCTCCAACGGCCATATATTTCGTGGAGGGGTATAAATACCCCTCCACCTACCTTGGGACAAATTGCTCAGCTCATTAAAGTCATTGCCCACCATTGGAGTCCATTAGAGCCACTCAAATTCTCAAGATCTCATCATCCAACCACCCAAAGTCCTTGATCTTTGGGGAATCGAAGGAGGAGTCCCCGATCTACTACTTCACCAAAAGAGATCTTCATTTCCCCCTCATTTCATTGAGGGCCCCTTTGCTCTAGTGTTTTGTTGGAAACCCTAGCTCTTGTTTTTGTTCTTACAAGCTTGTCTTTGATTGCTTTGACAGCTTGCTTGTATTTGGGAGCCTCCGATTAAGTTGTGGATGTGTGCCCCAAACTTGTAATGGTGCCGGCTTCCACCTTGAAGGTTGCCGATATAGTGGAAGGTGAATCGATCCCATTGGGGTGAGATTCATCGGAGAACAAGGGAGGCCTCTCGTGGCGTTGGTGGTTTGAAACCACCCCCTCTCCAAACGTAGACGTACTTCCCCTCAAAAGGAAGGAACTACGGGAAACAAATCCTTGTGTCTCCGCGTCCACTTTTCGGTTACCTCTATCCTTTACCGCACCTTACTTACTTGTTACTACTTTGTGTTGTGGTAGCCCTTGAATTTTGTCATATAGGTAAATTCACCGTAGTTGCATTATCTAGAGAATTTACCTTATTGTCAAACCTTAATTTGAAAAAGAAGAAAATTTGAAGTAGCACCTATTCACCCCCCCTCTAGGTGCCCATACGATCCTTTCACCTAGAATATGTGTGTGAGTGTGGTGAGAGGTTGGTATAGGTGCTTGCATGTGTCCCCCCTCGCATGCATGCGCTCTAACCTAGAGGCGAAGGTTCCGGACCCGTATAAGGGGGGAATCTCCCTGTTTAGGTGAAATCGGGTAGGATAGTGCCCCAACTTGTGAACCAACATGGTTTTACATCACCCTATGACCTAAACAAACACAAAACAAGAGAGAGCTACGCCGGGCTACCCCTGTCAGAGGAACGTCTACGGGGGTAGACGATCCGAGTGTGCACAGATCAGGGTTTCGCCGGAGGAAGACCACGAGAACATCAGAATCATATGAAAAGTTGCATGTGTCCCTAGCATATGTGTGTGAGTGTGGTGAGAGGTTGGTATAGGTGTTTGCATGTGTCCCCCCTCGCATGCATGCGCTCTAACCTAGAAGCGAAGGTTCTGGACCCGTATAAGGGGGATTCTCCCCGTTTAGGTGAAACCGGGTAGGATAGTGCCCCAACTTGTGAACCAACATGGTTTTACATCACCCTATGACCCAAAAAAACATAAAACAAGAGAGAGCTACGCCGGGCTACCCCTGTCAGAGGAACGTCTAGGGGGGTAGACGATCCGAGTGTGCACAGAGATCAGGGTTTCGCCAGAGGAAGACCACGAGAACATCGGAATCAGATGAAAACTTGCATGTGTCCCTAGCATATGTGTGTGAGTGTGGTGAGAGGTTGGTATAGGTGCTTGCATGTGTCCCCCCTCGCATGCATGCGCTCTAACCTAGAGGCGAAGGTTCCGGATCCGTATAAGGGGGGAATCTCCCCGTTTAGGTGAAACCGGGTAGGATAGTGCCCCAACTTGTGAACCAACATGGTTTTACATCACCCTATGACCTAAACAAACACAAAAAAAGAGAGCTACGCAGGGCTACCCCTGTCAGAGGAACGTCTAGGGGGGTAGACGATCCGGGTGTGCACAGAGATCAGGGTTTCGCCGGAGGAAGACCACGAGAACATCGGAATCAGATGAGAACTTGCATGTGTACCTAGCATATGTGTGTGAGTGTGGTGAGAGGTTGGTATAGGTGCTTGCATGTGTCCCCCCTCGCATGCATGCGCTCTAACCTAGAGGCGAAGGTTCCGTACCCGTATAAGGGGGGAATCTCCCCGTTTAGGTGAAACCGGGTAGGATAGTGCCCCAACTTGTGAACCAACATGGTTTTACATCACCCTATGACCTAAACAAACACAAAACAAGAGAGAGCTACGCCGGGCTACCCCTGTCAGAGGAACGTCTAGGGGGGTAGACGATCCGAGTGTGCACAGAGATCAGGGTTTCGCCGGAGGAAAACCATGAGAACATCAGAATCAGATGAGAACTTGCATGTGTCCCTAGCTTATGTGTGTGAGTGTGGTGAGAGGTTGGTATAGGTGCTTGCATGTGTCCCCCCTCGCATGCATGCGCTCTAACCTAGAGGCGAAGGTTCCAGACCAGTATAAGGGGGGAATCTCCCCGTTTAGGTGAAGCCGGGTAGGATAGTGCCCCAACTTGTGAACCAACATGGTTTTACATCACCCTATGACCTAAAAAAACACAAAACAAGAGAGAGCTACGGGCTACCCTGTAGGAACGTCTAGGGGGTAGACGATCCGAGTGTGCACAGAGATCAGGGTTTCGCCGGAGGAAGACCACGAGAACATCGGAATCAGATGAGAACTTGCATGTGTCCCTAGCATATGTGTGTGAGTGTGGTGAGAGGTTGGTATAGGTGCTTGCATGTGTCCCCCCTCGCATGCATGCGCTCTAACCCAGAGGCGAAGGTTCCGGACCCGTATAAGGGGGGAATCTCCCTGTTTAGGTGAAACCGGGTAGGATAGTGCCCCAACTTGTGAACCAACATGGTTTTACATCAACCTATGACCTAAACAAATACAAAACAAGAGAGAGCTATGCCAGGCTACCCCTGTCAGAGGAACGTCTAGGGGGTAGACGATCCGAGTGTGCACATAGATCAGGGTTTCGCCGTAGGAAGACCACGAGATCATCGGAATCAGATGAGAACTTGCATGTGTCCCTAGCATATGTGTGTGAGTGTGGTGAGAGGTTGGTATAGGTGCTTGCATGTGTCCCCCCTCGCATGCATGCGCTCTAACCTAGAGGCGAAGGTTTCGTACCCGTATAAGGGGGGAATCTCCCCGTTTAGGTGAAACCGGGTAGGATAGTGCCCCAACTTGTGAACCAACATGGTTTTACATCACCCTATGACCTAAACAAACACAAAACAAGAGAGAGCTACGCCGGGCTACCCCTGTCAGAGGAACGTCTAGGGGGTAGACGATCCGAGTGTGCACATAGATCAGGGTTTCGCCGGAGGAAGAGCACGAGAACATCGGAATCAGATGAGAACTTGCATGTGTCCCTAGCATATGTGTGTGAGTATGGTGAGAGGTTGGTATAGGTGCTTGCATGTGTCCCCCCTCGCATGCATGCGCTCTAACCTAGAGGCGAAGGTTCTGTACCCGTATAAGGGGGAATCTCCCCGTTTAGGTGAAACCAGGTAGGATAGTGCCCCAACTTATGAACAAACATGGTTTTACATCACCCTATGACCTAAACAAACACAAAACAAGAGAGAGCTACGCCGGGCTACCCCTGTCAGAGGAACGTCTAGGGGGGTAGACGATCCGAGTGTGCACAGAGATCAGGGTTTCGCCGGAGGAAGACCACGAGAACATCGGAATCAGATGAGAACTTGCATGTGTCCCTAGCATATGTGTGTGAGTGTGGTGAGAGGTTGGTATAGGTGTTTGCATGTGTCCCCCCTCGCATGCATGCGCTCTAACCTAGTATGTCGCGTCACCTAGGCGTCATCCCGACCGTAAGCGTTACGCGACTTAATATGCATTAGTGGTCTCGCATATTTAATTTGGACCGTAACGCTTATGGCTTTTATCGTGCAGTCGACGGATTCGTAGTTGGGTTTGGTTCTCTCTGGCTCTACCTCGATTCGAGACAGGATTTCGGTGGCGCCTCCTCGTTGTTCTCTGGATGCACATCCTCTTGGCTTTTTGTTGAGACATGTATCGGGAGAGCAATGGGAGGTGCTTGAAATTCTGCTTAGATCGAGGGAGAACTTACCCAATCTCTGGATCTGGCCGGTTAGGACCCTCTTTCCTATTGGACATGTAGGTTGATGAATGCGTAAAATATGAAGCATTTAATCTCTTTGATATAAAATGTTATATTTGTTGTTTGTCTCCCAACAAAGCGAAGAGGATGGCGATAATGGGTGGATGTACGGTGGCCATATTAGTGCGACTAATAAAGCAGACGATTGGGTACGGAACACTCATTTGTTAGTGAATGAGTTAGCGCGTGGTTCAAGGCAATGGTTGGGCACTTTGTACTGCGCTCATTGCACTAAGCGTCATCGTCAGGGAAAGGATGACATGTACAAACACCTTCGCAATATGGGTACATGTCTAACTATGTCACGCAAGTCGACTTTGCTTGCATTTAACGTGACAGAGGTGAGGTGATGCGTCGGTGCTCAATGGCAATGAGATGGATGGGATTAGAAACATGCTAGATGATCTTATCGATGCCGACCAGCCGATTCGCCACCTCCACGGGAGGAATCACACCGGAGGAACGCTAGAACCGGAGGAACGGAGTCAACCGCGAAGGCCTTCCTTGATATGATGGTCGCTGCTAAGAGGCCTCTGTGCAGGGTGCAAAGATTTCTCGCTCAATGCCATCTCTCGTGTCAGCCGACAAGTGCCAAGACTCGCCACCCGTTCTCACATTGAAGCTAATCTGAGAACATGTGGTAACATGTTGCCCGAAGGGCATTGTCTTCCTAAAACCTTTCACGAAACGAAGAAAATCATGAAGGAGCTCAACATGGATTATGAAAAGATAGATTGTCGTCCAAAAGGCTGCCTTTTGTTTTGGAAAGCTTTGAGGGTGACAATCTTGCTCCATTTGTAAGGCCTCTAGATATGAAGAGATAAAGGGAAGGATGGTCGTGAGGCGGTGAAGGTCGCTAAGAAGATACTTGGTATCTCCCATTCATAAAAAGAATCCATGGCTTTACTTGAGCGAGGAGACCGCCAAAGCAGATGACGTGGCACAAGAAGGGAAAAGATACGAGGACGGACGCACGACGGAAGAAGATGGGACATCCATCTGATGGTAAGGCATGGAAGAACTTCGATGACAAATACCCCCGGTGGGCAGAAGAGTCTCGGAATGTTAGAATTGCGATAGCAACAGATGGCTTCAACCCATATGGTATGTCGACGGCCTCGTAACCGCTGGCGGTGTATGTTATTCCTCTCAATCTCCCTCCGGAGTATTAATGCAACGGAAGACCATGTTTTTGTCGATAATTCCAGGACCCGAGTATCGGGAAGAACTTGAGTGTCTACATGCACCGATTGTGGATGATTTGAACCACTCTTGGATACGGGACATTGACATACGATCGAGCATCAAAGAGAAACTTTTGATGAAAGTTTGGTTACAATATACTATGCATGACATGCCCGATGCGCCTAACGTGCGGATGGTGTACAATCGGTAAGTGGCCATGCCGGTGTGCAACCGACTTGAGTTCCTTTGGCTAAAGTCGGTCGTAAATATGTTGCGTTTGACACGAATCGACAGATACATTCTCAAAAGAAATCATTCGCTCGGAGAAGATAGAAAGAACTTCAAGAAGGGCAAAGTTGTGCATGAAGTAAAAGAGGTACCAAAGTTCGAGGGTGCATTGTTGATGCCGAGATACGTGCTCTCGTGTTCGCGCCGACGCCATCAATTTGCGGGATATGGTGTAACGCATAATTGGACTCACGTGGCAGCCTTAATGAATCTCGTATTACAAGGACCTCGAACTTCCCATAACATCGATGTGATGCACAGAAAAGAATGTCGGGAGTCCTTTTTCACGATCCTGAACATTCCCGGGAAGTCAAAGGATAATGTCAAGGCTAGAGTCGATGTTGAGAAGCTTTGTGATAGGAAGAGATTACACATGCAGCCTCCTATTGTCCGTCGAAAGAATTGGTTCAAGCCGCATGCCTACTACTGCCTTGATAATGTCCAAAAGAAGGAGTCATTTAGGTGGCTCAAATACGTCGTGATGTTCCCTGACGGTTATTGTTCGAATATAAGTAAGGGAGTCAATCTTTGACGGACAAGTCAATGGGCTCAAGAGTCACGACTATCATATATGGATTGAGCGGATGCCGGTGATGGTTCGGTATCTCCCGAAAAAGTATGGCGAGTGCTTGCGAGTTGAGCCATTCCTTCGCACCCTCCGTGCTAGCGATATGTCCTCCGGTGATTGAGAAGCTGCAAGTTCAGTCTGGAGTTGCTATGCAATTTGGAGATGATCTTTCCGCGGGCTTCTTTACTCGATGGCACATCTCATTGTGCGCTCATGAACGAGGCACTCTTGGGGGGTGCAATTTAGATTGGCAATTTTGTATTGAGAGAGAGTTTAAGTATATTGAAGATAATCGGAAACAAAGCCAAGATTGAAGCATGCATAGCTGAAGCAACATGCCTTGGGAGATGGCGACGCGCTTGACAACCCATCGGCCGATGATGTTCCCACTATGCATAACCCGGTCTCTCATTACAATGTCGACCTGCCCAAGAATGACCCCAATCTCAAACTATTCCAATTTCCGGTGGCAAGGCGGTAAGGACTAAAATATAGGTTGCCGAAGGAAGAGAAGGATTGCATAATGCTCTATGTGCTTATGAACATGAAGGAAGTGGTCGATTTCATTAGGTAAAATGGTGAACACCCTATTTCTCTATGCAGCTAGTAACTCGGTCTCCGTCTAATGCTTATTTTCTCCTTCTTAGCGATTTTACGGATGAACAGTGGCCGGGACCGACGGATCCCTCTCCCATGGATTTGGACACTCTACTGAAAGAGGGTGCTCCCGGAAATAAAAAAACTTTGTTTCCTGGTTTATGGAAAAAGTAATTTCTAACCTGTCCCTCTTACCTTGCAATATGTGACTTGTCGCTCTTATTCCACGTAACTACTGAACACAACAAATTCCTCTTGTACCTGTAGGGAGCTGATCCCAACGTTGAGATGTCAGATGAGCTGAAATGTGTTTCCCAAGGTTGTAACAGTGTCGTCATGAAGTATGAGAAGTATGATGTGAATGGGTTTCGCTTCCATACAGAGACGCACCAGAAAGGGCGACCGAATGCAAAAACGGTAAATACTGGGGTGTTCACCAAAGGAGCCGATTCCCTTGATTACTACGGAAGGTTAGAGAATGTATACGAGATGACCTTCAATCGTACGAATGTCGAACTCAATCTTGTTGTGTTCAAGTGCCACTGGTTTGACCCAAGGGGTGGACTGAGAAGTACCCCTTCCATTGGGTTAGTTGAATTTAGGCCTTCAACCACCTATAGCGGAGCCGACGTCTTTGTTGTTGCTCACCAAGCCAACCAAGTTTATTATTTGCCCTACCCATGCCAGAAAGCGGAACTCCAGGGCTGGGAAGTCGTGTTCCAGGTATCGCCACATGGTAACCTACCGATTCCCTCCGAGGACGATTACAACAACATTAACCCTGTAACGTACAAGGAATTTTCTATCAAGAGCAAGAGGACTTCGGACACTTTGATTTAGAACCGGTTGATCTTGAGGACCTTAGGAATGATGTAGAAACTCGGGGTGAGTCAGTGGTGAATCTACATGACATAAGTATGCTCGAGAAGCTCCATACCAAGAATGACAACGATGATGAGCCTACACCCTTCGATGAGAATCCAGATTTCTACTCAAAAGATAGTGATAGTGAGAATGAGAATGAGAATGAGAATGAAAATGATAGTGAGTATTTATTTTTTAATGCATTTTATTTTGTCTTTGTGCTTAATCGCTTTTCTTAATTGCATTATGCCTTTATTCTTTGTGTATACATTTTATTATGTCTTTGTGCTTAACTGTTTTCTCTTACTTAATGCGGTGATTGAACAATATGAGTAGCGGCAAGGCAACTAGTTCGTCCTTGCTTAATGCTGAAGGCGCAGAAAAGAAAGAGCTACATGGAGTGGGAGGCAAATCCCAATCCGCGTTACCCGATCTTGCTCCTGGCGGAGGACGGGGTCGAGGCCGAGTCGAGGAGGACCAGGACGAGGTGCCACGGGAGGCGTGGAATTTGACCCACCACCCTCGCTTACAGCGTGGCTCTGAGTTGTTCTGATAGAGCCTTTCAGGCGAGAGGAGGGAGGCAGAGTCCGAGGGAGGCAGTCCGAGAGGAGGCGGGACCGATACGGAGGCGACACTAGCCGCGAGTTGGTGGGGCCAAGAAATTGCGGAATCGTGGGGAATCGGGAGTCCCTGACGAGAAGTTTGAGCCTAGGACTCAGGAGGCGAAAGCCCTTATTATTCCAGATGGCCTTGAGTAAGTGTACTAATTTGGCAATTTAAAACATTTTATTTCATGTTGGTCATAAATAATTATTGTGTACTAATGTTTATTATCGTGCAGCAATTGGACATTTCCTCCGGGGACCAAGCCTCGCCTTCCTAACAGCCTCGTTGGAGCTCTGATTAGGAAGTTCTGGCCGGGCTATCACATTACCCACGAGGGTGACAGGAAGCTAGCCACTACTTGGGCAGACTACCAGACTACCCGTGTCCCGGGCTTTACGACAGCTGCTGATGCTATCATCACCAAGTTTTGGGTAAGGCATATTTCTCGAGTTATGTTCATACTTGATGACCCCACCGTGCTAACTCATGACTCTTATGCATGATTGAAGTGCTTTTACCGTGTGGCCGAGGAGGACCAGGAGAAGGCGCAGAAGACTTTGTTTGGGGCTTGTGTGAAGTTGACCCCCCAGGTGTGGTACAACCAGAAGGTCACGGCCGCTAGCCACTTCTGGGCTGACAGGGGCGTGAGGGTCAGGAAGGAAGACATTGTCGGTAGGAACCCTAATCCTGATTACTCGATGATGCCAGAAGAGTACATGTCGGTGAGTAAAATGTCAATGATATTCTACATTGCTTCTAGGTTGCCATTGCATTGTCTGGAGTTGAGTATTGCATTTTCAGGTTCGACTCGCATGGGAGGAGCTGGTTAGGACGAGGTGGCTCAGAGAAGACGAGGAGTTTGCAGCCTTGTCGAGGCGGAACGCGGGTAACCGAGGCGATGGTGGAACGCACTGCGCGGGAAACCGCAACTTTGACCGCTTCAAGGGGAAAGTGGTATGTATATACATGGAACGACCTGCGTGTATTTCTCGTCATGTTTGTACTTCATATGCATAATATTTCTTTTCACGATACAGGTGGCCGAGGCACAACCCGGGGAGGTGATTCATGACGTCGCCGTCTATGAGATGATGCGGCGAAAGAAGCCCAATTACTCGGAGCCTCAACCTCGCCGCCTGCGGTACTTCGACCGCCTTAACGACTTGGGGAACTACAGCACGATGGTGAAGGCTCGTCACCCCCATGTGGATGACCCCATTCACGCGGAGATCGACAAGGAGTCGTTGGTCCTGTCGGGGCACGGATTGCAGCATGGACGCCTCAAGATTCTGAATAAGAAGGTCAAGCCTACCCTCAGCACGAGCTTCAGCCGTCTCAAGGCTACCTACCCCGCCGACGGCCCCCCTATCCCGCCTCGTGGCCAGCCTCGTCGCTCCGCCGAGGATGTAAGTTTTTATCGTTCTCATCATCTTTATGACTTTTGTTCCTGCATGGCTAACCACTGACGAGATTCCTTGTATTTGAAATTGTAGCCTAAGTTAGATGCGGCCTACGATACCGTTTATGAGGAATATCGGTGGCCTTTCTACAAAGATCAGAGGCGCTATGATCTACATGCAATACGTAAATGTAAGTCCGAACCTTTATTTTTGCAAAAGATACAAGTCCCACTTCTCCCCGTTTGTTGTACTACGGCCTGACTTATAAACTATCTTGCAGGACATGATGGTGAATATTCAAACTGGCCAGAATAGAGATTTGGGGCCCGTGCCTCCCATGCCAGTCCGCACCATTTTGCAATCGAAGGAAAGCGCTAGGACCTACTACGATCGACACCGTAAGTTCTTTGCTAACCCACGGTTATCGCTTACTTTGCCTCGCAAGTTGCTAACATGTAGGCAACATGTAGGAACGGAGCTCGGGAACCGCACTTTGGCCACGCCGGATGGGCGCCGATCACACCGCTTCATGACGATGGTCCATCTCCTGGCCATTCTGCAGTGGTTCTCCGAGCTTCACACTTCTCTCTCGCCAGTGGCTCTTCCGCTGCTTCATCGACGCAACCCTCGGCGAGGTCGCCACTTTTCACCGTGGAGATCTCGCACACCCGCCTCCAGAGTTGTAAGGATGTGTGATAATGTATGAACGATGTATGGATGATGTATGAACAATGTGTGATATGAACAATGTTTAATATGAGCATGTGTGATATGAACAATGTTTAATATGAGCATATGTGATCTTGTATGACTGATGTGCTGCTGTGAGTGCTGCTGCTGCTGTGGAAAAAAAAACTGTAAAGGTGCTACGCCGACGGCAATGCCCTCGGCGTAGCCCTATGCCATGTGCCATATGGTCAGGGCTACGCCGAGGGCACTGCCGTTGGCGTAGCACCTGCCCCTACGTCGAGGGCCGGCCGTCGGCGTATCTCCTTCCTGGGGGAGGCCACACGTCCACTTACGCCGAGGGCGAGGCCGTTGGCGTAGCTACTTCCCGGGGGAGGTCCAGCGGGGGCCACGTGGCGACCCTACGCCGAGGGGCATGGCCATCGGCGTATCCGATGCGCCGTTAGCGGCCGTGTAACGGCAGCGCCGCCGTTCGCCGACGGCCATTACGCCGACGGGCACGCCACGTCGCCGGGTTTAGTCCCACGCCGACGCCATCCAAGACGCCGACGGTCGCTGGCCCGCCGAGGGAGAGGTCCGCCGAGGAGGCTATACCGACGGCTATACTGGCTACGCCGAGGGCGTTTTGCCGTCGGCCTAGCCGTCGCCTCCTGTAGTATCTTCCTCGTTACTTGAAGACATGCATGCTATATTTGGGTATATATCCAGAGGATCAGTGGGTAGCCCAAGGTTTAATAAGTACAGAGCATGGGCAAGATCAGGAGGATGCTGCAGAATGCTACTATAATGAGCTTGTCAACAGGAGCATCGTTCAACCATCATATCTTAATGGTCATGTAGTATCTTGTATAGTACATGACATGATGCTTGATCTTATTATACACAAATGCAGAGATGAGAATTTTATGATTGCAGTAGATGATTTACAAACCATGACAGGATTGCACGACAAGGTCCGTCGACTGTCCATTAATTTGGATGGTGCAATAGATAGCACGGTTCTGAGAACCATTTGTCTCTCACAAGTAAGAGCATTAGCAAGATTTGGCACCTCTACATATGCACCTCCTTTGATGGAGTTCAAGCATCTACGAGTTTTAATTCTAGACTATTCAGGCAGAAACCAAGAACCCGTGGTATTAGACCTCGGTGGAATGTGCCACTTGTTCCAGTTGAGGTATCTCAAAATCGAAGCTCGTGGTGAATTAGTGCTACCAAAAGTAAAATTCGAGGACTACAACAGCTGGAGACATTGGAGATAGATTCTGATGGGCACAAGGTCCACGTTCCATCGGATATTGTTCATCTATGGGAGGAAAAGAAATCCTTTTGAAAGCTGTGATCCAGTCAACTCCTGTTTATGCTATGTCTGTTTTTAAGATACCAAAGGGGGTATGCAAACAAATTGTCGATGTGATAGCACAATTCTGGTGGGGAGATGAGGAGTAACACAAAAAAATAGACTTGTATGCATTATGGAAGATGTGTTATCCAAAACAAGATGGAGGTATGGGGTTTAGGGATCTACACTCCTTTAATTTAGCGATGTTATCTAAACAAGTATGGCGCTTGTTGGATAACCCTGATTCTTTATGTGCAAAGGTTTTGAAAGCTAAGTATTATCCAAACTGCAATATTTTGCAAGCTAGTTTGAAAAGTGGGTCTTCATTCACTTGGCAAAGCATCCATGCGGGAATCCAAACCTTCAAAAGAGGCTATATTTGGAGGATTGGTTATGGAGAAAATGTGAACATATGGTCAGATCCATGGATCCCTTCTAGTCCAAGTCGAAAGGTGATCACACCGAGGGATGCTGTAATTTACACTAAGGTAAATCAACTTATTGATCCACATACTGGTATGTAGGATGAGGAGCTTATAAATTCAATCTTTTTGACCGTGGATGCCCGAAGAATCTTTCAGATACCATTAAACCATGATGCTTTTGATGATTTTGTCTCATGGAATTGTACTCGCTCAGGGATTTTTTCTGTAAAATCAACATATCATGTGGAGTGGAAAAACCAGTTTGATGGCCGGTCAAGTGCTCAATTTCTGTAGGGCACGTCTATCCGAAACCTGTGTGGAAAAGCTTGTGGAAGCTACAGGTGCCAGGTAAAATTAAGATATTTTGTTGGAGAGCATTGCATGGAATTATGCCTCTAAAATCTATCCTGGTTAATCGCCATATCGGCACATCAGGACAATGTGGTCTTATGCCCCACCCATCAACTATTTTAAGTCGTAGTAAATAAGTAACACACAACTAGTAACTAGCGGCCCGGTTTTATCGTCTGTCGCCACTATCGTGGCGTACGGGTGACGAAGCCTTGAAGGGTCTAAGGTACCGAGCCTTTCATCGCTCGTCGATGCTACAAGGTGCTCAACATGTATGCGACAACATCTCTATTCGACATGTTTACCTGGTGGTTAAATTACGTGTTACATGATATATAACTTACATATTATGCATAGATAATCCACATGTTAGGGGTTGATAACTTTTTGGCTCGAATTTTTTTAACGAAACATATCAATATGGGATCCAATTTTGAATATCTTGTAGCGACTAGTCTAATGGTGAAAATTGATTCTAAATCGGACAAACGGTTTATGTTATAAAGCTTTTAACATTTTTGATTATGCATTAAATGATGATGATGTCAGCAATTTCATTTTTTAGTGCATGCATTCAAGATGGTTGTGAATTAGGAAGAGGAAAGAATCAGGGGTGACAAAGAGCCCACCAAGTTTGACATCTCGATCGGTTTAGTTGGGATCATAGAGTCTGAGGACTGGTTGATTAGAGAAGAGATTTGCTTCGGTGTCCCCCCATTGACGAAACTTTAAAGGGGTAAGATGGTATTTTACTATTAATTACTGATGCTAAACCAGATTACATTGGCCCGCTGAAGCCCATACACAGTATTTACTTATACGTCCTAGAAATACTCCTCACCGTTGCGACGGGTTAACACAGCACGATGGCCACGCGCCATCACACGACCTGATTTTGCTAGGCACTACTAGCTTCTTGCGATTTGCCATATCGCCAAAAAAACCATACATGCGTTGACACCATTTGGGATTGGTAGAGGTGCGTATCAAAGTCCATCCAAAATCATCAGCTTGCTAGTCTAGTATACCAGATCGACGTGTCTTGCCCGAGATCAGGGCAAACTTGCAGACTCATGTGGAAGCCATCGACGAGCTGCATCAACTAGATCAGGCCATGTTTTAGCTTTGTAAAGCAAATATATCTAGACTTCTTTTAGTACTATATAGGTTTACTCATGTTTAGAGTGAATCTACAAACTAAAACAAGTCCAGATATATTCTCTTTACAAACCTAAAACATCTTATATTTTAAAATGGAGGGAGTACAAGTGTCTCAGCTCGCGCATTATCTTTGTCTCCGTCGAGAGCGGTTCGGCTCCGGCTGCTCCAGCCACTCCTACCGCATCAATCAGACAAAGAACGCCAGGAAGAAGTGGACACGGTCAGGCCACTGACACCTGCAGTTCAATGACCACGCGCCTAGGACGGGTTCGTGACGAAGACCTCTGCTGGCTTGGTTCACGCACTATGGTATCTACGACGATCACTGAATCAGGTCGTGCGACGGCTCGTCGCCGTTGTGCTGCGTTAACGGTGAGGAGTATCTCTCGAACAGACTGTTTTAGTTGGTACGTATATAGGCTTTGGCGGGCCAATGTAATCTACTCTTAGTTACTGATTATATGGGCTTTGGTGGGCCAATAAAACGGTGAGGAGTAATCTGGTTCAGCAACTAATAATCAGTAATTAATAGTAAAAGACAAAATTACCCCTTTAAAGTTTGGGAAGGGGGGATACCGAAGCAAACCTCATTAGAGAATATAAAGTGGTTGATTTCGTGCGTTTGCCAAGGATCCAATGGTATATGTGAGACCGTCGGGTTTGGCCAACTACCGACCGGCCTACGGATAGATTTCCCGTATTTTTTATACAAATGTCACATTACAATAGTACTCTGATGCACTTTTACCAAAAAAATATAACAAATCCAAGATGGGATAAACTCGACCACTCGCTAGCTTTAGATCCCTCCAGCACACTAACAAATATATAAACTGATCTGCACATTATATACAAGTCTTAGAATCATTAATCACACACACAAGCTCACAAATCAATCTTACCAAACATGGATTCAAGGAGAGGCGCAACTATGTGCAGAAGGTGCATCTGAGTAGGACGTGCAGATGCACCTCTCGTGGGGCTCCAGTTCCGATTGATTCCTGTTTTGATTGAAGTACATAACTTGATTGATTGCTTTAGAGTTTCTTCGTCAGTACACTTTAGTTTTACATCTTGATAGGTGACTTGCCCTAGGGAACATGTTTGCAAGCACCTTGGCTTTCGTCATGGTTTCTGCTGGTCTATGATGGAGGTACCCATACTTCCTTTTTTCTTAAGTTTATTTTGTGTGCATGAACAAAACACAAATCATTGGAATGCTCTATTTCACAGTAATTTGTCGACTGAATAGGCCATGTTGATTAGTATTGACTTTTAACAAAGCACAAAGCATTGGCTGCTTGCTTACGACGCACTTAGATTAAAGAGTGTTAGCAACGAGCATTCAACTACCACACTTATTCTGGTTTCTAGGAACACATAGGTTATCAAGCGTCTTTATTTTGTATCATTCCGATGCAACACACGGGCATTCGGCTCAGTAGCGGAGCTTGGAAGGAAAAGCTGGATGGGCTAGCAGGCTTAAGGAGACAAGTTAAAAATCCCATTCAAGATCAAGATTTTTATGTGGTTTCTTAATAATAAGGTGCTTCTCACAAAGGATAACCTGGTTTAAAAAAATTGGGTAGGGTGTACTAAGTGTTGTTTCTGTGGGGCACAGAAAACCATAGAACATTTATTTATATCATGCCCTTTTGCTCGCCTTTTGTGGCGCATTACTCATTCTGCTTATGATCTACCCCCTCCTACTAATATCACAAATATGTTTGGAAATTGGTTGAATGGTGTTGATAAATCATCTAAGGCTCGAATTCGAATTGATGTTTCAGCCTTATGTTGGTCTATTTGGAGATGCAGAAATGATATTATCTTTAATAAAACAAAAACTTTTAATCTTTTGCAGGTTATCCATGATGGCACACTGGGTGCAGCTTTGGGCGTTCTTGTCGCCGCAAGACCAGAGGGATATCATGGCTACTGGGTGCAGCCGTCTCCTGATGGTCGCTGGGCACATTTTTGGCCAGTCTGGATGGCTGCGCTTTAGTCGACTGGAGCATAATGTCTAGTCATCTATTTAGTCTTTTCCGCTGGTTGATTCATGTGTCGACTTTGTGTGATCCATGAAATGTAATCGTGGTCTGAGTTGTCGACTTTGGATACCGAACTTTTAATAAAAGGCCGTGTGTGCATCAATCGATGCAGATGCCGGGGTTTTACCCCTTTTCGAAAAAAAGGCTTAAGAAGACAAAAGAGGGTTATCATTTAGCTAAATTTGTGAGTATGTAAGCGGAAAATCTTCTAAGCTAGACGGGCCATAGCCTGTTTTGTTTCAACTAAGCTCCGCCCCTGACTCAGCTAGAATTGAGTGATTATATTGAGCCTCTTGAGCTGTTTATATATAGGAGTACAGACTTGGAGGACAAGAAACCTAATAGAGATATACTTGAATTACAAACTTAAACAACCAAATATAGTAGAGAGATGATATACTCTAACAAGGTGATCGCGCTCCTGGACGAGATGATTGTGAAGCTGATACTTCTTCAGGTCCGGCACAATCGCAATACTAGTTTCCAGTTCCAAGTTTAAGTCTGTCTAGTGCAACTTTGTCTGTTATTATTTTGCTGCCTACTAGCACTGGGTTGTAAAACTGTTGCCTGCCAAAACTCACCGGCGAGCAGCGACGAGCAACAGAAGAGCCGGGAGGCTCCCAGGACTGCTGGTGGGCCCTGGTCCCTCGGGCAACGGCCCGCAAAACTCCGGCACACGTCCTGGCTTGGTTCGAGGGCGTGCCACCTGACCTATACCTGGTCAGGAAGGTGAAGGATTGCTCCGATTGATTTCCTGCATGGTAAACAAGTATACGTAAAATTCGAGCCGTGACCGGCTCCCAGGTTTCCCCGTGAATCGGCTCCTAGAGCCGATTATCCCATGGTTCTGCATTAGATTTACGATAACATGGGGTTTTGCTTTATCATTACAAGTTTAAATCGATCTACGACAGTTTAACGTTTTCACCACGTAACTGGAACGTCCTACACGTAATTGAGCCTGGTATATACAAAAGACGAAGAATACTAACCCTAGAGGAGGCCTAATAACCAACGTAAAGTCAATTACCGGAACAACTTCTCTAAAACGAGTAAACCACGTCCTTACGTACTACTGGATCGTTCAACCTGTTTGTAAGGCCTGACTACATAGATATCAAACTAAACCTTGGTGAGCAAGGCACAACCATAACAGATCGAAACAACTAAATAAAGATCAAGCAAGATGCTACCCTCGCACTTGGGAAAAGGTGCAAAGGTAGCGAGGTAACTAGAGGCAGCATAAATCAAACAATTATAACGAAAAGCACCGATGCTAGCCTCAATAAATCCATGATAGTAGTGTTACTCGCCATCAACAAGGCTTCAGTACGAGTAACACTAAATAACGCATAAGTAAAAATACTGCCTAGATCGCAAGATGCGATCTAGGCAGCATGACACTTACCCGAAAGAAACCCTAGAAACAAGGGGTGGCGATGCGCCGAGATTGTATTTGTTGTGAACGTGATTGTCCTCCTTTTCTCAATAACCTTAGGTACATATTTATAGTCCGGAGACTCTCTACTTTTGGAATAACTCTACAACTCTATCTTTACCTAAACTGAAACGGAACCTAAACTGAAACGAAACCTACTATGATACAAGATACACGGGCAATTTAGCCCAAATCCACGCACTAGGCCGATCCAACAACACGTTGAATATACGCATCTTCCAAGCCCATCTTGATCACGGCCCATCTCCTTCTTTGGCCAAAATATGGCGATAACACATGCCCCCTGGTTTTGGCAATAATAATTCCAAAACCACTCTGCTGAATTTTTTTTCTTCCCCCTCTTTTTTTTTGTATCGGGTTGCGCGTTGACAGAATGCGTTGCAGAACAGGATCGTCACGCCACCCTTTCATCATGATGCCCTGTCTTCTCAATTCCTTCGCAGTGCATGATTTGACGATTTTGGCAGCACATTTCTGGGAAACCGCTATGGCATTAAACCGCTTCATACTATTCCCCTTATTTAAATCCATCTAAGATTCGCCATCCCCATCTTCCTCCAAAGAGCCAAAACCCTTCTTCCTCCGCCAAAAACCTCTTTTTTCCGCCATGGCCTCCTCGCTTCCTCTTCCGCCTGTTCCTCCCGCCTTCCAACAAGACGCGACCGAGAGCCGACGCCAGAGCACCACAAGACGGGCGGCAGATAAGATTTCGCCTACGCTGGTGGGACGAAGGGATCGATTTCGCCGTCTGGTCGAGGACGACGCGCCCTCGACGGCGAGGAGAGCACAGCCTCGCTGACGGGAACGAGGCGAAGAGCAGCGACGACGCTGGTCTGGGGCCGCCGAGTCCTCCGGGCGAGGAGGAATCGAGGAGGACACACCTCCGACGAGTACCCGCCGACGAAGCGCTCGCGCCGGGTCCAAATGAGGACAATCAAGACGACGACGAGGACGAGGAGGCCCCCGCTGGCTTCTTCAGCAGCAGCAGCGAAGACGACGCCGGCAGCAGCGCTGAAGACAGCGAACAAGACGGCGGCGACGACAGCGGCGACGATCTCGGCCTTTAGATTAGGAACCAGTAGTAGTAGTAGTAGTAGTAGTAGTAGTAGTAGTAGTAGTAAGCTCCCTTTTGTAATCAATCATCCTTTTGTAAGCGATCATCTTTTGAATGAATGAAAATCTGTTTCCCGAAGATTGCCTTGTTCGCCCCTAATTTTGCCGATAGCCACAATAGGTCGATGCTCCAGAAGCCGATAGCAACGTATCGGCTTTCACCTTGTTACATTTACACAGTCAACCAAGCCACAACTCAAAGAGCCGATGCACATCGGCTTTCCCAAAAACGTTGACAAGGTCAAAACTTGGTCGCATACTTAGGCAAACTCAAACGGCCATTTTCCAGTTTCAAACGGTAACCTGCGACCCTCTTCAAAAAGGGCGACCCAGATCTCCAATTGCCCACCAACGAGATTGAGCTCACAGCAACAAGAACCCTCAATCCTCAACTGCATAGATCCATCTCCGCCGGCAAACTAGATGGCGGAATCGTCCAAAACCAATCCAGAGGTCTCCGTCAAGGTACGCCTTACCTCGCTCGAACGCAATGTTAGAATTTAATGGCGAACACCTGAATTAATGTCTTTATCCCACCATTAAACTTTCTAGGTTTCGGACATCCTGCTGCCGCATCCTTCTCTCCCAAATTCCCTCTGTCTTGGCCCTCGCATGATTCTAGTCCTGCCCATCCGATTTCTTGAAGCAAATAGAATCCCTTAAGCCAAGACCTAGATCTGAACTCTTGGGCCGATCGCTATGAGCCTGGCCTAATCCCCCGAACATTGGGTTTCTTGGTTCAGTAGGGTAGCTAGAGCTTACCAATCCCAATGGGAAACTACGGGAATAGCCGATGCCTTGCATCTATCATTGTCTCCTCTTGAGAAACACGAGAATCTTCTCAAAACCATCGGCTATTTCTGGTCTGACGCTCTGAACTGCTTCATGTTCGGTCATGGCCCCATGTCACCAACTCTGTTGGACGTGGTGATGATTACTGGTCTGGATGTTACATCACCCAGCCCTTCTGCCTTTAAACTGACCAAAGTCCCCTACAAACTGTCTTCTAAAACAGACTGCACGAACTGGGTGCCTACCTCCAACGCCATATGAAAACAAAGGGCCCTGTCTCAGAAAAAGAACATACAGCCTTTCTCAACTTCGGTTGGAGCATTTCATATTTTGTGGCCTTCCTTGCTCCCACAAAACTATCTCCTTAGCCCATGAACGGCCAAAGGTACTCAACTTGGCCTCGACAAACTTCCTTGGAGAAGTCTATCGATATCTCCGTTGATGTCTCAAGCTGTCCTCTGGTGTAGCAACAAAACAGTGGTCCTTGGTGGTTTATTCAGCTATGGGCTCATGTATTTTCAAAATCACATCCCAAACTTCCCCTTTTGGCGAGCTGCACCTTTCCGGATGTAAAGGAAGCAGATCCGCTGCACCAGCTATGGCCAAGCTTTGTATCGACTGCCAGGAAGTAAACTGACCCCTCAGGAGGCATCCAAATGGTTCAGCACTTTTTTCCAAGGCCTGGACAACCCTACCTTCTTCCCTTACATGGAGGAATCTGAACACTTTGAAAATCCACTCCCCTTCAGGCTGGACAATTTTGCCGATGACACTAGCACTCGGCAGCTCTTTTCCATCGTGATTCGTCCCTGTTTCCTTCCAGTTGGCATGAGTACATCCAACAGAATAATCAAACCTGGGTATGAATTCTACTAGCCAGTCGCAGTGGCCCGCCAATTTGGCCTTGGACAAGTAGCTCCCCACTTCTTTCTCCATCACCTTACAGAGAGCAGAGACACTCGATCCTCTCACCACCAAAGGTGTTATTCCTTTTTGATGCTCGACCATCCCAATTCCCAACGACCTCACCTTTGCCCCATCAACCGATGGCTTTGAAGACCGGTGGTCGATGTGGAAGACTCACGCCTTGAGAGCTCTGGGACCGTTCTTTGAAACAATGACGCTGATTATGACATCCCGTGGACAGTACCACTACTTGCAAATTTTCTTGATGCAGCTTGCAATTGATCCTTTTATTAATCCATTCTTTCTCTTTGCAGCAACAAGATGGCCCCGAGCCTACGCACGATGATGGCTCCCCTTCGAGTTCTTTTTCCGAGCTCACTGGTCCCAGAACACCCTCAGAATCGGACCTATGCAAGTTTGGGCAAAATTCACCAAACCCGCATAGAAACGATTCAAAGGTGCCCACCAGGCACTTTCGTGCGGGTGGAATACGAAGTAATAACATTACACAAGTCCTCGATGGGACCCATGAACAGATATATATAAGCGACTCCATGAGTCAAGAATACGATATAAGATACAAAGATCCAAATCACCTTGAAAACGATAGAACGTCCACTACGGACAAGATGCAAATGGGGCTAAGAGCCACGAAGAATAACCAATGGCGTCCATAACCTGCCTGTGCCAAGCCGGAAGGGTAACCCCGCTAACGGCGTCGATCTCAAAACCTGCTTAACAAAGGGGTGCCGACAAAGGGCAAAGCGAAAACAAAGAAGGAGCGTCGATCGAGGCCAAGACAGCGAGGCTAGAATTGGCGGTCCTCGCCTACATAGGTATGGTGGATCAAGCGCAGCAGCAAAGATGCACTAAACAACCTATAGAGACTCGATACAATGGCGCCAATCGAGAGAGGGTGAGAGACCTATTCGGATCCAACACGAAGCTAACACCAAACAAACCCATCCTGGTGTTTCCCTCGAGACCAAACGAGGAAGTCAACCGAGGAACTCACGCAGTTGGCGCTTTACTTGTTCGATTATAGTTGCACTTTACTAGTCGAGTTTAAATAATCGTCCCGATAAGGTAAGCAGGCACTTTTTAACCATTCCGTTATAGTTGCAACAATTACTAATCAGATGCAGATAACATGAGATAAACCCGAAACCCAGCAGTTGTTGGTACTTTTATTCAGCCAATTCGTTGTAGTTGCAATACTTACTAGTCAGATACATTTGTCGCAAGAGGCAACCAAACAAGCAATGGTGGGCAGTATTAATTAGCCATTCCGTTATAGTAGAGCTGATTACTAGTCATTATAAGTCAAATTTATAGCAGTAAACTTTAGTTATGCTTGTCTATGATCGAGATACTGTGCTCCAAGTCGTCCATATCCGCGGACACGGCTTTCAGAAAGTTTTAACCCGGCCGGGGTGCACCAATAGCAACACACGCTCGATCAACCTCGGAAAAACCAAAACAAAACCCAACGAGGCTTTCACGACTGAACAATCACAGATTCGAAATATTTGGGGGCCACCCTTAAGTAGAATCCATAGCGAGTAAGCAAGCTCGAGACGGCCTCAAGGTCTGCGTCAGAAACGATCGGGAACCCGAAGTGTGGCTGGGCTTGTCGATACCGAAACACTCCGCTTACCTAACAGCAAAGGTGCTCCTCGCACAATCGTAAATAAAACAGTAAAGCATGGCATAAGTACAGGATCGTAAATAAAACCTCAAACTAGTTTGTGGCCCCAAGAAATAAGAATGAATCAAGCTCTGGTTCAGGGGGGTCCCATATACCTCCCGGATGTGGATAGCGCGCAAAATCAAGGAACAGGTATCAAGTACTCGGGGTCTTACGGGACACAAGTGGGCGTTCGGAAACCAAATATTATCTATCACCCACCGATGCCTCTGCTTATTCAATTTTAGTTGTTAAACAGAAAGTAAAGTGAACAATAAGTAAAACTAGGATCATCTCCAACTTCAACAAGCGGCAATACATCAGCAACTGTGGCATATGGCGACACATATCAGCACTTGAGCAAGCAACTACGACGCGCAGTCCAACTATCTACCAAACAACAGGTAATAGGGTGTGTCCAAGGCAATATAGGGCTGCAAGGGATTTCAGATGCGAAAACTAGAGCATCGCAACACAGATAGCAAGTAGATCAACAGGAAGGAGTAAATTACTATAAAAGTAAGATGGGTAGAAAGGGGGAGATGCTCGCCTGAAAACATTGCCGAAAGGTTCATCCGAAGATCGGGGCGAAGCTCACACCAACTCAACGGCCTTATCCGCGAAGAACCAAATCACTAGAAGAACACCGGATGCAATATTTAATAAACGACAGAAGATCGGCATGATGTATGTATGATGGATGACATGGCAAAGGTGCGATGCAATTAGGTCAAGGTTAAGCGGAACCGGGGTCCCGACAATTACTTAAATGGTGCAAGTTGTTTAGAACCCCCGCAAATTAAATGTTGTTATAACAAGGCAAGATAAGATACCGGTTCGCTACACAAGTTTAAATGAGGCCAATATGAGACTAGATTTGCCCGCATATGGGCCCCATATTTAGTTATTAGGTGAATCGGCATAAGGCCCCCAAACCACATGATAAGATGCATGCATGATGAATGACAATTCAATATGCGACAAGTTGTATCTCAATTATAAAATAGGGTTTGCGGGAGAGGGTTCACACATTAGGGGTGGTCGACGATCTTGGGGTTCCGGGGTTCGGGGTCGGTCTCGGGGTCCAGGGTTCGACGGATCTGAGGTTCGGGGTTCGGCGGAAGCGTTCTCGGATATCGGGGGTAGGTCTTGGCGTTCCGAGAAGCCGGACTTGGTTCGGTGTCGGGGTTCATCGGATCTTCCGGATCGGTGCCGTTCTTGTTGTCGTGCAGATCTTGTCGGGTTCCACGGGTCGAGATGGTCTTGGCGTTGGGGAATGTTCTCGTGTCCGGGTGAAGCTTCGGCGTTCTATGGTTCCACGTCGACGGCCTTGGCTTCCTCGATGAAGAACTTGGTGTGTCCATGCCGGGGTTCTCGGCTTCGGTCGCCGGGCGTCAGTCTTCGGGACCTCGATGTCCGGGAGGCAGAACTCGGTTCGGTGTCGTTCGCTATCGCATGAAGGTCTTGCGGTTTCTCAACTCGGTTCGATCTCGATCTTGGGGAGGTGCTTGCCGGTCTCGTGGCGATCTTGCGTCGAGGGTTCGGTGCGAAGGTTGTTGGCGAGCCTGGGTGCTCCAAAACGACCATAGGGTTCACACGCGTTTACGACACGACATACGAGCACACGCATACACGAGCACACGCATACACGAGCACACATACACTACACGCATACGAGCACACACATACACGAGCACACGTGCAATGGGCCTGAGGCCACGGTGGCAGCGGCGTGGGCTGCGGACTCGGCGAAGCTTAGCGAGTCCTGGCGGAGGCGACGGCGGGCGGCGGGCCGGGGGCGAGGCGGACGCTGGGCTTGCCGGAGGAGAGGCGAGCGGGGCTCTGGGCGTCATGCGGCGGCGTCGCGGACAGCGGTGGCAGCAGGTGGCGGCTGGCGCGAGCTGGCGGAGGAGGCGCTCCAGGCGAGCCCGAGGGGGCGGCGGAGACGCGGTTCTTTGGCGTGGGAGGAGCGCCGGGCGCGGCGGCCAGGCGGCGGAAGGTGAGGGCGGAGGGCTCGCCCAGGCGACGGGCGGAGGCATGGCGGAGATGAAGGAGGCGGCAGGAGAATCGGGCCCAGGCTGAGGCTGCTGAGGCGGGCGACGGGAAGGCGGCGGAGATGAGGAGGAAGCCGGGAGGAGAGGGGCTTGAGGGAAGGGGGTCTCGTGGCTGAGGAAGAGAAGGGCGGGAGGAGGCGAGGCGGAGGGTCGGCACAGTGTGCGGCACCGGAGGCGAGGGCCTGGGAGCTTGGGGGAAAAGAAGGAGAGACGGGGGAGGAAGAGGACGGGGGAACAGGGGTGCCAGGCGGGGACGTGGCGGGGCCCAGGGGCTGCTGTGGTTGGGAACTGGTGGGGTCGGCGGGTGAGGGAGTGGGGACAGGGAAGGGGAGGTGGAATCTGGGGAGGTTGGCGCGTGTGTGTGGGGTGGATGTGTTGAGTGGTGGCTGTGAGGAGAGAGAGAAAGGGAGAGAGGGAGGAGAGAGGGAGTGGGCAGGATGAGGTGGCGGCAGATGAGTGGTTGGGGATGAGGGAAAAGTGAGGTGGCGGGTCTGGATTGGTGGGAGTGAGGTGGAGGGAAGATTGGGTAGGAATTTGGGTAGGTTTAGGAATTAGAGGGGCAGGTGGGGTGAACCGATTTTAGAAAAACTGGGGCGGTCGTTCGGGTCAATCGGCCCGTTCGACTGCCCCGCTAAAATAATTAATAATTTTATTTATTTTTTAACGGACCGATTGCACAACATATTTAATTAAAACAAAATATTCCGGAGACCGGACTTTGCAGTTGAATTGAGATGAGGCGTTTGGAAAACAAATCGGGGTTTGCCAAATAGTTTTATGCAAACTATGCATGATGATGACGATGCAATGCACAAATTCAACGCGATTTTCTAGTAGTGGTTTTGCGGGATGCCACAATTCGACACCACTAACAAGGATCTCGCCCTCGAGATCCGCCCCATGGTACCGGAAGGAAGGTCGGCGGTCTGATACTTCTCACTTCGTGTAGATCCTCGCGACACCACTAACGAGGGTTCCTTCTTCATCTTGATAACGGCGACACCACCAACAAAGGTTCGTTGCTCCTGATCGTCGCGAGAGCACTCCGGGAACAAAAGGTCGAAGGTAGAGGTATCGCAAATAAGGCCACCCCTAACTTCCGTGGACGGAGTAAATTGCTGGATCCACTGATTCGACATACAAGAGTGAATGACAAGAGCAGTGGTAGGGTAGCTACTCCATCCCGTACTCAAACCATTACTCTGATACCACTCTGTAACACCCTCAGAATCGGACCTATGCAAGTTTGGGCAAAATTCACCAAACCCGCATAGAAACGATTCAAAGGTGCCCACCAGGCACTTTCGTGCGGGTGGAATACGAAGTAATAACATTACACAACAGTCCTCGATGGGACCCACAGAACAGATATATATATAAGCGACTCCATGAGTCAAGAATACAGATATAAGATACAAAGATCCAAATCACCTTGAAAACGATAGAACGTCCAGCTACGGACAAGATGCAAATGGGGCTAAGAGCCACGAAGAATAACCAATGGCGTCCATAACCCCCTGTGCCAAGCCGGAAGGTAACCTCGCTAACGGCGTCGATCTCAAAACCCTTAACAAAGGGTGCCGACAAAGGGCAAAGCGAAAAACAAAGAAGGAGCGTCAAGATCGAGGCCAAGACAGCGAGGCTAGAATTCGGTCCTCGCCTACATAGGTATGGTGGATCAAGCGGCAGCAGCATGCACTAAACAACCTATAGAGACTCGATACAATGGCGCCAATCGAGAGAGGTGAGAGACCTATTCGGATCCAACCTGAAGCTAACACCAAACAAACCCATCCTGGTGTTTCCCCCTCGAGACCAAACGAGGAAGTCAACCGAGGAACTCACGCAGTTGGCAGTTTTACTTGTTCAGTTATAGTTGCGGCACTTTACTAGTCAGGTTTAAATAATCGTCCTGATAAGGTAAGCAGTGGGCACTTTTAGTTAACCATTCCGTTATAGTTGTAACTCTTACTAATCAGGTGCAGATAGCATGAGATAAACCCAAAACCCAGCAGTTGTTGGTACTTTTATTCAGCCAATTCGTTGTAGTTGCAATACTTACTAGTCAGATACATTTGTCGCAAGAGGCAACCAAACAAGCAATGGTGGGCAGTATTAATTAGCCATTCCGTTATAGTAGAGCTGATTACTAGTCATTATAAGTCAAATTTATAGCAGTAAACTTTAGTTATGCTTGTCTATGATCGAGATACTGTGCTCCAAGTCGTCCATATCCGCGGACACGGCTTTCAGAAAGTTTTTACCCGGCCGGGGTGCACCAATAGCAACACACGCTCGATCAACCTCGGAAAAACCAAATCAAAACCCAACGAGGCTTTCACGGTGAACAATCACAGATTCAAAAATATTTCAGGGGCCACCCTTAAGTAGAATCCAAGCGAGTAAGCAAGCTCGAGACGGCCTCAAGGTCTGCGTTGGTCAGAAACGATCGGGAACCCGAAGTGTGGCTGGGCTTGTCGATCGCGAAAACACTCCGCTTACCTAAACGATGCAGTGTGCTCCTCGCACAATCGTAAATAAAACAGAAAGCATGGCATAAGTACAGGATCGTAAATAAAACCTCAAACTAGTTTGTGGCCCCAAGAAATAAGAATGAATCAAGCTCGTTGGGGGTCCCATATACCTCCCGGATGTGGATAGCGCAAAAATCAAGGAACAGTATCAAGTACTCGGGGTCTTACGGGACACAAGTGGGCGTTGAAACCAAATATTATCTATCACCCACCGATGATGCCTCGCTTATTCAATTTTAGTTGTTAAACAGTAAAGTGAACAATAAGTAAAACTAGGATCATCTCCAACTTCAACAAGCGGCAATACATCAACAATCTGGCATATGGCGACACATATCAAGACTTGAGCAAGCAACTACGACGCGGTCAACTATCTACCAAACAACAGGTAATAGGGTGTGTCCAAGGCAATATAGGGCTGCAAGGGATTTCACGGGTACGAAAACTAGAGCATCGCAACACAGATAGCAAGTAGATCAACAGGAAGGAGTAAATTACTATAAAAGTAAGATGGGTAGAAAGGGGGAGATGCTCGCCTGAAAACATTGCCGAAAGGTTCATCCGAAGATCGGGGCGAAGCTCACACCAACTCAACGGCCTTATCCGCGAAGAACCAAATCACTAGAAGAACACCGGATGCAATATTTAATAAACGACAGAAGATCGGCATGATGTATGTATGATGGATGACATGGCAAAGGTGCGATGCAATTAGGTCAAGGTTAAGCGGAACCGGGGTCCCGACAATTACTTAAATGGTGCAAGTTGTTTAGAACCCCCGCAAATTAAATGTTGTTATAACAAGGCAAGATAAGATACCGGTTCGCTACACAAGTTTAAATGAGGCCAATATGAGACTAGATTTGCCCGCATATGGGCCCCATATTTAGTTATTAGGTGAATCGGCATAAGGCCCCCAAACCACATGATAAGATGCATGCATGATGAATGACAATTCCATATGACAAGTTGTATCTCAATTATAAAATAGGGTTTGGGGAGAGGGTTCACACATTAGGGGTGGTCGACGATCTTGGGGTTCCGGTTCGGGTCGGTCTCGGGGTCCAGGTTGACGGATCGAGGTTCGGGTTCGTGAGCGTTCTCGGATATCGGGGTAGGTCTTGGCGTTAAAGCGGACTTGGTTGATGTCGGGGTTCATCGGATCTTCGGATCGGTGCCGTTCTTGTTGTCGTGCAGATCTTGTCGGGTTCCACGGGTCGAGATGGTCTTGGCGTTCGGGGGAATGTTCTCGGTGTCGGGTGAAGCGCTCGGCGTTCTATGGTTCCACGTCGACGGCCTTGGCTTCCTCGATGAAGAACTTGGTGTGTCCATGCCGGGTTCTCGGCTTGTCGGGCGTCTCTTGGGACCTCGATGTCCGGAGGCGTAACTCGGTTCGGTGTCGTTCTCGCATCGCGAAGGTCTTGCGGTTTCTCAACTCGGTTCGATCTCGATCTTGGAGGTGCTTGCCGGTCTGTGGCGATCTTGCGTCCCGAGGGTTCGGTCAAGGTTGTTGGCGAGCTCGGGGTGCTCCAAAACGACCATAGGGTTCACACGCGTTTACGACACATACACGAGCACACGCACACGAGCACACACATACGAGCACACACATACACGAGCACACGCATACGAGCACACACGAGCACCGTGCAGCGGGCCTGAGGCCACGGTGGCCAGGCCAGCGTGAGGGCGGGCCGGACTCGGGCGAAGCTTGGCGAGGGTCCTGAGCGGAGGCGACGGGCGACGGCGGCGGGCCAGGACGGCCAGCTGTTGGGCTTGCGGAGGAGAGGCAGCCGGGGCTCGTGCTGCGGCGGTGGCGGCGTCGCGGGCGCTGCGTGGCAGGAGGTGGCGGGCCTTGAGCTCTGGCGGGGAGGAGGCGCTCGGCAGGGGAGCCAGGCGGGGGCGGAGACGCGGTCTGGCGTGGGAGGCGCCGGGCGCGCGGGCGGTCTCAAGCGCGGGCGGCGAAGGCCGGAGGGGCTCGAGCGGCACGGGCAAGGTGCGGGCAAGGCGGCGGAGATGAAGGAGGCGGCTGAGAACTGGGCCCAGCGATCGCCGTGAGCGAGCTCTGGCGGCGACGGCGTGCAGCGTGGCGGAGATGAGGAGGAAGCCGGGGAGAGAGGGCTTGAGGGAAGAGGGGTCTCGTGGGCTGAGGAAGAGAAGGGCGGGAGGTGCGGCGGGCGGAGGGTCGGCGCTGGCGGGCACCGGAGGCGAGGGGCGCACGCGGGGAGCTTGGGGGAAAAGAAGGAGAGACGGGGGGGGAAGAGGACGGGGGAACAGGGGTGCAAAGGCGGGGGCGTGGCCAGGCTGCTGTGGTTGGGAACTGGTGGGGTCGGCGGGTGAGGGAGTGGGGACAGGGAAGGGGAGGTGGAATCTGGGGAGGTTGGCGCGTGTGTGTGGGGTGGATGTGTTGAGTGGTGGCTGTGAGGAGAGAGAGAAAGGGAGAGAGGGAGGAGAGAGGGAGTGGGCAGGATGAGGTGGCGGCAGATGAGTGGTTGGGGATGAGGGAAAAGTGAGGTGGCGGGTCTGGATTGGTGGGAGTGAGGTGGAGGGAAGATTGGGTAGGAATTTGGGTAGGTTTAGGAATTAGAGGGGCAGGTGGGGTGGACCGATTTTAGAAAAACTGGGGCGGTCGTTCGGGTCAATCGGCCCGTTCGACTGCCCCGCTAAAATAATTAATAATTTTATTTATTTTTAACGGACCGATTGCACAACATATTTAATTAAAACAAAATATTCCGGAGACCGGACTTTGCAGTTGAATTGAGATGAGGCGTTTGGAAAACAAATCGGGGTTTGCCAAATAGTTTTATGCAAACTATGCATGATGATGACGATGCAATGCACAAATTCAACGCGATTTTCTAGTAGTGGTTTTGCGGGATGCCACAGGTCCTTTTCTGCAAAAACTCGCCACCTCTAAAAAAGGTCATAATGCAGAAACAGCCGATATCACCACAACCGGCTTCCAAAAACCCAGCAACCTCTAAGCCAGCTGCCCCTCGAGTTCCAACTAAAACAAGAACGACGACGAGGAAGGTAGCTGCCAGGAAGACCTTGAAGCGCCGGAGCCCTTCTCCAGAAAGCTCGCACGTAGGATGATCTATGCCTTGGTCGATCCTTCTAATTCTTCCATCTTTGCAGACCTGCTTGTGCTCACTGGTTCTCCTTTTACAAAGCTTCCGTCAAGACACCTCCGAGAACACTCGGACCAACCGAGGAGAACTGGACCCATGATTACGAAGGACCATCACACCGAGCCAGCAGATTCATCGCCATCGGCGTCCGGAAAAGGTCTTTTCTGAACCTCACCCGAAAGCACCGGTCGGCGGGGCGGTATGGGTCCTAAGAGAGCTCGCAAAGGACTGCAAGCTTCTTCGTCGCGCCAGGAGGTTTCAAAATCATCATCCTTACTCTTACTACTTGTTTCTTTTGATCTGCCGATTAATCCTTATTTCCATCGGCTAAATACCTTCCACGCAGACGACTGATGTTTCTAGTGGGAAAGCTGGGGCAGTGCCGATGCCTTTAGCCAAACCGGACCTAGCAATCCCCGAAGGTGCAGATGAAACGGCTACCACTCCAGCCAAGCTCCCAGCAACCATACACAAGTCGATCTTAGGAGAGGTACGTTAGCTCCTTTCGGCTCATCCTTACATGTTTGGACGCATGCTGACGCCTTTTCGGGCTGCCAGAGTTGTGATATTTCAGGTTTGCTGACGTTCGACCCTGAATCCATTGAACCAACTCCCTCCGTTGCTGCTGATGAACCACGAGCCAGGGTTGTTCTACCTCAATTCCAGCGTCTTAAAGCCCTGCTTTCCTCCCCAATCGAAGAGTTGATCGAGGGTTCTGAGGAGGTGAAGAGCGTTCTGGCCGAAATAAAAGACCATCTCCCAGTAGCTTTGCAGGTGAAGCTTTGGCCAGTTGTGACCCTGTCTTTCTACGGGCCAAGGGTGAAGTTAGCTCAGAGGATCACCGCGCTGCGCGCCAACTCCCATCGAAGCCAATATCGCGGCGGATGTCGACTCAACGAGAAAAAGGCGTCTCGATGCCAAACCGACACCTCTGTCGGTGCCGACTCGCATACTTGAAAGCGGAGTTGGAAGATCTTGAAGAGAAGGTCCGGCGACTAAACAGCTCATCCGCGACAAGGAAGAATCCATCGCCCGCTCCCAAGACGAGTGGAAAGCCTCAAAGCCCAATCAAGACCGATCTGGCGAAATCGCCACTGAACAAGCGGTGGTGACGGGCAAGGATGAAGATGACGGCCGAGATCGTCGAGGTGGATCGTGTCCGTCTTGGCTGGTACCATCTGAATTTTCCCAAATTTCGACATGCTTGACACCCTTTGTAGTACTTGAAACAGTCCTCAAGCATGGTGGGCCAATAAAACCCGATCGCCGATCAACCATTTCATCTTGTGAGCCGATTGGTGAGTTCCACAGCGCCTTCGTACCTCGTGTAGGAGCCGATTGGCCTCGGCTGTCCCCGGACATTTGAGTAATAACCCTTCAGTCTGTAAAACATGTCATCCCAATAAGCACATACTTCATGGCCTTGTACCTTATCCGTTTAGGTGCCCCGCGAATCCTTCAAGTAATTGAAGATATCGGCTCTCCGATCGTCGACTTCAGAACGTGCACGAACATCGGCTCCTCTGCTACATCCTTGTAGCCCGAAGCCATTGTGCAAGATCATTCTCGTGATTCTGCGACCGCGGGATCGGTGAAGTTTATACGGAACTGCGCCATCAGCTCACGGCAACCATAATGGGAAGAGGGACTCGCTCTCACACTTGTACTCCTCCGTGAGTTGGGAGATCACCAACTTGGAGTCTCCAAAAATTTCCACTGCTTCTGCTCCGGCTTCGAGGAGTAACTCCATTCCCTTGCGTATCGCCTCGTACTCAAGAACATTGTTGGTGCGAGAGGTAGACAATCGATGGAGAAGGAAAATGTTGCCCCAGGCGACGAGTAAAATGCCGATGCAGCCATAGTCACAAACCGATCCATCAAAAACATAGCCCACGCTCTTATAGACGGTCTATGTTAGTGTTGATCCTTTCAGCGATAAGGTCGCAACGCCTTTGTCCTTAATCGCTTTCGGGTTGATACCGGATGTCAAACTCTGATAATGCAAACATCCATTTGCCCAGTCGGCCTTTCAACATGGGAGCCGACAACATGTGCTTTATGACATCTGATTTGCATATGATGATGATCTCCGCTGATAGCAAAATGTGGTGCAACTTGGTGCAGGTGAAAAACAGGCAGAGGCACAATTTATCGATATCAGGATACCTTGTCTCTGCATCCAGCATCCTTCTGCTTATGTAAAATACGACTCGCTCCAGCCCATCATAAACTTGCACTACCACCGAGGCGATGGACGTGTCAGCTACTGACAAGTAAATGTAGAACGGTCTGTCCGGCTGGGGCGGAACCAACACTGGCGGTGTCGTCAGATATTCTTTGATCTCGTCGAAGGCTCGTTGTTGTTCGCCCCAATGAAATTCCTCGCCGATTTAATTTTCACCGGTCCATGAACGGTTCTATTCTTCCCGGCAGTTGGAGATGAATCTTCCGACGGTTGATCTTGCCGATTAGAGACTGCAGCTCTTTCTTTGTGGTAGGTGGCTTCATTGTCCGTATCGCGCCTCGACTTTTCAGGCCGATCTCAATTCGTTCATGTACCAAAAACCCAAGAACTGACCGCCGTCACCCGAAGGCACACTTCTTTGGATTCATCCGTAGCGAATTTTCTTGTTCGGTCCAGGGCGTTGATCGTCCAAGTGTCCTTACCTGAAGCAGACTTGACCACCACGTCATCGATGTAAATTTCCACCAACTTGCCGATCGATCATGGAAAATGTAATTCATGGCTCTTTAGCACGTGGCGGCATTCTTCACCCAAACGTCATGACTACATACCGAACAACCCCACGAACCTAGGACCCTGACGCCGTCTTGTGTATGTCTTCGAGCCATAAAATTTGGTTGTAACCGGCATTGCCATCCATGAAGCTCAAGATCTTATGACCAGCCGTTGCGTTGATTAACGTCTACGCCGGCATCGGATACTCATCCTTTGGGGTAGCTGTTGAGGTCCCGAAAATCTATGGCAACACGCCAACGGCCATCCTTTTCTCTACAGTGCGATACTAGAAATCCATTCAGCACTGCAGGCTGATTAACTTGGTCACAACATTTTCTCGACCTCCTTTTGACTTCTTCGAATTTCGGCCTTCATCATCGTGCTCGCCTTTGAACGGCCGAAATCCTTTTAGCGGTAGTCGATGCTCAATGATGCTCTGTCTAACCTGCATTTCGTAGTCCCAGCGGCGATGCGGATATTTTTTCAACAGGGCTATCATCGGACCCCAGACTGGATCTAACTTTTGTCGATAAATGTTGGTCGTGGCTTATCCCGGGACCAATGTCGATCTCTTCTAGTTCATCGCCAGATGTAAACCCATACCCTAGCTTTCGTCACTGTCAAATCGATGCTAAACACAGGGCAAACAGTAGGTGAGGGTAACAAAAATAATTTGGGCGATTGCTGAATCGCCCCTTTTGATTGCATTAGTCAAGGATGGTTTACACCTTATTGTTTTGCAATGGCGGGCATCTCGCCACGACTACGCCGATCGCTTGTCGTATGATTGCTGCTTTTTATTTTTGTGGCGATCGCGAGGATCGGCCATTACCTGATGATTGTGGTCTTTTCTACTCTGTCGGGCGGTGGATAAGACCAGCCTCACCCGTTTTGTAGCTTCAATGCGCTCACAGCCGTCTAGACTGATTCCGAGATCGGCTCTTGGTCTACTTCGAGACGTTCATGCCAGCTATGGAGATCTCGATAGAATCATCTGCATGGATGACTTCCACTTCATCTCCATCCCATTGTATTAGGCCGTGCATTGTGGACGGAATGCGGCGTGAATCAATCTCGCCCGAGCAAGACAGCGTAGGGGCTGTTGCTGTCCACGACGAAAAATGACGTGGGTATGGTTTTCCTGCCCACTGTCAGATCCACGTTCAGCACGCCTTGTGTTTCCGAAGTCTGACCGTTGAAGTCGCTTAACGTGACGTTGGTTTTGATCGGATCTGCGTGGGCGTCCCAAACGTCGTAGCATGGAGTATGGCATGATATTGACGGCCGCTCCGGTGTCCACCAACATCTTGCTGACATGTTGCCCATTGATGTAACCTCGTAGGTACAGGGCTTTCAGATGTTTGTAACCCTTCTCACGTGGCTTCTCAAAGATAACTGGCCGTGGGCGCGATCAGCGTGCCCGATAGCTCATTGATTCCGGGCGCGCGATTCGGCGAGTATGAACACCATGTTGTGCCACCGATGTCTGCATCGGCTTTTACCGTTTGGCGCCACTCTTTCCTTGTCGGGCGGTCTCCCGTTTCCAAGGTCTGCCTAATTTTGACGGCCAGATCGGGTCGCGCTTTCTTTAAAGCGTGGAGATACTGCGCTTCAGCTTCCTCCAAGTTACGCAGCCGCTGCACTCTACGCTTTTGGGTATGTCTGAGTCCGTCGGGACACCACCTTGGACGGTGATATCTGTCTTCTTCCTTGTCATCCCTTGGCTTCTCGAGGTCCTTTGCTCGAGCGGACTCCCTGTAACGGTTTTGAGGTGGGAGAGGCCCTAGACGTTTGAACACTGAAACTGGCCTCGTGTCCTCCTTCTGCTGTCCGCATTCTGGGCAGTTGTCGACTGTAGGTAATCGGCTCATTCCCGCGTCCCAGCAATACTTGAAGAAGGGACAATCCCAATGTTTGTCTGCGCCTTCCTTTTCTTCTGACGGTCCCCTAGCGAGGTGCTCATATCCCTCATCGTCTCTATCGGCTACCGCGTTGGTCATCTTGGCTCATACTTGTTAAGGAGATGCGTGGAATGTGGCTTCGATACCGCACTCTCCTCACTGTTCCTCTGTTAAGTACCTTTGTCATTGTGGATGGGCGGTCGCATGGACCAGCCTCCTTTCTTTCTTTGCCCGAGGCGACCACCTTCCTCCTTGTACGTGTCATGGTGGTACCCAGACCGCCATATTAACACCGAACGAAAAATCCGGTTGGCGCCTCATGAGCGATCGAGTTCTACCATGTTGACGCCGGAAATGGGTTTGTGTTCACTTTCATGGCGAACTGCCCAAGGATCGAGGCCTTGTTATATCGCCATTTGGATTTGGCGTAGCTCTTTGCAATCATTGGTGGTGTGGGTGAGCAGTGATGCCACTTGCGATGGTCTCCGTTCATTTCTCGAGCCGTGGGGATTTTATGGCCTTGGGTAACCTCACCGCTTCTCTTTCAAAGAATCGAATATCTGCTCGGCTTTGCTCACATAGAAGTCAAACCCTTTTGCAGCCCCTTGCTGTTTCACCCATTTGCAGGATACAGGATCTGCCCCCCGAGCCCATTCAGCTACGGCCACCTCCTGGTCTTGTGTAGGATCATCTTCTTCTGTATCGACCAGGCCTATCGGACGTTTGAATTTGTCTTGGTACAACTCAGGGTGGCGTTGTTCATACATCGTCAGCTTCTGGGCCATGTGCGCCAATGAGTTATACTCTACTTGGAAGCGATCCTTGATGGGCCGAGAGACCCAACTTGCCAGCTCACCGCTTCCTTCTCGATTAAACGAGCCGGTAACATCGGTTCTTAGCGGTCTGAAAGCTGGATGTACTCGGCTCATCTCTCCCGCTTCGCACTTTGTGCCAGTCCGCAATGCCGACCTCGGTAGCCTCCGAATGATATTGGATGTGGAACTGCTCTTCCATTTGCTTCAGTGTCGAATCGAATCGGTGGCAGCAGGTGTACCACCCAAAAGCTGGTCTGTCTGAGATTGCATAAAAATCTTCTGCGCATCGATCCGATGCGAAATTATGCCTAGGCTGCGGTATCGGCTTACGTGCTCGATCGAGCTCGACCCTTCGACCGCTAAACCTTGAGAACTCGGGGAGCCGATACTTGGGTGGCGGAATCAGATCAAACTTCGTTGAATACGGCTTTGAATAGCCGATTGTCCTTCTCTTGGCATGAAGCCGAACTGTCTCTCAAGATGGTACGGATTTGCTCCTTGTTTGAGATGTAGGGGCTAGATTCTCATGACTTGTTCCGGTGGCATACTTGGCTAGCACTTTGTTTGTCGGCGTCCATCCTGCACATCGCGGCTCGAAACGCCGCTCAAGGTCTGCCCAGAACCCCCGCATGAAACTCCTGCGGTTGCAATCTGGTTGGTGCGTGGCAGGTTGTTGCAGTCCGGCACGTAGGTGCATACATATCCGTGTGGGATTTCCTTAGGTGGCTCAAACAGGAATTGGCAATCGCCTGGGTCGCCTCCAACCTTGTAGACGACGTACGCCGCTGCTCCTGGCGGCTCTGGAGCTGCAAGTGTGAATGGCAGCTGTGGCCTGGAGGCGGTCTTTCTCCTGGTGAGTCCCTAAAGTAGGCCCCACGGAGAGTACCGATGTTTCATGATCTCTGAACTACGAACGCGACCCGCTCAGCGTTCACCAGCTCTCGGAATGGCGGTGCAGAATGAGCCACCATGTAGTTGACTTCGTCGTAGAGCTCAGTGCGCTCCTCCGAAGGATCCACCTCATCAAGAGCACCCTGGGGAGAACCCCTCCACTTTATGCCATGCTTACGGGTCCTCTCAAAGAGCCGATGAGATCGGCTTGAAGAGATTTCGATCTCGTCATGCCGCCTTGTGCTCCTCGGCAGCTCGTAAATGCGTGGCGGGTCTGTTCTCCATCGCAGCGTCGGATGTTGATGTAGACGTTGTTGAGAGTCCCACCGGGCGTGCCAGAATGTGTTGCCTGCCAAAACTCGCCGGCGAGCAGCGACGAGCAACACGAAGAGCCGGGAGGCTCCGGGATCTGGTGGGCCCTGGTCCCTCGGGCACGGCCGCAAAACTCCGCACACGCGTCTGGCTTGGTTCGGCGTGCCACGACCTATACCTGGTCGGGAAGGTGAAGGATTGCTCGATTGATTTCCTGCATGGTAAACAAGTATACGTAAAATTCGAGCCGTGTGGCCGGCTCCTAGGTTTCCGTGAATCGGCTCCTAGAGCCGATTATCCCATGGTTACGCATTAGATTTACGATAACATGGGGTTTTGCTTTATCATTACAAGTTTAAATCGATCTCGACGGTTTAACGTTTCTCCCGTAACTGGGCGTCCTACACGTAATTGAGCTTGGTATATACAAAAGACGAATAATACTAACCCTAGAGGAGGCCTAATAACCAACGTAAAGTCAATTACCGGAACAACTTCTCTAGAACGAGTAAACCACGTCCCTTACGTACTACTGGATCGTTCAACCCGTTTGTAAGGCCTGACTACGTAGATATCAAACTAAACCTTGGTGAGCAAGGCACAACCATAACAGATCGAAACAACTAAATAAAGATCAAGCAAGATGCTACCCTCGCACTTGGGAAAAGGTGCAAAGGTAGCGAGGTAACTAGAGGCAGCATAAATCAAACAATTATAGCGAAAAGCACCGATGCTAGCCTCAATAAATCCATGATAGTAGTGTTACTCGCCATCAACAAGGCTTCAGTACGAGTAACACTAAATAACGCATAAGTAAAAATACTGCCTAGATCGCAAGATGCGATCTAGGCAGCATGACACTTACCCGAAAGAAACCCTAGAAACAAGGAGTGGCGATGCGCCGAGATTGTATTTGTTGTGAACGTGATTGTCCTCCTTTTCTCAATAACCTTAGGTACATATTTATAGTCCGGAGACTCTCTACTTTTGGAATAACTCTTTACCTAAACTGAAACGGAACCTAAACTGAAACGAAACCTACTATGATACAAGATACACGGGCAATTTAGCCCAAATCCACGCACTAGGCCGATCCAACAACACGTTGAATATACGCATCTTCCAAGCCCATCTTGATCACGGCCCATCTCCTTCTTTGGCCAAAATATGGCGATAACAAAAACTTAACATGTTATCCCCAATATGTTTGTTTCTACCGTCTGGCCGTGGGCTCTATTAATTTAAACGGCAAATCTAATTGCAGACCGGTCGGTGGTTGTCCAAGGTGTGAACATGCGCTGTGAGACAACTTAGAATTAAATAGAAAATTTGAAATGTCTTATAGATCAAACGTTTGTCCGATTTAAGATCTGTTTCACCGTTGGACTAGTCGCGATGAGATCTTAAAAACCAGATCCCATGTTGATATGTTTCGATGAATTTTTTTTCGGACCAAAAGGTTATCCACCCCTAAGACTTGAGTTAGCCATGTCATAATATGTAAGTTATCCATCCTATAACATATAAGTTACCCACCATATAAACGTGTTGGATAGAAGTTTTCTCACATACATGTTGAGCAAGTTTTATTGGAATATGGTACCCTATGTGTTATGGTATCGAGACTTTATCATCGTAGATGCATTATCCTAACACCTTTCGAGGCTTCATCATCCTATGTCGCGATAGCGACGAAGAACGATGAACCTGAGCCACTAGACTACTGGTTGAATGTTATGTTTGTTCACTACGACTTCAAATGGTGAGTGGTAGGGTATGAGACCCTATTTATTATATCGTATGCAAAAAAATCTTAGATTTAATTTCTTAAAAAATATGTTTAATATTTGACATGATAGCCTTTTGAGGTTGAGTAGCATGTACGCCGCGAGAGCGACGATGAACGACGAAGCCGAACCACTAGAATAATTTTTATATCCCATATGTGAATACATTTTTTATAGTGATGAATAACTTACATGTTATTTGGTGGGTAACTTCTACACTAAAGCCTGGATAACTCTCGTATTACTAATAAGTAACTTTTGGAGCAAATAAAAGTCGTGTTACCCACCCCTAACACGTGACTTATCCATGTCATAGTAGTTAAGTTATCCATCCTGATATATATAAATTACCCAACATATAAATAGGTTTAGAAACGTTATCGCATTGCTCATGTGGGTAATTTTTGTATTATATAAAATCTTGATTTACCATGTATATTTAGTTTAGTTAATTAAATGTGAGCTATAATCTAGTTTAATTGAGACATTGTTACTTAGGTGTTAGGATATCGAGATTTCATCGTCGTTGATGCGTTAATGGCGATGGATGATGAAGCCGAGCCATTAGACTACGCCTTAGGGTGGTGGGTGGTAGGGTATAACACCACATTTATTATGTCGACTCGACGAAAACGGATCCCAAATTGAAAGAGTTCATATTTGTGTTTTTCGCGTATAACACATTACCCGTTCGTAGAATGGATAACTTATGTGTTAACTGGTGGATAACTTATATAATACCGTCTGGATAACTTAGGTATTACATGTGGATAACTTTTTGGTCAGAAAAAAAAGTTCTCGAAACCTATCGACATGGGATCTAGTTTCAAAGATCTCGTCGAGACTAGCCCAACGGTGAAAACGAATCATCAATCGAATAAGCATATTGAACTATAAAACATTTTGAATTTTTAAATATTTGCATTAAACGCGCGGTTTTGATTTTATTTGCATGCATGGAAACCTGTCTAGTTGCCCGCCAGAATTTGTCATTTGAAGACGGGTAGCCGGGTAGCAAAGTCCCAATTTAAAACAAGGTACCGTTGATGCCTATTTTTTTTTTTAAAGACCAAGAATTAGACACAGATATCTATCGACGGAGCCCTGTTCCCCCTAACCCAAGTTTAAAAGGATAAATCTGTGCAGTCAGTTTTTATTCTTTGGCCTACCGGCCGGAATACACATGTGTATGTTTGCCGTGCATATGATCCATCCACCTCGTCCTAAAAAAATAGAACTACACATCCGCACATGATGATTATGGCTCAGTCATTCGCAACTCACGTCGTGCTCGCCGAATTTTGAAATAACCGCGGCGGAATCGTTTCTTGATCGATGGCTTTGGATCTGATCGCAGCCCTGCCGTTCGCTCCACTGGCATAGATCAGGACGCCTTCGTATGCAGCCGGCCGTTCCGTCTGCTTGTCGCAATCCTCGCTGATCATGTCGCCGCTACAGATCCGCCTTATCTGATTGACGCCGGTTGATATCTCATGCCATTTTGATACGTACACCCGCCATCACCATACGCGTACGTACGTGTAGACTCGTAGACCCAGCCATACAGGCTTCTCCAAGGCTATACGTATCAAAAAAAAGACCATCACCGTCCATGTGTTTCTCTCGCGCAAAGTTTAGCCTGGGTGGAGCACCGGAGCAGAAGTGGTATCGACGACGCTCTAAGTGCACCGGCACTGTGATAGACAAATGCGCAGACACGGCACACTACGGGACGCGCGCGCTACGCCGAGGGCAAAAGGCCGTCGGCGTAGGCTAAAATACCCTCGGCGTATGGTACGCCTGTTAGACATATATTAGGATAGTATATTGTACCAACCGTGTACACCGTTGGTCTGCTACCGGTCCGGACTCCTGTCACGTACGGACTCCTCTTGTATTTCCGATCGGTACGATCGTTATATTTATGCACGTACGCGAGGCACTCTATGCCATCGTACGCACAAACACTGATATGGTATCAGAGCGGACTCTTCCCGACGTCTAGCTCTCCGCCAAGAAAAATCAGATTGTCGCCGATACGTTTGGCTCAATCATCGTAAAATCGTTCGCTCGCCTCGATTACGATCGGTGTAATCCACACAAATAAAATCCCTGTGCTCAGTTACGATTGAGTTCAAAAAAAAGGAGAAGAAAGATCTGATGTCGTCGTCTACTACCACGCCAATGGCCATGGCAGCAGCTCTTGGGGCACCACCAACCGAGAAGCTCACGCGGGGGAATTTTCTGCTCTGGAAGATGCAGGTCCTTCCCGCCGTCCGTGGTGCGCTCGTCATGGGACTGCTTGACGGTTCCGACGCCGCGCCGCCCAAAACCATAGAAGGAGAAGATGAAAACAACAAACCTACATATGTGTCAAACCCGGTCTATGGCGTATGGCTGGCACGAGATCAACAGGTCCTGACTTGGTTACTCAAGACTCTGTCCCCTGATATCCTGGCGCATGTTCTTGGCGTCGAACACTGCAGCGACGCCTGGGCGTCCATTGAGGCACTCTTCACCTCACAGTCCAAGGCTCAGATTAATGCATCACGAGGATCTCTCTCCAACACGAAGAAACTAGATATGACAGCTGACAAGTACATCACCAAGATGAAGGGCTTTGCTTCGGAGCTTGCTGCTGCTGGAAGGAAAATTGACGATGATGAACTCAAGGAGTATATTCTTAATGGACTGGGTGGTGATTATACCCCTCTCGTCGCCGCTATCAATGCTGTTCCGAGTACTACGGTGCTTGACATGTGTGCGCAGCTCACTGCTTTTGATCGACGTCAGATTGGGCTCTCTGAGTCCGGCGAAGGGAACACCTCTTTTCAGTCCTCTGCTAATGCTACATATCGTGGTCGTCGCCCCAACCAGCCCAACAATCCTCGAGGCGGTCAAGGCGATGTCGCGACAATGACCAGCGATATCGCGGCAATGATCAGCAATACGCGGCAATGACTATTATTTCCGCAATAATCGATGTCGCGCAATGACCAATATCGTCCCAATGATCAGAATAGAGGCAGGCCCAATGATCAGTATCGAGGAGGAAATCAAGGAGGTCGAGGTGGAAATCAGGGGGGCCGTGGTGGCTTCCAGGGAGTTCGTGGCCGTGGCCGCATCCCCTCCCCTCATCAGGATACCACATGTCAGATTTGCAAAAAGTATGGTCATCCTGCCAATGAATGCTGGTGGCGCTACTCGGATCGCGATGATGACAATGATTCCAACAATGAGAACAAAGGTGCATATGGCGTGGACACAAATTGGTACATGGATTCCGGTGCCACCAACCATGTCACCGGAGAATTAAACAAGCTTCATGTTCGTGACAATTATCAAGGCCGCGATCAAGTTCATAACGCCAGTGGTCAAGGTATGACAATTACGCATATTGGTCATTCGATGTTGCACACCCCTCATAGTTCTCTTCAACTTCGTAATATTCTACATGTTCCAAGTGCTTCCAAAAGTTTACTATCTACTCATAAAATTTCACTAGACAACAATGCCTTTGTTGAGTTTCACCCGTTTTTCTTTTTGATCAAGGATCAGGCCACAAAGGAAATTCTGTTTAGAGGCCCATGTCATGATGGTCTTTATCCACTAGTTCCTATCTCCACGGGGTCTCCCAAGCACGCCTTCATCACCACCACGCCTTCTTCATCCACATGGCATCGTCGTCTAGGGCATCCGTCTTCATTTATTGTTCAACAAGTTCTTAGAAAAAATAAACTCCCATTCTCGCCTGAAATAAATTCGTATATTTGTGATCCTTGTCAACAAGCTAAGAGTCATCAGTTACCCTATCCTACATCTACTAGTGTATCAAATGTTTCTTTGGAACAAGTGTTTTCTGATGTATGGGGTCCCGCGTGTGGCATCCCGCAAAACCACTACTAGAAAATCGCGTTGAATTTGTGCATTGCATCGTCATCGTCATGCATTGTTCGCCAAAAACTAATTTCGTAACTCCCGATTTGTTTCTCAAACGTCCCATCTTAATTCAACTGCAAAGTCCGATCGCCGGAATATTTTGTTTTAATTAAATATGTTGTGCAATCGGTCCGTTAAAAAAAAAATTATTGAATTATTTTAGCGGGCGATCGAGGCAGGCGAATGACCCGATCGACCGCCCCAGGAAAACTAAAACGGCCACCTAACCGCCCTTCACCAAACCTAAATCTACCCAGAAATCTACCCACCCTACCTGGCCACATCACTCCCACCAATCCCACCATGCCACCTCACCCTCTCCCTCTCCCCCCTCCTATCCTATCCTGCCACTTGGCCCAGACCCACCCCCACTCTCCATCTCTCTTTCTCTCCCCACCTGCAAACCCCCACCACACTGGACACACCACGCACACGCACGCTGCATGCACCGCCAGCCTGCCACAGGACCCGCCCGCAGGCCCCTGGCCGCTCTCTCTCCCCTTCATCCTCTTCCTCACACGTCCCCTGGACATGGCCCTCCCTCCCCTCCTTCCCTTGGCGTCCTCCCTTCCTCCCTCAACCGCGACGGCCCTCGCCCCTGGCTGCAACCCTCCGCCCTTGACCTCTACCGCACCCTCCTCGTCGCTGCGCCTCTGCCCCAACCTCCCCGCCTCGAAGCCCCGCGTCCCGCGCGCTCTGCGAACCGTCCTGCGCTTTGCCGCCTCAGACGAGTCTCCTCCGCGCGTCGCCGCCTCGACCTCATCCTCCGAGCTCGTCTCCGGCCGTGCGCCTGCGGAGCCCAGCGACCGCTTCCGCCGCCTTCCGCGCGCGAGCCGCATCCGCCTCCTCGAGCCTGCCCCGGCGACGTCCGCCGCCTCGTCGCCCGGTCGGCCCCGCAGCGTCGCGCCGCCCGTCTGCCGCTGCCGCCCAGCGACCTCCGTTCCTGCGCGACGCTCTCCGCCTACCGCGTTCTCCACCGCCCTTCGCCGCCGGCTCGCGGGTCCCCCAAGCCCTGGCGCGCCGCGGCCACCATCTCCGCCGCCGGCGACGGTCCCGCGTCGCCCTCCGCCCTGACGCACCCCCGAGCCCGCTCAGGCCGCACCCCAACCTCGAACCGTCTCCCTCCCGGCGAGCCCCGCAAGCCGGCCCTGCCACCGTCGCGCTGCCCTCTGCTTCGTTTCGTCGCCCCTAGCGGCGTGGGTCCCGCCACAAGTTCTGCCCGCTACATGCTTTGCGGTCCGATGAGGAACGTCCATGACCATCGGCGCCAAGCCCAAGTTCGACACCGGCAAACCCGGAAACCGCTAGAGGAATCATCGACCAGATCTTCTACAAGGACGCCAAGCTCGTCAAGATCCCGAACGCCGAGGTCGCCTACACGGAACGCCTAGAACTTCTCGGGACATCGAGTTCGCCATCACAGAGGACAAGCACGCCTTCATGGAACCGCGAACCGAAACCGCAAGACCTTCGGCGGATCGCAAGTAACCCCTCGAGAACACGAGAACCGGTGCGACATAAGTACCGGAACCTCATGATCGCCCACACGAACCCTAGCGCTTAATCCGAACTCAAGACCGAACACGGCGTTCTCTCCCTCGTGGATCCGAGGTCCGATCTTCAAACCCTCCGAAGACGCCAAGATCTACAACCGGAACCTAGACGCCGAGACCCCGAACCCGAGGATCGCCAAGTCCGACCCGAGAACCGCGAGTCCGACAAGATCTGCGCAACGACAGGAACGGCACCGACCCGGAAGGACCCGATGCGCCCCGACGCTAGACCAAGTGCTTCGTCCCGAACGCCACGACCGTCAACGTGATCCGAGACCCCGTGGCGACAAGTACCTCTGCCCGGACGCAACAGGGTCTACCTCACGGAACACCGAGCACTTCGCCGCCGAAACGCCGAGTACTTCTTTCAGAACGCCAGGATCGTCAACATGACCCGAAGACAGCGTATGCGACAAGAACGGCACCGACCAGAACGAACCCGACGAGCCCCCGACGCCAATCCAAGTCCGGCTTCCCGGAACGCCAAGGTTCATCGAGAGTTCGGAACGCCAAGTACTACCCCGGACAACAAGTTCTCCATCGCGACGGCAGGATCGACATAGAACACCAAGATCTTACATCGAGACACGCACCGACAATCGAAACCGCTGAACCGACAAGATCGCCTACCCGAACACGGCGCCAAGATCTACCCCCGCTATCCGAGAACGTAATCGCCGACCCTGGACCCTGTCGAACCCCGAACCCCGGAACCCTAACAAGATCGCCGAACCCTCAATGTGTGAACCCCTTCCCGAAACCCTATTTTATAATATAAAACAACTTGTTGCATATTAACTGCCATACTTGCATGCATAATCATGTGGTTTGGGGGCCTTATGCCGATTCACCTAATAATTAAATATGGGGCCCATATGCGGGCAAATCTAGTCTCATATTGGCCTCATTTAAACTTGTGTAGCGAACCGGTATCTTATCTTGCCTTGTTATAACAACATTTAAAATGCAGGGTGGCTAAACAACTTGAACCATATAACTAATTGTCGGGACCCCGGTTCCGCTTAATATGACCTAATTGCATCGCACCTTTGCCATGTCATCCATCATACATGCATCATGCCGATCTTCTGCCGTTTTATTAAATATTGCATCCGGTGTTTATTCTAGTGTTTTGCTTCTTCGCGGATAAGGCCGTTGAGTTGATGTGAGCTTCGCCCCGATCTTCGGATGAACCCTTCGGCAATGTTTTCAGGCGAGCATCTCCCCCTTTCTACCTATCTTACTTTTATAGTCTTTATTCCCTCCTGTTGATCTATTGCTATCTGTGTTGCGATGCTTTAGTTACCGTACCCATGATCTACCGTGCAGCCCTATATTGCCTTGGACACACCCTATTACCTGTTGTTTGGTAGATAGTTGGACTTGCGCGTCGTAGTTGCTTGCTCAAGTGCTGATGTGTGTTGCCATATGCCACAGTTGCTGATGTATTGCCGCATGTTGATGATGGAGATGACTCTAGCTTTACTTATCGTCACTTTAATTTCTGTTTAACAACTAAAATTGAAATAAGCAGAGGCATCGGTGGGTGATAGATAATATTTGGTTTCCGAACGCCCACTTGTGTCCCGTAAGACCCCGAGTACTTGATACCTGTTCCTTGATTTATCGCGCTATCCACATCCGGGAGGTATATGGGACCCCGAGCGAGCTTGATTCATTCTTATTTCATGGGGCCACAAACTAGTTTGAGGTTTTATTTACGATCTTGTACTTATGCCATGTTTACCGCTTTATTTACGATTGTGCGAGGAGCACACTGTACTGTTTAGGAAGGCGGAGTGATTACGCGGTATCGACAAGCCCAGCCACACTTCGGGTTCCCGCTTTACAGCCATTGGCGCTAACCTTGAGGCCGTCTCGAAGCTAGCTTACCGTTCGGGTTCTACTCAAAGGGTGGCCCCTGAAATATTTCTGAATCTGTGATTGTTCGGTCGTGAAAGCCTCGTTGGGTTTTGATTTGGTTTTCGAGGTTGATCGAGTGTGTTGCTATTGGTGCACCCGGCGGGTAAAACTTTCAAAGCCGTGTCGCGGATATGGACGACTTGGAGCAAAGATCTCGATCATAGACAAGCATAACTAAAGTTTACGCTATTAATTTGACTTATAATGACTAGTAATCAGCTTCACTATAACGGAATGGCTAATTAATACGCCCACCATTGTTAGGTTGCCGATTGCGACAAATGTATCTGACTAGTAAGTATTGCAACTACAACGAATTGGCTGAATAAAAGTACCAACAACTGCTGGGTTTTGGGTTTATCTCATGCTAGCTGTACCTGAGTAGTAATTGTTGCAACTATCACGGAATGATTAACTAAAAGTGCCCACTGTTTACTTTACCAGGACGATTATCTAAACCTGACTAGTAAAGTGCCGCAACTATAACTAATTAAATAAAACTGCCAACTGTGTGAGTTCCTCGGTTGACTTCCTCGATTGGTCTCGAGGGGGAAACGCCAGGATGGGTTTGTTTGGTGTTAGTTTCAGGTTGGATCCGGATAGGTCATTCCCACCTCTCGATAACCGCGGTTGTATCGAGTCTCTATAGGTTGTTTAGCGCATCTTGCCGCTGCCGCCATCCACCATACCTATGTAGGCGAGGACCGCCAATTCTAGCCTCGCCGTGTCGGCCTCGATCTTGGCCTCCTTCTTTGTTTCTGCTTTGCCCTTTGTCGGCACCTTTGTTAAGCAGGTTTTGAGATCGACGCCGTTAGCGGTTACCCTTCCCGGCTTGGCAGGGTTATGGACGCCATTGGTTATTCTTCAGGGCTCTTAGCCCCATTTGCATCTTGTCCGTAGCTGGACGCTATATCGTTTTCAAGGTGATTTGGATCTTTGTACCTTATATCTGTGTTCTTGACTCATGGAGTCGCTGTTATATATAACTGTTCTGTGGGTCCCATCGAGGACTGTTGTGTAATGTTATTACTTCGTTTTCCACCCGCACGAAAGTGCCTGGTGGGCACCTTTGAATCGTTTCTATGCGGGTTTGGTGAATTTTGCCCAAACTTGCATAGGTCCGATTCTGAGGGTGTTACACCGCGCCCGTGTCTGCTGGCAAGCACTCATATTATGTAAGCTTTATTGATGACTATAGTAAATTTACTTGGATCTATTTGCTCAAAAAGCGTTTTGATGTCTATCAAGTGTTCCTTAATTTCCAAAAACTTGTTGAACGTAAATTTGGTCGAAAAATTATCACTATGCAAACAGATTGGGGTGGTGAATATGAGAAACTTCATGCTTTCTTTCAAAAAGAGGGAATCACACATCATGTCTCTTGTCCTCACGCTCACCAACAAAATGGTTCGGCTGAGCGAAAACATCGTCACATTGTTGAAGTTGGTCTTGCTTTGCTTGCCAACGCTTCTATGCCTCTCAAATATTGGGATGATGCCTTTCTCACAGCCACTTTTCTAAGCCCAATTATGATTCTCTTCGCATTTTTGGGTGTGCATGTTGGCCTAATCTTCGTCCTTATAATGAAAGAAAGCTCGCTTTTCGTTATAAACGATGTGTATTTTTGGGATATAGCCCTCTTCATAAAGCAGGTGTTAAATGTCTTGATGTGTCCACTGGACGTGTTTACATCTCTCGTGATGTTGTGCTCGATGAGAATATTTTTTCTTTTGAATTCTTGCATCCAAATGCTGGTCGTCGTCTTCATGAGGAAATTCTATTATTACCACCAGATTTAATTTTCGAGGATGTGCATAATCATGCCAATATGCCTATTGTTCCTACCACTAACCCTCCACAGATTTCAGAAGGCGTACATGCTCCAGCTAGCGTACAAACAGATCAAACTGGACATGAAATCTTGAATACGAGTGAAGAAACATCCAACAATGATTTTCCAATCATCCGCACGGACTCCCAAATTATTTTTCCTGAAAATTATATGCAACATGCACCTGCACCAGATTTGGATTCCGCGCGTGCAGATTCCTTGGGCCAAACTACCGGTTTTGATCAACATGTGCCATGCATATCGGCTGACAGTCCAGAAAATCAGTCCACCCTCTCGTCGTCTTCTGTGCCTTCGCGCGCGCGCGGCGCGTCCTCTACTCCTGCAGAAAGCGATGGAATCGCATGTACTGATGACAGCGAGAGTAGTCCCCTCTCCCCAGGATCTTCTGTGACTAGGACGCCTCCCGCCAACCCAGGAGGATCTTCCGTGTCTGCAGCTAGTGGTGTGTCTACAACCAGTGGATCTTCTGCGGACAGTGTTCCTATGCCACCTCCTACAAATGAACCACGTACAAGGCTTCAAAAAGGTATACATAATCCAAAAATTTACACCGATGGCACTATCAAGTATGGTATGTTTACTTCTACAGGAGAACCAAGTAATATTCGTGAGGCTCTTGGTGATGATAATTGGATGCATGCAATGCATGAAGAATATGGTGCACTCATGCAAAATAAAACCTGGCATCTTGTTCCTCCCAACTCTAATAAAAATTTGATTGAATGCAAGTGGGTATATCGTATCAAGAGACGTGCTGATGGAAGTATTGACAGATACAAAGCAAGACTTGTAGCCAAGGGGTTTAAACAACGGTATGGTCTTGACTATGAGGATACATTTAGTCCTGTTGTCAAAGCAGCGACCATCAGGATTGTTTTAGCCATCTCTGTGTCCAGGAGATGGAGTCTTCGGCAACTAGACGCCAAGAACGCGTTCTTACATGGTGTTCTGGAAGAGGAAGTATATATGAAACAACCTCCCAGTTTTGAAGATACACGTCTTCCGCACTATATTTGTAAACTTGACAAAGCTCTCTATGGATTGAAACAAGCCCCTCGAGCTTGGTACTCTTGCCTTAGCTCTAAATTGACTGAGCTTGGATTCACATCTTCTCTGGCTGACACGTATTTATTCCTCTATCACAAGTTAGGTATCACCATATTTGTTCTCATATATGTTGATGACATTATTGTTACCGGCTCTTCCAATGAAGCTATTTCTGGTTTACTTCGTCAACTGGGTGAGAACTTTGCTATCAAGGATATGGGAGACTTACATTATTTTTTGGGCATTGAAGTAAAACGCAATGCAAAAGGTCTTGTTCTCACACAAACAAAGTATGCCACTGATTTATTGTCTCGAGTCAATATGACTTCATGTGCTCCTACACCTACACCGTTGTCCACTACAGATAAATTATCATTGACTGATGGATCTCCTCTTGGACTTGAGGATAGCACTAATTATCGGAGTATTGTTGGTGCTCTTCAATATTTGACATTGACTCGACCCGATTTGGCTTTTTCGGTCAACAAGGTTTGTCAGTATCTTCATGCTCCTACTACGACACATTGGACAGCAGCTAAACGGATACTACGTTATGTCAAGGGTACTCTTCACACTGGTCTAATGATTCAGAAGTCATCGTCTACTCTCCTCAGTGCCTTCTCAGATGCTGACTGGGCGGGTTGTCTTGATGATCGGCGTTCGACAGGCGGATTTGCTATCTTTTTTGGTCCAAACTTAATCTCTTGGAGTGCTCGAAAACAAGCTATAGTGTCACGTTATAGTACTGAGGCTGAATACAAGGCAATTGCCAATGCTACGACTGAATTGATTTGGACTCAAGCATTACTTCAAGAACTTGGGATTTCTCTTAGTGCAAAACCATGCTTATGGTGTGATAATCTTGGAGCCACTTATCTGTCTACAAATTATGTCTTTCATGCCCGGACAAAGCATATTGAAATTGACTATCACTTTGTCCGTGAGAGAGTTGCCAACAAACAACTAGATATCAAGTTTATCTCCAACAAAGATCAAGTTGCAGATGGTTTTACCAAAATATTACCTGTAAAATTATTAGCTGAGTTTAGACGTAATCTCAACCTTTGTGAAGGTTTAGATTAAGGGGGGCTGTTAGACATATATTAGGATAGTATATTGTACCAACCGTGTACACCGTTGGTCTGCTACCGGTCCGGACTCCTGTCACGTACGGACTCCTCTTGTATTTCCGATCGGTACGATCGTTATATTTATGCACGTACGCGAGGCACTCTATGCCATCGTACCCACAAACACTGATAACGCCGAGGGCTGCCCTCGGCATAGCCTTCTCGGCAAAGATCTCCCTCGGCGAAGCACACTCAAGCCGTCGGCGTATGCTACGCCGAGGGTTTTGCCGTCGGCATAGACTATCGGCCGGTTGCAAAAACATTTTTTTTGAAAGAAAATTACTTTTTTTTAGAAAAAAAAATTACAATTTTTTTATTCTTTGAATTGTTTCACTTCTTAATCTCCTATTTGCACATTTTTAACACTAATTATACTTAATATTTGATTAAATTTCAGTCTTAATCAAACTTCCCAGCAGGTCACCCATCCTAATACTACTCCAGCTCCAGCACGCTTAACTTTCTCATTCCTTCAGAATCTGTTTCCGCAAAGTAAATTCATACATTGGTGTCAATACTATGATATCAATCCTATTAACTCTTATATCATCATGTCACATGTTTGTATTTTTTGAAATTACAAACAATTATTTAAGTAAATATTAATGAATAAGTAATAATATTATTGAATTCAAACAAAAATAAAATAATTTTATTTTTTTGTATTTTTCTATTTAATATAGAATAATTAATATCTTTAAATCTGTAAATCGAAATTCAACAAATAATATGTCTAAATTGATCAGAAAAATGAGAGGAATCCAAATATGATATGCATATCAACTAATCACAAACCCTTCGTTTTTTAATTAGCTATTTGGTGGTTGCTTTAGAAATCCCCTTTTTGCGCTCGGATAATGAAAAATGCCTTTTTGGTGCGATGAAAAGGAAAATTTGCATTGGATCTTTGATAAAATAGCATATTGTGAACCTAAAAAAGATTTTTGTAAAAAAACATGAGCATCGAATCATGTACCTGTAGTTCATATCTGACCCACTTCCTACCGATTCGGCAGGAATTTATCTTTTTCACCAAAGGTGGACGGAAAGGTTTCGAATGCCCCTGTTGGGACATTGTCCATATAAGGTGGTATAGTATTTTTTGTAAAATGTGGTGATAGTATTTTTAATTAGCCATTTGGTGGTTGCTTCACAAAACCGTTTGTTTTTTATGCTCGGAAAATAGAAAATGGTTTTTTGGTGCGACGAAAAGGAAAACTTTCTCCTGCAACATTGTTCTCCATCCCATGATTCATGTGTATGCATAATATGGATACATTATCACAAACTATGCCTAGTCATTTTACCCGAAAGCCAAGAAACCTCGAATGAGATAGGTCATTTTGTGAAGGTTTTTTTGAGACATAATCAATATATTAAGTTTTCTATTTTTCCTTATAACTATGTCACATAATATGACACCACACGAAGGTTTCGTATTGTTTTGATCGTTTTTGAATTTTTTATGCCTGTTTTAAACTATCGTCAAACTTTGTCGAACGGCGGACATAAAGATTCTTAGCTCGGGGCCGAGCCTCGCTAAACTTTCATTGGATCTTTGATAAAATAGCATATTGTGAACCTAAAAATGATTTTTGTAAAAAAAATGAGCATCGGATTATGTACCTGTAGTTCATATCTGACCCACTTCCTATCGATTCGGCAGAAATTTGTCTTTTTCACCAAAGGTGAACGAAAAGGTTTCGGATCCCCCTGTTGAGACATTGTCCATGTAAGGTGGTATAGTATTTTTGTAAAATATGGTGGTAGTATTTTGAATTAGACATTTGGTGGTTGCTTCATAAAACCGTCTGTTTTTTATGCTCGGAAAATAGAAAATGGCTTTTTGGTGCGACGAAAAGGAAAACTTTCTCCTACAATATTGTTCGCCATCCCATGATGCATGTGTATGCATAATATGGGCACATTATCACAAACTATGCCTTGATTCTAGCCATAACATTGGTCATTTGACCCGAAAGCCAAGAAACCTCGAATGAGATAGGTCATTTTGTAAAGGTTTTTTTGAGACATAATCAATATACCAAGTTTGATATTTTTTCTTCTAACTATGTCACATAATATGACACCACGCGAAGGTTTCGCATTGTTTTGATCGTTTTTGAATTTGTTATGCCCGTTTTAAACTATATATAATGTTTTATGTTTTACTTAATTTTTATTTACAAATGTGTAATATTTGACTGTAAATAGATATGTCTTATTTTTCTGTAAATTTTGATATATTATTTGTATTTTTCCGAATTAGAATGATTTAGTTATGATTTTTCAAAGTTTCATGAGATAAAATAAAAAATAGCTACGCCGAGGCGTCGTCGGCGTAAAATATCCGAGCGGCAATTTTACCGACGGTTGTTTAGCGAATGCGCGGACGATGACTACGCCGACGGTCCAGACGTTTGGCCGTCGACGTAGCTTTTCATTCTTGTAGTGGCGGAGCGCCCACGGTGCAGAGCGTAGCCGCTCCTCGTTCCGGGCAGAGCAGATCGTCAAGTCGGTAATAAGAGCTACGGACCACTCGTCAGTCCACTGTCGCTAGTCTGGTACGTAACGTGCGTGACCCGGCAGGCACGTGTTGACTTACGTAACGTCTCCGTCCGAGTGAGGCAAGTTATGCAGTAGCGTCCTTGACGGTTCGTCCACTCCCATCAGAATCACCGTACGTGAAGTCTCGAGCCACGCTGACCGTGTACCAAGAAGAATTACTCTTACTTTTCATAAAAGAGAGAGGTCGATCGATAGATCGAGATGAAGAAGAAACTAGCGTGAGTGAGCACGCAGCAAGGACCAACAACGAACCAGCTAGCAGTACTGTGAGAGCATCATGTCGCGCCTATCGCCGGCGGCGGTGTTGTGCTTCTTGGTGATACTCGGTGCTCTGTTGGCGCCGCCGTGCGAGGGGTACGCACGCGCACGTCGAGGAGACGGCGCTCTTGGACATCCTCCACATGTTCGACTACAACCCATCCCTCGTGAACTGGAGCAGCGGAGATTGCTGCGGCTGGGACGGGGTGACCTGCAGCTCCCGCACAGGCCGTGTCACGGGCCTCGACCTGAGTGTTCTTGCGGTTGCGGGCATCTCCAGCGGCTCGGGGCTGCTCAACGCTACCATGTTCCTTCCCTTGCAACAGCTCAGGAATCTGTCCCTCACAAATCTTGGCATACGAGGCTGCTTGCCAGATGCAGGTAATTAATAACCCATCACAAAACTCTCTACTACGACTCTTAATCCATGCCTCCAAGACCACTCCTCCCATCGACGGCTCCATCCACTGGAGCATGAAGAAGGAGGAGGCCCAGCGACCTCCCGACGCCGCTCACCAGCGTGAAGGAGTAACACGGGGACAAAGTGTGACATGGGTATGCCCTACGGGTGCCTGATGTTAGCCTACCCGGTTTGGCCCAGCAGGAGCTCACGTAGTGATGTGACCCTTACGACGAAGCCTAGAGAAATACGGGTGGCCCAAGCTCAGGCGGGATTCAACTCCTGGAAGAACAAGGCTAGCTCTAGATAGAACTTGAAAGGGAAAAATACTAAACCTCTAACCGACTCGACCTATCTCCGAGACCTGGCCTACCTATATAAAGGATAGGAGGGCATGGCGAGAAGGATCGATTTAAACCCTAGCATACACCATGCCAGATCTCATATACGTACCCCTGTAACTTTCGGCTTCACCATCAATCGAGAGCAAACAAGCAGGAGTAGGGCTTTCCCTCCAGGGGCCTGAACCTGTGTAAACACCGTGTCCCGTATTGCTTGTCTGTTAGCCGTTCCATGATCTCCAGTGTCCACTCTTTCTCCAAAATCCAAGCCCATAACAATAGGCATCGATGAGTCTAACCCTCGTCAATTGGCGCCGTATGTGGGAACTAGGGAAGCTGATGTAGGGTCGCGACGGCCCCATCCACCACAATCTTCGACTCCTCCGTGTGATAGAGAATCGTCTCCTTTTCGGCACCATCGACTTCACCATCCTCTCGCCAGCGACCCACCAAGATTTCGATTCGATATGATGCTGGGGAGCCTATGCTTCCATATGGGCCAGGTTGGCACCCTCCACCTCCCTGAGCGGGTAGTGCCTCTAGCGATCGCACCTGCTTCGTGGGTGCTACCCATCGGTGTCCTAAGCGCGAACTCGCTGGCATACGATTCAGATGACAGCAACAACTGCAACTCCGATCGGTGCAACCTTCCTACGGAGGAAGGAACCTACGGTTCTAGATCTGAGAGCTGAGGGAGCAACGACCTCCCCCACCGCTACATGTGTGCGGTCGTCGTCGATGCCCACATCGACAACGAAGCCAATCCACCGGCTCCCCCTACCTCTACGAACAGAGGTCCGCCCGCTCCGAACGCCAGTGGCAACACTCACCTGAACCCAGACGGGACCGCCCCTCGCAACCAAAAGACCACCAACGGTGACGAGGCGGCCCGACAGGAGATTCGCCTCAACGAGGTTGAATGGGAGAGAGTCTGCAACGCAGTGCGCGGCAACCCCCTGCCACTAGACGCTTCATGTGACATGCTGATGGGATACCACTAGCTCCTCGTGAAGGAGCACAACCGACAGGTTATACAACACAAAGAGCTCGAATAACGTCGGAGGTTAGCCGATGAGTTGAGCGCTCAACGAGCTGCGCTCTCCTCCATCCACTAGTCCACTTCGAAAGTAAACGACGACAACGTCGCCTACAAGAGATGCTCTCGACTGGATCTTATGGACCCTAACGCTAGACGCGAGGCCACCAAGGCAATCGACCTGTCCTTCATGTCAATAGAATCACAAGGCAACATGATGTCCAAGACACCGCAGGCCGCGATCATAGCGGCTACTACGTACCTGCTCGCCAATCAACACAGTCGGGGATCCACGATCCGCCGTCCATAAGTCTGATCGCAGGCATCGGCCTCGTTGGAGCCGCACTAATCGGAGAAGAGCCTCCAGAGCCGAAGAAAAAGGTTGTTGTAAAATTCACAAGGAGCTGCACACCTTCGTCTAATGAGGAAAATCATGACTTGTCGCGGCGACGCTGCAGCCCGCGGCGAAGGATCCGCAACTACGACGCTCGTAATGAGCTCACACATCACAAGATCGATAAATCACGCGCAAAACATGCGTTCTCTGCTGAATCAGAGGATGAGGACACGGAGCTCTGCGGCGCTAGATGCTTTAGCAGGGCCATACGACAGACACGGATGTCTAAGGGCTTCAAGCTCCCATCGGACAACCCTAAGTTTGACAGCCTACAGGACCCGAAGATTTGGCTGGACATGGTGGGAGCAAGAACATGGCCATGCAGTGCCTTCAACTGCAGCTGAAGGGCGCGACCAGAGCCTGGCTTAATAACCTCCCCTCCGGATCCATCCGCGGTTGGAAAGAGCTAGTCTACTGCTTCATCCACAACTTCAAGGGCTCATGCAAGAGACCAGCCTCCATCGAAGAGCTACACGCCTGCTGCCAGCGATCCAACGAGTCCATCCTCTCCTACGTTCAGCGCCGGTCCGTCATCAAGACCTCCGTTGAGGACATCTCAGAGGAAAGAGCAATCGATTCCTTTAATGGTGGTATAAGGTGCCGCGAACTTAGAGAGGAGCTGGGCCACATCAAGCCCAAAACCATCGACCATATGATGGACATCGCCAACCGTTGGGCTGATGGCGAAGACACCGTCAACCCAACACATCCGGATGACAAAGACGACCTCGGCCGCAGGAGCGACCATCGCGGAAAGAGAAGAGTGTGCGTTTATGATGATTGCGAAGAAATCGACATGGTCGCGGCTGGATATGCCGACCACCGCGACAACGGGAACCGCAACAACGGCTACCTTAGTGGCAACTACCGCGGCAGCGGCAGAATCACCTAGTCATGGCAACGCCGTGCTCGCGACGATGAGCCATCCACGTTCGAAAAGATGTCAGGGCCCTGCACCATTCAATTCTACATCGATAAATAGGATGGCAAAAAGAAATCCAACCATCTGCCCAAGGACTGCAAGGAATTCCAGAAGCTCCACGAGGGTTACGCCCAGCTGCGACGTGACGCGGTGAATCAAGGATTCGGTTCTGTCCCTAGGCCCATCGCATATGGTGCCCCATCACCACACCACTCGAAGGACCCACACATCATGCGGCTGCGGCGACCCAGAATAGCGGAGCAGAACAATATCCACGACCGCTTGGTGCCATGATGATACAAAAGGGGCGTCCATCCAACATGATCCAAAATACGATCACCCGTCCATCTCTCCACCAGCCATACCTGAGTACCTCAGCGGCTCGGAGTCTCGCATCACCTTCGACAGATCCGACCATCCTTGCCAAATCCCTCGTCCAAGCCACTCCACCCTGATGCTTGAGGTTCAAATCGGCGGGTTCGAAATGAGTCGCGTGTTCATGGACGGTGACAGCGGAAGCAACCTTATGTTTGCCAGCACACTCGAAGCTATGCGGATCCCGCTATGCAGCCTAGAGGCATCAGATACAACCTTCCATGGCATTGTCCCAGGAAAAGGAGTGTACCCCCTGGTGATGGGGATATGCCGAGTGGGGTATACCCAGCAGGACGTTCCCTACTGGATCATACTCTCAGTGAGTGGGCCTGCAAGACGGCGACTGGACCGCAACCCAAGAGGAAGCCAGGCGACTGGAAGCTAAAGGCCCAGAAGCGTAGCTAGGCCTAGTCGGATTAGGTCAAAACCCTCCGAGTCCTTATCTAACTCGGTTGTATATCTATAAACCCTAGCGAGGTGACTCTATATAAACCTTCCTAGGTCACACATAGCACTTAAGTTCCATCATACACCCCCTCGACTCGTCACCTAGCCACCGAGCTCGCCCTTTGTAAGCTCTCATCGATACAATCTAGCAGGAGTAGGTCTTTACCCTCCGGAGGGAACCTGGGTAAATCCCTGTGTCTTTGCCCTCATCTCGCACCATAGATGACCGGCCGCCCTTGCCCCTCGTTTTACTACTCGCTGCCAATCGCAGCATCTGCCGTGGCCATTCCCACGACACCTGGGCGAGCTTTCCTTCCCTGCTAGCTTCTCCACGTGTGAACTCCTAGCTGTTACTGTCGGCTGTCGTCGAGGACGAAGCAGCTCGACCTTAAGCTGCTCTCCCGCGCTCGCCAGTGCGGTGCGGCTCCATCGCTCCTCGAGGAGCACCCCAACGAGGGGCAGATGCGCCGATGCAGCGACGGGGAGACAACCATGGAGCTTTTTATCCTGCGATTTTGGAGCCATGGAGCTTTTTTCTACAAAGTCGGCCTTTTGCTACAACAACACATTTTTTTGCTATCACCGTTCTATGGTTTTGCTTCAATTGCGTAATTTTTTTTGCTACGGTGTCTTCGGCGAGGTCTCCCGGCAAAAGTCTCCGGCGAAGTCGGTTTTTTGCTACATTACCACATTTTTTTGCTACCAACGTTTTATGGTTTTGCTACAATTGCGCAAAGTTTTTGCGACGGTGTCTCCGGCGAGACTTTATCTGGCGATGTCTTTGTCGAAGTTCATTTTACTACATTAGCACAAATTTTTTTGCTACATGGTCTCCGGCAAGATCAGCCCTCTTTTTCTAATTTCTAGGCCAAACTTTTTTTCTCTTTGAAAGCAAAAGTAGGAATATTTATAGCAAAAATAGGCAGTTTTGCGCAAAAGCGGGATTGGGAGACTCTTTTAGGGAAATAGGATTTTATTTAGAAAGAGCTATTTGGCATCGGGAGCAAGGAGTTGCTACTGTTCCCACTTTTGCTAGTTTTGAAACTAGTCTAATTTACAACTAGATTTGGTTACACATTGTGGCCGCTTTTACCTCCTTCCTCTCTCTTCCAGTTAGATACTTTATAATATAAAATAGTTTATATCCTGCTAACTAGAAATTATTGTATTTGCTCTTAGACCCGTGTCAAGTATTGCGATAGCGGAACCCCGTGGTCTAATCGCCTGCTAACATGACAACATCTATATACTTTTTGTCCCTATGCACGGTGCTGAGAAGGCCAGAGAGCATGTGATGTGGTGGTTGGAGCTTTGACGAGTTGAGGACTTTGATAATGGGTGTATCTTAGCGTGTTATTCTAGACAAAATGGTGATATGGCATTGTCAATTAAGAAAGAGAGAGGGTGTTGATACACTCCTTGCACATAGTCATAGGTAGTCCAATCAAATGCATGCATAAGAGCAAAAATATTAAATTAAGATACAACCTCTAAGATATAATCTATTGGAGAGTTGGTCTCTTAGGTATTTATAACTTTTATGATAACGTGCTAAACTATACTCTATTGTGAAAGACCTGAATGAGAATAGAGGTACGTATATAACAGGATGATAGGATATTGAATTAATTCGGTCGATTTCGTTCCACTACCGCATCCGCCTGCTACCGGCGTAGAGTTCGGCCTGACACATAAATGCCTAGATAGAAGGTGTGAAGGCCCGGCTTTATAAATAAAGCCCTCGAAGGAGCGGAGCGTACGACAAACAAGATACAACTCATACATAGAAAGCAATTAAACACTGGCCACACCAGTGCAAGGGGAGGGAAGGAACCCATCAGAACAGGCACAACACTGCCAAGTAACACAAAACCAACTACTCGCCGCCCAACTGCGACACCTAAATGCCTGCCTTGTGGATTGAACAAAATCCACCATGTCCCATTATCCTAATGATAAATGTATTCCCTCCGTCTCAAAATAATGTCTCAAATTTGTTAAAATTTGAATGAATCTAAACACTATTTAGTATATAGATTTATTCAAAATTTAAAAAATCTAAGACATCTATCTGGGATGGATGGGCTACATGCTAAAACGAGACACGGAGACAGATCGAAACGAATAAACAATAGACTTACTTTAACATTCCCATGCAACTTAAAATACAAACTCTGGCCGTCATCGAAATTGGGCCAGAGCCAAAGGGAACGATACAAAAAAAATGATGAACAAAATACAGGAAATCATGACAAGCTACTATTTATAGCATGTGTGATGGAGCATGGAAAAATACAGCTAACTATCGAAATGTGCTATTCCCTCCGTTCTAAAATAGATGTCTCACATTTGTTAAAATTTGGACGAACCTAGATACTATTTAATATATAGATTTATTTAAATTTTAACAAATTTAAGACATCTATTTTGGGACGAAAAGAAGTATTATTATAGCCTAAGGCCATGCGTGGTCCATGGTGGTAAACAACCAAACAAAAATACATGTATATTGAGAGACTATGTGTTGGCATGGAGGATTTGTCCATGCTCTTGTCTTGATACTCATTATCAGCTCACTACAGTCTTCAGTCATCTTTATTGTAGATGGTATCCTCTCTTAAGCTGGTTTAGCATGTATCTCAAAGACTCATGCTGGACAGCATCTACCTGGGGCATCTATCCTACATCCCGGTTAAAGATTATGGATCTTCATGAATCTTTAAATTTGAACATTTTTTAAGAAAATCCTCCATGGTGCATGTCCGCCAAATCGACACACTCATAGTATCCGCCAAATCGACGCACTCATATTATGGATCCTTTGTGCTTTTTGATAAACTAGCATGGTGGCCCTCGCAAATGCGAGTATATCATCTTTATTAGGCCAGAAGTGTGTTACGTCTTAGACTTTATATAATTTAAATATCTGTATTTATACACTTAATTTAAAAAACTCGCATCATTATAGATATCGATACATGCATAAAGGTGTAACTCTGACATTTATTTCATATATGAATGTGTGACTATGTTTCTAATAAGTAAAACATAATCATGAAAAGTTTCAAAAGTAAATGTTGTGAAATTCAATTTAGCTAAAATATGTTAATGTATGTTTCCTAGCGTAGGACTGCAGATATGTGTCTATTTATCATGTTGTGTGTGGCCATATATGTAGTAATCTGTATGCTTGAAGCTATCGTCATTGATGGACAAAGATTGACTTGCCCTGAGATTCTTTCTTAAAAATACAACTGGATCCATCTTTGTACGGAAAAATCATTGACTGGCATGTCCTCAAGTTTTCAGTTCTAATGATATCTCTTGTTTACGTACTCATCGTCTAATGCTAGTTAATCAGAAACCATTATTTTAGTTAATGGCCCTCTTAAATTTTATACGTCTCTGGTAGTACCAATTGTACAAAACCATATTTAAGATGATATGACATTTTTCTAGTCCCTACGATATTTCCTAGGAATACAAAAATATTGTTTTACATTGCATTATATGCACGTATGATTATCATGTGCCTGTTGTTTATAGTCAAAATATCAAATGTATATTTCAATATATGTTTCTTGTCAAAGATTTTTGTTCTACTATTTCTATTATTCAATGTATTATATGTTAGGGTAAAAACATTTAAAATTCATGAGACTTTGGTGCAGTCAAACACTTTATTTCCTTCTATTTTCTTGTTGGATCCGAGGCATTTTGTGTTGTCACGTGAAACAGGCGGAGGTCCTTCTTTCTAATTTTTTTGTTTAAACATGAGAGTTTTTTGTTTTGTGTTATCTGAATTTAATTATCATAGAGTACAACATTATTATTACTATAAATATTTATATTCTTTTACAAATAACTGAATTAATCTAGAAAATCTAGTAAAACCTCAAAATATTAACTTAAGAATATTCAACTACATTATTTGGTTTATGAAAATAATAATAATAATAATAATAATAATAAACTTTATAAATTTATCACCATTGGTTGCCATTTAAGCATCTCATATGCATGTTTATAAATTTCATCTCATACGTACGTGGAGTAAACGCGTGTAGGCCTTGGTAACAGTTTTTTCTTTTAAGATAACATGCTAATGTAAAAGTACGGGTACTCCCTCCGACTCATATTGGTTAACTAAAATTTGACTAGATATATTTGTATCTAGACGAATTCAAATCAACTAATATGGATTGGAGGGGGTAACACTTTTTTCTTTAAAGAGAAGATATGTACGTGGAGTAAAAATCCCTACCAAACGTGCCAATGTAAAAGTCTCCTGCCACATGTGATATATGTTTGGTGATTAAATTATATCCATAGGTTCTGAATTTAACCGGACTAACGTGGTGGCTCGAAACAACCATTTATATTACTTTTAGTATATAATAGATAGATGGCGCTTTCAGTAAACTCAAAACGTCGCATCATGGTGGTACAAATGATATAATAGAATCTTTGTTTGGCTCAATCCGCTCCCGTGCGGCCACGCCGGCCCCACCGGGGCGCCATCGACGACTGCCAACAGACCCCCGCTCGTACTCTTTCTCCCTCCCGCCGCCGCCACCGAGGGCGTCGTCGGGCAAAGCCCTAGTGTGCGCGATGGCGGCGGCGGATCTCCTCGGCTGAAGTCAAATCGAGGTGGCGGCAATCCTGTCTCGGTTGATCAACGGAGATGTGGCAGAGTAGTGGCGGCCAGGGACATCACTGCGTGGCAGCGGCCAAAGATCGGTGGGTGGCGGCGGTTGACGGGTCCGATTTAGCTCGATAGGCTAGGATGGTCCTCGATCCCGATCTGCTGCCCGTTGCATCACCTCCGACGATGGCATTGGCACACCTGGATTACTTCTGTGGCATGAGGACGCCTAGGGAAGCGGTCCTAGGCATGGTAGCGGCGGCCTCCTTCTTCGTCGGAGATGGTCGGCCAAGACTGGTTGTGGTGTTTTTTCCACATCTAGTCCCAGCGACGTGTTGGGGTGGAGGTACTGCTGGTGAAAACCGAGCTCGACTCCAGTCATGGCGGGCGATGGTGGCTTGTCTGTGTCGCTTCCTTGTTGAAGGCATCGTCAACGCAGCTCTCCTGACCCTCCTCGAGCTACTCCGGGGGAAACCCTAAGACCTCCGGGTCAGGCGATGGTGGCGCATCAGTGTCGCGTTCTCTCTTGGGAGCATTGCTTGTGGAGCAGCGCTGGATGGAAGAGGCGGGAGAGGTGGAGCGGCTAGCGCACAGGGAGGTGGTGCTACTTGGCACCACGGTGGTGTTGGTGGCTGGTGTGGCGAGATTCTGCGCATCGATCTACATGCTAACGATGGGTTGGCGAAAGATAATGAAGGTGGCGAGATCCGGAGTGTGTGCGTGGACGCCGCTCCGTGGATAGACTATGCGGTTCTAGGGATCTTTTTGCTTGAGTTCGAGCCGCCGCGCCCAGACACTCCAGCTTCTCTTGGCGAGTAGCAATAGTGAGAGTGACCATGGGACGGGGTCGAAAGAGGCGGTTAGGTGTTTGATAGATCTTGTTGGGGAGCTGGCATACGGTTATCGTTTTTGCTCGATGTTTTGTTTTGGCGGTTCTGTTTGTATGATCTTTGTAATGGCCTTTGCCAAACAATGTGGTTTAAATAATGAATCGCTTGATGCAGAGGCTGGGGCTCCGCTCCCCATTTCAAAAAAAAATGGTGGTACAAATGAGGATATTCTATCAAATACCATGTTGTTTGTACATTCGATGAGACTTTCAAGTGGAATTTTTTCTCATCCATCTTTTTTTGTGGCTGCAGGCTTTGGAGTATGGTCATATTTACGCAAATTAGAAATTCTTGATTTATCCAAAAACAATGAATTAGATGAGAGTAGCATCCCATCACTGGTTGCAGTTTCATCGCTGCGGTCCCTATACCTCAGTGGGAATGACTTCGGATCTAATCGGACTATACAACGTGAGCTTTTGAGTTCTCTCATCATGAGGACTATTTGAAGCATTGTCCTGATTCCGTTGATACCAAACTACATCTTGCAAACCATTAATTTCACATTTTTTACCTTGTCTATTGTACAGAATTGAGCACAATGAAGCTGCATACTCTTGATCTAGGCTATAATAATTTCACCGGCACGTTATCAACAGGTAAATAATGCATTTTGATAGTATCTCATTTGTATAATATACACATTGGTGTGTGCAAACTACGAGGGTTGTCGCACTGTGCCTTGAAGTGTAAAACTAATGAGCGTTTGATTTCAGATATTTGTAATATGGGAGATCTTGAAGACTTAAATCTGCATTACAATGTTTTATTCGGAGAGGTTCCATCATGCATGCGAAATCTAGTTTCTCTCAAATTGCTCGATCTATCAAACAATATTGGATTGATAGTGAAGTTTCCCTCTCCAATTTTTGAAAATCTCACATCAATGGTGAAACTTTCCCTCAGAAATATCGCCCTTGAAGGAGTTCTTTTCCTGAGTTCCTTGCTAAATCATAGCCAATTGGCTCACCTGTCACTGGAAAGCAATGGTAAAAATTTTCACGTGCAGACCGAGAATCCAGCAACATATCTGTCAGCTCAGCTTCAGGTTCTAAGACTGAGAAATTGCAACCTCAATGGCAAGTCGGCGGTTACACCAAGTTTCTTGATACGTCAACATGCACTAAAGGAAGTTGATATGTCTGATAACAACCTAAGTGGTTACTTCCCCTCATGGTTGATGGAAAATAATGTCAACCTATCACGCCTATGTCTCGGAGGCAACTCCTTTGTAGGTCATTTTTTTCCATCCAAAGTACATACCAATTTGCTGGCGCTGGATGCTTCTTACAACAAACTAAGCAAATTACCTGCTGACATCAACACTACATTACCAAATCTGATTGAGCTATCTTTACCAGGGAACTATTTTAAGGGCATCTTTCCTTCTGCCTTTAGCCACATGGATAGTCTAAAATTTTTAGACTTGTCTGACAACAACTTCTCAGATAATATTGGGGCTGCTTTTGCTGGAAGTATGTCAAACATCACTGCCTTGAAACTCTCTGGAAATCATTTCTATGGGTCATTCCCTCAAGACATAGCATTACCTCCACTTTTACATCTGTTGCTAAGTGATAATGAAATCAAAGGGAATTTTCCCCAGAAGATATGTGGCAGTCTTCAACTTATGACATTTGATGCTAGCAATAATCAGTTGACCGGCCCTCTGCCAAATTGCATAAACCAACTCACAGAACTTGCCATATTGAACTTAAGAAGAAACTCATTGGTAGGACCGATTCCATTGGAGTTATGCGACCTTCGAAACCTTTTGTTTGTCGATGTTTCAGAGAACAACTTTTCTGGTCCGGTGCATTGCTTGCCGGATGTGTACCACCTTCATATGAGTAAAAATCGATTGAATGGAACCTTTCCTATTCCGTTGTCCGTGACAACAGATATATACACAATGGATCTCCAAGAAAACCAATTCACTGGTATCCTGCCAAATATGATAGGCAAGTCCTTTCCAACTCTGAAAGTACTGTTATTAAAAGGCAATATGTTTGAGGGGACAGTTCCAAATGATATGTGCAATTTGAGGTATTTGCGTCTGCTAGATCTATCTCATAATAAGCTATCCGGGCAGCTACCTTTATGCTTGTACATTATGGGATTGGATGATGGCTTATTTGACTTCCGATCTCTATCTAGAGCTTTTCCTGAATTATTCTGTGTCCGGTATCTACCGGACCAAGAGGAATTCATGACCAAGAGCAGGGAAGAGTATTACAAGGGAGACATACTCAACTACATGTCTGGACTTGATTTCTCTTCGAACCAGTTAACAGGATCCATTCAAGAAAGTATAGGTAATATGAAGTGGCTACGAGCACTGAATTTCTCTGATAATCACTTGGATGGATCAATACCAAATTCATTATCAAAACTAAGTGACCTTGAGAGCTTGGATCTATCGCACAACAAATTGATAGGCCAAATACCAGTAGAGCTAGTAGCATTACAGTCGCTTGCGGTGTTCTCAGTGGCATATAACAACCTCTCCGGTCCTACACCGGGTACAACAGGGCAGTTCATCACATTCGATCAGAGCAGTTACGAAGGCAATGCATATCTCTGTGGCCTGCCATTGCTGAAGAATTGCTCCATGCCGCCGTCAACTCCTCCGTTTAAAGAACATGGAGATGACAAAGTCGATGATATCATACTATTTGGATGTTCAGCAATGTTCTACCTGGTTGGTTTCTGGACATCATTGGGTGTGCTTTATTTCAAGAGAAGCTGGCGATGCCCATGGTTTTCTGGTGTGGACAGATTTGGCGATTTTGTAATGATTAAGGTGCCTATATTCACAAGAAAGATCCGTAGCACCAACTGGCCTTTCTGGAGGGCTGTGTAAGTCATCAAGTGGCCCCTTATGTGTGATACTACTAGTATAATTCAACAAGATCTGTGCCTAAACTATTTTGACTGTTAGTTGTATAATGTATGTGGACATGTTTTGGAGTATGTTGTTTTGTATTATCAATTAATACCAATAGGGTAATGTGTTGTTGCAGAGGCTGAGTGTAATTGGTATCTTGCGATATTAATATATGCTCCTTTTCAAAATAAAATAAAATAAAATAATAATGAATTATGTGGCTGTGAAGTTCTGGTTCATTTGATGTCACTCTATAAGAACTATGTAATCAGTTTTAGTCATGGAATATGCAATGTTAAGTCACTGTTATCTCCAATGCTGCCATGCATTATAAAACTCTCATGTGATAGATCTATTAGGATCTCTAGGTGTCGATCTAGTGAGCATGCGTGAGAGGATCATACCGTCGCCCTTCGTGGTTGACGAGGAGCTCGCCATCGAGCTTGACGGAGTGGTGGCGGCGGTGAGGTGGGTGCTTTCTGCCGCTACAGCACGCGCAAGCCGATCGGTGGCTCTAGGGTTTGGGGTTTTCGGTGGAGTGAGTGGGCACGAAGAACCTTGGCGTGCGTGCCCTCGGCCCCCACCTCTTTATATACGCTACGCGACAGGGTCCCACCAACGATAGCGACATTGGGCGCCCCCGATCAGGGCGTGAGACCAATCCTTTCGGCCGTTGGGACGAAACGTGGGGAGATCAAACTAACATTCTCCCCCTTGATCTTATCTTTCATTCAACTTATACTTTAAACTTATACTTTGGTACCCATTTCATCACATATCAACATATAGAGCATGTCTCGTCATAATGGTCAGTTACGTACCATAGATTCAATAGCCACTATACACCTCTCTATTTGAAACAGATTCTTATTCTAGGCCCTTAATATCCAGGTATCATAGGCTTTCCCGTAAACCCATGCCGACTAAGTGTTCTCAGAACACAATGGGCGGTAAGCCTTCTGTGAGCGGATCCGCGACCATTTCTTTTGTACTTATATGTTCTAAACTTATGGTATGATCCTGGATTCTTTCTTTCACAACATAAAACTTAATGTTAATGTGTTTGGCAGCAACACTCGACTTATTGTTGTGAGCATAGAATACTGTTGGCTCGTTGTCACAGTATATTCTGAGTGGTCTTTGAATGCTGTCCAGCACTCTCAACCCGGGTATAAACTTCTTTAACCAGTTTGCCTGCCCCGTGACCTCATAACATGCTACATACTCAGCTATCATCGTGGACGATGTCGTGATGGTTTGCTTGGAGCTTCTCCATGATATAGCTCCACATGTGAGAGTAAATATATATCCTGGTGTGTACTTTCTTTCATCAACATCTCCCGCATAGTCTGCATCTGAATATCCTTCTATCTCAAGGGAATCAATTCTTCTGTATGTTAACATGAAGCCTTTTGTGCCTTTTGCATAACGCAATGCCTTCTTTACCATTTTTCATTGATCTATCCCTGGATTACTATGAAATTTGCCAAGTACCCCGGTAACAAAAGCTAAGTCAGGGTGTGTACATACTTGAGCATACATCAAGCTTCCGACAGCAGAAGCATATGAAACCGCTTTCATTTGATCGATCTCATATTGGTTCCTAGGACACTAAAATTTTCCAAATCTATCGTCCTTGACTAGGGCATGCGTAGGATTACTCGCATGCATACTATACTTTTTCAGAATCTTCTCTAAGTATGCCTTCTGCGATAGCCCTAAAACCCTCTTTTCTCTATCTCGGAGAATTTCAATTCCTAGAACGAATGAAGCTTCACCAAGATCTTTCATATCAAAGTTCGAGGGCAATAACTTATTTGTCTCCAATAGTAGACTAACATCACTACTAGCGAGTAGAATGTCATCTACATACATGATAAGGAAAATGAATTTCCCATTCTTGAACTTTGCATATACGCAATTGTCCTCCTCATTCTCATCGAACCCAAATTTTCTTATTGTTTCATGGAACTTTAAGTACCATTGCCTAGAGGCCTGTTTTAATCCATAAATGGATTTCTTCAGACGACATCCCACTCATTCTTTTCCTTCCACGACAAAACCCTTGGGTTGTGCCATGTAAACTTTTTCTTCCAAGTCTCCATTTAGGAATGTCGTCTTTACATCCATCTGATGCAATTCTAAATCATAGTGTGCCAACTAAAGCCATTATGATTCTACAAGAATCCTTACTTGAGATTGGAGAAAATGTCTCATTATAATCTATTCCTTCTCTTTAGGTGAAGCCTTTAGCAACAAGTCATGCTTTATATCTTTCAATATTCCCTCTAGAGTCACATTTTGTTTTGTAGGCCCATTCACAGCCTAATGTTTTGGCTCCTTTAGAAATTTCTTCTAAATCTCAGACTTTGTTGCTACTCATGGATCTTATTTCATCTTCCATGGCTTCAAGACACTTCGATGAGTGAGCACTTTTAATTGCTTCTTAAAATGTGGTGGGATCACCCTCCATTTGAACTTCTTCAGTGACATAGATTTCAAAATCGTTTGGAATAGCTGGCTTTCTAGTTCTTTGAGACCTTCTAAGGGTCTCGCCTTCTGGCACATTCTTTGTGTGGGGATGTTGCAGCTCTCCCTTGATGATGCTCGACTGGTTGACGTGGAGCACTTCGTTGGTAACCCCGAGCGTAAGGTGTGAAGAGCAAGCAATAAGTTTTTCCTCAGTTGAGACCAAGGTTATCGAACCAGAAGGAGGAAGGAAACGTCACACAGGTGTACCCTGCAAATTCGGAATCAAACTAACATCATGCATGTACCCTGCAAATTCGGAATTCGATAAGAGACATTGAATGCGTGATTTTGGAGCATCATTCCGGTGAGTGCACTGAATGTAGTATTACACTGCAACTGGCCATGGAAATCGCAATGGCCCAAAGTCGAGGCAACTAACAAACAGAGTTGTCATTGTAGCTAGGGTGAAATTTGGGATGGGGTGACTTGTCGGCAGAGGAGGCTGAAGCTGGGAACATGACCATGAAGGCATAAACTGATGGAAACTTGATTCTCCCAATATCGTTGTCAGGTGCGCGTCCATTACCGTCACACTCAAACACGAAGCTATAGGCTATAGCCCTGAATCGTGTGCGTGCGTGCGTGCTAACTCATCTAATAACCGAACAAAAGCAAAGATGGTCGTCATTCCTGGTTATGAATTTGATATACCCTAATGTCAAATGATGTGGAAGCAGCGTAAATGCTACTAAATAATGGAGAGAAAAGTTTCCTAGTTCCAAGTGAATATGATCTCTACCTTACCATACCTACACGATTTAGGGGTGCGTCTCGTCGCACCATCCCGTGGGTCACGTATGACCTATTGAGCGCTACAAAAAATAAGTTGGGAAAACGAAAATTTAATAATGGTTTGTATTTTCTTCTTTTGTATTGACGGATTGAAACACGTCCCGCGTCTCGCGCTGACGACATGGTTGTAATGAATCGTAGTAGATGGAAGGCACGACCGTCAGTGTCGACGAAGCCGTTCCCTCGCTAGTCCTTTCAGTTCCCAACCTGATCCTGGTATGTTTACATGCAAGCACCATCGACGCTGACTCTTTTCGTGCAAGCGCTCAAGATGGACGCCTGGTGCAGCAATTGTTCAGAGCACTCCAAACTCGTACAAAGTCATTCACAAACCGCTCGCCTCAGTGCAGCTCGAGAGGAGTTCGGAACTGTATGCCTGAGCTATCAAAAATCTCAAAAGGCATATATACTCCTTCCGCCCCAAAATAGATGTCTTGGATTTGTTAAAATTTAAATAAATCTAGATACTATTTAGTATATAGATTTATCCAAATTTTGACAAACCTGAGACATCCATCTTGAGAAGGAGGAAGTAACAAATTTCGAAGAAGATAACAACCTAGATACAGCTGACATGCATGCTTGGACATGGTTTTTTTTTTTGTGAACTCTGAATATATATGCAGGTCGTGGGCAGCGGCCATCTATCTAAACTTGAGATAACATTCAGCGGCTATCTATCTCAACTTGAAAACATTCTAGCACCATTCACGACAAGCCAATGTGGCAGACCAATTTTCTCGCCCTGATAGATGATGTAACTATCCTGATACAAATAAATGTAGGTCTAAACTGTAAGAAAAACATAGTAATACACACGCAACAAACAACATTCAGGAGCTAACTGAACCTTCAGATAATTCGAAACAAATTCAAATGCTCAGCACCCACCACTGAGATTTATACCATGAAATCTCTGCAAACATGTCATCGCCGTTGCAATGATTCGGTATTACTTGCATTCCAGCTCAAAAAATTCACGATACATCCGTGCCTTATCTTATTAGTAGTAATAGGAGAAACAAGGGCAGGAGCAAATGTTTGCATCAAATCTAGTCCTGCCTTGGCACCAGCCGCAGATGACAAGTTGACAAACACGACAACAATTTATCTTCAACTAAATGATTATAAATTTTACAGCGTTTTCAGAAACGGGGGGCTACATCCGCACTCCCCATCTTCTCGCTGACAGTAGAACCAAAAGACGGGCCGCCCTTCCGGTAGCAGACAAGGAACTCCGTTGGGTAGCCCTTCAATTTGTGAGGCTTGATTTCCAGGTCCGCGAAAGAGAGAGCTGCATCAAGTTTCAGCAAATAATGTGAGCCAAGGATACGAGTAACAAAAATGAGACCGCCTGTATTGCTTGTGGGCAGTGTTCCTTACCGTTTTCAGATACTAGGTTGTCGACAGAGAGTGCATTGATCTGATCGAGATTGAAATTTGAGGGAGTTGGCAAAGGAAAAGGCACTTTGTTTAGCAGCATTTCCCTCGGAGAAGCGATAGCCTGCAAAACCAGCAGTGGTCACAATATGAAGGCCACCTGATCCTCAGGTTGTCTTAAATTAAGCATGCTGCTATCTATATCCATACCCTTGCAATAGGAAAAGGAAGATTCACATATCTTGGATATTCCCGTATCGTTTCAAACATCAACTCAGCCTGTAACAACCAACAACGTTATCATCTGATCATACAAGTTAACTATTTATTGTTGCATAGCAGTTGTGGATGGTAATTACCAGGTCACGAATGGTGTAAACATCTGGTCCACCAAGTTCGTAGGTCTTTCCCATGCTGGTGCCATCATCCTTGAGGGAGTTGACAATGGCAGCAGCAACATCCACAACATAAACGGGCTGAATCCTGCAAAATGTTGCATCAAGTGAGTCAGCTGTTTGTAAAAGCATCTAAGAAATATAGGAGTACACCATTTCATGCTCTAGGCTCAATTTTGAAGTCAAGGAACTGTAATATAAGTAAAGGGGCAAACTTAATTACTTTGTAGATCCACCACCAACAAGAGGGAGGAAACCCCAATTTTTGGCATACATTGCCCATCTGTTCAAAATCCGATCTTCTGTTCCAATCAGGGTTGCAGGCCTCATGATTGTAGCCTGTTGATGGATAGACAAAAATTGCGTTCCAGTCATTTACTACATAGATGGGAAATATTTAACTGCTAATAACTTCAGGTAGTACAGAAACAAGAATTATCAAGCCAGCTGTAGTTATCAAATTGAAAAAAAAATCTTACTTCAGGAAATTCTTTCAACACAGATTCCTCTCCAGCAGCCTTCGCCCTAAGCAATCTAGAAGGAGAAGAGGCTGATGCCCCTAAAGCAGAAACCTGGATAAATCTAACGATACCTCCATGCTCCTTGGATATCTGTGTAAAATGCAGAACCTCTTGTTAGTAGCTAGTTACTGTATAAAGCATTAATAAGAGACCCCAAGTTGCAGAAAAAAGCAGTACAGTACAGAAAATAGAGTTTAACAGAATATCTAGTGCAAGAGCAGCAAGCTAGAATATTTTGAGCTCTGGATCATGCTAGAGGAAACCAAGCCAAGCTCATCTGAACATGTACAGTTTGGATTGGAACTTAAGAGCTATGATTCATCATGTCAATCTAAAGTTAACAATCATATGCAACAGTCTGGACCATGCTGCCTGTCTATGAATGTGATCTCAGGCCGAAGATAGGGACGAGAACAAGTTGGTTCCTATGGTTGGGAGTCATCTACTCCTAATACTCAATGGCCCCTGCAGCATAGTCTACATAGTTGGATCACAAGCGTGCAGCAGGAAGAAAAATGGATGTGTAGACAAGATATACCGTTGCAAGTTGTTCAGCCATTTGATGATTTACTTCTTCAAACCCATAGTTTCTGGTTTCGAACTCCCGTCCTGTTTAAATTGTATCGACATAAGCAGAATGAGATTTGAATAAGAATGTAATGTATCTCAAGAAAGCATACCAATGAGGTTAATGACCACATTTGACTTTGCCACGGCAGTCTTAATGGAATTCACATCTCTTGGGTTGTAGTTCATTGGAACAATCTTCCAAAAAGATGAAATTACATAAGAGGGAAAGAGGAAATGGGTTAATGACTATCAATATTAACAATATCTCTTAGCAGTTGTCGTACCTGACCCAAGTCACCCATTAGCTTCAGGTGGCGGTGAGAATCCTCGCCACCTCTGAATGGGACAAGAACCTGAGAGCCCATCTTTGCTGAATAAAAATAATGTTTTGAGTAAACCGCCTATTCCACTCTCTTTCCATACTTACCATTTACTTGAAAAATAATTCAATATAGCACCATAAACTTATCATCTCACCAAGTTGTTGCACGACGTAGCGTCCAAGAAATCCAGTAGCTCCAAACACCGTAGCGACGATTCCACTGTCAAGAAGAGCAACAATGGTTTCTGGTGTTAGATCCAAGCAACACTGCCAGGACAAGACAACTCTAACAAATTATTTAGTGGTGCTACTGGGCTGAAGACATCATTCAATCTAAAGATGCAATAAGCATGCTGGATCAGAAAGCATTAAAACATTGCACACCACACACTACAACACAAGGTGCTAAGTTCAGGAGTTCACCACATACCAGGACAAGAAAATAAACGGTATTGTTGTATGAAAGCATAAAGAACAATAGTTGACACACATTCACAGATGTCTATATCTTGTTCAACACCATGCCTTTCAATGTTAATACCAACTCTCAGAGGTAAGTCACTACCCTACCAAGTACATTGTCTAAAACTCCAATTCAGCTCAACTTGGCTACACCACACTTCAGAGATCTTCACTTAAGATCACCTTGTGTACAGTTCACAACAAGGATGCAGTGCTAGAGCTTGGACTAAGAGTTAGGAGGCGCCAATTTTAGACAGGTTCATGAACAAGCAACCTAGGAGTGCTATTTGAAGCCTTAAGTCGCTGAATATTTCAGATATCCAGTTGCACAGTATGAATAACTAAGCATCAGACAACTATGTAAAATGCAATATGCAAGCTATGTAATCTGAATATGCAAGCCATGTAACCTAGGCATTAGACAACTCAATTTGACACAAACGTTGCAAATGCAATATGCAAGCTATGCAATCTGAATAACTAAGCATCAAGGCGGTCATGGCAAATGAGATCACCGCAATACGGGCCTACCCGAAGAGATCACAACATCAGGATAATCTAACACACAGAAATGAAATCGCAGAGAAGGCCACACAACATAATCAACGAGTGGTAAGAAGAGAAAGAAATGGTTAAGTATTCACCTCACAGAGGACCTCCCTCCTGTGCCCTTGCGGACGAGATGCCCCGCCCCCTTGACCGCCGGTGCCCTCGCGGACATGTACCTCGCGCCATCCGCCCCGCCCAATCCTGCATCCAGAAACAACCACTGGTGAGATCCACCCTCCATTTCAAGCACGGGGAGCCTAGCGGGTGCTCCCGGGAAGATCTCCGATGCGTACCTTGGGGACCGAGCGCCGGCTGGGCAGCGGATCTGAAGGCGGCGATGGCAGCCGAGGAGGAGGGGGAGATGTGGTACTGGTCGAGGAGGTGGCGCCGCAACGCCGCCGCCTGCATCGTCGCCGTCGTCGGTGGTGGTCGTCGGAGTCGGGGTCGGAGGAGGAAGAGACGGGGAGGCCGAGTGGTGGAAGTGGCTGAGAGGGGTTGGGTTGGGGCCTGGGGTGGGGTGTCGGAATCTAGGAATCGCAGCCCAAAATGATTGGACCTGTTTGGTTCTGCGGGGAGTCAAATTTGGTACTGGGCCGCGGCCCGTTCTGTGAACCGCATTCTAAAGGAAGCCACATGTGCTCCGGTTGGTGGGTGGGCCTCGTCCGCTCTCATCCTCTTCCTCTGGTCATTCTCCGGCGAGCTCCGCGCCACCGCCACCCCCGCAGCTGTCGCCTCCGACGGGATGGACTCTCAGGCGCCGTGGAGGGCGGGGACAGTGGGCTCGAGGATGTCTTACAAGAACGCCACCCTCGCCTTGTGCGCCATCAACGTCCTCGCGGTTGCCCTCCTCCTCCGCAACCACTTCTCGTCCTGGCCGCGGCTCCCCGGCAGCCACCGGTTCGATTCAGGTACGGGATCATGATCCCCAGCTGATTAAAACATACGCGCTGCCATTGAATCGCTAGGGTCGAGAAGTTTGTCCAATTTGGCCCCAAATTAGCACGATTAGTGGTTATCAAGCGAAGTAAATCTAACTGCATGCATTTTGCCGCAATCGAAGTAGGGTATGCCATTTGGATAACACCAGCCAACATGCAATGCGTGTCTGTTCGTTGCAAACGCGGTTACTGAGAATTTCCCTTTTTCATTCAAAATCCCAGAGAGCTTTTGAGTCCAAATGCGGGACACGATCCCCTCCATCAGAGTACAAATGTACTACTGTAGTTGGTTTATCTTTTTCTTCCACTACAAATGTCAGATCCATTTCATGTGTTAGAACTTATTTTGGAGAAACTAGATAATAATATCGTTGCAAGTACTTCAATTATTCTTCGGTAACCCAATTGAGTGGAAAGACCGGGCGCTACTCTTTGGCAGCTCAGCTAAGGTATATTTGGGAGTCTGAGGAGCTGCGTCGTTCTATGGAGCCTGTGGATTTGATCAGGAGAGTAAGTCAATGTACACTTTGTCCCTTCATTTCTCCTGATACGAAGAAAGAATATTCATTGCTTTGGCAAACTAACAACAAAACTGATCATGTATTTGTGATGCTCATTGGTTGTTACGTAGGTGAAGGAAATTGAGCAAGAATCTTATGGTGAGCATGGCATGTCAACACAAGAGGATCCCAAGCAGACGGCTGCTGTTGACTTGTCAAATCGACTGAAAGATTTACGACAAGGGAATGATGGCAGCAGTCAAAGAGGTTATTTGATCTATCCCAGTCTCCTTTCTTGGCTACATATTTGCGGGAATGCTATAAATTAGTCAGAAGTGGAGTAACTCTGCAATCTGTATTGTTTGAACCTGGATGCATCTCCTACATGGTTTGTGAGGTTAACTGGTTTGAAATGCCATCATATTGCTTCCTTTACCCCCATAAATTTGAAAGCCTTAGCATGTTAAGATTACAACCTCCTCTAGAAGCAAGCTCACATGCTTTAAAAGTAATATATAAGTTTCTTGATTTTCAACGCACTTGATCCGCAGCATAACGATGAGGTATCTTTGTCTGCGATCCATTTCAGTTTATTGTGTCCCACAGCATAACGTTATCACCCTATGGAATTAGCAGACCAGTTGGACAAGTAGAATTATCAAGCAAACTGAACCCGTACAGCTTAAAGTGCTTCATTGCAGCGGTGAAATAACGGAATGGTTATTCTCAGTACTGATCTACCGTGAATTTTAAGCTGGCCAGGTCATCATTCCATTAATGCGTGTCAATGGCTGCGTAGACAGAGAAATACACGCATGTACATCTACATGCTCTTACATAATCTGTTAGAGATAATACGTTAGCAGCCGAATGCTTTTTCTGTCTCGCCTGATAATAGTCTGTAGAACCTGAAGATGTGTTCTCTGTGGAAAAAAAAACACCTGCAGCTCTGGAGGAGTGGCGTAAGCGGAAGATGGAGCGTGCGAGGCTGCGAGCGATCGACAAGGACGGGATGATGCCCGGCGCGAAGACGCGGCGATGAAAGTGTTCTGGAACTCGATGTGGGCGGAGTCTGCGCTTTGGTTTTTTTGCTTATTGTCCCTGGAGATGTCGCGGTGTGTAGAAGGATGGTATGTTCCTGGGTAATGTTGGGATGACCGTGTAGCTTCATGATGTGTAAAACCGCCTGTAGCACGGCCCTTCCGGAGGAAGGAACGGAGTTTAATTTAACAAAATGGAAAATTGCTGTGTAGCCTTTGTTGTGTCAATACATTTGCCAGCAGAGACGAATTGTTCGGATTTGCGGCGGATTAGGCGGCGGCCTGTGTAGAGGAGAAGAGAGCACCATGGTGAACTGGTGGTCAGGCACGGAGAGCTACGTTGTTGTCGGTTTTTATGCAGCTGTGACCGTCTGAATTTTCCATGAGAGCAGCTTGTCTCTCTTTTTTTGAGCAGTAACGTCAGTGTCACTCTGTTTGGGCCGTTGTGGTCTTGTGTACTGATGAGCTTGTGACCCTGTGGCCGTGTTGGTGTTGGATGCCTGAAGCTGGAGGCTGGACACATCGCGCGCGCACGGCACCAGGACAGGAGCGATCGGGTGGGCGAGTGGGTGGTGGAGACTGGAGAGACGGAGTGCTGCACGGGTCTTGGCGCCGTCCACGCGTTCGCCGTGGGCGCCAGGCCAGAGAGGCCACGGCCACCACAGCCGCCGCCCGCGCGCGTGGCCGCGCCTGCGCCCACCACCACCACCACCCCCGCACTCCCCGCCAGCAAAAAGAACACCGCGCAGGCAGCAGCCTAAGAAAAAAAGTTATTCCCGTAATCAGTTTACTCCCCCTCCTCTCAGTTCAGACTCTCCGTCCGTCTTCCTCGTCTTGGCCTCCCGCGCGCCTGGCCTAGCCACCCACCATGGAGGCCACGGCCACGGCTTCGGCGTCGGCGTCCGCGCCGCGCCTCCTGCACTGCGGCGGCTTCGGCCGGACCCGCGCCGCGGGACTCGTTTCTCCCCTTCCGCGCCGGCGCCGCCTCCGCCGCGTGCTCGCCGTCGCCACAGACCCCAGGCCGCCGCCGCCGACCTCCCGCCAAAGGGCCAGCGCCATCACGTCCACCGTAAGCCCCCTGCCCTGCCCTGTTCCTGCTCCACCCCGTCCCGCCGGATGATGATCTGCTCGCTGACACCCGTGCGTGTGTGTGTGTGTGTTCCCCTTTGGCTGTGGACGGACGCAGCGGTTCGGGGACGTGTCGAAGGAGATCAAGCGGGTGCGGAAGCAGATGGAGGAGGACGAGCAGCTGGCCTCCCTCATGCGCGGCCTCCGCGGCTCCAACCTCCGCGACGACCAGTTCGCCGACAAGGACGTCACCATGCGACTCGTCGAGGTCCGTGCGTTCCCCTCAATCCCCATCTATTCCACAACTCTCCACTACGTCCACTACCTTCTGCACTTCAACATTTCCACATACTTCGATCGATCACGCCGATGCGATTTTACTACTATCTGAATGAATGAATTTGGTTGTAGACTCGCTTGCTGCGGTTCTTGTCATCTGAACTCTGCTGCCTTTTTTCTTTGTGTGTGTGTGTGTGCGTGGCTCCAGGTGACCAACACCGAGGGGCTGCCTCTGGTGTACAGCCCCGAGATCATATCGGCCTACTGGGGCAAACGCCCGGGGGCCGTTGCCACCCGAGCCGTGCAACTCTTGTCCGTGGCTGGCGGTTTCATCTCCGGCATCATATCGGACCTCATCAGGGACAAGATCAAGGAGGTACTGATCAATTCAACAAATAAATAAACCATGCTGCTATGTTCTTCAGATCGCTCGTAAATCATTCATCTACTGAACCGTTGAACCCTCTCTTTCCAATGACAGAACGAAGTTGCACGCGCGATCGAGCTGAGGGAGATCGTCACGTCTCTGGGCCCTGCCTACATTAAGCTTGGGCAGGCGCTGAGTATCCGCCCGGATATCCTCTCCCCTTCAGCGATGACCGAGCTGCAGAAGCTCTGTGACAAGGTGAGTATTGCTATTATATGCAATCTCGCCACTATTTCTTCGCCTTGCTACCACGCGAAGCATACACATGAATTTAGAAGTGCCAGGCGATCGACCACATTCTGCTAACTGGGTTATGTACTGCTACGGCAAAAGGTTCCTTCGTTTCCGGATGATATCGCGATGGCTCTCCTGGAAGAAGAGCTTGGCAAGCCATGGCAAGAAATATACTCGGAACTGTCTCCCTCCCCGATTGCCGCAGGTAATTATACTGGAAATCTTGGTATTGTACGCTTTGCTGCACTGACCAGTCAAGGCTGAACTAATTGCATGCCGTGCCGCAGCATCTCTGGGACAGGTATACAAGGGCCGGTTGAAAGAAACCGGAGAACTGGTAGCTGTGAAAGTGCAGAGACCATTTGTGCTTGAGACTGTCACCATAGATCTGTTCATCATTAGGAATTTGGGGCTGGTTCTCAAGAGATTTCCGCAGGTAAATGTTTTGTTCTTCTTGATGGAAAATGATGGGGAGACTCTTTGTTAGCTCATTCTGACATTCCTGAGTACTGCCAGGTCGCGCTTGATGTTGTTGGCCTAGTAGACGAGTGGGCTGCCCGGTTTTTTGAAGAACTTGATTATGTAAATGAAGGAGAAAATGGCACCCGCTTTGCTGAAATGATGAGAGAAGATCTTCCACAGGTAATTGCTTTGGCAGGCTGGTAGAAGCGGTGCAATTATATGGGTTCACTGTCAAGCTGCTCACCTCTAAATTTTGTTCTTCAATCTTCCAGGTTGTACCGAAGACATACCCTAAATACACGTCTAGAAAAGTTCTTACCACAGGGTGGGTAGATGGAGAGAAGCTATCACAAAGTACCGAGAATGATGTTGGATCATTGGTCAATGTTGGTGTCATATGCTATCTAAAACAGGTCAGTTTTCCCCTTATCGTGATTAAACATGTGACCACACGCACTTGCTGATAAGAAGAAATGTTGTTCACTCAAACCATTTTTCCAGAGAAATGTTTGGTCATCTTAGGTATGTTGTTATTTGCAGTTGCTTGATACTGGATTCTTCCATGCTGACCCTCATCCCGGAAATATGATTAGGACACCAGATGGAAAGCTTGCCATTCTTGATTTCGGTAAGTCAAGAATATGGCCAATCTAGCTTCTCAAGTTCCCATGTTCAACAGTACAATTTTGACATGTTCCTCACGAAGTGGTAAACAGAACTTGTAATATTTATCCATTATCTGTTGCCGTGATGCAAATGATATACGAATTTGATGTAACTTACTAGTTGTACGATGGCATACTCACACAGTATTCTTACTAATCAGCGTGTCATAGGCTGATTAAGCATGACAAGTGGAAACCTTTGCATCTCGTCATCCGAATATGTTAGCCTGTAAAACAGATAAGATATTGTAGAATATGGTCAACTAATTGTGCTGACTAAATTTCAGCTGATGTTTTTTTTATTCTTATATTTTTTAATAGCATTTAAAAAAATTCCATCCCCTTTAATACACAAGAAAATAAATAATAAAATGGACCTTTTCTGCAGGGCTTGTGACAAAACTGACAGATGATCAAAAGTATGGAATGATTGAAGCGATAGCTCACCTTATTCATCGCGATTATGATGCAATTGTCAAGGACTTTGTGAAGCTTGGTTTCATCCCTGAGGAGTTAACTTGGATCCAATCTTACCTGTACTGGCTAAAGTTTTTGATCAAGCACTTGAAGGAGGCGGTGCAAAGAATATTAACTTCCAAGAGCTGGCAGCCGATCTAGCACAGATAACATTTGATTACCCATTCAGGATACCTCCGTATTTTGCTTTGATTATTAGAGCCATTGGAGTATTAGAAGGTATAGCTTTGGTAGGCGACCCTGAATTTGCCATCGTAGATGAAGCATACCCATATATTGCACAGGTCAGCATCTCAGTCTTTGATTTTAACTTCATGTTGTCCCCATGAATTTCTATGCTTTGTAATGACCCTATTTGAAGTGTTACATCTATGAAAAATACACTAAGACCTGCACCTAGATATTGAATTATTCCTTCTTTGATTTATCTATTGTGATGAAAGGTCGAGTTTTCGTGTCATTGATTCATTTCTTTGGTTGACTATGACAGCGGCTACTAACGGATGAATCACCCCGACTTAGGAGTGCCTTGCGTTACACAATATATGGCAAAACCGGTGTTTTTGACGCAGAAAGGTTCATTGACGTTATGCAAGCTTTTGAGAATTTCATTACTGCAGCAAAGAGCGGTGGTGGGGAGGACTTGAAGGGTAACATGGCTGAGCTGGGTGCTATAGGATTCCAACCTAATACCAGTTTAGTTCCTGCATTTCCAGTGGCCACATCGCAACCTGAGAACCCAATCCAAGCTCGGGCTGCTCTCGGTTTTCTACTCTCTGATAGGGGTGACTTCTTCAGGGAATTCATTCTTGACGAGGTGAGCACTCATATCACAACAGTTGACAATGTTCTAAGGAGTTCATTCAATTGCTTGATTAATGATCCCTCTTGTTTTTTATGGTGTAGGTTGTGAAAGCTATCGACGCAGTTTCAAGGGAGCAATTGCTACAAGTTGCTGCGTCTTTTGGGATCAGAAATCCGACCCCAGTTTTTGGCATGGTTCCTGTCAGGTCTGGTGCATTGCTTCCTACAATCACAGAGGAAGACAGGGTCATCTTGAACAATGTCGAGAAGGTCGTCAAGTTCTTAACAGCTGGGACAGCAAGTCCAACAGTGAATGGGGTATGCATGCTGAACACTTTCTTCAGTCTACTTTTTTTTTTTGCTTGGCGAGATGAATTGATTTCTTTTCCAAAAAGAAAAATGAATTGATATCGATACACATTCTTTTGTTGATGGCAGGACGTAAATGTCATATCTCTAGTGCAAGAGCTCCTACCTGTTCTGCCAAGCATCTCGTCGAAGGTCCTACCAGATATCTTGAGCCGGTTATCATCAAGGGTGTTTGCACGGGTGATCCGGGAAGCATTTTTGTGAAGCACTTTTCATTTCTTCTGACAGGAAACTAGAGAGTTGTTTCGCCTTTTCATTTTATACATAGAACACACATACATGATGATAGAATGATGTACAGCAATACGATGTATATAATTATGCCTATATATAATGCAGATTAACCAATGTTTAACCAGCAATCCTGTCTTTTGTTGTGAAGTCTTGCATGTGGCAAGAAATGCATGGATAAATAGCAAACACAATACATCCTCTGTTCCATAATGTATAACACATTATGGAACAGAGGGAGTAGTTCTTTTTATAGATATATCAAAGACATAATTCAGTATCTTAGAAGTCAGACTCACGAGCCATAAAATGGATACACTAACTCACATGAAACATCACATGGAATGAGTCTGATACATCAACAATACAAAGCAAAATGCTTGCTGACATTTCAACAAAACAATGGTTTTGACTTTCGAGCTAATCTTCGATGATCACACTCTCCGCCTGTCCTATCTTCAGCAATTCGGCCTGCAATAGATTGGAAAAGTTGAAGACAAGATCACAAATAATGTTAGATCTTGCTAAAAAAACAGAATGGTACCAGAGTTGCTTTCAGGTCTGCCTGTGCGGCGTCAAGTCTCTTATGGCAGTCTGGAACCATCATCCTTGACTCAGCCGGGACATTCTCCTGAAAAAGTAAATGGCATCAAGATGCATTGCACTGTGCACATCATATAGAGCTACAACTACAACTTGAAAGAACTGCAAGGCTGCCAACTTGATATAGGGCATGCACAATGGTTGATAAGATAGTCGTATCTTAATATAATAACAAAATATGACATATAATAGGATTTTTTTAGTCTTATCTTTAGCGACAAATATCTCTAAATATGTGGACATATCGTTTTAAGAGATGATCTCTTAGCTAAGAGAAAACATAGTTCTTTTTTCTGGTTCTCTCTTTTCCAACTCAGCAATCCTCCTACATGGCATTGCTAAGACAAGGCCATTGTACGTGAAGCGCTAGATAGGATCATTTTGATGCCGAGCAAAACTGTTTTACACGTAGGAAAACTAAGCGGAGCGCCCGACGGCTAACTTCGCATCGACGTTAACATATTTTCTGGGATTAGATGGGATAGAAGCCTAACTACCAGGAATTTAACCCCTGAAGTACGTGCTAAGCGCCCGCGTTTAACATGCCCTATGAGTTACGATTTGGAGAAACCGTGGTGGACAGAAACTGCCTCGTAGACCTCTTTTCTGCTTCTACAGTTTTGGCAGCAGCCAGGGATAGAGGCACGTCGGCCGGAGGCCAGGACAATCCTTAGAAGCTCGCTGGAGTGCATGGTCTTGCGAATCTAAAGCGCGTCGGAGTCCTGCGTCGATTGGTGGCAGTGAGGATCCGTATCGTCGCCGGAATTAACGTCGGCGACCACAGGAACAATGGAGCTCGGCGGCTCATGGTGGCGGCGCATTACAGAGTAGTACCTGGCGAGGATGAGGGTTCGTTCGAGCCGTGCAATCAACCTGGAGCCCATGGAGGGGTCGGTGAAGCTGAAGAAGTAGTGAACACAGTGACACAAATGGAGATAGCGGCGGCCGGTGGCGGTTGAGAACCGTGGACCGCGGGCTCAATTTTTGGCATCTTAGGCTGATTCCTCCGACCAGAATGGTGAGAACGACGAGGTGGAGACATGGGAGTGCTCATATGACGTTGAGAGGCGGTGGCTCGCCGGCGGGCTCATCGGCGGCGGGATTGGTGTGTCGGGCGTGAGGACACAGAAGCATACCGGTTCGACTTGAGTGGAGAAGCTGGAGAAACTTCCCCGAGACAGTTTCTTCAAATTCACTGTGGCCCAACTTCTCGGTGGAAATAAATCTGGGTGAAGCCTAAGAGTTCTTTTGCGCTTATGCTGCCTGGGATCTATAAGCCACTCCAAAAGTCCAAAAGAAGTCACCCTTACTCGGCCAGGGAAAACACGCGGATCCACGTGGGATCTCACGCATCCAAACGAGCATACGTACAATGGTTTTATTTTAGTCTTATCTTAGCAATGCTATGTAGAAGGATTGTTAAGTTGGAGAAGACTTCTGTCTTCTCAAAAAAAAAAAAGACACCATATGTCTCATCACATATTTAGAGATATCTGTTGGAGATAAGACAAACAAAAATGGCTCATTATTTATCATGTTTTATCATTATATCTTATATGGCATATATATAAGATAAGACTGTCTTATCAATCATATGCCTAAGTGCTTTCAAATGGGAAAGGACTCTGTGGGCCCCTACTAGCGCCACGTCAGCCAAATACAGTAGTCAACCATACTGAAGACCATATGTGGATGTACAAAGCAAGATTAAGGATTGTATTGATACACTTTCTAAATTTAAAGATTATTTTAGACATAGCCAACAACTTTGTGGACTACAAGATGCATTTCACCAGTCGCCCTGTCCTATTCGGGAGCGGAGCCGACTTGCTCCCCACCCTGTCTTATTAGTTCATCGATCCCACTTCTTCCCACCCTGATCAAAATCCCCAAAGAAACTTTGCACCTCTTCCTTGTCGATCCATGGCCGCCGCGCGCCGCCGCAGCAGCCGAGTGTTTGTCGTGGCGCAGGACGCGAGCGTAGTAGGCAACCTCGTCTTCAACCTCAACCTCAAGCATCTCTTCTCCTCCCAGCCGGAAGCAGCCAAACCGGACGACGAGCCGGTACTCAGCTTGCCCGACCCAGTCGCCTGTTTCAAGCAGGATGACTGCTATGAATATATGGCGTTCGCAGCCTCTCCCTCTGGCGACGTCATTGCCTCCGCCGGGACCGACCGCCGGACCCTCCTCTACGACGGCGGCGGCGCCGTATCCCCCGGCCCGACCATGCGCTCCGCCAAGGCCTACCTGTTCCTCGTCCCCGTCGGCGACCACATGTTCTTCGCCATCTCCGCCTACCCGCGATTGGACGTCCCCCAGGGATGCCCATTCGAGGCTCTGCAGCAGCTCCGCCCCGGCGGCCGCTGGGCCTGGACCGCCGTCCCGGACCTGCCGGGCCTCGCGCGCCGAGAGAGAAAAGACGTGACGGCATACTTCGTCTCGGGCGCACGAGTCTATGTCTCCTTGGAGAGGCAAGGCACCTACTCGTACGACACGGCGAGCCGCCGGTGGCGCAGTGAGGGCGCATGGGATCTACCCGTCCAAGGCCGGGCCGTCTTGGTCTCCAACTTCCTGGGCACCGGCCGGCCGCTGCTCTTCGGCTTTCGCTCCTCCGACGATTTAATACACCCCTTCTGCGTGGTCGACATGGATGCCAGGCCGCCGGTGATTATTGCGTCGTGGCCGGAGGCGGTGTGTCCCCCGCAGGCGTGGCGCGCCGGATATATGGTATGCCCCTACATCGCGCAGCTGAGCTACTTCGGAGGCGGCAGGTTTTGCATCTCCGTTACCACGCACAACTGTGAGAAGCCAGTGAAACGTAGCGTCGTCTCCTTCACGGCCGTCGAGCTCACACCGGAGCTGCATCTCATCAAGCGCCAAACCAGCTGCTACTTGATACCACAAAGCTCGCGCGGGGGTCGTGCTGATGTCATTTAATTTGGTGTACTACACTTGTACCACTGCAGTGAAGGAGGCCATGAATCAAATGTTAGGCAATAATTCCAGATTTATAAACTTACACGTAGTTCAGCTGAATACTAATGTTAGACAAGAACAGTGCCACAGTCCTGAGCACTTGTTTCTCCTGTCTCACACAAGAATTGGAACATATCCATGTACAATCCACATCCCAACCATATATAAAAGATGGGCAAGACTAATGTGCGGCGCCACACATTTTTCATGCCGTGCGGCGCCTCCTGCACGGCGCCTCCTGACCAGCGCATGTTTAATGCGACGTTACTGGGGCAGGCCCACAGAAAGGCTAAGATTCAACCTACGAGTGACAGCTCATACCCAGCTCGTATCATGCAGCTGCTAATTACCCGATTAAATACATACGGAGTATTATCGATCACCATACTCCAGCTGCCAGATTAAATCGTTACTAATTGCGAGATTAATTAACCATAGTTGCCAGGTTACTTATTGCGAGAATAATTAGGTCTTGTTGGCTGGGTTCCATTGTTACTATTAATTGCCATGTAACTAATTCCTAGCTATCAGATTAATTCCTTCCAGTTGCCGGATTTAACCATAACTAATTATCACCTTAATTAGGAATTGTCACATTAATTAATCCTAACTGTCAGATTAAATAAACCTAATTTCCATGTTTAAATTAGCTAATTGACATATTGATACGTCTTCTCTCCCACCAACCACCATCGGCATGGTACAGTCTCAAGCTTTGGTCGAACCGCCATGGAGCTCCTCCTCGAGCTACCTATCAAACTCATCAACACCAATCCATCCGCTGTCGTCGTTCTGCCGAACTCCCCTATGACGAGTCCGCCGCCCCGCCTAATCCACTGCAAGCTCCAGGGATTTTGCTCGTGCGGCGCAGCCTCCCCTGCTGGTCCATGCTCATGACTCGGCCTCTCCTGTTGCTCCATGCTCGTGGCGGTTGTAACACCCTGAGAATCGGCCCTATGCAAGTTTGCGCTTCCCAAACCGCATAGAAGCGATTCAAAGGTTCCCCAGACACTTGCGTGCGGTGGAAAAGCAATAACATTACACAATAGTCGATGGAACCCGTAACGAGATATATATACAATGACTCAAAGAGTCAAGAATACGAGATATCTGAGAACAAAGATCCAAATCACCTTTAAAAGCGATATAGCGTCCGATACGGACAAGATGCAAATTGAGTGAGAGCCACGAAAAAAAACCAATGGCGTCCATAACCACCGAGCCAAGCGGAAGGGTAACCACTATGACGTCGATCTCAAAACACCTTAAACAAAGGGTGCCGACAAATGGCAAAGGAAAAAGAGGGCGTCGATCTTGAGGCGATTACCAATGAGGCTAGAATTGCGGTCCTCGCCCACATAGGTATGGTGGTGAAGCGGCGGCGGCATGCACTAAACAACCTATAGAGACTCGATATAACTGACGGCTATCAGAGAGGGGTAAGAAAGACCTATCCGGAACCAACCTGATACTACCACCAAACATACCCATCCTGGTATTTCCCCCTCGAGACCAAACAAGAAAGTCAACCGAGGAACTCACACAGTTGGCAGTTTTATTTATTCAGTTATCGTTGCAGCAATTACTAGTCAGGTATAGATAGTCATCCTGATATAATAAGCAGTGGGCAGTTTTAGTTAACCATTCCGTTGTAGTTGCAACACTTACTAGTCAAATATACGATTAGCATGAGATATCCCAAAACCCAGCAGTTGTTGGTACTTTTATTTAGCCATTCCGTTATAGTTGCCATACTTACTAGTCAGATACAATGGTAGCGAGCGTCAACCCAAACAAGCAATTGTTGGCAATTTTATTTAGCCATTCCATTATAGTGAAGCTGATTACTAGTCATTATAAAGTCAAATTTATAGCACTACTTTAGTTATAGTTGTCTATGATCAAGATACTGTGCTCCAAGTCGTCCATAACCGCGGACACGGCTTTCAGAAAGTTTTACCCTGCAGGGGTGCACAAATAACAACACACACTCGATCAACCTCGGAAAAACCAAATCAAAACCCAACGAGGCTTTCACGACAAAGCAATCACAAGATTGAGAAATATTTGAGGGCCACCCATTAAGTATACCATAGCGAAGTTAGCTGACTTTGAGACGGACTCAAGGTTTGTGGGACCGGTGTAAATGAGGGAACCGAAAGTGTGGTGGGCTTGTCGATACTGAAAGCGGGTCACGATCCTAAACGATACAGTGCTCCTCGCAATTTAAATAAAGCGATAAAGCATGTCATAAGTACATGATAGTAAATAAAACCTCAAACTAGTTTGTGGCCCCAAGAAATAAGAATGAATCAATATAAAACTCGAGGGTCCCATAATCCTCCGGATGTGGATAGCGCGAATATTCAAGGAACAGGTATCAAGTACTCGGGGTCCTACGGGACACAAGTGGACAGTTAAAAACCAAATAACATCTATTGCCCACCTGTGCATATGCATTTACCTACTTCAATTTTAGTTATTAAACAATAATTAAAGTCTTGATCATCTCCAACAATAAACACGGCAATACTCCAACAACTGTGGTACTTGACGACCATAGCAACACTTGAGCAAGCGACTACAGCGAGGTCCAACTATCTACCAAACAACAGGTAATAGGAGGTGTCCAAGGCAATATAAGGCTGCAAGGGATATCACAGATACGAAAACTAGAGCATCGTAACACAGATAGCAATAGATCAACAGGAGGAAATAAATACTATAAAAGTAAGATAGGTAGAAAGGGGCAGATGCTACTTTGAAAACATTGTCGAAGGTTCATCCAGAAGATCGGGTCGACGCCACATCAACTCAACGGCCTTATCCATGAAGAAGCAAAACACTAGAAGAAACACCGGATGCACTATTTAATACTACGACAACAGATCGGGCATGATGCATGTATGATGTATGACATGGCAAAAGTGCGATGCAATTAGGCAATATTAAGCGGAACCGGGGTCCCGACATTTAATTAAACGGTTCAAGTTATTTAGAACCCCCGCAATTTAAATGTTGTCTTAACATGGCAAAATATAGTACCGGTTCGATGCACAAATTTAAATGGAGTCCGGAATAAGACAAAGATATCCATATAGACTCCATAATTAATTATAAGGTGAATTGGCAAAAGCCCCCAAACCCACACAAATATGCATGCGAGTATGACAATTTAATTTGCAACAATTTATATAGATGGCATTTATAAAATAGGGGCTCGGATCGGGGTCACACATTAGGGTTCGGCGAACTTGGGCTCCGAGGGGTTCGGGGTTGAGTCTCAGGGTCCGGATCTGGGGCTCGGCCTCGGCGGGATCGTTCTCGGATAACGGAGGTAGATCTTGGCATTCCGGGAAGGAAGACTTGGTTGGCGTCGGGGGCGCATCGGACTCGCCCTGGTCGGTGTCGATCTTGTCGGGCCCGCGTATCAGGTCGGTCTTGGTGTCCGGGATGAAGAACTTGGCGTTCTGCGTCGGTGTCCTTACCGTCCGTGTTCTCGAGCATCGCATCCGGGAAGGAGTACTTGTCGCACATGTGGTCTTCGGGTCCGGGGTCCCAGTCATGGCGTCCCATTGTAGATCTTGTTGATGGTCCGGCCAAAAGCCACGGGTTCGGTCTTGGTTCCATTGCCGATGGCGATCTGGGCGGAACACTTCGAGTGGTGAAGATCTTGAGGTTCCAAGGGGTTCGGGTTCGGAAGAAGGGCTTGGTTGTCGGTGTGACCTTGGGTCTTGACATCGGTAGGTCTTGGTGACTTGATTATGTAAACTTCACGAGCCACCGCAATAGCGGCAGCCATAAGCAGCAGGATCAGGACCTGCGAGAGGCCATGTTCCACTCGGGCATTAACTCAAACATTTTGCGAGACATGTTAGGGAGGTGCTGGCGCATGCGAGGAACAATGGCGGCTGAAACAACTTGAAACGAGCGCTCGCGCATGGGCAGCCATGACGGAACACCGCAAGCCCAACAAGGGAGAAGGAAGGCGCATGAGGCGGGCCGTGGCGAAGTTGTGAGGGCGAAGGGCGTCTTGCCGGAGGCTTCGGACGAGGAGAACGAGAGGCGGCAGGGCGGGCGGCTCGCGAGGGGCGCGGCACGAGGCAGCGGAGGGCGGAGGAAGACAAAGGGGCGGCGGCAGCGAAGGGCGGCGGGGTTGCCCGGCGCCTGGTCGCGGCCACGGGTCGGTGAACGCAGGCTCGTGTAAACGCAGCGGTGGAGGAACGGTGACGGCCGAGAAAACGGCGAGCCACCCGGCGGCCACGAATCCCTAAGCGACGGCGTGGCGTCCATGAGCAATGAGTACTTGGCCAGGTCCCATGGGGAGAGGCGGCAGGCGAGGAGGCTCGCGAGGAGGCGCGGCGACGGGGAGGTCGGCAGCGGGGAGGTGGGGGCCCGATGATGACGCGGTGGAGGGACGGCAAGGAGCTCGGAGGAGGCGGCAGCGTCTTGGAGGCAGCAGGTCAGGCGGAGGAGGCCGATGGCGGAGATCTGGCGGGGCTGGGAGAGAAGCGGGACGAGGAGGAGGCAGAGGCCGGGACAGCGGAGGAGGAGGCGTCTGGCGGAGGAAAGCGTGGGCGGGATCGGAAGGAAGGAGGAGAGGTCGATGGGGTTGGTGGCGAGGGGACGGGTCAGGGTGGGGCAGTGGGCGGGTCGGTGGTGGGGCCAGGGTGAGAGAGAGACAGGGCTAGGCGGTGTACCGCGTGCGTGCTGTGCGTGCTCTGTGTGTGTTGCGTGTGTGGCGTGTGTGAGGGAGTGGTAGGGAGGTGGCAAGGGTTAGGGCAGGAGAAGTGGGGCCAGGGGCTGAGGTGGCGAGCGGCTATAGGGCGGGGTGAGGTGGAGGGGGGGCTAGGTAGGATTAGGGTAGGTTATTTGGTAGCTTAGGTTTCGGGTGTTCTGGGGTAGGTAGGGTTTTGTCTAGTTTGGGCCGGGTAGTAGGCTGCTGCCAGCTAGGCCCGACAAAATATTTTATTATTTGTTTTATTTTTAAAATATTTTTGGTAAATACTTTTTAGATAAATAAAAGATCTGAACAGACAGACGTTTTAGTTTGAGATTAAAGGGGAGGGCTACTTAGAAACTAACATAGGCTTTTACGAAAATAGTTTTATGCAAAATATATGCATGATGACATGACGATGCCCAAATGCAATGTGGCATGATGACATGAGCATGCGGTCATGATGATGCATTGCACAAAACAACGCGATTTTCTAGTAGTGGTTTTGCGGGATGCCACAATTCGACACCACTAACAATGGATCTCGCCCTCGAGATCCGCCTCATGGTACCAGAAGGAAGGTCGGCGATCTGCGTCTTCTCGCTTCGTGTAGATCCTCGCGACACCACTAACAATGGTTATTTCTCCATCTTGAAATCAGCGACACCACCAACAAAGGATTGTTTATCCCGTTCGTCGAGCGAACACTCCGGATAACCAACGGACGAAGTTAAAGGTAAGGCCACCTCTAACTTTCCTGGAAGGAGTAAGAGTTGCATCGATCCACCATTCAATATACAAAAGCAAATGATAAGAGTAGTGGTATGGTCGCGACTCCATCCCGCACTCAAAGCATTACTATGTACACGAACAGATGGATTATGCAACCAACCCTTAGAATTTAGACTGAAGATTTCGACAAACAAGGTTCAGAAACAAAGGGGTGATGCAGACTCTGCATCGTATCTAGCGTAGATGATGTCATCGCGTCGGAAACACCGGAAGGCACGAGAAGGAACAAAGAGAAGTCCACCAGACGAAGGGTTCCTCGGATAGCATGAAGACCAGATGTAGACACACCGTTACCAAAAGAGGAAGCGAAACCACGAAGGTGCAATGAACCCAACCACGAGAAATCACGGACTCAAGAGAGAGAAGAGAGCGGATTCAAAACACGCAGAGGTGAGAGGAGAGCAGCAGAGGGGTAAGGAGTAAAATCAGACCTAATCAGAACTATCCAACCGATTTTGCAAAATAGTTTTGACACTCTACTTCGGCCGTTAGCTAGGTTATCCTACAGGCTGTACTTGTGGGGTATCGCAACTGCTGAGCTCTGATACCACTCTGTAACACCCTCAGAATCGGCCCTATGCAAGTTTCAGCGCTTTCCGCCAAACCCGCATAGAAACGATTCAAAGGTGCCCACCAGGCACTTGCGTGCGGGTGGAAAACGAAGTAATAACATTACACAATAGTCCACGATGGAACCCACAGAACAGATATATATACAACAGCGACTCAAAGAGTCAAGAATACAGATATACAGAACAAAGATCCAAATCACCTTTAAAACGATATAGCGTCCGAGTACGGACAAGATGCAAATTGAGCTGAGAGCCCTGAAGAACAAAACCAATGGCGTCCATAACCCTGCCCAGGCCAAGCCGGAAGGGTAACCCTACTAACGACGTCGATTTCAAAACCTGCTTAAACAAAAGGGGTGCCGACAAAGGGCAAAGGAAAAAGAGGGCGTCGATCTTGAGGTCGATTACAGCGAGGCTAGAATTCACGTCCTCGCCTACATAGGTATGGTGGACTGAAGCGGCGCAAAGATGCACTAAACAACCTATAGAGACTCGATATAAGCGGGTATCGAGAGGGTAAGAAAGACCTATCCGAACCAACACGATACTACCACCAAACATACCCATCTGGTATTTCCTCGAGACCAAGCGAGGAAGTCAACCGAGGAACTCACGGTTGGCGCTTTATTTATTGAGGTTATCGTTGCAGCAATTACTAGTCAGGTATAGATAGTCATCCTGATATAATAAGCAGTGGGCAGTTTTAGTTAACCATTCCGTTGTAGTTGCAACACTTACTAGTGAAATATACGATTAGCATGAGATATCCCAAAACCCAGCAGTTGTTGGTACTTTTATTTAGCCATTCCATTATAGTTGCCATACTTACTAGTCAGATACAATGGTAGCGAGCGTCAACCCAAACAAGCAATTGTTGGCAATTTTATTTAGCCATTCCATTATAGTGAAGCTGATTACTAGTCATTATAAAGTCAAATTTATATCACTACTTTAGTTATAGTTGTCTATGATCGAGATACTGTGCTCCAAGTCGTCCATAACCGCGGACACGGCTTTCAGAAAGTTTTACCTGAGGTGCACAAATAGCAACACACACTCGATCAACCTCGGAAAAACCAAATCAAAACCCAACGAGGCTTTCACGACAAAGCAATCACAAGATTCAGAAATATTTCAAGGGGGCACCCCATTAAGTATACCCGCAACGAAGTTAGCTGACTCCGAGACGGACTCAAGGTTTGTGGGACCGGCTGTAAACGACTGGGAACCCGAAAGTGTGACTGGGCTTGTCGATACCGCGAAAACGGGTCACGATCCTAAACAGTACAGGTGCTCCTCGCACAATTTAAATAAAGCAGTAAAGCATGGCATAAGTACAGGATAGTAAATAAAACCTCAAACTAGTTTGTGGCCCCAAGAAATAAGAATGAATCAAGCTCTGGCTCAGGGGGGTCCCATAATCCTCCCGGATGTGGATAGCGCGAATATTCAAGGAACAGGTATCAAGTACTCGGGGTCCTACGGGACACAAGTGGACGGTTAAAAACCAAATAACATCTATTGCCCACCTGTGCCTCTGCATTTACCTACTTCAATTTTAGTTGTTAAACAGTAATTAAAGTCTTGATCATCTCCAACAATAAACACACGGCAATACTCCAACAACTGTGGTACTTGACGACACGCAACAGCACTTGAGCAAGCGACTACGACGCGCAGGTCCAACTATCTACCAAACAACAGGTAATAGGAGGTGTCCAAGGCAATATAAGGCTGCAAGGGATATCACGGGTACGAAAACTAGAGCATCGCAACACAGATAGCAATAGATCAACAGGAGGGAATAAATACTATAAAAGTAAGATAGGTAGAAAGGGGGAGATGCTCGCCTGAAAACATTGTCGAAGGTTCATCCGAAGATATGGTCGACGCTCACATCAACTCAACGGCCTAATCCGCGAAGAAGCAAAACACTAGAAGAAACACCGGATGCACTATTTAATACTACGACAACAGATCGGGCATGATGCATGTATGATGTATGACATGGCAAAAGTGCGATGCAATTAGGCAATATTAAGCGGAACCGGGGTCCCGACATTTAATTAAACGGTTCAAGTTATTTAGAACCCCCGCAATTTAAATGTTGTCTTAACATGGCAAAATATAGTACCGGTTCGATGCACAAATTTAAATGGAGTCCGGAATAAGACAAAGATATCCCGCATATAGACTCCATAATTAATTATAAGGTGAATTGGCAAAAGCCCCCAAACCCACACAAATATGCATGCGAGTATGACAATTTAATTTGCAACAATTTATATAGATGGCATTTATAAAATAGGGGCTCGGATCGGGGTCACACATTAGGGTTCAGAGAACTTGGGCTCCGAGGGGTTCGGGGTTGAGTCTCAGGGTCCGGATCTGGGGCTCGGCCTCGGCGGGATCGTTCTCGGATAACGGAGGTAGATCTTGGCATTCCGGGAAGGAGGACTTGGTTGGCGTCGGGGGCGCATCGGACTCGCCCTGGTCGGTGTCGATCTTGTCGGGCCCGCGTATCAGGTCGGTCTTGGCGTCCGGGATGAAGAACTTGGCGTTCTGCGTCGGTGTCCTTACCGTCCGTGTTCTCGAGCATCGCATCCGGGAAGGAGTACTTGTCGCACATGTGGTCTTCGGGTCCGGGGTCCCAGTCATGGCGTCCCATTGTAGATCTTGTTGATGGTCCAGCAAAAGCCACCGGGTTCGGTCTTGGTTCCATTGCCGATGGCGATCTTGGCGGAACACTTCGAGTGGTGAAGATCTTGAGGTTCCAAGGGGTTCGGGTTCGGAAGAAGGGCTTGGTTGTCGGTGTGACCTTGGGTCTTGACATCGGTAGGTCTTGGTGACTTGATTTTGTAAACTTCACGAGCCCTGCAATAGCAGCAGCCATAAAACGGAACAGGATCACAGGACACTGCGAGGAGGCCATGTTCCACTCGGGCATTAACTCAAACATTTTGCAGACATGTTAGGGAGGTGCCTGGCATGCGGCGAGAACAATGGCATCGAAACAACTTGAAGCACAGACGCCGCATGGGCAGCCAGCGGAACACGCAAGCCCAACAAGGGAGGAGGCCAGCGCATGAGGCGGGCGTGGCGAGTTTGTGAGGAGGACGCAGCACGCGGAGGCTTGACGAGAGGCGAGAGCGACGGGCAGGGACGGCGAGGGCGGCGAAGGAAGACAGGTGAGGCGGCGACGGCAGAGGCCGGGCGGGAAGCCGGGTCGCAGCGGCTGCAGTCGGTAGAGGCGGATCGTGTAGAAGGCAGCGGTGGAGGAACGAGGTAACGCCATGAGAGAGCGAGAGGCAGCAGGCGGCACGAATCCCTAGGCGACGGCGTGGCGTCCGCGAACGGCGAGGTACTTGCAGCGGGTCCCATGGGGAGAGGGGCGAGGCAGCGAGGGGAGAGGCTCGCGAGGAGGCGCGCCGACGGGAGGTCGGCAGCGGAGAGGTGGGGCCCGCGATGGTGGAGTGGCGGCGGAGGAGCTCGGCGAGAGGCGAGGCGGCAGCGTCGAGGCAGCGAGATCAAGGCGGAGGAGGGCGGCGGCGATGAGATGCGGGGCGAGAGGCGGGAGGAGGAGGAGGGAGGCGCTGGGAGAGCGAGGAGGAGGCGTCTGGCGGCAGGAGGAAACGCGTGGGCGGCGGGATCGGAAGGAAGGAGGAGAGAGGCGGTCGATGGGGTTGGTGAGGGGCAGAGGTCGGGTGGGCCAGTGGACGGGTTGGGTGGTGGGCGGGGTGAGAGAGAGAGAGATGGGGCTAGGCGGTACTGCGTGCGCGTCTTTGTGTGTGTTGCGTGTGTGGCGTGTGTGAGGGAGTGGTGGGGAGGTGGCAAGGGTTAGGGCAGGAGAAGTGGGGCCAGGGGCTGAGGTGGCGAGCGGCTATAGGGCGGGGTGAGGTGGAGGGGGGGCTAGGTAGGATTAGGGTAGGTTATTTGGTAGCTTAGGTTTCGGGTGTTCTGGGGTAGGTAGGGTTTTGTCTAGTTTGGGCCGGGTAGTAGGCTGCTGCCAGCTAGGCCCGACAAAATATTTTATTATTTGTTTTATTTTTAAAATATTTTTGGTAAATACTTTTTAGATAAATAAAAGATCTGAACAGACCGAGGTTTTAGTTTGAGATTAAACGGGAGGGCTACTTAGAAACTAACATAGGCTTTTACGAAAATAGTTTTATGCAAAATATATGCATGATGACATGACGATGCCCAAATGCAATGTGGCATGATGACAGGAGCATGCGGTCATGATGATGCATTGCACAAAACAACGCGATTTTCTAGTAGTGGTTTTGCGGGATGCCACAATTCGACACCACTAACAATGGATCTCGCCCTCGAGATCCGCCTCATGGTACCAGAAGGAAGGTCGGCGATCTGCGTCTTCTCGCTTCGTGTAGATCCTCGCGACACCACTAACAATGGTTCTTTCTCCATCTTGAAATCAGCGACACCACCAACAAAGGATTGTTTATCCCGTTCGTCGAGCGAACACTCCGGATAACCAACGGACGAAGTTAAAGGTAAGGCCACCTCTAACTTTCCTGGAAGGAGTAAGAGTTGCATCGATCCACCATTCAATATACAAAAGCAAATGATAAGAGTAGTGGTATGGTCGCGACTCCATCCCGCACTCAAAGCATTACTCTGTACACGAACAGATGGATTATGCAACCAATCCTTAGAATTTAGACTGAAGATCTCGACAAACAAGGTTCAGAAACAAAGGGGTGATGCAGACTCTGAATCGAATCTAGCGTAGATGATGTCGTCGCGTCGGAAACACCGGAAGGCACGAGAAGGAACAAAGAGAAGTCCACCAGACGAAGGCTTCCTCGGATAGCATGAAGACCAGATGTAGACACACCGTTACCAAAAGAGGAAGCGAAACCCTGAAGGTACGACGGAACCCAACCACGAGAAATCCTGGACTCGAAGAGAGAGAAGAGAGCGGATTCAAAACACGCAGAGGTGAGAGGAGAGCAGCAGAGGGGTAAGGAGTAAAATCAGACCTAATCAGAACTATCCAACCGATTTTGCAAAATAGTTTTGACACTCTACTTCGGCCGTTAGCTAGGTTATCCTACAGTTGGACTTGTGGGTATCATGGCATAGCTGCTCACGATACCACTGTAACACCCTCGAGAATCGGCCCTATGCAAATTTCAGCGCTTTCAAAACCCGCATAGAAACGATTCAAAGGTGCCCACCAGCACTTGCGTGCGGGTGGAAAACGGTAATAACATTACACAATAGTCCACGATGGAACCCATAACAGATATATATACAACACGACTCAAAGAGTCAAGAATACGATATACTGAGAACAAAGATCCAAATCACCTTTAAAAGCGATATAGCGTCCAGTACGGACAAGATGCAAATTGAGCTGAGAGCTCAAGAAAAAAAACCAATGGCGTCCATAACCCTGCCAAGCCAAGCCGAAGGGTAACCGCTAACGACGTCGATCTCAAAACCTGCTTCAACAAAAGGGTGCCGACAAGGGCAAAGGAAAAAGAGGAGCGTCGATCGAGGCCAAGACAGCGAGGCTAGAATTCGGTCCTCGCCTACATAGGTATGGTGGACTGAGCGGCGCAGCATGCACTAAACAACCTATAGAGACTCGATATAACCACGGCTATCGAGAGGGTAAGAAAGACCTATCCGAACCAACCGATACTACCACCAAACATACCCATCTGGTATTTCCTTGAGACCAAACGAGGAAGTCAACCGAGGAACTCACACAGTTGGCAGTTTTATTTATTCAGTTATCGTTGCAGCAATTACTAGTCAGGTATAGATGAGTCATCCTGATATAATAAGCAGTGGGCAGTTTTAGTTAACTATTCCGTTGTAGTTGCAACACTTACTAGTCAAATATACGATTAGCATGAGATATCCCAAAACCCAGCAGTTGTTGGTACTTTTATTTAGCCATTCCGTTATAGTTGCCATACTTACTAGTCAGATACAATGGTAGCGAGCGTCAACCCAAACAAGCAATTGTTGGCAATTTTATTTAGCCATTTCATTATAGTGAAGCTGATTACTAGTCATTATAAAGTCAAATTTATAGCACTACTTTAGTTATAGTTGTCTATGATCGAGATAATGTGCTCCAAGTCGTCCATAACCACGGACACGGCTTTCAGAAAGTTATACCCTGCAGGGGTGCACAAATAGCAACACACACTCGATCAACCTCGGAAAAACCAAATCAAAACCCAACGAGGCTTTCACGACAAAGCAATCCCATACGATTTGTGCCTAGCGCCGCTTCCGTGTAGTTTCAGAAGGAGAGAGAGAAAGCAAATGTGTGGTGCAGAGCGTGAGAAGATAAGGTGGAGATGAAAATAGTAGTTGTTGAGAACAGGACGTCACGACGCGTACAGTTTTTTGAATTATTGTGCGTCGCACCGGAGAGCGCAAGGTGTGGCGCCTCTTGATAGATTTTTCCATAAAAGATTCAGTCAGACGGTGGATGTCTATAAGCAATGTTTGTTTTTAAAAGAATTCACAGCACTTTGGGCAAGTGCCGCACTTTGCGAGGAATATTTTCTCTTGACATGAATGACCACGTGATTTGCGAATTGATCCTTCATAGCTAGAGGTCGTTTATTTTATGGTCTAGACATATGGATTGATCGGATGTATGCATCCTAGCTATGCATATGCCAGATGTAAACTTTACTTTTACGTAATTAAAAACATCCATTTCTAAGAAAAAGTTATATGTCAAATTAGAGTGACAGAAATAAACTAAATGGCTTCGGTTTTCTGGTGCACATGTGATGGTTGTTCCATGGCAGGTAACACATAAGTGCTCTCCATTCTCATGAACTATTTTAATGATTCACCCATGTTTTGGCAATGCAAACGTTATACACCTGATGGCTGATGGGTTCTTCTATAAGTATTCAACTTTGTTACTCAACTTTGTATACAATGATGTCAAGTTAGTTTGTGGATGATATCTTAGTAGGTAACTAATATATATATATATATATATATATATATATATATATAGAGAGAGAGAGAGAGAGAGAGAGATAAACCCTATTCAGTACCCAGGGTGCAGAATAGTTATTTTGCACCCAAGATATTTTTACGTTGTTAGATTGAAAAAATTATGTTTTGTATACGAACAATTATGTTCATATATTCACCACAACCAAAAAAATTGACACAAAAATAAAGTTTGTGAGTCATTACAGTATAAAAAACACCAAAAATATGTATTTTACGCCATGTAACAAAAAAAAGTTATGTCAATTCTAAATTTTATTATGTTCGTCTCGACTTACGAAGTAATATAAAATTTACGTGACGTAAAAATAATATACGGTTCTAAAGATAGAGGGTGGGTGTAGAATAAGTATTCTACACCCTGGGTGTCAAATAGCGTCACCTATATATATATACCATGATACTTGAGCATGCATGCATTGTCATCCGATATAGCCATAATATGATCCCGCAATATCCCCATCGTCGGTTGTTGGTATTATTCTGCCAACGACATTCTCTTGCCCTCCGTCAAATTCTGCTAAGAATAGGTCATAGGATATGCCCTTTGTCCTTTCACTTGTCTCTTACATACCACCCTCACATCGTTGTGGTTTTCATTTATATCTTAGACACCATCGTCACATTGTTGTGGTTTTTGACATGTATCATAGACACCACAGTCGCATGTTTTGTGATTTTCAGAGGGTGCACTCGATACCACATACATTTGTTCGTGGCTTGTTCGGCCAACTGGCCTTGTTATTTTGTCATGCTTTTTATCCTTCGTTCCCGCGAAAGCTACATGGCACTACATATAGACGCCAAGTAAACATGGGGTACCACAAAAAAAAGCTCACAAACACCATGCATGCACCATTGCTCATGACCGTCAAAGTGCAGCAACCTGCGAAGGGTTTATGAAAAACCTTCCTGCCCACGTCGACTCCGTCCTGCGCGTCGCTTGATTAATAAATGTCACGAAAAATATGAAAAGACGAAATCACAAAGAGTGAAATCTCAAAGATATAGGAAGGGAGGTGTAACAGAAGTACCCGCCCTATCGTGCACACTCTAGTGCGGAATCGCTATAGGTTGTCGTTATTTTATTTGGTCTAGGACTTATATATATCGTATTTCGTGTGCAATTTTTTTTATATGACCCACTTAGCCACCAAAGTCAAACTACTAAAAATGAAAAACATACGAGTACAACTAAGTTCCCTTTGCTATTATTATTGTGGCCACACATGAACACCGGCCTGATGGTCAATCACATCCGTCGTCCCTTGTTTCCCCCAAAACAATATTATGTCTCTTTCCACACATCATACCGGGTGAATTTAGGCAATAAAAGGTGCACGTAGTTACTAAAAGACCTCCATAGTTAGTATATGATAACAAATGCGTATTAGTAAACAAACAACTATTGATAAAAGTAGTAGTGCTTTTTATTACATCCAAGGAATATTAAGACGTACTTGGCTATGTCGGATGGTGCCGCGTGGACAAAGACTAAAAAGCGATACTAAATGATGGGCTATAATAGGAAGCGAAACATACAAGTGGGCGTGATTCTCTCCGCAGCACATGCTGCTTCTAAGATTCATGGTTCGTCATTGCCGGAGATGTCGATGATGACGATCTTCTTCCCTTTGCCGCGCCTTCATGTTTGTTGCTGGCTTGCTCCACTTTGATAGACGGCCCTTACACATCGTCGTATGTGATGTTTCAGACATCTTCAAGCCAATCTTCAACTGTCTCGTTCTCCTTCATGTTTGCTTTTTGAGAATCCCGGCTTGCTTCAGATTTCATCTCTGTACGGTGCGAGTCACGATACAACGAGCTTGTAGTCTTCATCATCCGTGACGGAGTCGATGTCGCTTGGTAAGGAGTAGTCCTTGATGTCGTCGGAGTCGGAGGGGAGCAACGACTTGACACCTTCAGCGTCGCTGAGCATGGAGTGGTACCAAGGTGTCTCTTCATTTGAGAGTGTGGCGTCGTGTCCTGTGACGGATTGGCTCACCCTGGAGATGCCCATAAATTCTCTAGTGGTAGCGTCTAAGATGTTGCGAATTGATGCATGTGAGTGGAAAATCACATAAATGAATTTATAAAAAAGGTACCTTCTTGACACCTCAATGGACCTGTGCCGGCTGAGCGACAGGACGCCCTATTTCAGTTTGGGAAAAACGTATGTTCTTGGGTCATGGGAAGACGCATGTTCTTGGCTGTGTGTCCTAGCATGCATGACATAACGCATGTTCTTGCCCGTGTGTCCTAACATGCATGACATGCAAAAGGCATATTGTCGTGGTAAATTTCAAAGCCCGGAACTTCTGTGTGTGAATGGGTAAGACCGTGGGAAGACCCTATGTGTGTGGATGACATGCGTAACATCGTGGTAAGAACTCATGTGTGTGTGTGGACGTCATGCGTCATTTACTTGTGAAATCAACCCCATACTCCCGATACAACGGCCATTAGTCTTTCTAATGGGTTTATATCATATCCGTTAATCATATTGTGCTCTCGTCTTTTAATCCTACGGCATTGGGGGCATGCACAGCTAGCCGGGTGAGTAGCCCACTATTTTCCATATATATATATACGCGGATTTGCTACACATGGGCATAGCTGTGCATAGGCTTAGGACCGTTGGATAAAGAGATCACATACACTACTAGTTTAGATGGTAATGGCTGGCTCTTGAAAATAGTAACGGTCCCTAACGGCGTTTGCAGCACCGCGTGTGTGTACATGCATGCAATGCCTAGGGGCTCGTGAAAATCCTAAAAATTTTAGCTCGCTGTTTGGCAAAGAAACTTTTAGCATCTAAAATGGAAAGATAAGTCAACAAGGCTTAAAATGAGTTCTACATAGTATGCAAACCCTAGTGAAGGTTTGTGGTACTATGCAAAATTAGATAAGTCAACAAGTTAGGGTTTCTCGGCATGTTGTTCGTTAGGGTTTGCCTCACCTAAACGAAATTAGATAAGCTTTGTTTTGCATGTTGCTCCTTAGGGTTTGCCTCATGCAACCGAAATTAGACAAGCTTTGTTTTGCATGTTGCTCGTTAGGGTTTGCCTCATGTAAACGAAATTAAACAAGCTTTGTTTTGCATGTTGCTCGTTAGGGTTTACCTCATGCAAACGAAATTAGACAAGCTTTGTTTTGCATGTTGCTCGTTATGGTTTGCCTCATGCAAACGAAATTAGACAAGCTTTGTTTTGCTAGGGCTTCATACATGCATGCCAAAGGAACACTAACGGCGTTAGTTCTTAGACAAATCCTAGGTCTGGATACATGTGCTCCCTATATCAAAAGAGGATAGAATCAACGGTGGATAGGCTATGCGCAGCTATGCCCGTGTTTAGCAGGCTATTTCTCATATATATATATATATATATATATATATATATATATATATATATATAGAATAGTGAGGCTATTTGACATCTAGGATGTAGAATAGTTATTCTTCACCCATCCTCTATCTTTCAAACCGTAAATAATTTTTACGTCACGTAAATTTTCTCTTACCTCGGCAGTTAAGAAGAACATAAAAAAATTAGACATGTCATAATTTTTTTTGTTTACATACCATATAAAAATACGACGTAAAATATGTATTTTTCTATGTTTTTTATACTACAATGACTCATAAATTTTATTTTTATGTCGATTTTTTGTGTTTCTGATAAATATAAATATAATTATTAGTATGCAAAACATAAATTTCTAAATACAAGAACATAAAAATATGTGGAGTGCAAAATAACTATTCTGCACACTAAATACTGAATAGGGTTTATATATATACATATATATATAGGTAAAATAACTCGTGCACCTTGGTGCCCAGGCATCAAGCATGATACGTATAAATTCTCTTTGAACTAGACATACCCGAAGGTATACATACCTAAGTTACACATACCTAAGTATCACATATCTAAGATATAAATACCTAAGTTACATATACCTAGGTATCACATACCTAATGTATATATATCCTGCCTATATATATATTGTGTGTGTATGTGTATGCTCACAGCTACTTGTGCCATGGTGAAGATGTTCACCGGCAAAACGGACAAGGAGAGAGAAGAAGGGAGGAAGCAGAAGCTGGTGGCTGTAGAGATGATGGAGGAAGGCCCTGAAGGAATGTTCCAAGGCGAAGCTTTTCTTTGACAACTTATTTCCTTATTTGTGTAGCATTCTCTTTTGTATCCGATAGAGACTCAAAGTTAAATGTATGTAAACATATGATGTATCCGAAGTGCAATCAAATAAATTGAGGTTTTGATCCTGTATTTCTATACATCTAATAGCATCCTGGGATAGAGACGGTTCAGAGTAAAAACATTTGAATTGTCTAGAATACGGATGGTTGCTACTTTTTGTTTGCCAAATGACATACGATGAAAGAGATCAACTCGTTTGCAATCATCCTAAGACGCAGACGGTTAAATATGAATAAGTGTATGCAAAAGCTTCGGACAACACAGACGTTCATTTTATAAAATTATATGCATCTTCGCACATGGTTCAGGCAACTGTTTGCGTTGTTCGTCCACCCATAGGTATCGGCGGTTCGATTTACCGCGTGTGAAAGGCCATTTCCACAATGTGCGAAGACTCGGTCTGTACTAGCGCTCCGGTACCTAGTGGGTTCATCCTTGTCACCATCAGCTTTGCGTGTTCATGCATGCACACTTGCGCTGACCAATAGATCTCATTCAGTAGGGAATGAACCGGAAGAGACCACGGCACCAAATCGAAACATCAGTTGTAGACTTGAGAGAAGAAAGAGACACCCGATGCAAGAAAACAAACTGAGATTTATTGCTTCCTCGTACCTACAATCTCACTAGAAAGAACATCGTACACGCAATAATAGATAGAAACAAACAAACAAACACGTCCCATGATATCGTACGTGCAATAATACATAGAAACAAACAAACAAGGATGTCGCATACAAGCATAGAGCAGCTCAAAAAAGAGTGATGCTCCCTCGGGTTGTCAAGGATAAGAGCATGGATGGAGGAAAAACACTCTACGTGCACATTATGGTTGCTTTTCATATTGTTTTTTCATTTTCCACTTTGATAATAGTGCTTAATTTAATTCCTTTATAATGATAAATTAATACGAGTTTTTTGCTATTTTCTGAACAGTAATTTAAACGGAGCTACACAACAACACTATCTTTATCGGTATATATTCTTCATGGACTAACTTTGATAAGCAAGACATGTGATGACAAACCAAGAGCATGTTCATCGATATGAACTAGAAGAGACCGCGACACCATATGGAAACATTAAATTGAGGGCCATGCCAAAACTATAGATTTCAATATTCCACATCATGGAAATAGCAGTTTTGGTAACCCGTTATAACAAAGGCATACAAGTACGGATCGTCCAAGAGAACGTATGATTGAGACACTAAAACGAGAAAGTAAAAATATCTACTTAATTTCATGAGGGAATATCTGGATATTGTATGAAAAAAGAACATTCTATGTGCAAGCTGCAATAGAGATATTAACTAACAAGCATATCCATTCCTGCTATTTTGGTTATCAGGATGATAGCATGAGTGGATAATTGTTTTGTTATATATATAATAGATTTTTTCTGGTTTGTTGCAGATGATGTTTAGTTAAACTGTGTGTTTTCCCCAGTCAATATTTCTTTTTTTGGCAGAACGGTGTGCTCGAAACTCTCGATGCTGATATAGGGGTTGGACACCCGTTCTCCCAACAAAGCATGATATCATTACTTCCTCCTTTTCGAAATAGAAGTCGAAGATTTGTGTAAATTCACATATACTTATATACTAAAATACGTCTAGATACATATATACGAATTTAAATAAATCTTCAACATCTATTTCGAGACGGAGAGAGTTGTAATTTTAGAAAATGACTAGTGTTGTACTATTACTACTTCCTAACTGTGCGAGTTATCCATAATAAAGCCATACGAAACCACTGGCTTCAGATTTTTTGTATTCTCCAAAAGGTCATACAAAACCCCGGACCTTTCACACGTCGCTATGAACTGCTGGCTTCAATGAAGTAATATCAATTACAGACTTGAGAGAAGATAGAGACAAGGGAAAAACTGAGATTTACTGCTTCCATGTACCTACATCTCATTAGAAAGAACATTGAATGTGCAATAATAGATAGAAACAAACAAACTAACAAGAAGGTCCATATATACAACAAGCATAGAGCACCTAAAAGAATGGCTAAGACTGATACTCCCCGGATTGTCAAAGGATAAGAGCATGGATGCCGGAAAAACACTACGTGCACACTCTGGCTGGTTTTGATATTGTTGCCACTTCTGATAATAGTGCTTAATTGAATTTACTTTGCATTGATAAATTAAGGTAAAGTTTTTTCTATTTCATTATTTCTGATCCGTAATAATTCGAATGGAGCTACATAAAAAACCTATCATTATCAGTACATAGTTTTCATGGATGAGCTTTCAATAACAAGACATGTGATGAGAATTCAACAACATGTTCATTGATAGTAATAGAAGAGAGCGATGCACCAAATAGACACATTAAATTGTGAGCATGCCAAAACAATAGATTTCAGTATTCTGCATCACGGAATTAGCTGTTTGAGATAAAACACATGAACACACTAGTAAGATAGAGACACTAAAACTAGGAAAAATAGATATGTATTTATCTAGTTTCACTTCATGAGGGAATATCTGGATATTTTATGAAAGAAGAACATGTTGTTGTGCTTGATATAATAGATATAATAACAAACAAGCATATCGGATCCACACAAAAACATAGAGCACACAAATAATAAACTAAATTTCTTGGACCGATGCTCTTTAAGTTATTAGTGATTAGAACATGAGTGGATAAAAACATTATAGGTTGTATAATTAAATTATTTTGGTTGCTACACATGATGGTGAGTCAAAATACATTTGCCTCAGGCAATATAAACATTTTTAATGCATGAAACACCCCACAAACCACAATATATAGGATCTTCATAATGGGGTTGTACATCCTCTCTCCCAGCCAAGTATGTTATGCTTAGTTATTAACAAGTGTAATCGCATATTGCATTATTGTTTAGGGAATGACTAGTGTTGTACTGTTATTACTTCTTCATGGTATACTATCCAGAATAGAGCTATTCAAAACCACTGGCTTCAAAATTCTGTATTCTCCAATAATGAAGTTGACAACATTGAATAAAACATGTATAAGAAAATTGCCTATTCATCAACATTGACATTAATATATTGGCCAACCATACATAAGATATCGAATCCAGAGTAGTACTATTATCAAAATAATGAAAAAAATAGCTCGCTATTTCGCTGCTATAGCATATTTGGAAGCCAAACGTTGCGCTATGGATAATATGCTCGCTATGGTGCTAATTATGTATTTAGCATGCTAAATCACTGCTATACGTCATAATGTTTTAGCGTCACTATAAAATACATGGAAATAGTGGCAGTCCATCTGTTTATTCAAACCGCAAGGACACTTTTTCTAGACTTTGTAGTTTGTTTATGGATTTATGTAGTGAACTTTGTGATATGGAGCCTTTCAATTTGAATTTGGTCATTACCATGATATGGACTATGTCATCCAGGAACAACTAGTTAATTGGTTATGCATGTACTACTATGGACAATTTTTTAGGTGCTAAAATCTTTAATATTCATGCTATACCTGTCAATTTTTAATTTCTTTGAAAAATGCTATTTTGAAAAATAGCGTGCTATTAGCATGCATAACGTGCATATCGTCTGAAGAAGGGCCACACTAAATTAAATACCGCATTATTTTTTTCATTGCAAAATATTGAATTAGTAACTCTGAATAAGACATGGAACATCGATGGTGATAAAGTAGGATGGCTTATTCATCAACATAAACCAAAACATATGTTGGATAAGGTATTAATGCCCTAGATGCAATAATAATTGGTTATTGCTGATAAACTTTAAGTTCATTATTAACATTTATTGTTTATGGTATAATTACTATGGGTCTTGAATCTGAGATTCCAAGGAAAATTCATATGCATGTGTGAAGATATAAACACCAAGAATGTTCCTAGTCCCTCCTCTAGGACTCGCTCATGTGTTGTGAGATGATCATGATTCTAATCATGGATATTGATAATATCTACATCAATAGGAGCATATTGTCCCGATCATGTTATATGATAAACCTAGAGACAATATCCTCATAAGTCATTTGGTTTATCATAAGAGCTTATCTTATGTTTTAGTCCTTAGACTATGAGAATATCAAATACCATATGCTGAAAGATATACTTTGATTGTCATTAGTGTTGAGAATATAAATATGTTGTCTATCGTCTTTCCATCAGTTCGGACTTTTGGAATAATTGGCTATGGCAACAATTCATTATGGTATCAGAGCCAGAGATCTTGAGTTTAAGTCTTGGCTAACGCAGTGTTAAAAATAAGTATATACGGACGCTCGGATCCGTATCCTAGGCCCGTGAAGAAAAAAAAGACCACCAGCCTGAACGTGAGGGGGAGTGTTGATAATATAAATATGTTGCCTATCGTCTTTCCATCAGTTCGGACTTTTGGAATAATTGAGTAGGGCAACAATTCAATAATTAGGACATCAAATGTAAAAGGATGATTACAAACGGTGGATTTCAGGTATGTCAGAGAGTATGACTCGGGTTTGGATAGTTCAAGAATGGGAGATTGTTCCTCCTAACAATGGAGAGATATACTCTGGGGCCTCTAGATATTACAATGTCAATTAATGTCTACACAGAAACTTTATGATAGTGATCATAAGGACATCGAAATATGCACGAATAAAGATAATAAAACCAGGACGAGGTTAATGGGTATGGTGATCATGAGATGAATCACGACGATACAAAAGTCTCATCTCGGGTGCTCATTCGCATGATGAAACAAAGGGATTAACATATTAATAGAGAACTACTTCACTTGATGTGTTATTCGCGTATTATATCCGTATTCTACCAAACCTGCTAGGTCTTACGTCTAATGTATTGTGAGTATTTCCCCTCCGTCTTGAAATAGATGTTGGAGATTTGTCTAGGTTCATATGTATTTAGACGCGTTTTAATATATAAGTACATGTGAATTTAGACAAATTTCTGACATCTATTTCAGATAAAGGGAGTAGTTGTTTTGATTTACCAATAATCAACCATGACATTCCTACTCATTGCCGAAGGGTAATTCAGAGAGTTTTGGCTTCTGGAAGTGGGAACTTGTGATTCATGACAACCGGCCTATGTCCATATACAATATATATACCGGTCCTGTCTTTCTGGCCATGAACCAACGAGAGCACGATCCATTAGGCTCACTAGTAATCTTGGTAATCTACGTACGCACTGCACATCCACCGGGGGGACAGGAAGAAGGGAGGATTTGCGGCTTCATGGCACTTCATGTGCTCACTTCGGTAATGGAGGACGAGAATGACGGCGCGCCTTCGAATCGCTATGCTATCTGTAGTCTTACTAGGTGGTCCATGGACCTACTAGTAATTTTTATTACCTTTAAAACTCTTTGTATCGTCGTTGATGATGATTAATTGATTTGTGGAATTTTCACACACAAAAAAGAAGGTCCATACATACAACAAGCATAGCGCACCTAAAGAAATGGATAAGACTGATGCTCCTCGGATTGTCAAAGGATAAGAGCATGGATGGAGGAAAAACACTCCGTGTGCACACTATGGCTGCTTCTGATATTGTTGCCACTTCAGATAATAGTGCTTAATTCAATTTCCTTTGCATTGATAAATTAAGGTCAATTTTTTCAATTTCATATTTCTGATTGGTAATGGAGCTACATAACAAACCTATCATTATCAGTATATAGTCTACATGAATGAGATTTGAGTAAACAAGACACGTGATGAAAAATCAAAAACATGTTCATTGATAGTAACCAAAAGAGACTGCTGCACCAAATGGACACATTAAATTGTGAGCCGTGCCAAAACTATCGATTTCAGTATTTTGCATCACAGAATTAGCTGTTTTAGATAAACATAGGAACACAAGTTATGACAAAGGAAAACTGCATAAGGGTACACCATCCGGAGGGAAACTAAGATAGAGGCACTAAATCTAGGAAAAATAGAGACAAAAATAGTTTCACTTTATGAGGGAATATCTGGATATTATATGAAAGAAGAACATTTTATGTGCTTGCTAAAATAGAAATAATAACAAACAAGCATATCGGATCCACAAGAAAAGCTTACAGAACACAGAGAAAAAACTGAATTTTTTGGACATATGCTCTTTCACTTATTATCAGCAATTAGAGCATGGGTGGAGAAAAACTATAGGCTGTATAATTGAATTTTTTGTTTGCTACAAATAATGGTGAGTCAAAATGCCTTTGCCTTGGGATTTTGCGTCGGAAAATATAGTGCCTGAAACACCCCATAAACCACAATATATAGGATCTTCCTAATTATTGGGATGTACAACCTCTCTCCTAGCCAAGACATGTATAAGAAAATGGGCCTATTCATCAACATTGACATGAATAGATTGTCCAACCATACATGAGATATCGAATCTAGAGTTGTACTATTATCAAAAAAAATTAATTGGTAACTCTGAATATGACATGAAACACAGATGGTGACTGGCTTATTCATCAACATCAACCAAAACAGACGTTGGAGAAGGTGTTAATTCCCTAGAGGCAATAATATATAATTGGTTATTATTGATAAACCCTAAGTTCATTATTAACATTTATTCTTTATGATAATTGTTATGTGTCTCAAATATGAGGTTCCGATGAAAATCATATGGATGTGTAAATATATAAACACCAAGAATGTTCCTAGTCCCTCCTCAAGAACTAGGTCATGTGTTGTGAGATGATCATGTTTCCTAATTATGGATATTGATAATATCTACAATAATAGGAGCATATTGTTAGAAGAACAATAGTGTTGAACCGATCCCATTATATGATAAACCTAGATACAACATCATAAGTCATTTGGTTGATCATAAGAGCTTATATTATGTTATCAAATACCAACTGTTAAAAGATATACTGTGATTATCATCAAAATGACAACTGTTAAAGGATGATTACAAAAGGTGGATAGCTATGTCGGAATGTATGACTTGTGTTTGTATAGTTCAAGAATGGGATATTGTTCCTCCTGACAATGTAGAGATACACTCTAGGCCCTCTCGATGTTACAATGCCTATTAATCATTTGTATAAACACTTAATGATAGTGATCATAAGGACATCGAAATATGCACGAATAAAAAGAATGAAACCATAACGAGGTTAATGTGTATAGTGATCATGAGATGAATCACGAGGATACCACGGTATCACCTTGGGTGTTCATTAGTATCGTGAAACAAGTGGATTAGCATATTAATAAAGAACGACTTCACTAGATGTGTTATTCGTGTAATATACGGGAGCCATCACGGACGTCCATGGTCATATTGTTGGTCATTGGTGAAATGGGAATCATGTATGTATGTTCCTAGGTCATACGCTTAATGGTATTATTATTTTAGGTAACATACCAAAGGCCCGACATTCAATGAATAACACCACCAATGGAGAAATGGATACAGGATGTTGAACATAGCTTACATTAAAGTACCGCACACCCGCACAAGAAACAAGCCTACCGAAGAGGCTACAACTGGAAACACAAAGAGCAAGAACGGCCATTATATGAGACTATGAAGAAGAGGAGAAAAACCTATACGGTCCAAGGTGTTGGGACCGAGCTCACCCAAGGGCGAACCAATGAACACGCCACATCGTCGAGGCAACTCCACCATCGCATGAAATGCCACCAGTAGTAGGCCATCACTAGGAACTAACCAACACTGTTTGAAGACCCACAAGGGTGGAGCCCAACAAGGGAAACCGAGGGTGCATAGCGCACATCAGAATTTGCCGAAGAAAGCCAAATGAAGAACGCCGAAGTAGCGCACCTCCGCCACACCACCATCAGAGTCTTGTAGACCGTAAGCTCCAGGACGATGTCTTCAAGAAGAGCGCGACACAAGGGTGCCGCCATCGCCCAATCCTAGGATCTTGGTTTCTTTTGGAGAATGTAGAAGAACTGAGAGAATCCGCAACCACACCTTTAGTAAGGGGACGACGTCCACGTACATTGCATCGATGGACCAAACAGGCGAGGGTCCTCGGGTCCTCTACGTCGTCGTCTCCATCGCACAGCGCACACGGGATTCAACCCTAATTCTACGGCGAGGGTCCTCGTGGGCTTACTAGGGCTCCAGCTAGATACAACGAGGTGGGCGAACGAGCTGGTAGATGACGGCGGTTCGAATGGTGGTCGCGGCAGCTCCTGGGGGGCTCCTAGCGATGGATCCTTTCCACCACTGCGGCAGCGGGATCCGGTGAAATTCTGGCGCTACACGCTTCGGCTTGCTCCAGGGAAGGGTCAGAGAGGTTGCTGGGTGAGAGGTGAGTCGAGTGGGGTGTGTTTTGAGGCAACGGGTATGTCTATTTATACCCGGCGAGAGGAGCATTGCGGCATGGCCCGGGATCGTCGGCGATGTTGCTACAGGGCGCTATCGGCATGGCTGAGGGCGTAGGTCAATGCGGTGCTCTGCGGCGATCTTCATGCGCATAGTGGCATGGCGAGGCGCGGTCTCCATGATCGGGGACGTCCATGCCCTCTCGGGTACCGCGGGTGTTTATCACGGCGTATAGTGGTTACGGGTCACGCATGGTCAAGCAGGCATGTCTAGGAGGTCTCTGGCGAGGCGGCGAACACATTGATGCGAGCGAGGCGCGACATGATCGCGTGGGATTGCTCGGCGCTCTGGCGCGGTGCTCGGCATGGCGGACAGAGAAGTGGGCGTGGCTTTGCTGGCGTCTCCACTTCCTGGCGTTAGTCGAGGCGTACATAGGCATTTGCGGTGAGGTTATGGATAGCTTCTAGATGTCATGGGCGAGGGCTGCGATGCGTGTAAATTGTGTCCATGTTAGGTCAGCATGGTGAGCTGGGGTACGAGTTTCCACTAGTCAATTGGTCGAGTGAGAGAGGCTCAGCTACACGGGCTGGTACTGGGGTGAGTGGGGGCGAGTAGTGGAGGCTGTGTGTGGTACCAAGATGATCACAAGATTGCTCCAAAGAGTGTGTAGTTGGTAACTCTGTACTGTGCTCGCTAGGTGTTCGATTAAATAGTCACAATGGAAAAATATTTAATTTTCAAATTCTGTTTAGTGGGTTGATTGTTCATATGCTTGGGGGTCTCTGGTTGCAAGGGTTTGCCAAGTGGAGAAGTTTGGATGGTTTTTGAGAAGTGTCCATCTTGATGCCTATGATAGATTCAATTTTTAAAAGTCCCTCAAATGAATTTGAATTTGTTTCTGTAAGTTTTGAAAGCTCACTTATGTTCATTGTTACTTGGTCTAGCAAGGTAAGAAAAGAAATAGAATTGTTTTGTTTGAAATCATTTACTAGAGATGCCCAAAGTGGGCTAGGTGTCAACTTTGGCAAAAATGACCATTAGGTCATATGCTTCACCATTTGATTTTCTTTTGATTTGATTTGGTTTGGATTTGACTTAGATGATATTTCTTTGATCCTTAAACTATTTCTCAACATATATAACAAACAAACATGGTATACCAAGCATTCATACAACATTAATAAGCACACATGCATTTATATAGTGTTTAATAGTAAAAGCTTTTGCTATTCCTAATTTTAGTTGATTGGAAATTGATATTCTCATTATAATATTTTTGAGATGTTACAAACCTTCCCCCCTTAAATAGAATCTCATCCGAAGATTCAGGAAAAACTAGGAACTAAAGAGATTTTGGAACTAAGTCCTAATATAATCTTATCGCTCCCAGGTGGCTTCTTCTTCAGTGTGGCTGCTCCACTAGATTTTGAGAAATTTGATACTCCTGGTCCGGGTGGTTCTAAAGGCTTCTTCCAAAATACGAATGGGTACTTCACGATAGGTTAAATCCTTGTTGATATCCACGGCTCTATGATCGATGTTCTTGAAAACTTCGGTCTTCTTCAGAACTTCTAAGCATTTTAGAAGTAACAAGATGTGAAACACATTATGTATGGCTGGCATCTGTTTAGGCAGTTCTATCTGATAGGATGCTTCTCCTCGGCGACTTAAAATCTTGAAGGGTCCGATATATCTGGGTGCAAAGCTTCCCTTTGAATTGAAAACACCGCATTCCTTTCAAGGGTGATACTTTGAGATACACAAATTCTCCGATATTGAAGGCCAGGTATCGACGTCTCTTGTCTGTGTAACTTTTCTGTCTGGATTGAGCGGTCTTGAGGTGCTCACGGATCTTTTGAACCTTCTCTTCGGCTTCTCATAGGATGTGTTGCTTGTTCTTAAATTAATTGTATCTAGTCACCCTTATGAACTTTGAAGGTGTCATATGCATTTATGTTTTGCTATTCCATGAAGGACATGCTGAATACCACTCTTGCTATGTTTTCTATATGTGAAACAAACAAATGTCTTTCAAAGCATTATTGTTTATGTTACCTTGTTGGAGATATGCCCAAGAGGCAATAATAAAGTGGTTATTATCATATTTTCATACTTATGATAAATGTTTACATACCATGATATAATTGTATTAACCGGAAACATTAATACTTGTGTGATTTCTAAACATAAAAGAGTCCCTAGTAAAGCCTCTTGTTAAACTAGCTTGTTGGTTAATATATGATCATGGTTTCCTGATCATGAACATAGAGATGTTATTAACAACAGGGTCATATCATTAGGAGAATGATGTGATGGACATACTCCTATAGTTAACCGTAGCATAAAGGTCAAGTCATTTAATATAGTTCATCTGCTATAAGCTTTCTGATACATAGTAACCTAATTCCTTCGACCATGAGATCATGCATATCACCTTTACCGGATGGATGCTTTGATGACATCAAACACCACACCGTAACTGGGTGGCTATAAAGGTGGCATTGAGTGTTCGGAAAGTATTGATTGAAACACATGGATCAAGAGTGGGATTTGTCCATCCATATGACGAATAGATATACTCTGGGCCCTCTCGGTGGAATGTCATACAATTAGCTTGCAAGCATGTGACTGGGTCACAAGGGATCACATATCACGGGAACGAGAAAAGAGTACTTATCGGTAACGAGGTTGAACTAGGTATGCAGAGATACCAGCGATCATAACCTCGGATAAGTAAACTATCGTGAGACAAAGGGAAATTGGTATCGTATGTAAGTGGTTCATTCGATCGCAAAGTAATCGTAGAAATATGTGGGAGCCATATGAATTTCCAGATTCCTCTATTGGTTATTGTTCGGAGAAGTGTCTCGATCATGTCCGCATAATTCACGAACCGTAGGGAGACACACTTAAGGATTCGACGTTGTTTTGAGTAGTTATGGTATTATGAGAAAGAGATCGAATATTGTTCGGAGTCTCGGATGGGATCCGGGATATCACGAGGTGATCCGGAATGGTCCGGAGAATAAGATTCATATAAGTAAAGTCCCGTTTCGGAGTTCGGGAATGATTCCGGTGTTTTCATCGGGAATGTTCTAGAAGGTTCCGGAATGTCCGGCACTCCGGGGGGGAAGGGGTACATGAATGTGTCATTACATATTGGAATGATTGCATCATGTACTAAGTGTTCTTGATGTTCCAAATAAAGGATTAAATTGAATCCTAAAACAGAAAAGTCAAATGGCCAGTTTGAAAGTCAAACGGCTAAAACAGGAAACTGTGGGAAACAAGCAAGAGGTGGTTGGAACCGACTTGGGGGAGGAGTCCCTCCAAGCTAGCGCGCCAACCAAGGCCGACTTGGGTAGGGACTCCCCTCCCCTTGGCTGCCCCTCCCACCTATAAAAGTAGGGGCAGGGCCTCCTCCTCTACACACACAAGTTCCTATCCTCTAATCTCCGGTTTAGAGCCGTTTTGGTTTAGAGCTTCTAATTGCCCTAGCCTTCGGTTTAGAGCCTTCTAATTGGTGTGTCTAATCCCTAGACCACTAATAGCTCTCTCATACTCCACCATACTCGCTCGGCTTACGAAGCCCTCTGGATCTCCCTCTACTTGGTACCACGCCGTTGTCTTGGAATCGCGAGGAGAGTGCTACAACCTCCATTTTCTTGGAACAAGGGAGAGGAAGGTCTTCATCAAGTACCGAACGTGTGACCGACTGCAGGAGCACTGCCGGAAGTATCGTCTACGCGATCTTGAGATCGGAAGTGTATGACTACATCACCCACGAGAATCTGCTCTCGTTAACCGCTTTGGAATCTTCGAGGGTAAGTTATTCCATCGACTCGTTGCTACAATCTAGTAGATAGATCTTGGCTTGTTTGTTTGTATGCGATAGAAAATTTTGTTTTCCATGCTACGAACCCCTACATACCTTTCATGTTATGTCTTATTGTTAGAAATATATCTTTCATGCTCATGTTTAGAGTACTTTGATCCCAGCTATCAATGCTTTGCAATACCTTGATCAAGATTATGATGGTGCATGTCACCTCAAAAATTATTCTTTTTATCACTTACCTACTCGAGGACGAGCATGAGTTAAGCTTGGGAATGTTTGATACTTCGTAAACATATCTATAATGTTTGATGCTCCATGCTTGTTTTGTACCAACTATCTTATGTTTTTTCTACACTTTATGGCATTTTTATACATATTCTGGAACTAACCTATTAACAAGTGCCACAGATCCAGTTGCCTACTTTCTGTTTTTTTTTGGTTTCAGAAAAGCTAGTAAAGAAATATTCTTGGAATTGGACAAAATAAAAGCCGAACTTCCAATTTTTCAGAGGCGAACACAGAGTCCAGAGGAGAGACGAAGAGTAGCCACGAAGCAACCACACCAGGTGGGGGACATGCCGCCATAGGGTGTGGGCCCCTCGGGTATCCACCGACCTTGCCCCTTCGCCTATATATTCCCCCCTCCCGAGGCAAAAACCCTAAGGAGGAGATCAGAATTCCATGAAAGGTTCCACAGGGCCGCCGCCACCGAAGACGAGATTTGGGTGACAGAAGTCTCTATTCTGGCACCCTGTCGGGACGGGGAATTTCCCCCGGAGCCATCTCCATCGACTCCACCGCCATCTCCATCGTCGTTGATTACTCCCATGATGAGGAGGGAGTAGTTCTCCCACGAGGTTAAGGGCTCTACCGCTAGCTATGTGTTCATCTCTCTCTCCATGGTGTGATCTTATTGTGATCATGAGCTTTGTAATATAGTTGAATAAGTAGATTCTACTCAAGTGCTTTTATTAATATGATCTCCGGAGACACCTTGCCCCATGTGTCTGAAGTTGACAGTGCGCGCACCGTGTGTGTCTCTTAGGCTAAAGGTTACATAAATACTTATCATGAGTTATAATTTGAGTTGGATGTCTCTATAAAATTGTGGTGTTTGTTGGAACCATCTAGCGCTCAAGGTGACAGTTAGGGGTTACCTAGACGGGGAATGCGGACTTTAAAGAGTGCTTTGTAGCCCTACGTAATGAATTGATGTTCATTATCCAATCGGAGAATAGTTCAGGGTAGCATAGTGAAGAATATATATATATATATATATATATATATATATATATATATATGTGTGTGTGTGTGTGTGTGTATGTGTGTGTGTGCATGGGCACCAAGGTGCACCAGTTATTTTACCTATATATATATATATATGTGTGTGTGTGTGTGTGTGTTTTCAATAATGTGATCATTGTTGAGAGTGTCCACTAGTGAAAGTATGATCCCTAGGCCTTGTTTCTAAGCATTGAAACACCGTTTACAACCAGTCATGTTATATGTTTTCTTGCTGCCATTTTTATTTCAGATTGCAATTACCACTTATAATCATCCATATTACTTGTATTTCACTATCTCTTCGCCGAACTAGTGCACCTATACACCTGACAAGTGTATTGGGTGAGTTGGGGACACAAGAGACTTCTTGTATCTTGATTACAGGGTTACTTGAGAGCGATACCTTTGACCTTTTCCTCCTTGAGTTAGATAAACCTTGGGTGATCCACTTAAGGGAAACTTGCTGTTGTTCTACAAACCTCTGCACTTGGAGGCCCAACACTGTCTACAAGAATAGAAGCGTGCGTAGACATCATCGGTCCTGGCGTTCTGGGCTGAGCTGGTGGCCGGCCGGTAGGCATGGAAATGACAGAACTAGTAGAGGACGTGTCGGGCGTGGCCAGCCCAGGAAGAGAGATGGCGCTGCCGAAAGCGACGGTCATCACCTCCTGCTGGATCATGTTGATGGCGTGCTTGGCGGCATTCACTGCCAGCTCGTTGGTGTCGACCCTGTTCTGGGTGGCAAGGAAGCGCTCGTTCTCCTCCCGACGCTCCGTCTTGAGCCTAATTAGCAGCGACGCGTCGAGCTCTTGCCGCTACCCGCCGGCCAACGCGCTTGTCCAAATAGATTTTCTGCTCCTCTGGCGCCTGGTCCTTTGCGGGCTTATTCGGTCGCCGCGCTTCTTGGCGGCGGGAATGCCGGAGGGCGCAACATCAACCATGGCGGCGGGATCCATCGCCTTCCCTCTCGCTCCTGCTAGTAGAAATTTAGGAGAGGTTTTTTTGGAGGGAGAAGTGGTGTGGTTTCTGTGCCACTATCGGCAGGGGCCGGCAGAGATAATGGGAGGACGCGTGAGAACAAGCGCGCTGTCCAGGTCGACCCAACCGAGGCCCAGATTTGGTGCACGGATGGGTCGAGCCGGACGCGTTTGTCCGGAAGGGTCGGGCCGTTGTGGTGCCACGCACGACCCGCACGTCCGCGCGAACAAGTTCAGACACGCACAGACGGGTTGGGTCGGCCTGGTGGAGATGCCCTTATGGCGTCATGGGCTCGGCAGGGCCCGGGATCCCTGCGCCGGCCCGAACGCGATGGGGCTACATTGGTCGTGGTGCCCCTTCCCCCTCCCGGATCTTCCTTTTGGCCAATGTGCCACAACCATGTCCTATAACCCTATCACTAGTGCCGCTCCGATCTCGACCTCCACCAGCATGTCACCAGTGTCCGACAACCCTAGCCACTTCACGCCGCCCTCCGTCGCACTAGATCGCCGCCACAAGCACGCCGAAGGTCGCGTAGCCACCGCGCCGCCGTCGAGCAGCCACACCGCCGTTCCCCACATCATGTGTTGCCTCCCCATCGGCCAATGCATCCCGCGCCGCCACCACCATGCGGGGGGAGGGGAGAAGAGGCCCTCTGGTGGCGGGCTGGCGGCGAGGAGGAGGGGAGGAGCTGGAGGAGGCCACCGCTAGGAGGCCCCTGGCCGTTCGCGGGAGAGCGACTCGGAAGCCGTGGTGGCACGATCACGCTTAATGTTATTCAGTGAGTAATGTCCCCTCTATCTCAAAATAGATGTGGAGATTTAAATGTCTAAATTCGCATGACATCTATTTCAAAACGGAGGCTGTAGTATATTTTTTCATTTACCCATGATCAACCATGGCATTCCTACTTAATGCCCATGACAACCGGCCTATGTCCATTAAAACGGCGATTCTGGCGTGCACGCCATATCGCGTGCATGGCCCCACCCTCTCTCTCCTCTGATGCATATAACCATTATATAGATTAGCGTATTTTCTTTTATATTGTTGTATAATTTAAAACGCTTATAGATTTTTTATTACAAGTTCACTTTAAAAACCATGTTTTTAACGGAGAAAGCTTCAAAATAAGACTAATATTAACTATATTTTGACAATATTTAAAAATTGATTTTTGAAATTGACAAAACAAAAAATATATGAAACTTGGTGGTTTTTTATTGCTAAAACAGTCTCTTCCTTTATGTTTCAAACTTTTTCCATCATAATTAGAAAATAGTTGACAAAATCATTCAAGTTGAAAAAAAAATATATTAAAGAAAAACAAGAAACCAATAATACAATATGTTTCATTGTGAATCATGACATTTCATTATGTTTTGAAATTTAATTTTTCAATTTTATTAATTTTGGACTTGTTTAAAAGATTTAATAAAAATAAATACGCGGGTTCAAAAAGATTTTTAATCAGATAATTATTTCAAATTATATGACTCTTTCAAATCTAGTATTGAGAGTTAAATGAGTGAGAGAGAGTATCATAGATTTATCAGATGTTGTACTATGTGCATGCAAAAGATTCTTTTTTTGCAAATCTCAAAGCAAAAGCGTCTTTAGCATGCACGAGTGCTAGAGTTGTATTTCCACTATGTCCATACCATACATATATATATATATATATATATATATATATATATATATATATATATATATATATATATATATATATGTGTGTATGGTATGGACATATACCGGTCCTATCTTCCTGGCCATGAACCAACGAGAGCACCAGGCTCACTAGTAATCTACGTAGGCACTGCACATCCACCAGGGGGACAGGAAGAAGGGAGGATTTGCGGCTTCATGGCGCTTCATATGCTCGCTTCTTTTCCTCCTTGCGTCGTCCCCTGTGCAGCGCGCAGGTGCCCATCAAGGGAGGCGACGACTCCAAACAGGCGGCGGCAGGCCGGACGGTCAGGCGCACACTTCGTGTATTGTTCCTCAATGTCGGCGACCGATCAAATCAAGTCTCGAATGCCCGTGGCCCAAGCCCAACTCGCCGTAAGCTCGTCCGCTCCTTACACGGTGGCCGGCGGCAAGGTATATACAGTACATACTGACATTAATTCATGAAGATAAATCTTTTGTTTAGACACACGAACTAGCTAGCTAGATTGGATCAAAATGTATAAATGTTGCGTAGGAAAAGGTAGACGAGCTAAAGCTTCTCGGGACGTGGAGGGGCCCCTTCGCGCTGCGAGTGGCGCTGGCGCTCAATTTAAAGGGCCTGAGCTACGAGTACCAGGAAGAGGACCTGGGAAACAAGAGCGACCTCCTCCTGGAGTCCAACCCGGTGAACAAGAAGGTGCCCGTGCTCATCCACAACGGCGTGCCGATCTGCGAGTCCCTCGCCATCCTAGAGTACATCGACGAGGTCTACGCCGGAAGAGGGCCTTCCCTCCTCCCCGCCGACCCCTACCAACGCGCCAGGGCTCGGTTCTGGGCAGCCTACATTGATAACAAGGTTTGTATACCATTAATGTGTCAATTTAGTTTGTGGATGATATCTCAGTAGGTACCTACTCCCCCGTTTAGAAATATAAGATGTTTTAGGTTTGTAAATGAGATGTATCTAGACATCTTTTAGTATCTAGATTCATTTGAACCTATACACTAAAACATGTCTAGATACATCTCCTTCACAAACCTAAAGCATCTTATATTTCTAAACGGAGGGAGTACTATATATTGTGTATGCGTGTATGCTCGCAGCTAGTTGCGCCATGGTGGAAGATGTTCACTGGCAAGACGGACAAGGAGAGAGAAGAAGGGATGAAGCAGACGTTGACAGCGATGGAGACGCTGGAGGGAGCCTTGAAGGAATGCTCCAAGGGGAAGCCATTCTTCGGCGGTGACGACATCGGCTACCTCGACGTCGTGATGGGTGGTATGGTCGCGTGGATTCAAGGCACCCAGGAGCTCTGTGGCGTCACGCTCTTGGACACCGGCAAGACCCCGCTACTGCTGGAATGGATGGAGCGTTTCAGCGGGCTGCACCCTGCCAAAGTGGTTCTGCCGGATGTTGCGAGGTTGGTCGAGTTTGCCAACATGAAACGGGCTCAGAAGGCTCTAATCTAATAAGTGGCGTGTTCAATGGTCTTTTAGGAGTTCTTTATGGTCTAATAAAGAAGCAAGTGTACAACAATAGTATGATAAATTAGCAACTATGTAAGGAACGTGATATTCTTATTGTCTTTAGGAGTACTATATATATACATAGATGCAGGATGTAATGAAGTACCCGGAGGTCAACGTTAGTTATAGCCACCATTTTACAAATAATGTTTGATGATCTCCAAATTAAATCTTCCGGTATTTGAATGAACATGATATTCTCATGGTCAAAAGACGCAAGTGTACAACGACAACAATGTTATGCTAAAACCAACAGCTATGTAATGAAGTGATCTCATAGTATAACCGTGGAATTGGGTCGATTCAGTATCCTTGTTCATTCAACGATATGTTCTTATTGTTGTTGACATCCTTGTTACCATAACAATGTCATGATCAGCAAAATATTATCACCAAACAACACATGAGATAGTCCTAGGGGAGGGACTAGGAACAACTTGGTATTCATCTCTCTACATGTGATTATGAGTTTTTCTTTGAACCTCTTATTCAATAATCATAGCAGTTATAGCATAAAAGAATACACTTTTTTTGCGGGTAAACATTAGAACTTTATTCAACAGGTGGAGTTACAATGCGGTCATGGTCGAGCAACTGAAGAACAACTTTAGGTCCCGAACCTAACCAAGTTGCAGTACGACGCTCAGTCCGTGCATAATTTGCAAGAACATGACTAACTCTAACATGTGAACGTTCTACTTTTACAAAAGGACATGCTAAACCTTGATTAGCTAAAGCTCGGATCTCATCTATGAGGAAACAAAAAGGCGATCTATCCTTAGTATGGGCTTTGGCCGCTGTCACCAACTGAACACAATCTGTCTCCACGATGATGGATAAGGTAGTACGGTGGAGAGCAAGATCTAGCCTCTCAATGCACGCACGCAGTTCCGCTTCCAGTGGTGAGGTACACTCCTCTAAAAAACGGCAGGCCGTGAAGATAGGAAGACCAAACTCATCACGTAGAACCACGCCCAGGCCTGCAGTGCGGTCTGCAGCATACCAAGAACCATCGACGGTGAGCTTTACACTGCCCCTTGGGGGCACACTCCAAGGTTTATCCGGTCCCTTCTTCACCGAAACGGAAGAGGGCAGGAAAACAGTTACACATTTGCAGCTGTAGGAGCCTGATCTGTCACGATCATGCATGTGGTTTTCTTCTCTTTTCTTGTCAGGTGTGTGATCATGTACGTGGAATACACATTAATAATGAACATAAGAATAAAAATAATACTTTCTCCGTCCTAAAAATAGATGTCTCAACTTTGTCAAAATTTGGATGAATCTAGACACTATTTAGTATATAGATTTATTTAAAATTTAAAAAACCTAAGACATCTATTCTTGGACGGAGGGAGTATGTATTATTTCCTCTAGGGCATATTCCCTTCACTACCAGCTATCCTCCAACCAAAGACACCAACCTCCTTTTTCACCGCCTCCCACCACCAGTGATCCCATAATTAGCAAAAATCCAATAATTATGTACTTCTCTTATTCTACTATACATATGTATACAGTGATCCTCTTACAATGCTCGAGGTTAGTTAAATCTTTTGTATGTGTTAAAATCTTTTATAGATGTTCCATCATTTTTTTCCAGTTTGGGTTGTTGCTACGTTTTGCTTTCCGCACATGCACGGTCTGGGCCATGTGGTGGGTGTGCGTTTGGTCCCTTTAATAGGCCATTGCACTTCCATCATTTTTTTGTCCTCATATGGTTGCATATTTTTTACAATGACTTAGCTTGTAGGTGCATTTAGTTGATCATATTTGCTTTAGATTTGAATTTGATAAAATCCACAACTTTATTGGACCAAAATCATAGGAGTCCCCCAAATCCTCTATTCATACGGTGTCTAAACTTGGTTTTCAACCCCTTGTATATAATCGAACGATATATCATTTTCATTATTCTGATAAATGCTTTAAAAATTAAGTAAAGATATAATTGCAAACGAATTTCCAAAAACATAATTTCGTCGTCCAAATTGCTAGCACTAACAATCAACTTGATTTTCACCCGTCGATGTAGGTATCCAGCCAACGAGGGCGGGGCTAACAGTGTGTATATCAATGGCACTCCAGTAAGTGATGATCAAAAACTACACCTACACGTCAGCAATAAACTGTCGCTGACATGTCGATATAACGTGATTATAGTGTTTTCTGTGACGCCCTGGTTATGTACTAGATGTTTTTTTTGTAATAATCACGATGATTAGAGAGACTGTTATTAGTACGTGACCACTGAGAGACGTTCTTCTATACTGATTGTCATTAGTACATAACCGTTGACATATGACTATTCAGTAGCTGACATACTTATCTAATGTCAAGTTGTCATTAGTATATCAGTACTGATGTGTTTTAGTTTTTGAAGACTGTCATTGATTCTTCACTTTGTGTTTTTTAGCACTGGTGTTTATAGATTTTGAAATAAAAATAAAAATCTGCATTTGCAATATAAATACAGTATACTCTAGTGTACGTATAAAAGCAGACATTTCATACATAGAAAAATTCAGACATATCCATAAGTTGCAAGGTGTAACGTACATAATATTTTGCAGTCACATTTGTCACTACTGGAAAAACCCACGCCAGCAGTCCCGACCTGTCATAGCCCGCGCGGGCCATGAGGCCTCTAACGGCTAGAAACAGCCGTAGTCACTAGTCCCGGACCGGACCAGATCTCTAGTCCCGATCAGTAATACGGCCCGGGAATAATGACCTGGAGCAAGCCAACTGGTCTTTTAGTGGACTATTAGTCTCGGGTCGTATCACGGCCCAGGACTAGTTGTCCACCACTATATATTCTGTTGCTTGTCCTGCTGCCCTAAAGCATATGGTGGCCATTTTTCTCAAAGAAGCAAGCGAGTTCATGCCATTTTTTTCTCAAGATTTAGTTTGCAACCCCTAAATCCAAAGCTTTAAAAGGTTAGAACTTCATTCTTGCATCTCTTATTGCTACTTTAGCTCTATAATGCTCTAAAAGTATATATAGAGATATGGATCAATGCATGCATGCTCTAGAAGTAGAAGGATTTTGATATATATGTGTAACAAATTTTGATTAGGCACATAGTTACTGAAACTTGAAATGTGTAATTTTAGAGTTTCAGAGCTTAGAATGGAATGAGGTTTTCACTGATAGAACAATAATAAAATACTCCACATTTATCATGTTGACAGCGATGGAGACGCTCGAGGGAGCCTTGAAGGAATGCTCCAAGGGAAAGCCATTCTTTGGCGGTGACGACATCGGCTACCTCGACGTCGTGATGGGTGGTATGGCCGCGTGGATTCAAGGCACCCAGGAGCTCTGTGGCGTCAAGCTCTTGGACACCGGCAAGACCCCGCTACTGCTGGAATGGATGGAGCGTTTCGGCGGGCTGCACCCTGCCAAATTGGTTCTACCGGAAGTTGCGAGGTTGGTCGAGTTTGCCAACATGAAACAGGCTCAGAAGGCTCTAATCTCATAAGTGGCGTGTTCAATGGTCTTTTAGGAGTTCTTTATGGTCTAAAGACGCAAGTGTACAACAATATTACTCCCTCCGATCCATATTACTTGTCATTAAAATGGATGTATCTAGTACTAAAATATGTCTAAATACATTCATTTCAATGACAAGTAATATTGACCGGAGGGAGTATGATAAATTAACAACTATGTAAGGAACGTGATATTCTTATTGTCTTTAGGAGTACTATATATACATAGATGCAGGATGTAATGAAGTACCCGGAGATCAACGTTATAGCCACCATTTTACAAATAATGTTTGATGATCTCCAAATTAAATCTTCCGGTATGAATGAACATGATATTCTCATGGTCTAAAGACGCAAGTGTACGACAACAATGTTATGCTAAAACCAACAGCTACGTAATGAAGTGATCTCTTAGTATAACCGTGGAATTGGGTCGATTCAGCATCCTTGTTCATTCAACAATATGCTCTCATTGTTGTTGACATCCTTGTTACCATAACAATGTCATGATCAGCAAAATATGATCACCAAACAACACATGAGATAGTCCTAGGGGAGGGACTAGGAACAACTTGGTATTCATCTCTCTACATGTGATTATGAGTTTTTCTTTGAACCTCTTATTCAATAATCATAGCAGTTATAGCATAAAGGAATACACATTAGTAATGAACATAAGAAGAATAATATGTATTATTTTCTCTAGGGCATATTCCCTTCACTACCAGCCATCCTCCAACCAAAGACACCAACCTCCTTTTTCACCGCCTCCCACCACCACCGATCCCATAATTAGCAAAAATCCAATAATTATATACTTCTCTTATTCTACTATACATATGTAGACATTGATCCTCTTACAATGCTCGAGGTTACTTAAATCTTTTGCATGTGTCAAGATCTTTTATAGATGTTTCATCATTTTTTTCCAGTTTGGGTTGTTGCTACATTGTGCTTTCCGCACATGCATGGTCTGGGCCGTGTGGTGGGTGTGCGTTTGGTCCCTTTAATAGGCCATTGCACTTCCATCATTTTTTTCTCCTCGTACGGTTGCATATTTTTACAATGACTTAGCCTGTAGGTGCATTTAGTTGATCATATTTTCTTTAGATTTGAATTTGATAAAATCCACAACTTTATTGGACCAAAATCATAGTAGTCCCCCAAATCCTCTATTCATATGGTGTCTAAACTTGGTTTTCAACCACTTGTATATAATCGAACGATATATCATTTTCAATATTCTGATAAATGCTTTAAAATTAAGTAGAAACATAAGCAAACGAATTTCCAAAAACATAATTTAGTATTTAGAACTTCTCCTAAACAAAAACTATCGTGAAAATGCTTACCAGTGACGGGTCAGGAATCAACTACACCTACTATAGAGGAGTTGGTCACCAGTATACTGTTAGTGGTAACACCTTACCTCCAACGTTGGCAGGCCTCGTCGTCCGAATTGCTAGCGCTAACGATCAACTTTATTTTCATCCGTCGATGCAGGTACTCCAGCCGACGAGGGCGGGGCTAACAGTGACATTTCAGTGGCGCCCGCATAACTTGTGTACATCAATGGCGCTCCAGTAAGTGATGATCAAAAACTACACCTGCACGTCAGCAGTAAGTTGTCGCTGACATGTTGATATAACGTGATTCCATCGTTTATAGTGTTTTCTGTGACGCCCTAGTTATGTACTAGATGTTGTTTGTAATAATGACCGATGATTAGAGAGATTGTTATTAGTACGTGACCATCGAGGGGCGTTCTTCTATACTAATTGTCATTAGTACATTACCGTTGACATGTGACTATTCAGTAGCCCGTCAAGTCTATCTTGTCTCTGACGTTCTGATCTAATGTCAAGTTGTCATTATGAGTACTGATGTGTTTTACTTTTAAAGACTGTCACTGATACGGTTACCAATGACAAATTATGAGCAGACGGTCGTCACTCTGTGTTTTTTAGCACTGGTGTTTATAGATTTTGAAATAAAAAATAAAAATCTGCATTTGCAATATAAATACAGTATACTCTAGTGTACGTATAAAAGCAGACGTTTCATACATAGAAAAAATCAGACATATCCATAAGTTGCAAGGTGCAACGTACTTCCTCCTTCACGGTTTGCAGGGCGCCTAATCAAATTTAGGTTTTCCAAAACTACAAAATTTCTAGGCGCATAAGCATTAATTATTGATTAATGTGACAGCTTTTCTCCCAACTTACTATACATGCAAGAGTCTCACCACTGCATGCACCTTAACCGTTCACTAGTAGGCATAATTTTCAGACAGTACGTTTATGCCTAAGTCCATGAGATTTTTGTAGAGCACCCTGCAAACCGTGAAGGAGGGAGTACATAATATTTTGCTGTCACATTTGTGGCTAAACAAAAATCACATATAACTTTTTTCCAGAATGATAAACAACGATCTTGATCTTCACGTGGTGTCACTATTGCAAGAAAAACAAAACAAATTAAGATCATGGTAGAGAAAAATTAAGACTCAAAAGATTTGAAAATTGATAAGACATATAGTTAACTGAAAGATCAGATGCATAACAGCAAATACACCTTTTTCCAAGAGATAGTATGCATGAGTGATATATAATTGAATATGAATCAGCCTTATAGCAACTAGACAATTATTTAGAATATAAATATGGAGGCATCATAAAAAATAGTACATACAGTAGATCATTGCTGGTATCATCCATGTATGATCATATCATGCCGCTGTGATCCCTGAAATAATGTATGTTATCAGGTCAAGAACCCAAAAACCTGAACATGGGAAAGTGATATGTGTTTTTATGCTTAGAAATAGGCAAGAACAAACATATATAATAGATACAATCAACTTAATTACAACTACTAGAAGAAGGAACATGAAGTGTACAGTCAAAGAAATATAACTCGCATTGGCTTGAAAGGCAAAGCCCACCTTCGGCGAGAGCGTCATTTTCTAGTATGCCTTCATCGACATAGAAAAGCCAGTCCGCAACAGCCTCCTGGTTGATAATTTTGGCAAACGATTGTTGGACCGTTGAAACTCTTTTTTGTGTTTAAATGCACCTTGCTCAATATCCAAACCGATCTAAGTCTTCAACTGTGAGCAATTCGTTATGTATCCATACTAAATACGCCAGATGCCAGCAGAGGTAGTAGACTGCAGGGATATCTGAGAAGCCTGTTGTATGCAACATATATCGGTGGTGTGTCTAAAATGTTTCCCTCTACTCCTGTTACTTTTTATTGGCAGATTCCCTCTCATCTCTGAAAAATCGACGAGAGCGCTATCGGGAACAGTGGATATAGTTTTTTGTTTGAACTTTGATTTTTCTTTTATCGAATTCATGTAATATGCCTTTCAATCTGTCGGCGCCAGGACTATCAGGACTCAATGGTCGCTACATGAAACATGTGAACAAACCAAAGTATTAACTATATATAATATATTAATATCTAATTAATTATGCATGGGACAAACATTTTCTAGATGTGATGACATAGTGAAATACTCAAGCATTCTAGGTACTATCATTCTTATATGAAAGCAGGAGATAGGGCAATTAACGTTACAAACGTGTTACTCTATCAAAACCTAGATAATTTCAGACATAGTGTGCACACCAAATCGATCACAACATGTTTTTTGAACTTCCATGAGGACTAAATACATATGAATGTTGTATGCTTGTTTTCTGAAATTTTCCAGAGATGGGCATGCATGTGAACTTCTTAAATTAGCACATGGATGTATAAGCTAATAAATCCATGTACTAGTAAGTCGGTATAAAAGTTTCTTCTTCTCTATTAAGTAAAATCACCTATGTACTCTCCAGCAAATATATCACTCAGTTGAGAAGGAAGTAAGTAAGACAAAGGACTGAGAAGGACTTAATAATGTAACATAGGGCATGAGTAGGAAATGTGCCTTCCTATTTCCTAGCATTGCATCGACGAAGGACACTCGATAACAGATCTACACGCATCGTGGCAGTGTTCTCATCGTGCATGTGAAATGGATCATCAACTGCATATGCCTAATTTCAACCATCTAGTCTCTTTGCCTTGGAACAGGACCCAAAGCCTGGCCAATGACGCATTGAGCAAACCTAGGTTGAACATATGGAAGATGTCCTTGTACTCGAGAGTGAACGTCCCGGCGGAGTCCTCAGCGAAGAAGTGGTAACCCTTGGCCACCTTCGCAGTGAACCATATGGCATTTACATCATCAGTTTCCAGGCTTCCAATTTCATCATGCATAACCTTCATTTTTGAGGGAAGGAGATCGTACATATGTTCAGGTACCATGAGCTCTCTCTGGACTTGATGTTTCTGCGATCTAGCTTCTTCTAGTGCTCATTTATGAGTTGAATCAAAATCAAGTTTTTTCACCTTTTTTTCTTGGTGTTGCCTAAGGCGCCACGTGTATTTGCACCCTTGTCTGCCCTTAAACGCACATAATCCGTACATATGGCTTCTCTATCGGTGTGCATCACTTCTTCAAACACGCCCTTAAGCGCGCTCACAGACATGGCCGTCTTGATTAGAGGTTCTTTCTGGGGTGGCTACCTTTCTGCAATATTTCTGGGTGGGTGTTTGAATCAACTTTATTAACTCTTTAGGGCACTTGAGGAAAGACCTCTTGCATAAATAAACTGTGTTATTGTTCGGATCAGGGTGTCCATCCACCATCAGATCGACGAAGCGCTCGATCACCTTATTAATTTCCATCCTGGCCATGCCTACTTGTAATGCCACAATGTGGATAAACTCATGTGGCTTTTTTGGGTACACCGATCACCTTATTAATTTCCATCCTGGCCATGCCTACTTGTAATGCCACAATGTGGATAAACTCATGTGGCTTTTTTGGGTACACCGGGCAACCACTTCTAGAAAGTCGTTCTCATCCACTTTAGCCAGTAGATTGCACAATGTAGGGCCCTGGGAAACATATGTATTGCAAATATTTTAGGTGCATCAAGATTAATTGGCTAAACCAGTACTATTCTTACGGTTAGTTGAGCAGAAGACGCATACAGTGATGTCGTCGATTGTACTTGGCGACTCTTCGATGGACCGTTTGACAGAGGCACTGCTACTCTGTCGAGCGGTTTCTGAGAGCGGCGGGGTATCTGGATGTCAGGTTAGAAGTTCATGTGGTATACCCAGGTTCCGCAATACAATTAGCACCTGGATTTCCACATCCTTAAAGAAAGCAAGCCTACTTGACTTTTATCTGGATCTCCTCCTCATCTTGGCAAGCTCAAGGGATTCAGGAAAATATGTCTTCCATGGAGCGCCATACTCGACGACTCTCATACGGCCACGACTCCACGAGTCTCCTTGCTAGTAACCAGTTGGCTGAGAGCATCTTCCAGCCTTTGGCCATCAACGGAGTCAACGTCGCTCTCACGTGGACGAGACTTGTAGTGTCTTTTTGTCAATTAACATGATTGAGGTTTAAATAAGAAGTAGCATTCATACAGAGTATATTGAGATGTCCACACAATATAACATTAACAAAGGAAGAAGCTAACCAAGGGGATATAAGTATCATGGAACAAATCACTTGAACATGGCATCACCAAAACAGAGTTTCATGGTATATAAAATCACACTAATATGTATAAAGCATAGTATCAACATATTATAAAATGGGACATTCCCTCAGCTTTACCAAAAAAAAATCTATATCTCAGCAATGAACCCGCGGGATAAATATATTCTACCGGTAGGGTAGGCATTTGGAAAGCTACCGAACTGGTACGGGGATCCTAAGAGTGAGAACAATAAAAGAGTTGACCGCTATAAGAATTTGCCACGTCATATATATAGACAACTTATATTCAATACAACAATAGTTAGCTATAAAGATTTACTACTTTATTAATAAATGGTTCATCTCACATACTTACAAAGTCTAGAAGCACATGTTGTAGCGATCTCTTGCATGAGAGCCCACTTATCTTCTAACTCCTCTTATCTCTCATCCAACTAAGCAAAACTTTACTATTTTATTCCTTATAACCAGCTGACTAGGCATTATTATACTTTCTCTAAGGAGAAGGCGATCACCAAAACCCATCAAGGGTTTCGTTCCTCTCGCCGGTGATGTTGTTTTTTGCTCCACCTTCGACGACCATAGGGCCTTGGAGATGTGGTGGACAACGGCCTCTCACTGGCGGGAGGTTTTTCGTTCTTTATTTTGGTTGTTTTTCAGTGTTTTATTCAGAAAGTTGAGACGACGGCTATGTCTTGAAGTCATAATAAGGTCATCTTTGTTCTATCCTCACTCTAGTGGTGCATCTAGCATCGACGGAGAGCGCGTGGAGTCGTGTGTCCGGTTGTTTTATGTGTTTATTGGTGTGATGTCAAGTCAGTTCTATGGTTGTCATCATTGGCGATGATTGTTACTCTAGTGCGCTCGTCCTTTGTGGCCTTAACTTGATGGCTTCCTGTTTGTCTGTAACAAGCTCTACTACGGGAAGCTTTGCCTGGCTCTGGTGATCGAGCGGCGAGGACGACGGCACGCCGTTAGCTCGTGCTAGTGTTTATAGTCGTAGCTTGGTCTAAAGACCTATTTATATTTTTATTACTTTTGTGTCTCTTTGTACTATTAATGATTTTAATAGATAGGTAAAAATTCACAAAAAAAATTGTGCAATAATCTATTTATAATATTAAAACGAAAACACCACATTTACTAAAATCTACCCTTATTGATCCTAAATGTTGCTATCCAAGTTTTAAGATTTTTTTGAAGCCACCAGGCATGTTTGTTAGAAAACAATTTTTAGGAAGATATATGTCGATATTAGAATGGGATGTCAAAAAGGGGATGCGCCACGGAGCTCACATACAACTTTTCGACCAACAGCTTGCAAGATAGTGTTGGCCACCGGAGCCGCTTTTGGGGTTTTATTTACACCATCCACTCCAAAATGTAAGGTTCTCAAGTTTTCTCTGAAGTCAAATATTTCTAAGTTTATCAACCAGCTGATACAAAAATTGATTAACATTTATGTCATCAGATTAATATACCATAAATTTACAGTTCTTGAATAATGTGAAACAAATTATTGAGTAGTTTACTCGGGGCATTAGGGACCGGTCGAAGTAATGCCCAAATGACACTTCTCTTAATTCTTATTGGACGACTTGAATACGGTATATCGGAGTAGTTGTATGACGGGTTCTGAGTTGAAAACATATAATTTTACCAGCTAAAATACACACATGCCATTGAAAATGTTGTGATCATTATGTCCATCGATCTAGAATTCTAGATGCTTTTCTTGTAAGGATGCTCAGCTGGTAGCAGTTGCACACACACAACGATGCGTAGGTCACTATAGGGAAAAGGTGGCAAAACATAGATGGAAAACTTTCCGAAACCAAAAGGGCGCCCTTCCAATTACAAGAATCTCATTTACGCTCTCAAAATTCAGTATATACCATATACTCCCATTGTTTGGGTTTGTAAGGCTCTTAGAATTTTGAGCCAAAATTTAATCATGGAGTTACAAACAAAATAGGAGTTATTTTTTCGAACCATGTAAGAAAACTGCATGTGATATATTAAGAAAGAGAAAGAGCCAAAAAAGGCCAGAAATTTAGTAATTACAAACTTTAGAAAAAAACGCACGACCAGGATGTTTTTTGGAGCAAACTTCTTACGGGTAACTAGAAACAAAATATGAGTTGTATTCTATAAAGAAAATTATACCAATGAGTTAGTATTTGAAAGAAGTGCAAACTGTATATTTCTTGTAGCAAATAACTCAATTTTTGTCAGATTCATGAAAAGTAAAGCGTGTTTTTATTCGAGAACCAGAAAAGACAAACACCTTCTTCTTTTTTAGAAGACAAAACGCAAATTTGGGTAAATAAAGAGAAAGGAAACTGCTAGGCATCCCCCGGACGATGAAAATATCCCGCGTTTGCTGTATATGTCCTTTTAGAGGGAGGAGGATAGAAACCCCAATTCGTTCGGAGGATCCGTATCATTTTCCAAAGAGAAAGCACGTATCGGTGGGCTACAAGCTGAGATAGTGTCGGTCCAGCTGAAAAGTTAAAGCCAAGCTTGACCGGCCCAGTAGAAACAAGCAAACCCGTTCCTCTCTCTCGAAAACAAACAAACAACATTAGAAGCAAACCGTCCTTCCACCGCCGAGGGACATGGACTCCACATCGCCGCCGGCGCCAGCGCCAGCGTCGCCCCCGGCCACAGGAGGTAACCGTCCGCGCTCTCCTTCCCCTCAATGCCGATGCAATGCCTACTTCGTTGCTACGTAGATTAGAAGAAAAGATCCATTGGTCTGTAGCAAAACGGGACGGAAGCAGGGGTTTAGGGTTTGGTCGGAGACAGAGAGGGGACTCCGAAAATCGAAACTTAAACTCGGAATCGAAGCATCTTACGCTGTTTTTACACACGATCATCCCTGGCTGCAGTTCCCTGATTCTTATGCTACCGGCGAGTTGAGATAGCAAGAGCACAAATCTGTAGCTAGATTTCGGTTCACCTTTTTTACGCTCAAACAAATTGGTACTGCTTTGGTCTGTCCGTACTCTTAGGATTGTCGTGATGTAGAAGTGGGGATTAATTGGTGCAAACTCATGCCTTCTCTGTTTAGCTTGACGGAACAAATAGCAGTATGGATGAAAATTCAGAAGTTCAGTGCTTGTTAATAAGAACTAGTTGTGGATCTTTTTTCTATTTATGCTCCCAAGATTAGCAAAACAGAACGATGCCTAGTTAGAAAACAAGAAGCATCATGCGATCCAGCTTTACTTTCACTGTTAGTAATTATTATCCGTGGAACAATACGGAGACCATCTAAATATTTAGGTTGGTCCTAAGACCTAATGTTTTCAAAATATGTTCAGATTTTAGTAGCTCACGACAAGCAGAAACTTGTTAAATTTTTGGCAAAATATTTGCTTGATTTGTTCCACGGATATCTGTAGTGCTAGGTGTATCAAATCTATGTGAACATCAGCACCTCAAGTGCAACGTCTATCCTTTCTTAATGTGAGGAAGACTTTACCTCGATTACATTGAACTGCACATGAGCATAGAACAAATTACTGAGTTGTGTAATTCAGAATCATTTTGCTTTTCTCTAGATGGCTGTTCCCCATTAAACAGGAGGCTATGCATGGAGGATGTTGAGCAGCCCATCCAGGTATGTATTTTGGCAGCAACTTATATTTTCCTGAACAAGTGCATTTCTATCTGTAGGATTTCCGTCTGCCATATTATATATTTTTTACATATATATACTTCAGAAATAAATATCTGCATAGTTGTTTCAGAACTTTTTTCCCAGAACTGAGCTAATTTTCTGCATGGGATTTGAGAACCCGTTACTGTTATACAATTTCACATGCTTGAATACAATAGTCAACTGTATAAGCTAGTTCAACTGCACAGTTTTTGGGGGGTTGGATTTCAGAATAGTTCTAGGAGATTTTTGCTCCGAATAATTAGATGAACGTTTAGGGAAGTGTTTGGCTCAATCAAAATGGTTAGGTGTTATTTATGTTTTCCACAAAAGAATATCACTACAATATTTCATCTTATCATCTTTTGAATAGGAAAACTAGTGGCAGTTGACAACCGTGCTAAATTTTGGAATCATGTCCAAGTTTGAGGCGTCGAAGAGTAGTGATGTATTTATTCATTGGTAGAACAATACAGAGCTTGTAGTGTTGTAGATACGTAGTAGCAAAATTTTGACATCTATTATAATAGAGCACTAGTATTTCTACCTTGTATATGCTTGTTTTGTTGCCTCTACTTGCTATATTGATCAAAATAACACTTATAAAATCATTTGTGCAAATTAAAGAGAAGTGGTTTACTTAGCGAAAACAGTTCTTTTTTATGTTTGTTTAAACTTATCTGTAAGTTAAAACCTACTCCCTACGTCCAGAAATAACTGACTTGTGTTTGTCTAGATACGAATGTATCTATACACTAAATGCGTCTAGATATATTCAAATCTAGACAAACCTAAGTCAGTTATTTCTAATCGGAGGGGGAGGGAGTATTAAATTAGCACGGTAACAAGAAGTATGTTGCCCATGTTATTGTTGCTTTTCTATGGTAAAATAATTTGTAAGATATCAAGATGCTAATTTGCTTTCTAATTTTATACCTGACATGTCGTTTCTTCTGCAGAACTTTGATTGGCTCAGTACACTGCCAGATGACCTTTTAATCAAAATTCTTTCCCTATTGACAGTAAGCGATGCTGCAGTGACTAGTTGTCTTTCCAGCAGATGGAGGCACCTATGGAAAAATATGGACCATCTCATCCTTAATGCCCATACTCTCAAGATGCAAGAGCCAAAAGCCTTAAACTACCATGCAAATCGGAAATTTTGGAATGCTGAAGCTACAAAGTTTGTTCACAAAGTAAATGGGATTTTACGCAACCATTATGGCAATAGAATCAAGGAATTCACTGTCCGGTTCCCATTAACCTCAGCCCATGCTTCTGAGCTAGACCACTGGATTGGGTTCGCAACTTCAGCCTCTACAGAAAAGCTCTGCCTTGACCTTGATGACAAGCATTGCAAGTCCAATTGCTTGATTTGCAGGACAGGCTGGAACTTTGCTTCATCAAATCCATATGACTTTCTTTTCTCGCCTTCTACTGATACGAGAGGCTGCCGGTTGAGCGAGTTGACTCTGTCACACTGCAGTTTAGAAACAACGCCTAATAATCTTAGTGGATTTTCATGTCTTCATTTCCTTTCACTCATCCATGTGCCAATAACTGATGCAGCTGTTTCAGATATCATGTCCAACTGCTGTGCTCTCCAAAGTTTGAAACTAGAAGACTGCGATCAATTGATTCATTTGACTATTACTCATTCACAATTGCTGAGTCTGAATTTTGATTTCTGCAATAGCTTAATTAGTGTTTGCATTCATGCTGACAACCTTGAGAAATTCATGTACAAGGGCCACAATGTGAATATTGAGTACGAATGCGCCATATCTTGACAATCTCCGTGTTTATTTTACGGAGAAGAATGAATGCCCTTTAGAGTTCGTAAGTGCACTTCCTGAGCTTCCTAAGCTGGATATGCTGGTCTTGCAGTTTCCTACACGTCTACAGGTACGTAAGATCTCTGTCCCTTAGTTCGTATGATCCTGTTTACAAATCGTGACACGCTGAATTCATCTCCTTGTCGGGGCCTCCCTCCAGGTATCTCGTTCTCTGCAGCACACTTTCAGATTTTCTGGTTTGAAGGCAATCGTGTTCATTCTCATGAGATCTTGGAAAGAGAGCATTTGTTCGCTTGCCTATCTCCTTAAATCAGTTCCCTCCATCGAATATTTTGGGCTACATGTAAGCTTTTGCACCTGTTATTTCTACACTTTGCACCAGAGCATGTCAGCAATTCAACAATGGTCACGCAATTGTTTACTAGTAGTACCTTTTAAGTTTTTTCCTTAAGTTTACTAGCTTATTGACGCAGGGCTGTACGAAGCTTCAGGAACCTAGCGAGCTGAACATTACGTGGCCTGAGGATCTGACGCTTTCAAAGCTTTACACTATACAAATCAAAGGGTTTAGTGGGGAGTCAGAACTGATGGAGCTCATGTACTTCCTGTTGAGGAGGGCACCCGCGCTGGAGACGTTGCAACTCGATATGGGTGCGCTGGATCCATGGTTCGTAAGAAAGAGGAAGCATAAGTTGCAAGATGAAGCGAGGTGCTGTTACGCTCGAGAGATGGCTTCGGCACACCTGGCTCCTATGGTTCCATCCACCGTGGCATTCACTATTACATGACCTGCGTGCTTACTGAATAGTAACTGGCAAGCCTGTCACGGATCATCAGCAAACAAAGGTATCTCGAGATTGTTGCATGTTAAATAGTACTGTTATATCTTACTTTGATAATTCACTGAGTTAGGCCGGGCTACACCTCTTAAATTAAACTCTTTAGATATGGTTCATTAGTTTGGTTCGCCTTGGTCTCCAAACCACCACATGGTGAAGGGCCTTGAATTAACGTGTCGTGTGCAGAAACAAATAAAGGGTAATGCTTGCCTTTGGTAGCCGCCAATGAAACAACTTAATTAGTATGTACATACGCAAGTTGACTCGTGAATGTTTGGTACACCGGTGCCGTGATCCTGGCCATACATGTGTCTGCATATACACTCGCTGAACCATCTACACATGTTCTGTTACAAATCGTTTTCTTTGTGCTAAAAAAGCGGCTAGCGGATAAACTTAGTACTGCTACTTTACTGGAAAGCTGCAGCCTGAGACCGTTTGGTGATCAGGTGTGAATTAATTCTCTGCATTTTTATGCATCTCATCACGCGCTATGTGCATGTTCGTGGTTATTTATTTTCAACGGGCCTACTTGTTCCCTGTCTTGCACTGAACTGCATATATTGTACTCGATCTAGCATCAACTTAAATTTAATCAGCTGGTTGTTTTGATGATGCTTTTCTTTTTCCGGGGTAACTCATCATCTCTTCTTTTGGGATTTTGGCAGGTGAATCGACTAAACGTAGATAGGGAACCCAAGGAGCCCATGGTTTGTGCTACATCGGCAACAGCAGGAAGGTTGTGGTCGTCACCTCGGCGCACCAGGCGCATGTCTACTTCCCAGACACCCACACACTGGCCTCCCTCGCCGTTCATGGTGGCGAGGCACCGCGGAAGACGAGTTTTGGTCCTTTTGGATTCTTGGGCCTCGTGTTGTATCAAGAGAGCATTGTTCAGTTTTATGGTATGGACCACGACGCTGGACAGATTAAATTCACGGAAGTACCTCATGTGCTATAGTTTTTATTATTTAGACTCGTTCAAATGGGAACTTATATATGAGATTCAGTTATACGGAAGTGGAATCTGTGAAGGACACCCTCCTACTGAATTTTAGCAGACTAGCTCTCGCTGTGAGATAAATAAAGATGATCACGCTTGTCGATCAGGATACAGTTAAAAGAGGACTTCTTTTTTGAGGGACAGTTAAAGAGGACTTGTGTGTGAACTAAATGAGTGATAGTCTTTAGGAAAGTTTTCAATTCTAGGGCTCACGTATGAGAGGCACTCTAGGCGATCTAGCTCCTACCCTCCCTACTGGTTCCTGCCCTCCATCGGCTGCTATGACGGCTGGACGGTGGAGGAACCTTGGATCAGATGGCCGGTCCCTAGAGAGTCTTCGAGTTCTTCGCCTCTGGTTTAGGGGCAAGGGCAATGAGAATAAAGGTCCTTTAGCTTGTCCTAGATTGATGTTCTTCCCCGAATGAGTGTCAAGGGGCTGGAGTTTGCAGTGGTCGACGGGCATTAGACCTGGCATGATAAGTGTCTGTCTACAACAGCGGCATTCAGTGAGGTGGATGATGTCGCAACATATTAATGTCCTCGAGTTTCGCCTCCGCCTGATGAAGCTTTGTTGGCTTCGTTGTGAAACGTTTTTTTCGAGCTTGATGTCCTCCATCTCCATCTGGCCAAAGCTGGGATTATCTCCCCATCCTTCTGAATAATAGCTTCTCTGAGATGGCGATCTCTTGAGATCGTGGTTGTCACATCTTCTGGTCTACCTTGACGAGTTACCAACCGCTGCTTCTACAAGCATCTGGTTTTTTTTCAGGTTTTCTCTGACACGAGTTTTTCTACGCCAGAGGCTCAGAGGCGACATCGACCTTTGCTCCAAGGAATGAAGAAGGAAGATGTTGCTGATCTTTTCAAGAACTTATGTTTTACTTCTTTTCCCTATAAGGATATTCTTGCAAGGGCTGGTTTCACATAATATATGGCCTTAGGCCTCCACAAAAATTGATTGTGAACTTTATGATAATAATCTCGACATTCAAGTGTGTGATACTAATCTATTTATAATATCAAAACAATATAGGGTATAAAGCACCGCATTTTCCAAAAATCTATCATAATTGATCCTCGTCCTTTTCTTATGACGGTGTAAGATTTATTGATCAAGTTGCTGTGTCAATTTTTAGATTTTTAAAAAGGCACCAAGTTTATCAAAAAAACAATTTCCATAAAGATATGTCCATTGGTCGATATTAGACTGAAGATCTTACAAATAGGATAAGCCACATAGCTCGCATACAACTTTCTGACCAGTGTTGCGCAAAAATAATGTGTGCCACCGAGCAAACCCGCTTTTGGAGTTCGTTTTATACCATCCACCCCAAAATGTGATATTCTCGAGTTTTCTCTGAAGCCAAATATTTGTAAGTTTAACTAGGTGATACAGAAATCCATCAACATTTATGATGTTGAATTAATATACCTAAAAGTAGTTCATGAAGGATGTTGTTAAACAAATTTATTAAGAAGATTATTGAGTAGTTTAATTAGGGCATCGGGATCCAAATGGCATTGCTCTTAATAACTCTTATTGGATCGACTTGAATGCGCTCCATTGCAGTAATTGTATGATGGGTTCTTAGAGCATCTCCAGCAGGCGCGCTATAATAGCGCAGCGCTAAAATAACTGCTTTTTTGCAGCGCACCTCCTAAAACCTAAAATAGTGCTCTAATATTTAGCGGCGCTGACTTTGCGCTATCGGAAGGCCAAATTTGCAGCTCGGCCACAGCACTATCGCCGCTGACGCGAAGAACACCAATCGCTCTGAAAAATCCCAGAGCTGGGTTGCTCACACTCCGTGCGGCCGCGGGCGATGGAAAGTTCGGCACCTCCCACCTCCCTACTCCGTCCCGCCGCCGGCCATGGCGCCATCATACCGCCAGCCGCGCCTAGTGGGCGCCGCTGGTCGGCCGCCGCAAGACTCTTCAAGCCGCGGACAACCTCCGGCGCAGCGCTGCCACCCATCGCACCGGGGAAGAAGACCACGTCGAAGAAGACGACGTCGAAGTGGCCCGTGGCGGCTCCAAAGGGGAAGGCAGTGCGGAACGGCGGCGCTGGCGCTCGCCGCGCTGAGCTTCCACCGCCGTCTCCAACCTACGCTCCGCCGCGCCTCCTACCGACGCTCCGCTAGCGCCTCTTCCTACTGACGCTCCACTAGCGCCTCCTCGACGAGCGCCAACCGCAGCCGCCGTCGCCGCGCGCAACGTGCTCGATGAAATGGCACAAAGGTATAAATTCACATTTTTTTTGTTATTTTCACACACATTTTTTGCTCGGTGAATGCGAAGATAATTGTGACGTTTGCGTTAATTGTAGTGTCGATGTCGATGACGATAGTTTCTTGGAGACTATGGAGGTTGCTGGTTCATCTTTCATTGAACCGAATGAAGAGGTGGACGAAGATGTGGTGGAGGAGTACGAGGAGATGGATGAGGATGGGGAGGGCATGGTGGAAGCGCCGGCGGGGAGGAAGCAAAACTACACCATCGATGAGGACGTGTTGATTTGCAAGGCTTGGTTGAAGATTGGTATGGATCCTTCGGTTGGCACCGACCAAAGTAGGGACACATATTGGTTAAGGATTAAGGAGTACTTTGATGCCAAGAACACAAGTGGAGTTCGTCGCACCTCCCGGTTTCTTCGGTCCCGATGGTCGGTCATCAACCAAGATTGTTCGAAGTGGGCAAGTGCGAATAAGACGGTTGATGTTATCAACCCAAGTGGCACCACTGACATTGATAGGGTAAGTTGTTGTATTGTGTTGTACTATGTTGTTGACATGTGTTCTCTATGTCCATTGCTCATTTCTACTTCAATGTAGAACACCATGTGTCAAGGCATGTTCCGAGATGAGGGGAAGAAGACCAAGAAGGGCAAAAAGATCCTTTCCAAGCCATTTACATTGCACCATTGCTACGAGGTGCTTGGGAATGAGGAGAAGTGGAAGAACCGTGGAAGAATTGATGTGCCAACCTTTTTGGCACAACAAGCAATCGCGGAGGCAACCATCCTTGACGATGATGACTCAACTGGTGATGAAAGAAAGAGAAGAAGCTCCACTCCTCACTCGGTTAATGGGAGACCACCACTTGGAAGGAAGGCCGCCAAAGAATTGAGGGGGAAGAAGGTCGGTGATGATGACATAGCGAAGGCTATGGAGAAGATGGCGAAGGCAAGAGAGAGCTACAACGAGGACAAGAAGGAGGCCGAGGCGCGGCGCGTGGCATTTGAGGAGAGGATGGCCGCCGCCGAGGAGAGGAGGATGGCATTTGAGGAGAAGAAGGCGGCCATCGAGGAGAGGAAGATTGCAATGGAGGAGCAACAACGGTTATTGGAAGATTGCAATGGAGATGCAATTGTGTTTTTGTGTTTGTGTTACGGCGCTAAAATACAACGTGTGGGGATTTAAACGAGCAAGCATTTTAGAGCTCCATGAGGTCGCGCTAAAATGCAGCGCACAAACGGGATAGCGCGCGCTATCCTAAGTTTGCAGCGCTCTAAAATACGGCATTTGCTGGAGATGCTCTTAGTTCACAACATATAACTTTACCAACTAAACAACGCACATGCCATTGAAAATGATCTCAACATATAACTTTACCAACGTATATGTCAACCGATAGCACACACAACGATGCATAAGTCACTCTAGGATTTTTCTTTTGGAAAAAACATAGTTGGAAAACTTCGGAAAACCAAAAGGGTGTCCTTCCAATCAATTACAAGCATCACGGTATCCTCTCAAATTACAATACATATACTCCTATTGCTTGGGTTCGTGAGGCTCCTTGAATTTTTAACCAAGTTTTAATCTTGATTCCACAAACAAATATGAGTTATATACAATATAAAATTATACCATTGAATTAGTAATTTAAAGAAGTATCCAAATCCAAGGGTATATTTCTTGTATCAAATAACTCATATTTTGTTAGTTAAATTCATGGTCAAAGTTAAGATCAAGATTATGGGTGCTTTACAAACCTAGACAGCTTAAGTGTGATTTTATCTCAAAAAAAAAGATGGAGTGTTATTTATGTCTTTTCTTTACATATATGATTTATGTCTTAAACTCTTAACCATAGAAAATAAAAGTTCTTTAATTTGAAAACAAGAAAATACAAACACCTTTTTTTGGTTAAGGAAAGAGAAAGCACCTGTCAGTGGGCTACCGAAAGATGGGTGGTAAAGTACTGGACCAGGGCCTACAAGCTGAGATCGGGTCGGTCCAGCCGAACAGTTTAAGCCATGATTGAAGCAAAACCCGTTCCTCTCTCAATCAAAAACAAAAAAACAGTAGAAGCAGCCCGTCCCCCGCCGCGGACATGAACTCGACATCGCCGCCGGAGCCAGCGTCTCCACCTGCCACCGGAGGTAACCTTCCCCGCTCTCCTTCCTGTGCAATGCCTCCATCATCGCCACGTAGATTAGAAGAAAAGTTCCGTTGGTCTGTAGCAAATCGGGAGGGAGGCAGGGGTTAAGGGTTTGGTCGGAGACAGACAGGGGAGGAGATCTGGGACTTCGAAAATCGAAACTGACACCTTGAATCGAAGCAGCTTACGACCATCCCTAGCTGCAATCCACGTGGATGGCAGTTCCCCGATTCTTATGGTGCCAGAGGTTATCCATCGAGAGGCATGTTTTTTTGTCCTTGCTCCCAACGAGTTGAGACAGCATGAGCACAAATCGGCAGCTTTATTTCGTTTCGCTTTTTTTTCTCTCAAAAAATTTTGTAGTGTTTTCGTCTTGTATGTACTCTTGGGATTGTCGTGATGTAGAAGTGGGGATTAATCGGTGCAAACTCCTGTCTTCTCTGTTTAGCTTGACGGAACAAATAGGAGTATGGATGGAAATTCAGAAGTTCAGTGCTTGCTAGTAAGAACTAGTTTTGGATATTTTTCCTATTTATGCTCCCAAGATTAGCAAAACTGGATGATGCCTAGTTAGAAAACAAGAAGCATCATGCGGTCCAGCTTTACTTTCACTGTTAGTAATTATTATCCGTGGAACAATGCGGATACCATCTAAATATTTAGGTTGGTCCTAAGACCTAATGTTTTCAAAATATGTTCAGATTTAGCAGCTCACGACAAGCAGAAACTTGTTAAACTTTTGGCAAAATATTCGCTTGGTTTGTTAACTCTTAACTGCCCTGGTTTTGATGTGTTAAATTTTAATCAACACCATCCATTTAGTTAAGTTGCTTTGGCATATTTAGTCTATTTTATCTGTAGTGGGTAGGTGTATTAGAACTATGTGAACATCAGAACATTATTTGAGATGTCTATCCTTTCCTAATGTGAGGAAGACTTTACCTTTATTACATTCAACTACAGATGAACATAGAACAAAATACTGACTCGTGTAATTCAGGATCATTTTCCTTTTCTCTAGATGGTTGTTCCCCATTAAACAGGAGGCAGTGCATGGAGGATGTTGAGCATCCCATCCAGGTATGTGTCTGCTATTATTTTTTACACATATGTACTTCAAAAATAAATACATGCATAGTTGTTTCAGAACTTTTTTCCCAGAACTGAGCTAATTTTCTGCATGGGATTTGAGAACCCGTTAGTATTATACAATTTCATATGCTTGAATACAGTACTCAACTGTATAAGCTAGCTCAGTTGTTTTGGGGTTGGGTTTCAGAATAGTTCTAGGAGATTTTCGCTCCGAATAGTTAGATGAACGAATAAAGGAAGTGGTTTGGTTTGAGCCATCTGGAGTTAGTTCAGCTCAATCAAAATGGTTAGATGTAATTTATGTTTTCCACAAAAGAATATCACTACAATATTTCATTTTATCATGTTTTGAATAGGAAAACTAGTGTGAGTTGACAACCGTGCTAAATTTTGGAATCACGCCCAAGTTTGAGGTGTCAAAGAGTATTGATGTATTTATCCATTGGTAGAACAATACAGAGCTTGCAGTGTTGTAGACACGTAGTAGCAAATTTTTGACACTTGCTATAATAGAGCACTAGCGAAAATGGTTCTTTTTTATGTTTGTTTAAAATCATCTGTAAGTTAAAATCTATTAGATTGGCATGGAAACAGAAGTGTGTTGCCCATGTTATCGTCGCTTATAAATCGTAACATGTTAAGATGCTAATTTGCTTTCTAATTTTATACCTGACATGTCGTTTCTTCTGCAGAACTTTGATTGGATCAGTACACTGCCAGATGACATTTTAATCAAAATTCTTTCCCTAGTGACAGTAAGCGATGCTGCAGTGACTAGTTGTCTTTCCACCAGATGGAGGCACCTATGGAAAAATGTGGACCATCTCATCCTTAATGCACATACTCTCAAGATGCAAGAGCCAGAAGTCTTAAACTATCATGCAAATCCGAAATTGTGGAATGCTGAGGCTACAAAGTTTGTCTATAAAGTAAATGAGATTTTACGCAACCATTATGGCAATAGAATCAAGGAATTCACTGTCAGATTCCCATTAACCTCAGCCCATGCTTCTGAGCTGGACCACTGGATTGGATTCGCATATTCAGCCTCTACAGAAAAGCTCTGCCTTGACCTTGATGAAAAGCATTACAAGTCCAATTGCTGGATTTGCAGGAGTGGCTGGAAGTTTGCTTCCAAGCCATATGAATTTCTTTTGTCGCCTTCTACTGATGGGAGAGGTTGCCGGTTGAGCGAGTTGACTCTGTCTAACTGTAGTTTAGAAACAGCTCCTACAAATCTTAGTGGCTTCTCATGTCTTCATTCCCTTTCACTCATCTATGTGTCAATAACTGATGCAGCTGTTTCAGATATCATGTCCAGCTGTTGTGCTCTCCGAAGTCTGAACCTAGAAGACTGCGATCAATTGATTCATTTGACTATTACTCATTCACAATTGCTGAGTTTGAGAATCGTTTTATGCAGTAGCGTAATTAGTGTTTGTGTTCATGCTGACAACCTTGAGTTGTTCGTGTACAAGGGCCAGAAGATAAATGTTGAGTATGAACATGCACCGTTTCTGGAAGAACTACTTGTTTATTTTGTGGAGAAGAATGAATGCCCTTTAGACTTCGTAAGTGCCCTTCCTAAGCTTTCTAAACTGGATAGGCTGGTCCTGCAGTTTCCTGCATGTTTACATGTAAGATCTCTAGTCCCTTGGTATGTAATATGACCATCTTTAGAAATTGCGGTCATGCTGAATTCATCCCTTTTTTGGGGCTCCCTCCAGGTATCTCGTGCGCTGCAGCACACTTTCAGATTTGCTGCTTTGAGGACAATCGTGTTCATTCTTGTGAGATCTTGGAAAGAGAGCATCTGCTCAATTGCTCATCTCCTTAAAGCAGCTCCCTCTATCGAGTATTTTGGGCTATATGTAAGCTTTGCACTTGCTATTTTAAATCACAGTTACACAATTGTTTATCTTTTTATAAATAATAATGTTTTTTTCCTCGACTTATATAACCAGCTTATTAATGCAGGGTTGTACCTGCAAGCTTCGGGAGCCTAGTGAGCTGAACATGACATGGCCCGAGGGTCTGACGCTTTCAAGGCTCGACACTGTCATGATGACAGGGTTCAGCGGTGAATCTGAACTGATGGAGCTCCTGTACTTCCTGCTGAGGAGGGCACCCGCGCTGCGGACGCTGCAGCTCGAGACGGGTTCGCTTGATCAATGGTTCTCCAGACGGAAGAAGCATAAGTTGCAAGATGAAGCGAGGCGCCGTTACGCGAGAGAGATGGCTTCGACACACTTGGCTCCTAAACTTCCGTCCACCGTGGCATTCACTATTACATGATGACCTGTGTGCTTACTGAAAATCGTCATGCCAAAGGTACTAGAGTACTTTTTTTTTAGCCTGTTTGCGTGCTTTAGTCAGAGGGTATTTTGGTAGCTCGTGTTGAGTTAGGACGAGCTGGTAGTGAACTCTTTAGATATGGCTCATTAGTTCCAGTGGCGAAGCCACACACTGAATTTTGGCAAAAATCCTTTGTATACAAACCTATATTATGGAAAAATGTTAGTATAAAATTACCAAATATATGTATTTGACGTATAAAAATAATTTGAAATGGCATCGTAGACTTACCATCCTGGCTTCGCCACTGATTAGTTGGGTTCTTTGACGTGGTGTCCAGACCATATGTGGATAATAGCCTTGAATTACTGCGCCGTGTGCAGAATCAAAAGGGTAATGCTTGGTGTCAGTAGCTGCCAATGCAACTTATATGCACATACTCAAGTTGACTGGTGAATACAACAGCAGCACCTTGGTCCTCGCCATGCATGAGCTGCAGTTCAGCCGTGGTGGTCCACGTACGTGTCTCTCTGCATATACAAACCTTTTTCTGTGTGCTAAAACCGTTAGCGGCTCGCTAATACGGCTACTTCACTGGACAGTTGCAGCTTGAACCCGTTTGGTGACCAGTTGTGAATCCCTGCATTTTTACGTGACACTGTCTTGGTTGATTCCTGCCGACCTACTTGTTGGCTCTCCTCCCTGTCATGCACTGCATTGCACTCTACAATCAACTCAAAAATTAATCAACCGTGTTTTTTTTTTGTTGATGATGTCCACAGCGCCCGATACCACGCCGTTTTCGAGACATTTAAGCCCGAATCAGGCCTGATGGAAAGCAATCCACTTATACACTTCAACACATTACACCTTTTATTTTCGGGCTAGTAAATCGAGTCTTCTTTTGGGCTTTTGGCAGGTGACTCTACGTGCATGCAGACGTTTATGTTGCACATGCTTGCACAGAACACATGCATATACAATTGAATAAAAAAAACCGATAAACAGTTGCAGGTCGCTCTCGTATGTTAATTATATATCCGTGTTGTCTATATATGCATGTGTACGCACGTACAGGTACAGTCACACAGATGTATACACACACACACACGCTAATTTGTTCATGGGTCCATCTCTATATAGCTACTAGGACTACTGATCATCCCACATGATGTGTTCCTTCACTTGTTTGTGGGCGCAAAGCAGCAGCAGTCAGAGCCATGAATATGGCTTGTCGCTGGTGAGACATTTTGCCAGTTAATTCTTGCACGCACAATGCATGCCCTGCTGGCAGGATATGTATGTTTATATATACGTACTGATACTGATACACATCACCTTCCCTTTGTGTTTGTAATGTGTGTTGGTTGCCATTTGCAGAGAGGACCAGTTGGCCAGGGCCAGCAGACAAGCATGCACATATTTTAAATTCCTGCGATGCATATATATTCATGAAATGTTCAGTTATTATTTATTTATCTATGAATATACCTGCATGGACCGATATTAACTCGATTTGCGCCCTGTCTGTACTCGCATGGACCACACTTTTAGCTTGGGATATGGGCATGAGTACAGAGAAATACTACTGTATATGCATATGGTGTGGGCTGGAGTTTGGTTTCGTCCGATTGTTTGTTGGTATTGGCTTGGCAGGTTGGATCACCAGTTTACATCCATAATTTTGTTTTCGTTGGTTTGGTCCAGTAGGCAGCAGCATGCATGTAGGCAATGGAATTGAATGCGCTGCATTATGTGCATGGAAACTCAACTGATTTGCCTGCATGCCCCCTCTTTCTGTTGTTAGCTGCTGTTGCCTTGCCTCCGGTCCAGTCCAGTCCAACCTGTATCTTTCTCGTCTTCTTCTTCTAGTGCGAGGCTGGGAGCCTGGGAGTAAAGTTAGTAGTTTTCAATTTCAGATATGAACTAGTATTCACTATACTCGGATGAACATTTTTTTTGTCTTTTTTTGTTTAGGCTAAAATAAAAGGATACTTCATATCAAGATTTCACATGTTTGTAGTATGGTACATCATTGGCTACATCCAGGATTTTTTTGAGACTTCAAATCTATGTTTCTTTTGTTTTAATAAACAGGCCTCTATCTGTAGTTTTCGATCTCAATTCTCAATCCTGTTGAATGATTCTGGGAGGAAAAAAAAAGTTCCATAAATATCGATGCAGGTGCATGCAGCATTATGTTGCGATGAAATTCTGAATCCAGGCTTAGCCTGAAAGTGGTATCAGCATTGCACGAAGTACGGTAGGGCTGTCTTAGATAGGGTGTATCTTTGTGGCCGGTTGGTTGGTTGGTCGGTCGGTTAGTTAGTTAATACTGCGGTTGCGTGTCCTGGAAAGTGGAAATATATCCATTTATAAATATTCCGTACACGGCATCCCTTTCTTTGTCACAATTACTCCCTCCGTTTAAAAATCTAAGACGTTTTATCTTTGTGAATCGAATGTATCAAGACGTATTCTATTGTATAGGTTCAGAAAAAGTTTAGAGTGAACCTATACATTAGAAGGCGTTTAGATACATTCATTTTATAAGGCTAAAATTTCTTATATTTCTAAACGGATGGAATACATGTACTGATGTACAGTCTTCCTAACGTGCATATCAGTGTCTTTTTTTACGGAACCCAGTACAAATGTATTTCAGTGTCTGGTTGCCAATTTGCGTAGCAAATACGTGTGTACATAGCACATTTCATCTGGATAGTATACTAGTACTCCCTCTGTTTGGAAATATAAGATGTTTTAGATTTATGAATGAGATGTATCTAGACATTTAAAGGTGTCTAGATTCATTTGAACATATACACTAAAATGTGTCTAGATACATCTCCTTGACAAACCTAAAACATCTTATATTTCTAAACAGAGGGAGTAGTATTTATGTGTATGGACCAGTATTAGCTCGATCTGCTGCCTGCCTGCCTCTACCTCTACTGGCAATGGAGGACCAGTTGGAGCTTGAGATGTGGAGATATGGTTGTTGGCATGTATGGCTGGAGTATGTATGAGGACACGTTTGTAGGTATTTGGCTTGGCAGCTCGGATCACCACCAGTTCGCTAGCTCCCATGATTTTGTTTCGTTGTTTCTGGTCTGGTTGGTCAAGTATGTACTGTAGTACGTGTGTAGAGCACTGATTGCGCTGCATGCATGCAACTCAACCGATTGCCTGCATGCCCCGGCCGCTTTGCTAGTAGGTGCTGGCTGCACGTTGCATGCGCCCTTTCCTTTTTTTTTGAACACAAGAGAGGGGTCTCGAAGGACCCCGATGCTGCCATTAAAATTCAGTCGGTGGGAATAAATTACAAGCAGGACCTCTACAAAAATAAAATTGCAGAATAGTCCTGCGAATAAGCAAGGTGGACCCTAAAGAAAATCTTGGAAACGCAATCAGGTCCTTGAAACCCTCCACCGACGATGTGCTAGCGCCGCCGGCCATCTCGATCTCGCCGGGGACGAACCACTTGGCCAGGAAGAGCTGGTGAAGTCCGACGCTGACACCGAGGCCTCCATCTTGGAGGTTGAGATCACGCCCTCGCGTGGAAGAAACCCTTCAGGCATGGATGCGGTGGCGGTCGATACCACCGAGCGAGCTCTAGAGAAGCAGAGCAACGCGAACAACAACGCAAGGCCAGCCTCTTGTCCCTCCTCGCCACCTCGGCCGGCCAGGTCGAAGAAGGCGCCCTTGATGTCGTCGATACGCCGTTGCCACGGGCGCTTATGCAGGGGTCCTGCAAGAGGAACCTCCGCCGTGAACTCCCACCATGAGAGCTCGACAATGAGATCCGTCGTGAGCCATCGCCGATGTACCGATGTGAGCAAGGAACCCCACCCTCCATCTTCCGAAGCTTTGCACCTCCGCCTTCTCGCCGCCATGGCGGCCGGAGAGAGAAGCCATAAAGGCCCCAAAGAAGAAGAAGAAGGGCCAAAGCAGGGCTTATTGCGAGATCCTCAGGGTAGTGATGTCAAGGCACCTCCGACCACCGGAGTTCGCCGCCGCCGCCACCACGGATGCATCGATGGCGCCCGAAACGGCCGATGCCCTACTCCAAACTACGGCATCTCGCCCAAACTACTAAAACTAGACCTACCATCTACTTCTCCCCATCTCCGGCCGGCAAAGCCGCCGGAGATGGGTCGGGATCGGGCCGGTCTTCTCCAGTCAACGGCCAAGCGCGGGCGGTGGGGGGGTGAGAGAGGATAAGGAAGGGGCGGATCGGGTTAATCGCATGCGCCCTTTCCTGGATCTTCTTCTCCCACCGTGGAAGCAAAACTTGTCTATATTTACTCCCTCCGTTTAGAAATATAAGACGTTTTAGCATTTTAAAATAAATGTATATAGACGTCTTTTAATGTACATGCGATTTATAACGCTAAAATTTCTTATATTGTTTGGACGGAGAGAGTAGATCAAAATTCGACTTGGGCTTCAAATCCTGGAACATGCACGCACGGTAGTAATAATAAGTCGCCCTGCTTGTTTCTGAACTGGTCCTCCTGACCACTGTCAGCATTTCGCTGATTGCGTCACAGAACTCATCAGGCCTGACCTTGAAGAAAATTGGGTGATGCCCGCGCAGGCCTGACCTTGTAAATCACCAAGGCTATGCGTACAGGTCTCACTCCCCCGGTAGTATTTACTGCGCACCGGTGGAGACATCGACATGCACATGCGCGGCCGGCAGGATACGGTAACAATCTTCTACCAGTACGAAAAACAAAATAAAAGTACGTAGTAAATTTTTTTCTGCCTCGAATCCAAGCAACTGTTTAAGGAAAAAACGATAAATTTGACTGAAAGATCTATGTAGGCATGCTATTGAACAACAGGCACAGCTGCATTCCCTACAAATACAGTAGTTCTCTGCAACTACCGCCCTGAAACCTCACCATACCATTGCTCTGTAGACCAACAGTACAAGATGAAGCTTCGGAGTAGTAGTACCAAGGGGAAGAGAGCAGAGAACCGTTGCTGCCGCCGCCCTTCAATGCGCCTCCCTCCCAACGACCCCCAACGGCTTCTTCTTCCTCCTCCGCCTTCCCTTCCCTCTGGCTCTGGCTGTACCACACTCCACACAAGTCCCACCGGCAATCATGACCTCAACTCTCTCCTCTCTCTCACCAGAAGCAAGGACGAAAATGATCAGTGCCATTGCCATGGAGCAGATTTTGAAACCATAATAATAAACAGGGTTTATCTTCTTTTTCTCTGCTGCAGCTGCTGCTGGTGGTGCTTGAATGATCCATCACGTTTCTTTGGTTTTTGCTTCCGAGTTCCGACTCTGCATTGCCACTGCCACTGCACACGCAGGAGAGTAGAGAACGGACAAATCACCCTTTGTTTGCGGTGACACTGTGAGCAACACCGTTCAGTGCTATACAGCTCTCACACCACCATCTGATTCAATCCTCTCACTGAACACTCGCATTTAGAGATGATGCAAGTGGGATCACCATTAGGCCATTAGACCCACTTGCATTGATAAACCCAATCAAGCACCAGATCTCCGAAGCCCGGCCTCCACATGCTACTACAAACACAAGGGCGCCCACGGTTTTGCATGGATTAGTGTTCATCAGCAGCAGCAGCAGCAGCAGCAGGAGGACGACAGGTGCTGTCATGCAGAGGCCTGCTGAAGATGCAACTGTTTTCTTACCACTAGTACTCCTACTGATCTAGTACTACTCATCTACACCACTTATTACTACTGCAACTTGCCCTAAAACCGAGTACTCCTACATGGGAGAAACAGACAACGCAGCAACAGCTGCTGTTACTTGCCACAAAACCGAGGGCCTATGCTCTGTGTAGTCTGTAGATAGATAGAGGGAGGGCGGGCCATGCGGTTGCAGTTGCAGTGGCAGCTTGCTAGCCCTGAAGAAAAGATGACGGCGAGTCCACGAAGGAGATGCCTCAGGAAACCCACATGCTGGCCCTGGAGAAAAGATGAACAGACCAGCTTTTGGTCTTGGCCCTCCTCCACCCTCCAGGTCCACCAAACAGTTGCCTGCGCTGCAATGCCGTGCAGAGATGGATCATGCATAGAACGGCCACCGTCTGACATGTGGGCCCGGCAAGACACGCCAACGTGGAGCTACAGTGGTCCACGTGGACATGACCAGGCACAATGCAATCATGATCCAATCACCAGGAACACGGAGTATTTTTTGGAACTAGGAGCAAAAGGATGAGGGTCAGATTATCTGGAATCGCACCGAAGACCACACCAGAGATCAGCGCATGTTTGGCGCCGTGGTTCCAGGTTCAACGAAAAATAACCGCCCGCTTGCAGTTTTCAGCGAACCCCGAAATATGCCGAGATCACGGCGACAGACAACGAGGCGGCTGTCTGTCGGATCGGGTTCGCCGTGACTCGCCAAATGGCCAATCAGCGTCTGTCTTGAAGTACCACTACGTAATAGTTTTGCTCGGATGGGTGTTGCCTACAGGCCTGGTTGCAGTAAACTAATGGACGAGCGAGCATAGAAAAAATGACAGTTGCTCTGGTGGGTGTTGCCTACAGGGCTGGTTGCAGTAAACTAATGGAGGAGTGAGCATAGAAAAAATGACACTTGACATGGATCCTGACAAAATATTTGCATTGGCTTGTAATTAAGCCGTTGTGTGGAGTTGCTGCATCTTTTGATGCCTTGTGGATCAGATCATGGGTTCTACTGATTTTATCCCATTGGACCACACAGAATCTAGGAGTAATACTATATATTACTCCCTTTTCGTGTCTCTGTTTTCTTCTCGGTTAGTTCGCCTTCTCTTATAGCTTGAATGAGATCACAATCATAATTTAAGTCACACCCACAGCTTACTTTAGGAGGCTTAAAATCTTACGCCGTATGAGCAAGAAAATGCTATAAATCTGAACACCGAGACAGTTTATTTCTCAAACGGTGAAAACAATCAGCTAATTACAACAGTTCCTCTATATCAGAAAAAAAAAGAGGGTAAATCAGGGCAAACCGGCAAAGACACATCTGCGGTAACACGATAAATAGAGAAGTGTTACAGCAGCAACTATCACGTGAACAGAGGCAAAATTAATAGTTAAGGGTTGGGGTACCTCACTAGGCGGTGTTGTTAGTCAGACCAGATCTACAAGTGCCTCCTCTAGCAGGTCCTCCAAAACCACCGCGCAAACCATGGCGTTGATTTCAAACGTATCTAACCGTGTCGTGTCGGCGCTGCCGGTCTCCACCAGCTCCCTCTTAAGGATCATGTCCAGCAGAAGGTTCCTCTCGATGACCTCGCCAGGCGGATACTTGTCGAGTATCGACCAGTTCCTGATGACTCGCCAGATTTCATCGGCCGCCGAATTACTGGGACCAGCATCATCGCAATCTCTGCGTCGTGAACTTGTCTGGCCCCATGGGTAAGCACACAATTGTGTTGTCAAAGTAAGCTCGGCGAGTGCCTCATTGACAGCGTCGAAAAGAAGCTTCTCTTTTGCCCGCCTCTCCCTCGACTTGATTCCCTCTGCTTGGTAATCTGATAACTGCTCAAGCAACTTCCGGTCCAGAGGGCTGGCTAATACGCACCCCTTTTTGTCCATGCCAGCTGAGGAGACTAGCTTCTGGATAAACGTCAATGAGTCTTGATCTTCGTCAGCCTTCGAGAAAAGCCTTGATAGTCTCAAAGAATTTGGTGACATGACTTCCTGTGGGGGATCTTCCCATGACAGGGATCTCGAAAATGATCCGATAAGCGGAGACCTGGACAAGGCATCTGCATAGACATGAATGGATGTTATTTTATTATGATGACACCTTTCGGTCGATAGTTTGATGAGATCAGTTTACAGCTTACGTGAGGACGCAGTGATGAAATTTTCAGATGAGTACAGTAGCCTCCTATTATTATCACAGAGAAACGGTCCATCTGGATCCAGTACAGAAACAGGGCTTGGTTGTTCTTGAGACTCTCCAAAGATTCCTAGGGAATCAAGACTTGGCAAAGGAGAAATATCCTGACAAAATAGAGCAAAACGTTTGTAATTTGTACGTTGGATGCGTAGAGTACATAAGTATAAACGGCAACTGTACTAAGATGGCAAGGAAGAGTTGTTCTATTCACAGTTTGAGCTTTGGATCGCTACAGATCAAGAAAAAGAAAAGGAACAAACAATTGCTGTAATAAGATAAACTTTTCAGCTTAAAGAATGCAGTACCTTGGCAGGGGGGCTGGCAACATCATTAGTGTGACAAGAACTAGCCACGAGTCTTTCCATAGTACTGTCATCAGTGTTAAGCAAACTAAGTCTCTGTGTATTGTCCAGTGTAAAATAGTTAGAACCTTCACTACCATCACCACTAGTCACAGCACTTCCATTCTTGACTGTATCATTAGCAGATGAAATTTCACAAGGACCTAATTTCTCCCGAGCTGACTTCTTATTTTTAGAGAAGAGGCTGGAAACCTTTTCCTTAAATGAAGATGGCTTCTTACGTTTTTCATTGGTAGCTTCCTGAGAACCAACATCAACTCTATTCAACTCCCTGCCTCCATAAGACAAAGAAAGTGGAAGAGACCGAGACCTTGGCAAACATGAGAAAGGATCTTCCGTATCCAGTTCAGGTGTTCTGCTCTCAACTGTTATTCCCCCGAACTCGTCCTGATCTTTTTTTCCTTCAGGGATTGTCAGCATTTCACCCAGTGTGCCCATACTTCTGCGGGCTCCCCTTTCTTCCTCACCACTAACAGTTGACCATCTTTCCAGAATCCGCCTTTTGGCTTCCTTAACCACCGATGGTTCCCGTCGATTGGATGCCTGACTAGAGCATGATGCAGAGTAAGGGCTGTCACTCCTGCTCAGGAACTCCCAGGAACGGCCAGAAGTGGGAGTACCAAACTCCAAATCCTCACTTATTTCCCCAGACACTTCTTTTGTAATCTCAGCCTCTGACTTACCAAAGGAGCCGTCTTCAATGTAAGTATCATGGTATTCATAAGACATTGAATTATCCTCATCCTGGCTGTGTTTTAAGCGCATCCTCATCTGCCAAGTGATCTCCTTAGCAAGTCTTCTCGAGGATACTGTTTCATCAACTGCCATCACACTATCATCTTCACTATCTGGTTCTGTTGATGATGCTAGTGGGGAGACTGGGATCGTATCTTCATGAGACTTTGCAAGTCCTGGCCTTAGTACTACAATTCTTGTTGGTTCAGACAAAGTTGAATTAGCCGGGGTAACATTTAACCTCTCATGCCGCCCACATCTGTTGCCCTCAGTTTCATTTCCATCTGAAAATAGGTGCCTTCCAACATGAGTGTTGCCTTTCTTCTTCAACGATTCTGATGGCTTCAGTATGGTTATTTGCTTTACCTCGGAAGGTGGTGTAACAGGTTCAAATCCATAATGGTTGTTTGATAACAGAGGAGTGGGCTCATCCAGGAACTTGAGGAACATGTCTTTATTTGAGCTCAGAAACTGCAGCGCTTCTTGGAACTCCTTTGAATGGAGAAGTTTCTCGTCTGTAGCCAGACGTTTGGCCTCAGCAAACTTCTCGCGAACAAGGGACATTCTCTTCTCACAAGAAGGCTCATTCCCTTGGTGTCTGCTCTTGCTGCTATCGATCTTTGAAGGTTGATCGCCTAAACCGCCCCATGTGCGCTCATGCCGTGCTCCTGCCTTTTGGTTCTGGTAGCATCTGCTCTCCTTCTTTGGCTTGACATTTCGGCCAATATCTCCGAAACCACCAAACTGATACTCCTTACTGGGCCGTCTTTCAGATATCAGATCAGATTGGTGGACTGGAGTATCGTTCAGACCCATCAATCTGGCAACAACATTCATTGGCTCGTCATCGGACGCCCCTTCTCTCCACATGTCCTGCTCCATGAGCACCTTGACGGGTGCCGCACCAGATCTGTTGGTGGGCGAGTTTGATCGCTTCGTTGGAGAGGTCCTTCTCACCTGACTGTCTCGCTGTAGTAAACAAGAGATGGAGATAAAAAACACTGTATACAGATAATTAAGTCTATGTTCAGTTTTTTACATAGTTATAAAAGATGGGAAAAGAAGGGAGCTGAACCATTCACATACGTGTTTATCTTCTAACTGAGCCGGGAACTGATTAGTTGTCATCTTGAAAGTACCACTCCGGTCCTTACCAGCCGGAGAAACTGCAAAGCGGGCAGTCCATTGCATCAGAGATCGTCTTTCCGAGCAGAACACGGCATCACGCGAAGTAGAAAACACACTACACGATGTGGCGCAAAAGAGCTCTTTCACAGCATGTACAAGAAAGTAAAGGGCGAGAGCGACATACCGTCTCTGTGCGCCTTCTCGGTGAGCATCTTGGTGGCGACGACGCCGTTGCCGAGGTCAAACATGTTGATGACCCTCCCGAGGCAGCCGGGGTAGGGGGCCAGCACCTGCAGGTCCTGCTTCTTGTTCTTCTGCTTCCTATCCTGAGCCCCTTTCATGGCACCGCCAGCAACCTGCACGCACGCACGCACGGACGCATCATAACCCGCGGCTTTAACGTGAGGAGCGTATCAGTGCTGGTACGAGGAAAAGATTTTTCAAAGTTTGAAAACTTGAGAGACAGAGCAAAAGTCAGTTTCATCCGTTCGAAAAACATTTTTTTTTTTTGAAACAGACAGGACAAGCGGGCAAGAACGGAAGAAAAGACAACCCGCTCCTCAAAAGCGCGATTCAGCTTCGCCAAGCCCGACGACGACGAGGAGGAGGGGGGAGGAAAATGATCACGTGAGAGAGAGAGAAGGCGGGTCACCACAGCACTGGAGCTGATCATCATGGCGATTTCGTTTCGCCGGACGCGAAAGGCAACAGTAGGAGGCAAGAGGAGCGGCCAAAAAGGTTGGGGGAAAAAAGGAGGTGGGGCTGTACAGGAATGTGCGTGTACAGGCATCCGCGCGGAAATCTTATCGCGGCGAGGTCGGGTGATCTCCACTACTAGCACGCTGGCTTGCAAATGCGTCGAGGACGGGACGGCGACGGGACGAAAGAGAGGGATAGTGGGAAGGAAATCCACGGCGGGAAAGGCGGGGGATTTCTTACCCGAAGCGGAGAGACGATGGATGGAGCCCCCCGAATCGAATCGGCACGAAAGGGAAAGCGGCAATCATGGTGGAGCTCGCAGTTTCCCCGATTCCTCTTTTGCGCAGCGGCACGCACGACGACGACAATGCGAGAGCGGGACGCACGGATCGATGAGAAAATTCCCCAACCAAAGCAACCCTCGAGGCCAGCGAATCAAACCCGAAGATGGCGGTGAAGTAAATAAAAAATAAATTACTACTACTACTAAAAGGATCAGGCAGCGAGTGAATAAATTAAGGAGGAGGGGGGCGGCGGGAATCTCGTGATTGGGACGGGACCTGGTCGGCGGGACGCCGGAGCGGATACGGCCAAGGAGGTGAAGAGCCGCCCGTCCTCCGGTTTTACTGGCAGCCCCGCGCACGGCGCCGCGATGAAGAAGAGGACGCGGGCAGTGAGAGTGGGTGCGGAGGCGAGGGCAATGGCGATGGTCCCCATGGATCGGCATCGGCAGGGTAGGGGGGAGGTTAGTTACTGCAGCATTCATCGGCCAATCAATTACTCCTCGTATCGTATCTGCGCTGCAGGACGGAGGTAGGGAGGAAGGACGCGTACATACTACTACTATAGCGGCGTAAATATTTTGCTTCCTTTTTGGATTTTATTAGTTAGGGAAAAGCGTTGGAGTAGGACGGATTAGAGGGTGATAATCATGCGTAGGGAGATCTATCTACGAGATGAAATCAGAGTTGGTGGTGGCCTCGACGGCCTGAAAAGGCGCCGCTTTTGGTTTTGGGGAAGAGGAAAGCGACTGCGGCGGGTGAGAGTGAAGGAAGGAGCGGCGTCGTCAGACCCCCGAAACGGCAACCCACCCGGAGAGGAAAACGATGGGAGGAGGAGGACGAGAGAATCAGAAAATGGAGGAGGAGGAGGAGGAGGAGCAGGAGGAGGAGGAGGAGGAGGAGGGGATCGCATTCCGTACCTGCAGCGCTGCGCCGGCGGCGAGCCGGGCCACGTGTCAGACGGCGCCGGGCGCGCGGATCTCGCGGGCGAACTGTCCACTCGCCGCGCGTCTTGTGCGGGCGATTCCCTCCCGCGTTCAGCTCGTCACGCCACCGCGGCGGCCGTCGAGAGCGGCGGCGCCGGATGATGTTTGGCCGCGGATCCGTCCGTGGCCGGCCCAGCCCGGGGCGAGATGGGTCAGCGGGACGCGGAGACCGTAACGTCCATCCAGTGTATCCGCCTGCCGGCCGAAACCGCCGGTCCAGGGGGAGGGGCAGGGGACTCGCCGCGATGCGGGAGCGAGCGAGCTAGCCCCAGCACCGATCGCGAGGCTGTCTAGTAGAGGGAAGAAGAAGAAAGGCAGGCAGGAGGCGTCGCGCGCGTGTCACTCTCTAGCAGCAGCAGGAGGAGAAGGTCACTTTGAGTCGCACCGGGCCGCAATGGCGCACAGAGAAGGAAGGGGGAGCTGGAGTCTGGAGTCTGGGGAGGAAGAAGGGAGGGACTAGGGAGAGTGGCGCACACCACACAGGGCACGTGAAGGCTCATTAATGGGCCGCGGCGCCCGCCCGCACCCGCACCAAGCCCTACACCTCCCTCACCAGCAGAGCAGAGCAGAGCAGAGCAGAGCACAGCACAGCGCGCACCGGCACCGTACCGTGATCCACTTGCGATTAGCAGCATCGGTCACTGACTGACCGTACCGTAATCCCACGTTGCTTGTCACGTCCGTCAGCCTCACGCCACACGTGCCTCGCATCAGCCTCGATCATCATCACTTTATTAATTAATAGTAATCAGTTGTTGCGCTGCAGCCAAGACGGGCGGCCACGGCGGATGTCTGCGTTCCCGTCCCCGTGTCCATGTGCGCGTCGAGTCTCCGGCTTGCTTTCTTTTATTTTATCTTACTACACACAGAAGATGAATGAATGCGTCCAGGATCTTTCTTCTACTCGCCGCTTCATTTACTCGCTGTTTCTTTCTAGCCTAGCCCAAACCTAGTATTTCCTAGTAGTACGTACCATTTCTGTTCCGGTTAATCCTCGCGCCCCCGGATTTGCTCCCCTGGATCTCATGGATCGCGTGGAAATTCGAATCTTGGCTTCGAAAAAAGATTCGAATATATCTAGGCATTTTTTGGGCTGATCTGGGCTTTGGGCCAGGCCAATAAACCACGCATCTATCAACCAGTCCCAGCCCAATACATTCCTTATTTCCTCGGCCTGAGCCTGAGCCTGGCCCAATATAAAGCCCAACGGCCCGAGGCCCGGTTCAACCCAACAAATTCCTCATTTCCCTAGCCCGAGGTAAAGACTCGTGTGGCTCGAGGCCCAACACAACGATTTACCAGCATAGCAAAGATCCAGCATGCAACAACAACAAAAACACGCATTGGCAAGATCTAACAGTGAAACATCCACTAAAATAACATCAAATGCAATTGTCGACGGAAATTCAACGAAGCAGCGACAAAACGACACCGAAACAAAAGCGTCAACTTTCAACAATTAATCAATACCAATTCAGCACTAACATAAACATCACTGACATCAGCAACTTTCAGCATCAAAACAATAGCGGTCCAACATTATTTAATGCCACGACAAGTTCAAAGTTTGGGCACAAGAGCATCAATTCAGAACTATTACACTCCGGTACTAAAGAACTAAATTAAACAGAAGAATAGCAATGCACTCTTGATGGATCATGGGTTCATTACACCATCTAATATTCTCATCTCTTTGATCTAGCAGAAACTCTCTCTCACTATATCTTCACTCCAATAGCAACTCTCTACAAGGTATAACAGCCATAAGTTGAGAAATAGCATCAAATATCAAGTTGACAAGTGGAAAATAAGGAATTAGATATGTACATTATTCATCCGGTTGTCAAGGAAGGAGATGTCATGGCGGTCGGTCGCTTGAAGCTAGAGTTAGGCACTTGCGGCTCGCCGCAATAACATGGAGGAGCGACCGAGCGAGGGTAGCAGGGTCATGGTTGGGGGCTGCGAACTGTGAGCCTAGGGGCGGGAGATTAAGGCACCAGACCACGTTGGGCAATGGCTGTTGCGTCATTTTGGCCTGGTGCGAGAAGTGTAAGCAGTTAACAAGCATGCGTTCGGTACGACCAGGCCAAATGTCAAGACAAAATTCAAGCCTAGGCCTATCTCAGGATGCTCTTTGGGATTTTTTTCTAGGCCCACGGGATTTTTTGGGCCTAGTCGGGTTCTTTTTGCATAGATTTGCGTTTGAGCGTCCACGACATCTGATGGGCGAGGAGGAGGAACACTTGGACGAGGCATGTCAGACGATGACGAGATGCCGCAACCGACAATGCAATTGTATGGCCATCCTAGGTCGTATTGTGCATATCCAAAAGAGCTTTGTTGTTCATATTCGGTGTGGCCATCTCAAGCTTGATGAGAGTCTTGATGGTATTCCTGCTTCTACGAGTTCATTCCCTATGAGATTCCTTGGTCTCCCTCTATCAGTTTGGTGCCTAAGGAGAGTGCACTTTCAACACCTTGAGGACAAATGCACCGGAAAGCTCCCAACTTGGAACGGTAAATTCATTGCTACGGTCGGGCACACTGCCCTTGTTAAGTCGGTCATTTCCTCCCAAGCCATCTACTACTTGACTCCTCTTGTTTTCCCCGTCAACAATTTAAATTTTATCAAGAAGTTAGAGCATCATTTCTTTGTTTGGCTAAGGATGCAACCACCGGTGCTAAATGCAAGGTCAATTGGGAGGTGGTGTGTCGCCCAAAATCTAGAGGGTGTAACACCCCGACCTCTTCGGACCAGTGAATGTCACTCCTGGCAGCTCAATAGGATCTCTAGACTAACCCAATAGACCAACACTAGTCTGCGCACTTTGTCCTTACTCGTGCGCACTCGGTACCCACTTTCCAATCGGTCACCCATCCTCAAATTGCTCTAGTCCAAACACGCTTAACCTCAAAGTTTTTTTAGATGAGCTTCCGGAAAAGAAAGTGCAACTTGTTGACATGGGTATCCTATCAATCCTATTAAGCTTAGTACAAGGATCCCACATACACCCACCCTTAGAAGATCGACGTCCTCATCGGTCAACCACAAGCCAGGAGCGTCCCCTTTTGGCACACGTTTGTGCGTCTAGTGCCGACACATGTGCCATGTCGTGTCCACTCCAGGCCACATGCGTCATGCTCCACATGTCCAACACTGACCCACACACGCCCATGTAACCGCGAGGATCAGCTCTGATAGCACCTGTAACACCCCGGCCTCTCCGGACCAACGGATGTCACTCCTGGTAGCGGAATAGGATCTCTAGACTAACCCCCATAGACCAAAACTAGTCTTTTCTTTGCACTTTATCCTCACTCGTGCGCACCCGGTACCCACTTCCCGGTCGATCACCCATTCTCAAATTTCTAGGCCAAGCACGCTTAACCTAAGAATTTTTTTAGCTGAGCTTCTGTAAAAGAAGTTGCAACTTGTTGACATGGGTATCCTATCAATCCTATTAAGCCAAGTGCCAGGATATCACAAAGGACCTTGGTGTGCTTCATTTGGATAAATTTGGGATGGCTCTTAGGCTTCGGTGGCCTTGGCTTGAATGGGAAGACCCCCAAAAAATTTGGAATGGGATGGGCAATCCTTGCAGTGAAGCGGGTATGGATATTTTCTATGCCTCTACTTCCATCACGGTGGGCATTGGCCGGAAGACACCGTTTTGGTATGCTCCTTGGTTAAGTGGGGGAAAGCCTATCGACATTGCTCCTCTCGTTTCTGCAGCTTCTAAAAGGAAGAATTAGTGCCTCTCCCAAGCTATGTACGAGGGGGCTTGGGTCATTAAAGTGGAGTTGGATAAAAAAAATATTTGAACCACCAATTACAATTTGTGGAGCTTTGGTGTTCTCCTCAACCAAATCCATCTTGTGGACGAGGTTGATGATGATATTTCTTGAAAGTTAACGGCCAACGAGGAGTACTCGGCTAAGTCCGCATATGAAGTATAATTTTTGGAATCCATCTCTTCTAGAATGTACAAGACGGTTTGAAATGCACCAAAGTTTAAATTCTTTGTTTGGCTTGCAAATCAAAATAGAATTTGGACGGCGAATAGATTGAAGAAAAGAGGTTGGAAAAATTGCGGGGTTATGCCCGCTATGCAAGCAAACTATGAAGACATCTACCCATCTCTTCCTCGGTTGTGGATGCACTATTCGGCTTTCGACATGCATCAAGGATCGGTTGGGCATTATCGATATTCGTCCAGGGCAATGGCACGGGGCGGACCTCTCGATCGAAAGCTGGTGGAATATGATAGCGGAAAGACCGATCCCAAACCGAAAGGCTTTGGCATCTCTTACCTTTGCTTACTTCTTGGAAAAACGGGAGCGAACACAATGCATGATTTTTTTTCACAACAAGCACGCGCCTCCTTCTGTTGTGGGTCCTCGCGGGTGCTTGGGTTATACGATGTCGAGAGTGTAGACCTTTAAGATTGTGGTAAAACTTTTACCCATGTTTCAGAAATAAAAAGGGCAGCACTACGCGTCCCCCGGGGGATATTTCACCCAAATCCTCTGGGTCCTCCTGCTGACACGTGTCCCTAAAAATTCCCAAATCCCGCTTTTGCTACAAACATACCCGTTTTTCCTACAAATAGCCTCACTTTTGCTACATTTAGCAGAAAACGGTTTGACCCAAAAAAATAGAAAAACAGACTGGACCTCGCCGGCTACCGTGTAGCAAAAAAGTTGTGCTAATGTAGCAAACTTGATCTCGCCGGAGAACTTTGCACTAGTGTAGCAAAACCACAAAAATATTGTAGCAAAAAAATCATCCTATTGTAGCAAAGACGATATCGCTGAAGACATCACCGAAATTCATAGTCTAAAATTTATACAGGAAAACAGTGTAGCATATAGAGAACACCAACATAGCAAAAGCAAAACGAATACATAGCAAAACAAAAATAAGCATGTAGAAAAATAAGTCCCCGCTTCACCCAAGGTAGCACTCAGCGTAGCTCTTAGCGTCGGCTCAACCCTTCCATAGCAACACGACATGCCTATGATAGCAGTCGGCGCCACCACTTGTAGCAACCGGTGTTGCGGCTGGTAGCAATGCCGCCCGTCGTCCGTAGCACTTGCGGGCATTATCCGGTAGCAACTCCGTGTAGGGGTTCGTAGCATGGAAAACAAAAAATTTCTATCGCATGAACACACACAAGCCAAGATCTATCTACTAGATTACAGCAACGAGTCGATAGAGTACTAACCCTCGAAGATCCAAAGCGGTTAACGAGAGCAGATTCTCATGGGTGATGTAGTCGTACACTTACCGATCTCAAGATCGCGTGAGCGATCCTTCAAGCGGCTGCGGCTAGCGCTTCCGCAATGATCACACATTCGATTTTCGATGAAGACCATCCTCTCCTTGTTCCAAAGAAAGCAGAGGTTGTAGCACTCTCCTCGTGATTCCGCAAGACGACGGCGTGGTGTCAAGTAGAGGAGATCTGCAGGCTTCACCTAAGCCAGAGCGAGTATGGTGGATTATGAGAGAGGGCCTTGGCAATCTAGGGTTTAGAGGCACCAAGGGGTGAGCTTGGCCGGCGGCTAGGGAAATCTAGGGTTTGCCCCAAGTTGGCTAGAAGAGGAGACCTAGGTGGCGGAAACACTTGGAGGTGGTGGCGCCAAGGGCTAGGGTTTAGGTGTGAGGGGTAGAGGGCGCCCTACCCCTCCTTATATAGGTGGTAGGGGGCGACTTGGGAGGAGGGAGTCCTCCTGCTACTCCTCCTCATGGACGGCGGGTGGAGGGAGTGGGACTTCCTCCCCAAGTAGGTTTCCTACCCTCCCTCCACCAAGCAAACTTCAAATTTAACTTTTCAAATTGGCATTTGACTTTCAAACTTTGATTTGAATTATCTCTTTATTTTGCCCAGCCAATTGACCTAGTACATGATGCAACCATTCCACATTGTCATGACACATCAATGTACCCTTCCCCTTCGGAGTGCCGGACCTTCCAGACCCTTCTAGAACATTCCTGGTGAAAACACCGGAATCATTTCTGAACTCCGAAACAAGACTTTCCTTATATGAATCTTATTCTCCGAACCATTTCGGATCTCCTCGTGATATCCCGGATCCCATCCGAGACTCTGAACAACATTCGGTCTCTTACTCATCATTCCATAACTACACAACAACATCAAATCCTTAAGTGTGTCTCCCTACGGTTCGTGAATTATGCGGACATGATCGAGACACTTCTCCGATCAATAACCAATAGAGGAATCTGGAAATTCATATGTCTCCCACATATTTCTACGATTACTTTTCTATCTTAGCAACCACTTACATACGATACCAATTTCTCTTTTTCTCATGATAGTTTACTTATCCAAGGTTTTGATCGTCGGTATCTCTGCATACCTAGTTCAACCTCACCGATAAGTACTCTTTTCGCTCCGTGATATGTGATCCCTAGTGAGCTACCACATGCTTGCAAGCTAATTGGATGACATTCCACCGAGAGGGCCCAGAGTATATCTATCTGTCATATGGATGGACAAATCCCACTCTTGATCCATGTGCCTCAACCCATACTTTCCGAACACTCAATGCCACCTTTATAGCCACCCAGTTACGGTGTGGTGTTTGATGTCATCAAAGCATCCTTCCGGTGGTGGTGATTAACATGATCTCATGGTCGAAGGAATTAGGTTACTATGTATCAGAAAGCTTATAGCAAACGAACTATAATAAATGACTTGATCTTTATGCTACGCTTAACTATAGGAGTATGTCCATCACATCATTCTCCTAATGATATGACCCTGTTGTTAATAACATCTCTATGTTCATGATCAGGAAACAATGAAAATATATTAACCAACAAGCTAGTTTAACAAGAGGCTTTACTAGGGACTCTTTCATGTTTACAAATCACACAAGTATTAATGTTTCCTGTTAATACAATTATAGCATGGTATGTAAACATTTATCATAAGTATGAATATATGATAATAACCACTTTATTATTGCCTCTTGGGCATATCTCCAACAGTCTCCCACTTACACTAGAGTCAATAATCTAGTTTTAAACCTTTGTGTATTCAACACCTATGGCTTTCTGGTGTCGTATGTACACGATTGCTAGTGGTCATTTGATCTCCGGATCTGACACTTCCAGGTCCGTGTGTAATTGCATGTCTCTGCGTCTCTACGCATCACTCATTCTCTAATGAGATGACTTTGTACAAATTTGGTCCTTTGGTGAGACCTTTAGTTCCTTGGGGTTAAAACATGTTGATAATATTGTCGTACAATATATCTTTATAGTACTATCCCGCTATGAACTACACCTAGTTTGATAACAAACTACTTGACACAAATGCCCTCTTTTGCTACTATAACATCAGTCATATACTTAGCCTTTTGTTGTAGTATATGTCACAATGTTTTAACTTTAGAGCTCATCCAAATTCATTATGGAACTTACTTTCCATCATATTGTGCCACCCTTAGTTTAGATTGATATAAACTTAATTTGTACTTTGTGACAAAACTAGTATCAATGTAATACTTTTACAATGAACTAACTAACTATTCATCACTTCTACAAAATAATATATTCTTAGTTCTTCTAAAAGATCATAAGAATATCTTTATTATCGTCCAATAATCATCTTATGAATCATTCTGGTATACACTCATAACATTTAGAGCATAGGACATATTTGGATTTGTACACATCACAACATGATTGATAAAATACTCTTTGTGATTGTATCTATCAAGTATCAAAAATACTTAAATCTTTATTCAATCCTTACTGTGCAACAAGAACCTTTCTTGTAGTTTCTATATTGAACTTCATTCAATATCTCATCTATGTACTTATGGCACAACCATATTGGCGTCACAATTTATCCATATAGACTTTGATGCCAAATATTCGGGTTCTGCCTTTCATCGAGATGAAATTCTTATCTTGTGTCAATAAAAAGATAGATCATTTCCAATCAACAATATGTCTTCTATATAATGTATTAAAAACATGTCATAGCGCTCCCACTTAACTTCTTGCAAATGCAAGCATCTTCATCGTCTCCGATGAAATTAAACTCTTTTAACAGTTTCATCATAGTGAAGATTCCAACTCCGCGATGCTTACTTCAACCATTGAAGTTTGCATATGCTTTTAGCATCCTTTGAATTAACAAAACCCTTTGGACCGTGTCATGCACACGTCCTAGGTAACCATTCTATTAGAATAACTTGTTTTGTTTATTTAACAAATAACAAAATTATATGTCGTGGTTGCTACATTAATCCGTCTAGACTAAATATCGCTTAATGAAAGATCAGATCTTGCCATAGTCAACTCCTTGAACATTGTCGTGAACTCTTTTCCGACATGTCGATAATTTCATAGATGTGAAACATCCATGTCTATTTCTTTATAGATCCAAATATGACTGTAAGGTCTTGTACCTTTCCAGAGGGTCTTTCAAGCTCAAAGCTTGATCTCTTGTATATGGAACTATCACGGATTTTATGGCTTCAAGCCATTTGACGGAGTTAAGGCCCATCATCGCTTATTTGCATGTAGTCAGATCATTACTGTCAAATAATGATTTAACTCTCAAATCTTGGTTTTTGATTGTTTACCCGACCTACTTGTTTCAATAGGAACTTAGACCTCCGTAACCACAACCTTTGAGGCACGTAAGCCATGAGCATTGTTGTTGCCTCCGGAATACTTTTTCGGCGCTGTGCAACTTTGCACATATAGCTAAGGTTCTTTTAACCTTATCAAAGTTCTATTGTCCTCCCACTTAACTTTTCACGGAAAATTCCTTCTCAAAGAAACTTGACATTCTAAGCGACAAACACTTTTGTCTTCGCTGTTATGGAGGAATACTCAACTATTATTCAAAATAACATACAAAGATATATTCATCCGATTTTGGTTGCAAATATCTTTCTTATGCATAGCATACCAATTTTTAAGAAAGGACAACTTGGGTTTTATCCCAAACCATAACTTTATATGGTATCAATTCAACGGATTATGATGGATCTCTTTTCAGTGGAAAAACGGTAGTCTCTAAAGCTTTTAATCTTTAAAATATAATGGCAGTTTTATGAATTACACCTTTGATATTACCATGTCAAACAAGGTTTAATTACATATCTCAAACGCTCCATACTCTTATGGTGTTTCCATAGCAAAAATCGGCTCCCGTCGGTAGCATCACCATTGCGTCGGTAAATTCATTTCTATGGTCGGGCACACTGCCCTTGTCAAGTCGGTCATTTCCTCCCAAGCCATCTACTACTTGACTCCTCTTGTTTTCCCCGTCGACAATTTAAATTTTATCAAGAAGTTAGAGCATCATTTCTTTGTTCGGCTAAGGATGCAACCATCGGTGCTAAATGCAAGGTCAATTGGGAGGTGGTGTGTCGCCCAAATTCTAGAGGGTGTAACACCCCGGCCTCCTTGGACCAGTGAATGTCACTCCTGACAGCTCAATAGGATCTCTAGACTAACCCAATAGACCAACACTAGTATGCGCACTTTGTCCTTACTCGTGCGCACTCGGTACCCACTTTCCAATCAGTCACCCATCCTCAAATTGCTCTAGTCCAAGCACGCTTAACCTCAAAGATTGTTCAGATGAGCTTCCAGAAAAGAAATTGCAACTTCTTGACATCGGTATCCTATCAATCCTATTAAGCTTAGTACAATGATCTCACATACACCCACCCTTAGAAGATCGACGTCCTCATCGGTCAACCACAAGCCAGAAGCGTCCCCTCTTGGCACACGTTTGTGCGTCTAGTGCCGACACATGTGCCATGTCGTGTCCACTCCAGGCCACATGCGTCATGCTCCACATGTCCAACACTGACCCACACACTCCCATGTAACCACGAGGATCAGCTCTGATAGCACCTGTAACACCCCGGCCTCTCCGGACCAGCGGATGTTGTAGGGTTCGCAGCATAGAAAACAAAAATTTTCCTACGATGTGAACTATATACCAAGATCTATCTACTAGATACAAACAACGGACGGATGTATATCCGTAGAGAACATACCCTTGAAGACCGACAAAGCTTAACGAGTTCAACTCGTGGTTGATGTAGACGATCTCTTGCCGATCTCAAGATCGAGTGGAAGTCCTAGCGCCGCAAATCAGCAGCGCATCCGTGCTCGCACACACGTTCGAGGCACCGAGCAACCTCCGCCTCCTTGCTCCAGCGATGCAGTGGAAGCACAACTCTTTCTTGCCGAATAGCCACCGGGAACATGTATCTCGCTAGTCCGAGACCATGGGGGATAAATTCTAGAGGGGGAGAGAGATCCTTCACGAGGAGGTGTGAGACAAGTGAGGAGGGGGATCCTTTATAGGAGGGGGACCCCAAGGGGTGGAGGCGCATGGGGCTGCCCCTTGCCTCCCCTCTTCATGTGGGTGGACACTCCACTCACAAATCTCCTTTAAATTCCCTCCACTCAAAAGTCCACTCAAAATCCCATTAAATTTCCACCAAATTTAATGCAAACTCTCATTAAATAAAACTATTTTATTTTATTCAGAATTTTGTCAATTACTTTAATGACAAACATTCACAAATAACCCCTTGCTAGAATTCTATTTCACATGCATAACCACTTTATGCAATTTCACCAAAACCTGCTTTGGTATCTAGTGAAATAAATTCCTCGCTTGTTCATTCTTTCGGCATGAAACATTTGCTCCAATTGGATGTCTGTCTCTTAAGTGTGTCACCCTACGGTTCGTGAATAATGCGGACATGATCGAGACCCTCTGATCAATAATCGAAGCGGATCTGAGACCCATACTGACTCCCACACATTCAACGATGACTTTCTTGTGATCGTCGGAACCTTTTACGCTAGCATCTAAATCCCTTTGTTTCACGATATATTACATGTCCGAGATTCGATCATCGGTATCTCCATACCTAGTTTGATCTCGTTATCGGCATGCACTCTTTTCGTTCTGTGATATAACATTCTAGTGATCAAATCACTTTCTTGCAAGCTAATCAATGTGATATCACCGAGAGGGCCCAGATTATATCTATCCGTCATCGGGATGAACAAATTCCACTCGATCCATGAGCCTCAACATAACACTTTATTAGTTCGAATCCATCTTTATAATCACCTGTTACGGTGTGACGTTTGATGTTATCAAGAAACTCTTAGGTGTTAGTGATTGACATGATCTCATGGTCTAAGGATTAGGATCAATTCGTAAGTTGTTATAGCAATATAAACTCGATGACTTGGATCGTAATGCTATACTTCGGATGAATGTTCATCACACCATTACACTAATGTTGTGATCCCGTTATTAACAACATCCAATGTCCATGATCAGGAAACCTTGATCATCTTGTTAATCAACGAGCTAGTTTATGAGAGAGGCATGACTAGGAACTGCTTTTTTTATTAAACACACATGTATTAACGTTTCCGTATCAATACAATTATAGCATGCAAAATAAACATCTATCATATACTTGGAATACACATAATAAAACCTTTATTATTGCCTCTCAGGGCATATTCCCTTCAGTCTCCCACTTGCACTAGAGACAATAATCTAGTTACATAGTGATAAATCTAACACCCATTGAATTCTGGTGTTGATCATGTTTTGCTCTAGGGAGAGTTTTAGTCAACGGATCAGCTACATTGAGATCTGTGTGTACTTTACAATCTTTATATCTCCATCCTTGACATGCTCACGGATGGAGTGAAACCGCGCTTAATATGCTTGGAATGCTTGTGAGACCTTGGCTCTTTGGCATTGGCAATGGCACCATTGTTGTCACAATAGATCACCATTGGGTCCAACGTTTGCCACCACTCCTAGTTCGAATATGAACTCCTTCATCTAAATCGCTTCACGAGCCGCTCAAGCAACATATTCGACCTCCGTTTTTGATCCCGCTACCACAGGTTGTTTGGAGCTCCTCCAACTAACGCCCGCCATTCATGAGAAATACGATCCGGATTGAGACTTAGAGTCATCCGGATCGGTGTCAAAGCTAGCGTCGACATAACACTTAGCGACGAGCTCTTCTTCACCTCAGTATACAAGAAACATATCCTTAGTTCTTCGTAAGTACTTAAGGATATTCTTGACCGCTATCCAAAGGTTCAACACGGATCCAATTGGTACCTACTAGTCAAACTAATAGCATGTGCCACATCCGTCTTGTACATAGCATGGCGTACATTATAGAGCCTATGGGTCAGCATAGGGACTTTGTCCATTATCTCTCTTTCTTCCTTGAAGCGGACTTTGAGTCTTACTCAATGTCTTGCCTTGCAACATAGGTAAGAACCCTTCTTACTTCCCCATTTTAAACTTCTTTAAAATCTTATCAAGGTATGTACTGCGATAGCCCTATTAGGCGCCTAGATCTATCTCTATAGATCTTTATGCCTAATATGTATGACGCTCACCTAGGTCCTTCATTGAAAATTTCTTTGTTTAGATAACTTTTAACACTGCTTAAAGATCTATATCATTTCCATCAATAATATGTCATCCACATATAATATCGTAAATGCCACATTGCTCCCACTCACTTTCTTGTAAATACAAGCTTCTCCATAAGTTTGGACAAATCCAAACTCTTTGATCACCTCATCAAGCGGAGATTCCAACCGTGATGCTTGCTTCAATCCATAGATGGATCGTGAAGCTTGCACACCTTGTTAGCATCCTTAGGATCGACAAAACCCTTTGGTTGTATCATATACAACTCTTCTTCAATATTACCATTGAGAAGCGTGGTTTTGACATCCATCGCCATATCTCATAATCAAAATATGCAGCAATTGCTAACATAATCCTAAGCGACTTTAGCATCGCTACGGAGAGAAAGTCTCATCGTAGTCAACTCCTTGAATTTGTCGAAACCCCTTTGCGACAAGTCGAGCTTTATAGACGGTCACATTACCATCGACATCAGTTTTCCTTTTGAAAATCCATTTGTTCTCCACGGCCTTCGATCGTGAGGTAATTCCACCAAGTTCCAAACTTGATTTTCATACATGGATTCCATCTCGGTTCATGGCTTCTAACCATTTGTTGGAATCGGGCTCATCATCGCTTCTTCATCGTCGCAGAGTCATCATTTTCATCAACCATGAAATTCATGACAGGATTTCCGTCTGCTCGGGGCTGCGCGTCTGTTTGACCTCCGAGGTTGGTAGTACTCTCTTTCGGAGTTTCATGATCATTATCATTAGTTCCCTCTTCAGCAGGTGGAGCCAACTCGGAACAACTTCCGTGTGCGCTACTCGCCATACTTTGAAGAGAAGGTTCCACAACCTCTTGAGTTCTACCTTGACTACTCACACCTTTCGAGAAACTCTTTCTCTAGAAAGGATCCATTCTGGCAACAAAACCTTGCCCTCGGATGCGTGATAGAAGGAATACCCAATAGTTTCTTTAGGGTATCCTATGAAGACGCATTTTTCGCTTTGGGTTCGAGTTTATCAGGTTGAAGTTTCTTCGCATAAACATCGCATCCCCAAACTTTAGAAATGATGACTTAGGTTTGTTTCCAAACCACAATTCATACGGTGTCTTTTCAACAGTTTAGATGGTGCCGATTTAAAGTGAATGCGGTTTCTAGTGCATAACCCCAAAATGACAGCAAGTCCGTCCGGAGACATTATAGATCGAACCATATCTAATAAATGCGATTCTGAAGTTCAGGCACACCATTTCATTGTGGTGTTCGGCAGTGTGAGTTGTGAAACAATTCCACACTTTTTCATGTGAGTGCTAAACTCGTAACTTAGATACTCACCTCCACGGTCGGACCGTAGAAATTTGATCTTTCTATTACGATGATTTTCCACTTCATTACGAAATTCCTTGAACTTTTCAAAGGTTTCGGACTTGTGTTTCATCAAGTAGATATAACCGTATCTCCTCAAATCATCCGTGAAAGTAACAAAATAACGATATCCACCTCGCAGACACACTCATTGGACCACATACATCGAATGTATGATTTCCAATAAATCATGCGTTCCATTGAACAGGAAAAGCGACGTTCTAGTCATCTTGCCCATAAGGCATGGCTCACATGTATCAAATGATTCATAATCAAGTGATTCCAAAAGTCCATCCGAATGGAGCTTCTTCATCGTTTAACGCCAATATGACCTAGCGGCGATTACACATATATCGGATATATCATCATTAAGTTTAATCCTTTTAGCATCAACATTATGAATATGTGTAACATTATCATCGAGATCTAATAGAAATAAACCATTCATCATCGGTGCATGACCATAAAAGATTTCATTCATATAAATGGAACAACCATTGTTCTCGGTTAAATGAATAACCACCGCATCAAACACGATCCGGATACAATGTTCATGCTCGGTCGGGCACCGGATAACATTTATTCAAGTTTATAACTAATCCCGGCGGCAAGTGGAGGCAGCGTTAAACGGCGATCACATCAACGCTTGATCCATTGCCGACACGCATCTTGACCTCACCCTTGCTAGCGGTCGCTTGTTCGCGACCCTGATTCGAGTTACAAATATTAGCAACGACGGTATCAAATACCCGGTGCTCTGCGAGCACTAGTCAAGTACACATCAATAACATGTATATCATATATACCTTTGTTTGCCTTGCCGGCCTTCTTATGCGCGGATACTTGGGGCGATTTGCGCTTCGATGGCGGTCCCCTTACAATTCTAGCACTTTCGGAATCGGACTTAGGTCCAACTCGGGGTTTCTTTTCGGTGCAACAGGCTTGCCGCCCTTACTTCCTTCGTTTTCCTTCTTGTCTTTCTTGAAACCAGTGTTCCTATTGATCATCAACACTTGATGTTCCTTTTGATCTCCACTTCGCGGTTTTAAGTATTGTGAAGCTCGGGAGACTTCTTCATGCCTTGCATATTATAGTTCATCACGAAGCTCTTATAGCTAGGTGGCGAGACCGAGAACACGATGGATGCCTAAGTCAATGGGAATCGATATTCCCAAGGACACAAGCTTATCGGCGTAACCGACATCTTGAGTACATGCTCACTAACGAGTTGTGCTCTTCCATCATGCACTAAAGAACTTTTACGGCGTTGTAGCTCTCTCTGACATGTGTGTCGAAAATCATTTTCAACTCACCCATTGTATCAAATGCATTGCCGTTTTAAAGCGCTTTGAAGTTCGGCTCTAGCCCATACAATATGCCGCAATGAACTAAGTTGTGGTCCTCTGATGAGTCGATAGACATTCTTCTCCTTGTCGGGGCATCATCAAAAGGTGGGGGCCTAACGGTGCTTCTAGCACATATTGCTTTTGTTTGAGAGGAGAATCCTCAAATTCATGGCCCATTCGGTAAAGTTGCTACCGTTCGTTGCTAGTTTCTCTTTCTCCATGAACACATTGAAATTAAAAGCGGTGGTGCCATCTACAGAATTTGTAAAGTTTAGACTAAGTGTATGATAGATTGAGTTCAACTAATCTATATTATGAATGAACTCCCACTCAAAAGCGACATCCTCGTGCCTTTTGGTGATTACATGAACCAAATCCACTACACCAAGTCCGATCATCACGTGAGTCGGTATAGCTTGAAAGCGAGTATCAAATGGGCATCATATCAACTATATGACTCATGCTTAACCTTTCGGTCCGTGTTAGAGGCCAGTGCGTACATGCTAGGCTCGCCAAGTTAGAACCTTAGTATTGGCGTGTGTAGCGCTTTACACCGAAATATGGTCGTGGATCCAAGAACACCCGATCATCACGTGATGTCTTGGGCGGCGAAAACATAATCGGTGCATACTAAAGGAAGAACACATTCTTATCTTGATATTTAAATGAGGGATCATCTTATTATGCTAACAAAGCGCTAAACAAGCAATATAAGATGCTATCAAACATCATATGTTTATTAGTGAAATGATATGGTTCCATGAGATGATCTCTATCATGTGCATCGTGGTATGATCACTATCATACCTATATGTGTAAATCCAAGGTCTATGGATTTTACACGCTATGTGTGTTAAGAGTATCATCTCATACTTCTACTTACAACACTACCATATCATAACACTAGCCCAAGAACAATCTAAACTAGACGCCTCTAATTTATCCATTGCAAGTTTTACGTGGCTTAGGGCTTCGAGATAGAACCGTTCTTACCTACGAACATGAACCACAACGAGGATAATCAAATTGTTGACAACTCGCTTGCAAAATAGATATTGACTATAGTAGGAGGCAGACACCGCTAGCCACTTATGCAAACTAGTTGCATGTCAAGCGTGGAATGGTCTCATGTGCGAGGACATGTAAAGTTTGTCCGGCCGCTTCATCCCACTATGCCACCAATATCCAAAATTACAACAAAGGAGCAACAACATGATCATCATCCCACATACTCATATGTATTACTGTGTAAAGTATCTACGCATAGATCCGGCTCGATACCCTTTGTAGGGTTCGCGACATAGAAAACAAAAATTTTCCTACGATGTGAACTATATACCAAGATCTATCTACTAGATATAAACAAGGCGGATGTATATCCGTAGAGAACATACCCTTGAAGACCGACAAAGCTTAACGAATTCAACTCGTGGTTGATGTAGCGATCTCTTGCCGATCTCAAGATCGAGAGGAAGTCCTAGCGCCGCAAATCAGCGCATCCATGCTGCACACGCGTTCGAGGCACCGAGCAACCTCCGCCTCCTTGCTCCAGTGATGCAGCGGAAGCACAACTCTTTTTTGCCGAATAGCCACCGGGAACATGTATCTCGCTAGTCCGATACCATGGGGATAAATACTAGAGGGGGAGAGAGATCCTTCACGAGGAGGTGTGTGAGACAAGTGAGGAGGGGCTCCTTTTATAGGAGGAGGGAACCCCAAGGGGTGGCGGCGCATGGGGGCTGCCCCTTGCCCCTCTCTTCATGTGGGTGGACACTCCACTCACAAATCTCCTTTAAATTCCCTCCACTCAAAGTCCACTCAAAATCCCATTAAATTTCCACCAAATTTAATGCAAACTCTCATTAAATAAAACTCTTTTATTTTATTCAGAATTTTGTCAATTACTTTAATGACAAACATTCACAAATAACCTTGCTAGAATTCTATTTCACATGCATAACCACTTTATGCAATTTCACAAAACACATTTCGGTATCTAGTGAAATAAATTCCTCGCTTGTTCATTCTTTCGGCATGAAACATTTGCTCCAATTGGATGTCGGTGTCTCTTAAGTGTGTCACCCTACGGTTCGTGAATAATGCGGACATGATCGAGACCCTCTCGGATCAATAATCGAAGCGGGATCGGAGACCCATCTCGACTCCCACACATTCAACGATGACTTTCTTGTGATCGTCGGAACCTTTTACGCTAGTATCTAAATCCCTTTGTTTCACGATATATTACATGTCCGAGATTCGATCATCGGTATCTCCATACCTAGTTTGATCTCGTTACCGACATGCACTCTTTTCTCGTTCCTGTGATATAACATTCTAGTGATCAAATCACTTGCTTGCAAGCTAATCAATGTGATATCACCGAGAGGGCCCAGAGTATATCTATCCGTCATTGGGATGAACAAATTCCACTCTCGATCCATGAGCCTCAACATAATACTTTATTTGTTCTGAATCCATCTTTATAATCACCCTGTTACGGTGTGACGTTTGATGTTATCAAGAAACTCTTCCGGTGTTAGTGATTGACATGATCTCATGGTCTAAGGATTAGGATCACTTCGTAAGTTGTTATAGCAATATAAACTCAATGACTTTGATCGTAATGCTATACTTCGGATGAATGTTCATCACACCATTACACTAATGTTGTGATCCCGTTATTAACAACATCCAATGTCCATGATTAGGAAACCTTGATCATCTTGTTAATCAACGAGCTAGTTTATGAGAGAGGCATAACTAGGAACTTTCTATTTGTTTATTAAACACACATGTATTAATGTTTCCGTATCAATATAATTATAGCATGCAAAATAAACATCTATCATATACTTGGAATACACATAATAAAACCTTTATTATTGCCTCTCGGGGCATATTCCCTTCAGATGTCACTCCTTGTAGCGGAATAGGATCTCTAGACTAACCCCCATAGACCAAAACTAGTCTTTTCTTTGCACTTTGTCCTCACTCGTGCGCACCCGATACCCACCTCCCGGTCGATCACCCATTCTCAAATTGCTCTAGGCCAAGCACGCTTAACCTAAGAATTTCTTTAGCTGAGCTTCTATAAAATAAGTTGCAACTTGTTGACATGGGTATCCTATCAATCTTATTAAGCCAAGTGCCAGGATCTCACAAAGGGCCTTGGTGTCCTTCATTTGGATAAATTTGGGATGGCTCTTAGGCTTCGGTGGCCTTGGCTTGAATGGGAAGACCCCCCAAAAATTTGGAATGGGATGGGCAATCCTTGCAATGAAGCGGGTATGGATATTTTCTATGCCTCTACTTCCATCACGGTGGGCAATGGCCGGAAGACACCGGTTTGGTATGCTCCTTGGTTAAGTGGGGGAAAGCCTATCGACATCGCTCCTCTCGTTTTTGCAGCTTCTAAAAGGAAGAATTAGTGCCTCTCTCAAGCTATGTACGAGGGGTGTTGGGTCAGTAAAGTGGAGTTGGATAAAAAAAATATTTGAACCACCAATTACAATTTGTGGAGCTTTTGGGTTCTCCTCAACCAAACCCATCTTGTGGACGAGGTTGACAATGATATTTCTTGAAATTTAACGACCAACGAGGAGTACTCGGCTAAGTCCGCATATGAAGTATAATTTTTGGAATCCATCTCTTCTAGCATGTACAAGACGATTTGGAATGCACCAAAGGTTAAATTCTCTGCTTGTCTTGCAAAACAAAATAGAATTTAAACGGTGGATAGATTGGAAACAAGAGGTTGGCAAAATTGCAGGGTTATTATGCCCGCTATGCAAGCAAACTATGGAGACATCTACCCACCTCTTCGTGAATTATAGATACACTATTCGTCTTTGGACATCCGTCAAGGATTGGTTGGGCATTATCGATATTCGTCCACGGCAATGGCACTGGGCGGAACTCTCGATCGAAAGCCGGTGGAATATGATAGCGGAAAGACCGGTCCCAAACCGGAAAGCTCTGGCCTCGCTTAACTTGCTTATTTCTTGGGAAATTTGGAACAAACGTAATGCATGAATTTTTTTTCACAAGAAACACGTGTCTCCTTTTGTTGTGGGTCCTTGCAGGTGCTAAACGCTTAGGTGATACGATGCCGAGAGAGTGGGCCTTTATAAGATTGTGGTAGTAAAACTTTTGCCCATGTTTTAGAAAGAAAAAAAAGGGCGTCAGAGGATCTGCCTCACTTTTATTTGTCTACTACATTAGTGTCTAGTAGTGCTACTGTTTTAGCCTAGACGCAACCCACCTATTATTTGAGGAGTTCCTCGGTAAATGAATCCACGCGTCAGATGCCTTTCACGGATTTGCTCCCCATGATCTGCGAGTAAATTACATATCAGTACCACATTTGGGGCTCAGTTAACAAGTCAGTATCACTTTTGCAAAGATTTGCTAATTCATACCAGTTTTGGGGCAATGAACAACATATAGCATAGATTCTAGTCTAAACACGTTTTGACACAAAAAAAACTGACACCTAGGCCCACCCTGAGTGCACCTCTCTTTTCTCTTATGTTTGTGTTGCTGTGTAAATAGACCACACACTTAATTTGAAGATATATATAGACAAATAACAGTGAGCAAGTACACTTAATTGGAGATAAAATAGACAAATAACAGTGAGCATGTCACTGGATTCAACCATCATCAACTAAACTGACACAGTCATGAGCACATCACTAGATTAAACCATGAACATCCACACTTAAATGGTCCTGATCATCTACACATGATCATTTTCATGATCAGCATCAGGTACACTTGAATCTAGCAAGTTTGGACCTGATACATCAAAAGACCCCCAAAAGAACAAGTAGTTTATGGTAAGGCTAAGTATCATGTCTATTACAACACAAGTACATCAAATATCTCATCACATTTCATATGCATTTTTAGGTATTAGAGGGACCATCTGCTTGTCCAGATCCTTCTTCTCCCCTGTAACCACAATTGAAATAACCCCAGGTCCTAGTTTTTTTGTATGAAGGTTCACCAGCTGGATAATTTGATCTTGGGGCAGAATATGCAGAGAACCCCGGTGGAGCTTGTCTTGGAGCTGGATAATTTGATCTTGGGGCAACATAGGCAGTCCTTGCTAGTGGAACTTGTCTTGCAGCTGGTGGTGCAGCTCATGAAGGTGGTGGTGTAGCAGCTGAAAGTGAAGCAAACCTTGTAGAGGGTGGTGTAACATGTGGAGGTGGTGGTGTCGCAGCTGCATGTGGAGCTTGTCTTGCAGTCAGTGGTGCAGCAGGTTGAGGTTGTGGCTGTTTATGCAAGACAAGTCAGAAAATAAATGATGGTAAATAGAATAAAATACAAGTCAAGACATAAATTATAGTAAATGGAATAGAAGACAAGTCAGATGCACATACCACATGTTTGTTTTTCCTCATCTGTAGATCTGGCCTCAACTCTTTTGTGCAGCTGGTGTATTTGTGGCCCTGAAGCTTGCAGTTGGAGCATGTAATTGTTCCCATCCTAGAAGTGTCTTTGGGATTTGGCACTTCGAATTTACCCTTTCTTCTCTTGGTATTGGTTTTAGTTTTGGTTTTAGTCCAAGCATGTTGCCCAGGAACCGGATATATCATAGGATTGTATGCTTGCAAGTACATCGATTTTTTCAAGAAATGGCTAACATATGCCTCTGGTTTTTGCTTGGCTTTGATTATAGCAGCACACGCATGGTTGCAAGGAATCCCTGTCACATCCCATTTCCTACATCCACAAGATCTAGCCTCAAAATTGACAGCATGAGTTTTATCGCCTTTCTTGTTAGTTACTTCCCACAAGCCATTACCTGCTATTTTTGGTGTGCAGTATCTCGAGTATTTCTTCTCCATCTCTAGCTTCTCTAAAATTGTTGGAGTGATCTCCCAACCAGCAGCAGTTGCGCCTTCTCGTTTCACATGAAATCTAGGCATTAACTTGGTCCTAATCCCATCAATCATTGTTTTTATTGGTTTCTTTCTTACATCTAGAATGTATCTGTTAAATACCTCACTAAGGTTGTTTACAACCAAATATGTCTTGCAGTTGGTGTCAAATGCATGTCTAGCCCATGTTTCCACATGAATTGCTAACAACCACTTCCAAGCCTCCTCACTCTCTAATCTCAATTTTTCCATTGCAATGTCAAATAAGTTTTTAGTGAAAGCATAACTGGCGGCATCCATGCATTTTTTAATATCAAGGTACATTAAAGGAAGTACTCAAAATTAAGTGCATAAACTATTTCACTCACCTTCTGCCTATCAGACATGATGGTATATCTGCCAAACTCCCCTTCTTCTCCACCAAGTGCATATTTTAGTTGAGTTAGAAACCAACACCAGTTGGTTGTGTCCTCCTTGCCCACAACAGGAAATGCAAGTGGATACATATTATTATTTCCGTCTCTGCCGGTGGTTGCAAGTATTTGAGCTCCAGTAGCTAGCTTGATGAAACAGCCATCTAAACCTGCAAATTTCATCAAGTTAAAAAATACTCACAAAGAGATTATGCACAATGTACATAGATGCACAATTACCTATGAACGGTCTGCGGCCTTTAAGAAAACCTTTTCTAGGTCCATTAAGACAATAAAACAAGCCATGAAAATGAGGGCCAGGGTGTGGATTTTCAACGGTTGGTGCTGGAGTGACAGTTTGCACAATAATCCTACTGCCAGGGTTAGTATCAATGACAGTTTGAGCATAATCTCTCAGCCTGAAATATTGTTCTCTATGATCACCTAGCACAGCATCAAGAGCAATGTTCTTTGCCCTATAGGCCATCATAGTGGGTACTTCGACACCGTATTGTTGCCTACAATTGTCTATCGGTGTCTGAATGTTAGTGCTAGGGTTTGATCTAAAGAGATTTACATATGTTTTAGCTAACCATCTAGCACTAACCCTTGAACTCTCTGTTGTTGTTCCACAAGTGTGACCCAACTGCATCTTCCTAAGGACAAATGTCTTCTCACCTTTTATTTCAGATTCAACCATGTAGAAAGGACAATCCTTTTCAATGCATTGTGAATGATTCTTTTGTCAGAGTTTCTATGATACATGTAGTTCCTGCTTTGTGCTATGTGCAACTCAATCAAAGCATCCCTAAATTGTTGCACATTTCTGAAGCACATCTTTAGGCACAATTGCTCATGTGGCTGTTGTCTTCTATCATCATACCATTTCCTCTTTGACATTTTCTTTGCCCTACTTTTTCTTCCTTTAGGCAGCACCATAGTTATTGGTTCAAAACCATCATCGTCACTGTCATTCAAGAAGCCAAGGTCCAAATCTTCATCGGATGATGGCTTGTATTCAGGTTTTGTCTCAGTTTGCACACTAGAATGAGACCTCGATGTGGGTCCTCTCCTCATAGGCAACTTCTTTTTCTTCTCATGTGCCTGAACTGGTTCAGGTTGTGTTTCATTGTCTACTGCCGGTAGAAATAAGTCTTCAATCTCACTATCACCCTCACAATGCAACAGCGGGTCCTCTTTCTTCCTCCTCATCTCCTCAAGCTTCTGAGCAACATATCTATCTTCCTTCTTTCTCATTTCTTCCATCTCCTCAAAATCTGCTTCTCCCATGTCGAAATCTGAGCCGTTATATGAATCTGAATCGTTCTCTTCATTTTCTTCATCTTCTGCAACATAGTTTTTCTCAAGATCTATTACATTCCCCTTGCATAAATTGATGCTTTCTTGAGTGCACACATAAGCATTCCTGGAATAATTAGGATGCTTTCCTAAATCAGATTCCCAAACCCTAAATCAGATTCCTCCAATTTTCTCAAACTAAAATGCAATGAAATTTCCTAAATCAGATTCCCAAACCCTAAATCAGATTCCTCCAATTTTCTCAAACTAAAATGCAATGAAATTTCCTAAATCAGATTCCCAAACCCTAAATCCTAAATTATTACAACATACAAATCATGGCATGGGTTGGAACTTACTCGAATCCTCTAAAATTGCATGTCCACTGCTCGTTGCTCGGTGAAGGATCGGCCCAGACCTGAGCTAGCAACGCCGCCGCCGACGATGGCGGAGAGGGCCATAGCTCCTCCAGGTCATCGACGCCTCCACCTCCACCTTCAGAACTTCCACCGTCGATCCCTCCGACCAGAGCCCCGCCGTCGTGAGCCCCCCTGCCGTGAGCCCTGCCGCCATGAGCCCCGCTGCTGTGAGCCCCGCGGCCGTGAGCTTCCTTCATCGCCCGCTCTGTCTGGAAAGAACGAGGAAAAATCGATGGAACCGGTCGACCGGACGATCCTGATGGGCAAGTGGCCACATCAGCGTGTATGGTGGGCCCTGGCTGTCAGTTCTTTGTGTCAAAACGTGTTTAGACTAGGATATGTGCTGTCTGTTGTTCATTGTCCCAAAACTGGTATGAATTAGCAAATTTTTGCAAAAGTGGTACTGACTTGTTAACCGAGCCCCAAATGTGGTACCGATATGTAATTTACTCCAGGATCTGCTGCTTGTTTGGGGTAGCCATAGCCAGCCAACCAGCGTATTTTGCTTGTTGGACTGGTAGAGTGGTAGTAGAGAGAGCACGCGCATGTGCTGGCTTGCGACCCTTCAGTTCAGCCGGACCTGTCGCCACCGCCCAATGCAAGCGGAACCCATGGGGATCAATTCGTCCGTCCGTCCGTACCGGTTGCGTGCGAGCCGCGAACGCGCGGCAGGTCCGACACGTACATGCGCTGGTCCTCACTCGCATACTATACGACGACTAGGTCCAGCTCCAGCGAGCCGGCCTGGAGGACCGACCACGACAAGACAAGCGCACGACGCCGACGACCCGAGCCAACGCAATCGATCACCCGGATTCAGATTCACTCCCAAAAGCTTTTCGCCTCGCCCGGCCGTCTGTCTATTCGTTCTATCCAGGCCTAGTACTTTGTTTCATCAAAAAATATCCAGCCTTTTCTTGCTTTGGCAGGCGTGCGCGCTGGGCCCGCTCTCCCCGGACGACCGGCCGCGTTGGTCATCGGCACACACCACTACATCGATCATCCGGACCTAGCCGCGTCGCACGCACGCACGAAGGCGCGAATGACATGGTCGCCTCGGACCGGGGGCATGGATGCATGAGGATTACTTACTGCTGTCTCTGCCGCCGGGGTTTATCACCACCACCACCACCACCACAACCACGCCTCGTGCCAGCCCTGACACCACAGGCGACGCTAATCACCACAATCTCTTCTCCCTAGAACAACGACAACAAAAAAAGGCAACGCACAATCAACTTAGCCTTTTTTTTTTGTTTTCACGGTGTGAGAAATCATACGTAAGTAAATGATCACCCATCCAGCAGCAATTTTAACGAATACTCTTTCTTTTTTGCGGGCTAGCTTGAACGAATACTCCTGAAGACGACCGTAAAGCAAACTTCTTGGCCACACAATTTATGTTCGAAAATAGATTCGTTAAACCCGCAACAAGGCAGTCATAAACAAAATGCTTGATGGACAATTATCTACCTAGGGTTTAATTTGCGTGCCGCGAGCATTTGTTTGCAGAAAATTTGAAGGCCTAACATTTCTTGACTAATCATCGATGTTTCATCCTCTACAAAAAAATGGGTCTAAGTCTACCGCGTCCCAGAGCTCATCCAGGCAAAAAAAAAAAATCACGATTTCCCGACGTATTGTTTTCTCTATGATTTTTTTTAGAGCGGTGGTGCTACAACCATAATCCGCTCAATAAAGCTCCCTTTGCTCTCCCCAGATCGAGGCATTGCGGTTGGGATTCTTCCTCCAGGCCATCGAGGTGATGGAATTGAGGAAGATTCTCAATCCGTTGCGGCCCTTTGCCGATCTGAGGAGCGGGACGGTGGAAATACTGCGGCGTGATCTTCTGGAACGGATCCTTGGTGGCTCTTCGTTGGCGTCGCGCCGGCCCGCCCACCGACTCGTATGGCCGAATGGTGGCTGCTCCGTGATCTAGTGCCGGCCGCTGCCCGGTACCATCTCACCTTCAACCTCCTGGCTGATGTGTCATGTCGGAGGCCCTTCATCTGCTTCGTCGCCGGGATCCCCGTCTGCACCTCACCAAGTGGTCTAGTCCCCGGTGGTGGCGTCGACGCCGGTGATCTGAAGCTCAAGTTCGCATCCGATGGAGAGGAACCCGATCGCTTTTCCTCTTTTAGTTTTGAGGTCCTGTATGCATTATGGGAGGACTATATTGTAATTTCTATTTTTTTGAGGTTCTCCCTATATCTTGTAAGCCCACTGTTGGAGATTAATGCAGTGTTCTGGGCCCTTCGGGCTCTTCCCGTGTTCCAAAGAAAAAGGGGCTACATTGTTGATTAGATGACTGCCTCGGTCAGAAGTTGAAACAGACTTTATCTCAAAAATAAAAAGAAAGTCGAAACAGACTTAGACCAGTGATCGGTAAGATGTGCAAGAAAAGACATCTACCTAGTGATGAATGACCTTTTGCGAAACATGGATGAAAAGCTGACGAGACGTGTAATTTCCTATCCAAAACCTGCATCACACACATGACGCACTCACCATGCATATGCATGGGCACCAGCACCGATGATCGCCTCGGACAGACAGGGTATAGAATTACTGCAGTTCGTGCCGGGACTATTACCGCCACACCTCGTGCCAACCTGACACCAAAGCCAACGCCGATGACAATCCCTTTTTTCCTAAAACAAAAAGGTAATCCACGATCAAATGAGCCTTTTTTTTTCTAATTCGCCTAAGAATGCGACTTTTCAAAAGTCGCCGAGGGCAGTAGCTAAGAAGCGGTAACACACATAAGCCCGGGAAAACAAAATTTAGTTTAAACTTAAGAAAATTTGAACTACACTAATAAGAAGGTGTGTTGACAAAAGTGTTAAAGCTAGAATACGAATTGGTGTTTCAGCTTTATGTTGGTCCATATAGATGTCTAGAAATAATATTGTTTTTAACAAACAGAAAGGTACTAATTTTTTGCAGGTTATTCAGATGGCAACGCACTGGATTCAACTATGGACATACTTGCTCCCGGAGGATCAGCGGGAGCCTATGGATGCTGGTTGCAACCTCTTGCTTACGGTTGCTCAGGATTTCTATTTCCAGGCTACTGGATGGTGGCATACCAGTAGATTGCAAAATGAATAGTTTTGTTGTACTATTCATTTTTGGATGGTTGATACTTGTCTTAACTCTCTCTGATCCATGATGGTAAACTTTAAACTCGTTTGAACGATGCAATGAAAGGGCTGTATGCATCTATCGTTGCAGAGGTCGGGGCAGTGTTCCTCATTTCGAAAAAAAATAAGAAGGTGTGTTTCCATGTCTCCATTCTGTTCCAAACTTATGAAAACTGAAAACTCATGTACGATCAAGATTAGCCGATACCCTTTCATTCATACATTCCGTATCGAAGGAGCATTAGCTAATTCTGGTTGTCGTTGCGTCTTCAGTTTCCTAAGTTTGAAGAAGAGCGAGGAACACCGAAGCAAAGATCCACTAATAACTTTTGTGACGAAACAGAACGAATTGGGGGTGCCGCTTCGCCGCCCCTTAATAGCAGCACACCCTTGTGTGCCGAGGTACGGCCACAGCCCACAGGCCACAGAGCCACTGGACAAGTTGGGAACTTCACAAGCTAATTATACATACACTCCATTAATCAAAATGACAGCACACGTAGTAATAAGCGAGGTACATGCCCACGTACACTGTATGTACACTGGATCCAGTGCCCTGCACCACCTGCCTGGCTGCCTACACACACCGTCATCGATCCTCCAATCCTGACACTAAAGCGCCAAGGGAAAGGCAACGCACCCAATTAGACACCTGCCAACCGGACTGACACCATAGCCACCAGTGCCCATGTCAATCTTCTTTTCCCTAAAACAAAAAGGCTATTTCAGTGATAATCTTCTTCTCCCTAAAACAGAAAGGGCGGTGCACCACCTGATTTTAGCTTTTTTTATTTTATTTCTTGCCCGTAATGGTTTGTCAGAATATTAAGCAACTTTGGAACGAGTTTTGTTCATCAAAACAACACTGTGAACGCATTGGCAGATTTAATCGCATAAAAGGAACTAGATATATCCAGTAGATCTGTATATGCTCCAAATGCAAAATGACAACAGCTAGAGAATAAGCAGGCACGTGTTGGTGGCTGGGAAGGCCACAACAACAACATTTTCGTTGTCGCCCATGGATTTGAAGATGACATAGTCATGGGGCGGAAATGAAGTAGTCTCGATCGACGTCGGGGATGAGGTCGAAAAGAAGTGAGAAGCTGCACCAAGATAGGGAGACGGGATGTTGTCGCCCAGATGGGATAACATTGAACTACTCTATAAAAAGAACTTGGCAAAGCATGGTTAATTGTGTTACTCATCATGCCTCTTCTTCTTTTTGTTTTTTTTTTCGAACCATGCAAGAGCACCATTTATCTTCTATGGAGAAGTAGAGAACACCATTCTCGAGCGGTAGAACAATTCTCTACTTGCCATGCTCAAACTTGTCCATGAAACATGGCAAACATTCCTGAACTAGAAACCGACTCACGGAACATCCACGCGCGCGTTGGCTTGCGTGACGTGTTGAGGTTGAGTGAGTGTGCGCACCTTGATATTCTCTTTTCCAGTGCTATAAGAAAGAGTAGAACAGCTCGTGTTATAAGGGGGGTTGTCTTTCTAAAGTGCACGTTAAGTTAGCACGCACCGTTTCAACCGAGTTTTCAGGGCGGTCCAGATTTTACCAAACATAATGAAACTTGATATAAGTAGTCATTGCACGAATCTAGAAGCAATAGATTGACAGCAGGGACATGCACGGGATATAATCGTGCATGCAGCATGCTAGATTTGCCGCTCTCGTGTTATAGGTTTCTAAGTCTCTTCCTCACGATCATGTAGCAGTAGTACCAGAGTAAATTAAACTATATTCACATGTCATGCAAGTTAAATGGGTCTTTGAGATTTTCCTACTTTTTTTATTCTCGTGAAACTATATTCACATGTCCTATTTATACGAAAACTTACATAATTATCCGTAGCAAAGGTTGCACTGCGAGCAGCTCGGCCTGTGACCAGCATGGCATTATTTCTTCCTTACTTACTTCCCGAGACCAGTGGTCAGCAAGAACGATAAACCGGCCGGGCAAAGCACATTCCGAGACGAAGACGAGGGTACAGGTACTACAGTGGCGGACCCAGGATTGGAGCAAGCCCCGGGCCAAAAACTAAGAGCCAGAAAAACTTCTAAAAAAACTCATGTAATGACACAATTTTTTTGGTACGATCGCTAAGATGAGCATATATATTTGTATCACTTGTTAACGGTCCAAGAAAACACACACACACACACACACATATATATATATATATAAAAGAGACGACAAAAAAAAGAAATAGTAGTACAGGGATACAGAAGATAGTACCAATCAATGGTTTAGTTCATCCGAAACTTGAACATATTACCAAATCAATGGATTTATTATTCCGAGTCCAAATCTTCCATGACTTCATCAACCGTAGAAGAACCAATACCTTCAATAAAGCAAACATTATTTCATTAGAAAGTACACAAACATCAAGCGAAATAGTCAATACATACAAATATGAGAACTTACCAAAACGCCGAGGTAAAATTCCTCTACGGTTCTTGTATCCTTGAAAACGATATAGAATATCATCATCATTGATGGAGTGAAATACATCTCGCTCAATATAGCAAACCATGCTATAATTCATCCAATCATCACCCATTTTATTCCTCAACTCGGTCTTGATAATGTTCATAGTGAAAGCTCTCTCCACTGATGCCGTTGCAACCGGTAAAATCAATGCCAACTCAATGAGACGATACACCAAAGGAAAAACTGTGTGTCTACCGGTCTGAACCATCTTCACAGCAAGATTACCAAGGTGATGACAACTCACAAAATCTGAATCGCCTCTAACATCAGCAATGAATGTCTCAATTTGATTTCTAAGGAAAAAAGAAATCTCATACATGGAGAAGTCATCAGCATACATCTGAGCAAGTTCAACAAGTTTGTCCTCATCAAAATTAGCAAATGAGTTCTTTGGATCAAGACAAGCAATGCACCTCAACAATTGAGTAGATTTTTCAGCAAAGCGGTTATTCAACTCAACAATAATTTGGTCATGGACAACATTGAATATTTCATATCTAAAGCGATGATAGTAGGTTACCATTGTACTTCCACGACCCCTTGAGCAACCTCGAGCGGGTATAGTATCATCCATGTTTGGCACTACAATGTTATATTCAAAATTCAGTTGTCTCTTTGAAGAGTTCATCCCAACCATGTTCTCTAATACCTTGAAGCTTCTCCAATGTTACACCAATCAAACTCACAGCACGAACAATGTTTTGATCTTTCTTTTGCAAACAATGTGACAACTCATTAGTTTTTCCCAATAGTCTGATCATAAGATGCAATATGAGAACAAATTCAAAGCTCCCTATCTGAGAAATCAAACCACCCGCTGTGGTTCTTTGTGTAAGACTTTCTCCATCATCATGAACATTCTCTAATACATGAAGAACAGTTTCCCACATCATAATGAATCTACACAATGTTTTATGGTGTGTGCCCCACCTTGTATCCCTGGGTTTTACAAGGTTGGTTGCTTGGTTTTTCCCTCTTCCTGAAAAAATTGACCCAGACTCCAATTGACTAACAATAATGTCATGTTGATGTTGGAGGACTTCATCATGTCTTTTACAAGAAGCATTAACAGTGTTGACAATTAAAGTGGTGTGGTTAAAGAAATCCAATACAGAGGAACAACACTTGGCAACATCAACAACCACTAACTGCAACTGATGGGCAAAGCAATGGATGTAAAATGCATATGGATTTTCATCCAATATCAACCTTTGCAACCCACGAAACTGCCCCCTCATGTTAGAAGCTCCATCATACCCTTGCCCTCTCAATTTAGACATAGACAAGCCATGCTTAAGAAACATACCATCCAAAGCTCCCTTTAGTGAAGCGGCTTTCGTGTCAGGAACATGCTTTATCCCAATAAATCTCTCAATCACATAACCTTGTTTGTCAACATACTTACATAAGACAAAGAATCATAAGTAAAGAATCAATTAACTAACATGTAAATGACAAAAAAACAAACAAGCTACTAACCTCAAGACCATAGCCATTTGCTCCTTTATAGACCCATCTCTAGACTCATCAATAAGTAGAGCAAAATTCCTACCTCCAATATCGGAGATAATGGATTTGGTGGTCTCTTCCGCACAAGCCCGACATATATCCTTTTGTATCTTATGACAAGTCATCAAATGGTTCCCACCGGCACTATCAAGCAAAGTCCTAGCATTAGGATCTTTTTTCTTGTACCAACTCATCATCTCCAAAAGTTCCCCTTATTCTTTGAGCTCGGAGTCTCATCATGACCACGGAAAGCGAGTGCTTGCAACATAAGAAATCTGACAACACCTAAAATAATGATAAGACGAGCTTTGTATTCTTGTTGATCCTTTTCGGTCATTTGTTCCATCACATGTGCCACAGATTGCCTTTGATTTTTAAAAGCCTCATAACCTTGTCTAGCTTTATTGTGAGCACTACCGACTTTACTAACATGCTCACCAAGAACACTAGGTCCATCTTTCCAATTTTTAAAGCCCGCCTTTGTGAATGATTCAATGCCAAAGTTGTGTGCTTTAGGTTGCTTAAAAAGAAAGCAACATAAACAAAATGCCGCATCTTTAGCAACACTATACTCCAACCAATCACCATGATCCTTGAACCAACTGTCATGAAAGCTTCTAAGTTTACCGGCTTTTCCAAAAGGTGTCCTTTTATATTTGTGACCAAAAGGTTGGCATGGACCCAAATTAATGTACTCTCTTCTAGCAATATCTTTAATGTTTGGATCCAATTCCTCAATAGGTGTCCTAAGACGAGGATCAGAAACAATAATATCCATACCAAGACGAGTATTAGCATTGGCAACACGATATGAAAGGTTGTCACTTGCTTCACTTGAGATTGAAGCCGAAGATCCACTTTGTGAAGTTGAATCAGTTCTAGTTGGTTCTTCTACTTGAGGAATTTCTTCCGCTTGAGGAGCTTCTTCGGTTTGAGGATTTGCGTTTGTTGATTGGCGCGGTTTTGAGACCAACGGATAAAATCTCTTCATCTTGTGTTCCTGCAATCAACATTGAATCGATTACAAACATTTACCAAATCAACAAATTAATTTAATCAATAATCAATGCATCCAATTAAAACAAAATGGACAAACTAATGAAGAACTAACTTTTGCCACCAATTTAACAGACGGGAAGGCAGTGGCGGCGGCAACTGCGGCCAGACACGAGGGCTGGCCGGGCGAGGCTGGCGGTGGGCGCAGGCGGGACAGGCGGCGGGCGCAGGCGCGGCGGTCGTCTGGTCGGGCAGACCGAGGCGTGACGGGCACCTAGGTCGGGAGGGAGCAGAGAAGAGCAGGGAGAATCTAAGGGAGAGGACGGGAGGACAAGTTGGAAACTACAAGTCTCTCCTCACTGCACTCGGTCATCAAGGTGGACAAGTTGGAAACTTGACATCTACAGCAATCAATACAAACATGCATCCTTAAATCATTGTCGCCGCTTGATCAAAACCCAGCACATGTACACTACTGTACGTAGTATACGCTGCATGCATCCAGTACGTACCCTGCACCGCCTGGCCCTGGCCCTGCCTAGACATCGGGTCTCCGTACGCTGCAACCGGTAGCGGCGATCACTGCACCCCCACGATCGATCTCTCCTCAAGTCCCCCATTAAACCGTGTTATCATTAAGGTTTTGCCCTGCCCGTGCACACATGGGCGTAAATACGTACAGGTTAATGCTTGCATGGATGCATGGTGCTCTCTCCCTCCTCCATCATCATCGTCTTCAACCAGCTGTCCTTCCGCTGCTGGCGCCGACCATCAAAGCGCCTGTGCGGGAGTGGGCCGTGGTGACGACGACGACGAGCCGCAGCTGCGGGCCGTCCAGCCGCTACAGGGCCCAGCTAGCTTCACGTACGCAATTCAAGATGGACAGACTGCAACATATAGGTGCAAATGCAATGCAGCACCAGCACGTGGTTAGTTATCGACCAAGTTTAACTCAGATATATATATGATCCAGAAAGGACGTGCTAGCACAAGTTTTTACTAATGTCTTTTAAAGTTTTCTTTAACACAAGAAGAAGAAGAAGAAGGACGAGCAGAAATGAATGTGTCTGTTTTGTACAGGGCGAATTCAGTCTGGTTTGTCTGATCATTTGGCGTGCTGAGTCGTCGATTCAGGGTACGTATCGACACATACATGGTGGGGTGCCGTAGAGAGCCAAGGTACTCACTCACGAGTTCCAAATCAGTGAGATGCGATGCGATGCGATGTGGCACATGGTTCATTGTTAAGGCGCAGGTTTAATTCGTGGGGTGGCGAGGAGCTTGTTCAGCGTCGTTGGTACGATACGATTCAGAAAGAACGTGCTTCTAGCTGTACTGTTACAGGCACAGGTTTCAAGATCTTTGAATGCTCTTGTTTTTTCCTTTAAGAGGAAGCAAGTTAATGTGTTTTGTTCGTTACCGGGCGAATTCATCTGTTTGTTTGTTTGTTTGATCAGCTGCGTGCTGGGTGACTGATCAGTGGTATAGAAGAAGATGCAGGGTCATTAAGGATCACACATGGGCCGTTTGCCGTGCAGTACAGACCAAGTTGTGTGTGTGCCGATCTAGGCCCAGATGCGAGGGTGGGCACTGGACACAGCTTTGATGTCCAAACGAAGGTGCTCATGACCATGGCCAGCCTATTATCATCTCAAGGGGGGACACCTCAAGTGTACATGTCTATGAAGTGCTATTGAATTGATTAATTTTGACGAGTTGAGTGTATACTAGTAGTAGTTGCCTACGCGAATTTATGATCGGGAAAAAAGAAACTTCAAACATAATGCAGGCAGAGCAAAATACCTGCAATGACGTGCAGCGCAGGATTGATTGGTTCGTGGGGAACTCGTGTCAGCATGGGTATGATTCAGAGCGGACCGCTGCTGCATGAGTTTTTACCGTCTTTGAATGTTCTTGTTTTTAAGAAGGGTAAGAAAAAAATTGAATGTTCTTTACCATGTGTGTGCTGTGTAGCACGCAGAGGCATAGAAGATGCAGGGTCAGGGTTCAGGATAAACACATGGGCTACAGTGTAGACTGTAGAGAGAACTTTGATTTATGCTGAATAATCCAAATAAAGGTACTCGTGAACATTGCCAGATTATTAACTCTAGAGGACAGCCCAAGTGTACACATTATCTATGAAATGCTACAGAATGAATTTGTCGACAAGTTGAGTTGGGCTGCTGGGAGATGCTCGACGTACGCCTCAAAATCCTAGATATTGCGTGTGTTTCACGTGTACTTTCTTCGTATCAAAATAGATGTCTTAGATTTATCAAAATTTAAATAAATCTAAACACTATTTATTATGTAGATTCATTTAAATTGTATCAAAAACATCAGACATCTATTTTAAGACAAAACGAGTACATAATAATGCCCTCCTCACTATCACTGCCCTCAGTCATCAAGGCACTACAGGACGCGCGAGATACACGAGGGCTAAAGGCCGTCGGCGTATGCTACGCCAACGGCTGCCCTCGGCGTATCCAAAGATCTTCCTCGGCGGAGCACCCGGAGGCCGTCGGCGTACCAAAAAGCCGTTGGCGTAGGCTACGGCGACGGCTTCCCTCGGCATAGCCTAACGGCCGGTTGCAAAAAATAAAAAAAAATCCAAATTTTTTCTCAACTTTTTTTAATCTTTGAATTGTTTGACTTGTTAATCTCTCACTTGGAACATTTCCAATACTAATTAAACTTATTCTTTGATTAAATTGCAGTCGTGGTCAAATTTCTCGGTCAATTTCCGTAAAGCAATGTATACCTTGTTGTAAATACTATGATATCAATCATATTAACTCTTATATCATCATGTCACATGTTTATATTTTTTGAAATTACAAACAATTATTTAAATAAACAAAAATGAATAAGTAAAAATATTATTGAATTCAAATAAAAATATTTTTTTTATATTTTTCTATTTAATATGGAATAATTAATATCTTTAAATCCATAAATCGGAATTCGACAAATAATATTTATAAATTGATCAGAAAAATGAGAGAAATCTAAATATGATATCCATATCAAATTATCACAAACTATTCCGTGATTCTAGCCATAATATTGGTCATTTGACCCAAAAACCAGGAAACGTCGAATGAGATAGGTTATTTTGTGAAGGTTTTTTAGACATAATCAATATAACAAGTTTGATATTTTTATTTTCAACTATGTCACATAATATGACACCATGTGAAGGTTTCGCATTGTTTGGATTATTTTTGAATTTCCTATGCCCATTTGAAACTATCGTTAAACTTTGTCGAACGACGGGCATGAAGATTCTTAGCTCGGGGCCGAGCCTCGCTAAAATTCAAGTGGATCTCTGATGAAATAGCATATTATGAACCTAAAAAAGATTTTTGTAAAAAATCATAAGCATCTGATCATGTACCTGTAGTCATATCTGACAAACTTACTACTGATTCGGCAGGAATTTGTCTTTTTCACCAGGGAGAGACAGAAAGGTTTGAGATCCCCTGTTAGGACATTGTCCATGTAAGATGGTCTAGTATTTTTGAAAAAAATGTGGTGGTGGCATTTTGAAATAGCCATTTGGTGGTTACTTCACAAAATCATTCGTTTTTTGCACTCGGAAAATGAAAAATAGTTTTTTGGTGCGACAAAAAGGAAAACTTTCTCCTGCAACATTATTCGTCATCCCATAATGCACATGTATACACAATATGGACTCATTATCACAAACTGTGTCTTGATTCTAGCCATAACATTGGTCATTTGACTCAAAAGTCAGGAAACCTCGAATGAGATAGGTCATTTTGTGAAGTTTTTTTTTGAAACATAATCAATATACCAAGTTTGATATTTTTCCTTCTAACCATGTCACATAATATGACACCATGCTAAGGTTTCACATTTTTGGATCGTTTTTGAATTTTTTTGCCCGTTTGAAACTATCGTCAAACTTTGTCGAATGGCGGGCATGAAGATTCTTAGCATGGGGTTGAGCCTCGCTAAACTTAAATTGGATCTCTGATGAAATAGCATATTGTGAATCTAAAAATGATTTTGTAAAAAATCATGAGCATCAGATCATGTACGTGTAGTTCATATCTGACCCATTTCCTACCGATTCGGCATGAATTTGTCTTTTTCACTAGAAATGGACAGAAAGGTTTGAGATCCCCCTGTTAGGAAATTGTCCATGTAAGGTGGTCTAGTATTTTTGAAAAAATTGTGGTGGTAGCATTTTGAAATAGCCATTTGGTGGTTGCTTCAGAAAACCGCTCGTTTTTTGCATTCGGAAAATGAAAAATAGCTTTTTGGTGCGACAAAAAGGAAAACTTCCTCCTGCAACATTGTTCCCTATCCCATAATGCACATGTATGCACAATATAGACATATTATTACAAACTATGTCTTGATTCTAGCCATAACATTGGTCATTTGACTCAAAAGCCAGGAAACCTCGAATGAGATAGGTCATTCTGTGAAGTTTTTTTTGAAACATAATCAATATACCAAGTTTGACATTTTTCCTTCTAACTATGTCACATAATATGACACCATGGGATGGTTTGGCATTGTTTGGATCGTTTTTGAATTTTTTTTGCCCGTTTGAAACTATCGTCAAACCTTGTCGAACGACGGGCATGAAGATTCTTAGCTCGGGGTTTAGCCTCGCTAAACTTGAAGTGGATCTCTGATAAAATATCATATTGTGAGTCTAAAAATAATTTTGTAAAAAATCATGAGCATGAGATCATGTACTTGTAGTTTATATCTGACCCGCTTCTTGCTGATTCGGCAGGAATTTGTCTTTTTACCAGGGATGGACAGAAAGGTTTGAGATTCCCTTGTTAGGACATTGTCTATGTAAGGTGATCTAGTATTTTTGAAAAAAATATGGTGATAGCATTTTGAAATAGCCATTTGGTGATTGCTTCACAAAACAGCTCGTTTTTTGCACTCGGAAAATGAAAAATAACTTTTTGGTGCGACAAAAAGAAAAGCTTCCTCCTGCAACATTGTTCGTCATCCCATAATACACATGTATGTACAATATGGACACATCATGTGGCATCCCGCAAAACCACTACTAGAAAATCGCGTTGAATTTGTGCATTGCATCGTCATCATCGCATGTTGTTTGTCAAAACTATTTTGCAAACCCCGATTTGTTTTCCAAACGCCCCATCCTTATTCAAACGCAAAACCCCGGTTCGCCGGATTATTTTGTTTTGGCCGCTATCGGTTTGCCGACGGCCCGTTTAAATCAAATAAAAATTAAATTGTTTTTAGTGGGGGCAGTCGAACGGGCCAACCCGACCCGAACGACCGCCCCAGATCTTTTAAATCGGTTCCCCCAACCTGCCCCTCTAAATCCTAAACCTACCAGATATTCTACCCACCCCCTCCTTCCACATCACCCGGACCAATTCCCTGCTGCCACCTCACCCTCCCCTAGTCCCTAGCCTATCCCTGCTTGCCACATGGCCAACCCTCTCCCTCTCTCACCCAACCAGCCCCACCCACTCCCTGCCAGCCCCACACACACAGCCACACAACACACACCACGCACCCACCTCCCCACACCGGATCCCCACCAAGGCCAACTGCCCCACTGCTCAAGACGCTGGGCTGACGCGGCCCCAACCTCCCAAGGCCTCCCTCTCTCCTCGGCCCCTCCTTCTTCCCTCAAGGCCGCCACGACGCCACCTCCAGCCTCCTCGCCTCACCGCCGCTGCCTCCCTCCTGGCTGCCTTGCCACCAGTCAGTCACTTGCCGCCATGCTGACGGCCTGCCATGGACGCCTCACTGCTTCTAACTGCCGCTGCTCCTGACCGCTGCCATTGCCCGTCATGAGGCTCTCCTCCGCCTCCCGCTTCCGTCTGCCCGTGGCCAAGCTGCCTGAGCTTCGCCACGGCTACCACCCGAGCCCTCTCTCCGGCTCAACCTCAAGGGCGCAGCCTCGCCGCCTGAGCCAGCGTGGCCCCGCCTTCTTCAAGCCGCTGGCCTGCCCGGCCTCGCTCGCCAACCGCCCTCCTCCGGGCCCTGCCGCTCGCTTCGCCCAGCCGGCTCGCCCCACCCCAAGAACTGCTCTCGCTGCCACGAGGTCCCTCCGCTGCCCGGAGCCCTCGCGGACCGCCTGAACTTAGGCGCCGCCTGCCTGCTCCTCGCCCGCCTGCGTGGTTTCGCCGAGCCGCTCGCCTGCCGCTGGCCCCTGTCCCGCCTCCGCGCTGCTCCGGCAGGCCGCACCGCCCGCCCGGCCCGTCTTGCCGATGCGACGCCTGCCCTCCTCCTATCGGGCCTCAAGGCAACCCTCGTGTTGGCCGTATGGATGTGTGCCGCTGAAGATCCTCGGACCCGATGGTCGACGACACGGAACGCTGAAGCCTCCATCCCGGATCCACAAGCTCGGCCACGCGAAGCCAAAGCCCGAACGCCAAGCTCTCCCACGGCACCAAGACCAACCCGCGCCGCTCCAAGATCTCCTTCCGAGTTGATGAACCGTTGACGCCAAGATCTACATCACGGATCCGGCGAGACCTCAAGGCCATCGACGCGTGAAGTTGTAACCTCGAATTCGGGAGGTCGGCAAGAACTCCTCGAGGACGCCAAGTTCTTCGCCGACACCGAGACCCGGATCGTCAAGTTCTCCTTCCGAAGCATCGACGCCCGGCGACAAGGTCTACTTCACGGATCCGAAGACCCTAACCCCGGATGTCGAGATCGACCCGACCCGTGAATGCGACAAGATCCGCATGCGACAAGATCGGCCCCGATACCGAGAACGACCCCGGAATCCGAGAACGTTCCGCCGAGATCAATCCGTCGAACCCTGGACCCCGAGACCGACCCCGAACCCCGAACCCTGGAACCCAAGATCGTCGAGCCCCCTCTGATGTGTGACCCTTTTTCCTCGAACCCTACTTTACAACATAATAACAACTTGTTGCATATTAAACTGTCATTTATCTCGCATGCAACTCATTGGGTTGGGGGCCTTATGCCGATTCACCTAATCACTAAATATGGGGCCCATATGCGGGCAAATCTAGTCTCATATTGGCCTCATTTAAACATGTGTAGCGAACCGGTTCCATCTGTTGCATTGCTAAACAACACCTAATTTGCGGGGGTCCTTAACAACATGAACCACCTAACTAATTGTCGGGACCCCGGTTCCGCTTAATCTTGACCTAATTGCATCGCACCTTTGCCATGCCATACATCATGCATGCATCATGCCGATCTTCTACCGTGTATTAAATATCGCATCCGGTGTTTCTGCTAGTGTTTTGCTTCTTCGCGGATAAGGCCGTTGAGTTGATGTGAGCTTCACCGATCTTCGGATGAACCTTCGACAATGTTTTCAAAGCAGCATCTCCCCTTTCTACCTATCTTACTTTTATAGTATTTACTTCCTCCTGATCTTTGCTATCTGTGTTATGATGCTCTAGATTTCGTACCGTGATATCCCTTGCAGCCCATATATAGCCTTGGACACATCCTATTACCTGTTGCTTGGTAGATAGTTGGACCCGCGTGTCGTAGTCGCTTGACCCAGTGTTTTGTTTGTCGTCAAGTACCACCTTTGTTGGAGTTTTTGCCGCATGTTGACGTTGAAGATGATCATGGTTTACTTATTGTTCCACTTTAATTCCTGCTTAACAACTAAAATTGCTAAGCGAGGCATCGGTGGGTGATAGGTAAGATTTGGTTTCCGAGCCCACTTGTGTCCCAGAGGACCCGAGTTCTTGACATCTGCTCCGAGATCGAGCGCTAACCACAGTGGGGAGATATGGGCCCCCATTGATAATTACCGATTTCAAAGTATTGTCTTGGGGCCACAAACTAGTTTGGGGTTTTATTTACTATCCTGCATTATGCCCTGCTTATCGCTTTATTTATTTACAGCGAGGTAACGCACATCGCATTTTAGGAATTGTGACCCGCTTACGTGGTATCGGCAGTCGCTTGGGGCATAATTGCCACGCCGCCCACAAACCCTAAGTCCGTCTCGAGACCGCCGACTTGCTATGGTGTACTTAGTGGGTGGCCCCTGGCTTGCTTTGTCTGGGAACGTCGTGACTTAGGCCCGCCGACATACCGATGGGTGTATGTTAACCGATCCGCAAAAGGGTCAAGTGCTGGATACTTTGGTGCACCTCGCAGGTTAAATCTTTTCGAGAAGCCGTGTCCGCGGTTATGGACGACTTGGAGCACAGTGTCTGATCATAGACAACTATAACTAAAGTTTACTGTTTTAAATTGACTTGTTTCCGATATGATTAGTAATCAGCTTCACTACAACGGAATGGCTAAGTAAAAGTGCCAACAACTGCTGGGTTTTGGGGTTAACTCCTGATAATTGTATCTGACTAGTAAGTGTTGCCACTATAACGGAATGGTTAATTAAAAGTGCCCACTGCTTACTTTATCAGAACGAATATATAAACCTGACTAGTAAAGTGCCGCAACTATAACTGAATAAGTAAAACTGCCAACTGCGTGAGTTCCTCGGTTGACTTCCTCGATTGGTCTCGAGGGGGAAACGCCAGGATGGGTTTGTTTGGTGATAGCTTCAGGTTGGATCCGGTTAGGTTATTCTTATCCCTCTCTGATATCCGCCAGATGTTTCGAGTCTCTATAGGTTGTTTAGTGCATGCTGCCGCTGCCGCTTCAGTCCACCATACCTATGTAGGCGAGGACCGCCGAATTCTAGCCTCGCCGTGTACTGGCCTCAGTACTGACGCTCCTTCTTTTTCCTTTGCCCTTTGTCGGCACCCCTTTTGTTTAAGCAGGTTTTGAGATCGACGCCGTTAAGGTGGTTACCCTTCCGCTTGGCGGGCAGGTTATGGACGCCATTGGTTATTCTTCGTGGCTCTTAGCCCCATTTGCATCTTGTCCGTAGTCGGACGTGTATCGCTTTTGGTGATTTGGATCTTTGTACCGATATCTGTATTCTTGACTCTTTGAGTCATTGTATATATCTGCTCAGGGTCCCATCGAGGACTGTGTAATGTTATTACTTTGTTTTTCCACCCACGAAAGTGCTGGGCACCGTCGAATCGCTTCTATGCGGGTTTGGCGAATTTTGCTAAAACTTGCATAGGGCCGATTCGAGGGTGTTACAGAGTGGTATCGAGCTCAGCAGTTATGATACACAAGTCCAATTTCAGAGGGATAACCTAGCTAACGGCCAAGTAGAGTGTCAAAACTATTTTGCAAAGTCGGTGGGATAGTTCGATTAGGTCTGATTTACTCCTTACCCCTTTGTTCTCCTCTTACCTCTACGTGTTTTGAATCCGCTCTCTCTCTCTCTTCGAGTCCGTGATTTCTCGTGGTTGGTTGGCTGCACCTTGAGGTTTCGCTTCCTTCTTTGGTAACGGTGTTCTACCCTCCGGTGTTCAAGCTGCCTGATGAATCCGTCTATGGTGTTACCATCCTGTATTCCTTGTTTGTTCCTTCCGGTGTTTTCCGACGCGACGACATCATCTACGCCAGATCCGATGCAGAGTCTGCATCACTCCTTTGTTTCCGAACCTCGCTTGTCGAGATCTTCAGTCTGAATCCGAGGGTTGGTTGCATAATCTGTCTATTCGTGTACCGAGTAATGCTTTGAGTGCGGGATGGAGTCGCGACCATACCACTACTCTTATCATTTGCTTTGTATATTGAATGGTGGATCGATGCAATTTTACTCCTTCCCTGGAAGTTAGAGGTGACCTTACCTTTAACTTCGCCCGTTGTTTATCCGGAGTGTTCTCTTGACGAGCAGTGTCAACGACCTCTTGTTAGTGGTGTCGCGAAGATCTACACAAAGCGAGAAGATGCAGATCGCCGACCTTCCTTCCGGTATCATGAGGCGGATCTCGAGGGCGAGATCCCTTGTTAGTGGTGTCGAATTGTGGCATCCCGCAAAACCACTACTAGAAAATCGCGTTGAATTTGTGCATTGCATCGTCATCATCGCATGTTGTTTGTCAAAACTATTTTGCAAACCCCGATTTGTTTTCCAAACGCCCCATCCTTATTCAAACGCAAAACCCCGGTTCGCCGGATTATTTTGTTTTGGCCGCTATCGGTTTGCCGACGGCCCGTTTAAATCAAATAAAAATTAAATTGTTTTTAGTGGGGGCAGTCGAACGGGCCAACCCGACCCGAACGACCGCCCCAGATCTTTTAAATCGGTTCCCCCAACCTGCCCCTCTAAATCCTAAACCTACCAGATATTCTACCCACCCCCTCCTTCCACATCACCCGGACCAATTCCCTGCTGCCACCTCACCCTCCCCTAGTCCCTAGCCTATCCTCCACACATGGCCAACCCTCTCTCTCACCCAACCAGCCCCACCCACTCCCTCGCCACCACACACACACCACACAACACACACCACGCACCCACCTCCCACACCGGATCCCCACCAATCGCGCCACGGCCCCACTGCCCAAGACGCTGCACGAGGCCCCCAACCTCCTCCTGCGCCCTCCTCAAGGCCCCTCGCCTCCTCGCTTCTCCTTCCTCGCGCCACACGACGCCTCCAGCCTCCTCGCTTCCTCACCTCGCCCCTTCCTCCTGGCCGCCTCCTGCCGCTGGCCGCCTTTTCACCACTACGCTCGCTGCCGCGGCCTCGCCATGGACGCCACCTGCTTCAACTGCCGCCAGCTGCCTCCGGTCATGGTCCGGCCATGTTCGCCTGTCATGAGAGCTTTCCTCCGCCTCCCGTCTTCGCTGCCAAGGCCGCCGCTGGAGCTTCGCCTCCACCCGGCTACCACCGAGCCTCTCTCCTCGCTCAACCTCATGGCGCAGCCGCTGGCTGAGCCTGCTGCCGCCCCCGCTTCTTCAAGCTGCGCCTGCCCGCCTTCCGCTCTGGCCAACCGCCTTCCTCTCCTTCCTCGCCGCTGCCAGCCGCTTCGCCCAGCTGCTCGCCCCACCCCAAGAACTGCTCGGCCACACAGGGTCCTCCGCCACGCCGAGCCCTCGCCGACCGCCTCAACCGCTTGCTAGGCGCCGCCGTTCGCCCTCGCCAAGGCGTGGTTTCTCGCCGAGCAGCTCAAGCCAGCCAGCGTCCCGTGTCCCGCCTCCGCTGCTCCGGCAGGCCCGCTTCGCCCGCCTGCCTGGCTGATGCGACGCCGTCTCCTCTCGCATCGGGCCGCAAGGCAACCCTCGTGTTGGCGATATGGATGTGTGCCGCTGAAGATCCTCGGACCCGATGGTCGACGACACGGAACGCTGAAGCCTCCATCCCGGATCCACAAGCTCGGCCACGCGAAGCCAAAGCCCGCAGAACGCCAAGCTCTCCCACGGTACCCGAAGACCGAACCCGGCGCCGCTCCAAGATCTCCTTCCCGGAGTTGATGAACCGTTGACGCCAAGATCTACATCACGGATCCGCCGGGCGAGACCTCGAAGGCCATCGACGCGTGAAGTTGTAACCTCGGAATTCCGAGGAGGTCGGCAAGAACTCCTCGAGGACGCCAAGTTCTTCGCCTCGGACACCGAGACCCGGGATCGTCAAGTTCTCCTTCCGGAAGCATCGACGCCCGTGCGACAAGGTCTACTTCACGGATCCGAAGACCCTAACCCCGGATGTCGAGATCGACCCGACCCGTGAATGCGACAAGATCCGCATGCGACAAGATCGGCCCCGATACCGAGAACGACCCCGGAATCCGAGAACGTTCCGCCGAGATCAATCCGTCGAACCCTGGACCCCGAGACCGACCCCGAACCCCGAACCCTGGAACCCAAGATCGTCGAGCCCCCTCTGATGTGTGACCCTTTTTCCTCGAACCCTACTTTACAACATAATAACAACTTGTTGCATATTAAACTGTCATTTATCTCGCATGCAACTCATTGGGTTGGGGGCCTTATGCCGATTCACCTAATCACTAAATATGGGGCCCATATGCGGGCAAATCTAGTCTCATATTGGCCTCATTTAAACATGTGTAGCGAACCGGTTCCATCTGCATTGCTAAACAACACCTAATTTATGGGGTCCTTAACAACATGAACCACCTAACTAATTGTCGGGACCGGTTCCGCTTAATCTTGACCTAATTGCATCGCACCTTTGCCATGCCATACATCATGCATGCATCATGCCGATCTTCTACGTGTATTAAATATCGCATCCGTGTTTACGCTAGTGTTTTGCTTCTTCATGGATAAGGCCGTTGAGTTGATGTGAGCTTCGCCCGATCTTGGATGAACCTTCGACAATGTTTTCAAAGCAGCATCTCCTTTCTACCTATCTTACTTTTATAGTATTTACTTCCCTCCTGTTGATCTTTGCTATCTGTGTTGCGATGCTCTAGATTTCGTACCCGTGATATCCCTTGCAGCCATATATAGCCTTGGACACATCCTATTACCTGTTGCTTGGTAGATAGTTGGACCCGCGTGTCGTAGTCGCTTGACCCAGTGTTTTGTTTGTCGTCAAGTACCACCTTTGTTGGAGTTTTGGCCGCATGTTGACGTTGAAGATGATCATGGTTTACTTATTGTTCCACTTTAATTCCTGTTTAACAACTAAAATTGCTAAGCAGAGGCATCGGTGGGTGATAGGTAAGATTTGGTTTCCGACCGCCCACTTGTGTCCCGTAGGACCCGAGTTCTTGACATCTGTTCCGAGATCGAGCGCGCTAACCACAGGTGGGGAGATATGGGCCCCCCATTGATAATTACCTGATTTCAAAGTATTGTACTGGGGGCCACAAACTAGTTTGGGGTTTTATTTACTATCCTGCATTATGCCATGCCATCGCTTTATTTACGACAAAGCAGGTAATCGCATCGCTTAGGAATTGTGACCCGCTTACGTGGTATCGGCATCCCGCTTGGGGGCATACCGTCATCACCGCCCCACAAACCCTAAGTCCGTCTCGGAGACCGGCCGACCGCTTGGTGTACTTAGTGGGTGGCCCCAGTGCTTGCTTTGGGTCTGGGAACGTCGTGACTTAGGCCCCGCCGACATACCGATGGGTGTATGTTAACTGATCTGGCAAAAAGGGTCGAAGTGCCTGTGGATACTTTGGTACACCCCTGCAGGGTTAAATCTTTTCGAGAAGCCGTGTCTCATGTTATGGACGACTTGGAGCGAGTGTTCGATCATAGACAACTATAACTAAAGTTTACTGTTTTAAATTGACTTGTTTCCGATATGATTAGTAATCAGCTTCACTACAACGGAATGGCTAAGTAAAAGTGCCAACAACTGCTGGGTTTTGGGGTTAACTCCTGATAATTGTATCTGACTAGTAAGTGTTGCCACTATAACGGAATGGTTAATTAAAAGTGCCCACTGCTTACTTTATCGTAATAATATAAACCGACTAGTAAAGTGCCGCAACTATAATCGAATAAGTAAACCGCCAATCTGCGTGAGTTCCTCGGTTGACTTCCTCGATTGGTCTCGGGGGAACGCCAGATGGGTTTGTTTGGTGATAGCTTGTGTTGGATCCGTTAGGTTATTCTTATCCTCTCTCGATATCCGCGGATGTTTCAGTCTCTATAGGTTGTTTAGTGCATCTTTGCCGCTTGATCCACCATACCTATGTAGGCGAGGACCGCCAATTCTAGCCTCGCTGCAATCGCCTCGATCGACGCTCCTTCTTTTTCCTTGCCCTTTGTCGGCACCCTTTGTTTAAGGTGGTTTTGAGATCGACGTTAGCGGTTACCCTTCCGCTTGGCCCGGTGGTTATGGACGCCATTGGTTATTCTTCGTGGCTCTTAGCCCCATTTGCATCTTGTCCGTAGTCGGACGCTGTATCGCTTTCTGGTGATTTGGATCTTTGTACCAGATATTCGTATTCTTGACTCTTTGAGTCGCTGTTGTATATATCTGTTCTGTGGGTCCCATCGAGGACTGTTGTGTAATGTTATTACTTTGTTTTTCCACCCGCACGAAAGTGCCTGGTGGGCACCGTCGAATCGTTTCTATGCGGGTTTGGCGAATTTTGCTAAAACTTGCATAGGGCCGATTCTGAGGGTGTTACACATCATCATAGACTATGCCTTGATTCTAGCCATAACATTGGTCATTTGACTCAAAAGCCAGGAAACCTCGAATGAGATAGATCATTTTGTGAAGGTTTTTTTTAAAGCATAATCAATATACCAAGTTTGATATTTTTCCTTCTAACTATGTCACATAAATAACAACATGCGAAGGTTTCACATTGTTTGGATCGTTTTTTAATTTCTTTATGCCCGTTTTAAACTATATATAATGTTTTATGTTTCACTTAATTTTTATTTATAAATGTGTAATATTTGAGTGTAAATAAATAGATCTTCTGCAAATTTTTATATATTATTTGTATTTTTTTGAATTAGAATAATTTGGTTATAATTTTTCAAAGATCAATGGAATAAAAGGAAAAATAGCTATGCCAAGAGGCGTAGGCTTGCACAAGGACAGCCGTCAGCGTAGCATATTCTACGCCGATGGCAATTCTACAGCAACGGCTGGCCTGGTCACGGTCTATGCCGACGGTTCCGACGTTTGGCCATTGGTGTAACGCCCGGCCATGGTATCCGTATATTCGTGTAGTGATGTGGACAAGTTGGGAAACCGCACAGCTACAGCAATCAGTACGAACATCCTTTATTCATTGTTGTTACCCCTTGATCAAAACCCAGCCCATGTACAGTCATGTACATATACCACGCTGCATGCATGCATCCAGCAGTACGTACTCTGCGCGGCCTGGCCCTGCCTAGACATCGGATCTCCGTACGCTTAGAACCGGCAGCGGCGATCACTGCACTGCACTGCGCCCCCACGATCGATCTCTCCTCAAGTCCCCATTAAACCGTGTTACCATTAAGGTTTGCCCTGCCCGTGCACACATGGGCGTAAATACGCACAGGCTAATGCATTCATGAATGCATGGTGCTAGCTCTCTCCCTCCTGCATCATCTTCTTCAATCAACCAGACCAGCGGTCCTTGCCTGCTGGCGCCGACCCATGTCCATTTGCCAAGCGCCTGCGGGAGTGGGCCGTGGTGACGACGACCGAGACGCAGCTGCGACAATGCGATGCAGCACTATCACGTGGTTGGTTACTGGAGCAGGTTTAACTCAGATCATATCATATGGTCCAGGAAGAACGTGATGCTGCTGCTGCAGGAGTTTTTAAATGTCTTTGAATGTCCAATGTTTTTCATTAACAAGCAGGAGGAGGAGAAATGAGCATTCTTGTTTCTTACTGGGTGAGATCGATCATCTCATTGTTTGACCGTTTGCATGCTGGGTTAGTGACTAGTAGAAAGAAGATGCAGAGTGGATCCAGGGTTCAGGATATCGACACACACATGTACCGATTCGACACACACATGTTCAGGATATCCAGGGGGCAGACTTGCAGTGCTGCAGACGAGGTGTGCGTGCGTGTGTGCGCGCACACACATGTACCGATCGATACAAGGGTAGACAGACGGAGGTTTTGATGCCTAGGTTGATCCAGATCAAAGATTACTCCTGTTTCCTGATGATGGACATGTCCAGATCTACACGAGATGCTTGCTACTGAAACGACTCTTACTGTGTGTATCAGTATTCCCGAGCGTCCTTGAACAACCCCGACGAGGCTCACGGCAATTTTGATTTAATTTCATTCGCACCCAAGTTTCCTTGAACCGGCGAGGTTCAGTCAGAACGATCATGGGTTTTGGACCGATTCGGTTATAGCAATACGTGCAGTGCAATGCAATGCAGCACATTGGTTAATTCATGGAAGGAGGCTCGTCAGCATGGATAGGATGATTCGGAAAGGGCGTGTACTGAGATTTAAAGTTCCTTGAATGTTCTTGTTTTTTTCTTCAAGAAGAAAGGAAATGGTAGATGTTTCCGTTTTCTACTGTAGGAATTCATCCGTTTGTTTACTCGATTATTTTGTGTGCTCAGGAACCACGAGCCAAGGCATCGAAGAAGATGCAGAGTCCAGTCAGGGTTCAGGGTAGAGACACGGTACGTGTGCAGACTCGTGCAGTACAGTCCAAGCCGAGACGCGGAGGGTGGACAGAGCTTTGATGCCCGGCGGATCCAAACGAAGGTGCAAATCAGCGCGATGCGATGCGATGGAGTGCAGCACATGGTTAGCTATGAAACAGGTTTAATTCATGCGGAGGAGATCCTGATCATGGATATGATGATTCAGAAATCTGATAGAACGTGCTGTTGCTGCTGCTGCTGCTGCAGGAGTTTTGAATGCTCTTGTTTTTTCTTTAAGAAGAAGGAGATTAATGTGCTTTGTTCTTTACCAGGTGAATTCATCTGTTTGTTTGGTCATCTGTGTGCTGGGCCAAGCCTGGGCGAGTAATTAGTGGCATGGCAGAGGTATAGAAGAAGATGCAGGGTCAGCCAGGATGATTAAGGATGCACACATGGGGTGCAGACGTACAGCACAGACAAGGTGTACGTCATTGTAGCCGATCCAGGCGGAGATGCGAGTGTGGAAACTAGACATAGCCTCTGATGTCTACTACTAGATCCAGATGAAGGTGCCCATGAATATGGCCAGCCTATCATCATCTCTAGTGGGGACAGCTCAAGTGTACATGTCTATGAAATATGCTATTTTAATGAACGAGTTGAGTTATTAACATCCTACCTGGGTAGTACTAGTACAATACTAGTTGCCTACGCAAATTTATGATTTGAAAACGAATAGCTTGAATAATCATAATGCAGGCACAACAAAATAGCCTGCAATGTAGTGCAGCACCGGGTTGGTTCATGGGGAACTCGTCAGCGTGGGTATGGTCCAGAGCGGACCACCGCCCGCTGCAGGAGTTTCTACCGTCTTTGAACGTTTTTTTTCTTTTGAGAAGGATAAAGAATTTGAATGTTCTTGACCATCCGTGTGCTGTTTTGTGTGTAGATTATAAATCTAGGGGAGAGACCAAGTGTACATATTATCTATGAAACGCTACTGAATGAATTCCTCTAGTACAAGGTTTGCTCCGGTGCTACCCCTCACCCAAACTCTAATGGAATTGGATTTCAGATATTTTCAATTTGATGTACAAATCCGTTCCTATATTCAAACCTGTATTTCCATGTATAGGTATACAACATTATTTTCATATGCCATACTTGCACACACATACCGCCCACCTCCGCTCCGATCACCATTGCCGCCACCGTCGTGCTTCTTCGCCACCGTCGCCGCCGCCGTCCTTCTCCTCCGCCACCTTCACTCACATGCTCGTTGCCCTTCCATGCCGGAAGAGGTAGTCCCTTTTCCCGATCATCGTGTGGCAGATCGCCATGTTAGTTGCTTCGACGGACTATTGGCTATGACAATGCCAGCCTGTGCACTAGACGGTCTGGCGAACTAGAAGCCAACCTGTCGGGCCAATTGTACGGCCTCATGTCCGGCGACCCACGTTAGCACGTGTTAAAAGTCATAGATGCGAACTATGCGCCGGACAGTCCGGCTAGCTGTCGCCATGTGGCAAGTCTTTACGCCAGACTGTCTGGCGGCCGCCGCCAATCTTGAGCGCCACACCGCCGGGCCGCCGCCGAGTCTGCACGCAACAGCTGTCGGGCTAGACCCCCGGTAGTTCTTTCTTGTAGCATTGAACAATGGTGTAATCAATTGTATGACTTCTGGTAATATCCCCTTGACAGTTCTTTCTTGTAACCATTTACCTATCCAACAGTAACATCTTCTACCATTTCCTACGATCATGGTTGCTGTAGCATTGAGATTTTCACTGTCTTGATCTTCCATAGGTAAGGCCTAGGAGCACCATGGTTTCTCTTTTTTTGCTTCTAGGTTCCAAGCCCATCTAAGCCTTGGTGCGGCGCCCATATAATTTAAGTTCATGATTCCCGAACCTCTCTGCGCTTTAGGGGCGCAAGTATCTTTCCAACTAACTAGACAGTGTCCTCCTTGATCTGTTCATGTTCCTTTCCACAAGAAGGCTCTCCGGATTTTGTCGATGAACCTAAAAAGAAACATCACGAACAGAACATATCATGCACAACCAAAAACACGAAGACCATAGAGGGACGTGGATCCTCTACAATGGCATCCAGTTCTAGTGATCCTCTTGCTCTGAAGATCCTTCGCATAAGAGGATTTTTAAACCAACAAAATAGTCCATATCAGCAATTTGACCAACATACATAAAATTTAGACAATTGTGGGACAAAATAGAAGTTAGGAACTAAAAACTTGGATGTGCAAAGTGGACCTTGATGAGTGACAATCAAAATATATCATCAACGCTGCAAAGTGGACCCTGATGAGCATAGGCACCATCCTTCACCGGCTAACATGATACAAGTTGGGAACAATCAAAGGTGACATGAAAAGAAGCTCCTGAATCAATCAGCTAAGGCTAAGTGACACAAGGAGCCGAATATTGAGCATCATACACAGAGGCACTCATTTTCGTATGATGTGGTTCAACAATCTCAATAGTAGAATACATCTTAGCAGGTGGTTGACACCGCTATGTCTGGATAGGAAACTTCGTACATCTTAGAAAGTTGTAGGTATCCCCTAAGTGCACGTCGTGCGACTTCCCCTCGGCCATTGGTGCCGCAACAGACGGTAAAGAGGGGCAGAATCATGGCGTTGCACATGACATCTTTATGTTTCAATGGCCACCCCAATCACCTAGGTCTATCTTACATGGATGCGTTCTCCAAGGTTTGATGGGAGGATCAAGGCGGTTGTGTATGCAGAAGGTCGGTTTGATTCTGGAGACTCCATCTCACTCTCATAGCCAAGGTTTTTATGTAGTTTCATGAGTCTACTCGCAGCGGTTTGGAAGAAAGAAGCATGTCTGATGATCGAAGTTTTATAGAAGTGTTCGTGATGAGTAGGGTCTTAGTTTTCTATGGTGAAAACCCTTAGGCTGACCTTCGTGGTTGTTCTGGTAATGCCAGCTTTCTAGGCGTTCCCTTGTTGAAGGCATTGTTTAGAGAAGAGACCTCTCTAGGGTCAAAACCCTGAATCTGACTACAAGGATGGATTGGATGACGATGGTGTATGTACACTATTACCTTCCAAGAGGCATCATTTTGGAGAATCTTTTTCAGAGGTGTTGTCACCACTGGTGGTGGTAGTACTGTTTGTGAGCCTATGTTTGTCTTGACAAGGCTTTTCCTTTTTCTTCTTCTTTTTTCTTTTTAGCTGTGTACATCCGTGATGTCTAGAGATACTTCATACATTATGTTATTGCAGAGGCTAGATGTAATCGGTATCGTCTTGATATGAATATATTCCCTTTATCAAAAAAAGGAAATTCTGTATGATATTCCAATTTCTTGATGCCAGAGTGGATCCCAAAGAGATAAAACTTCCCCACGAGTTTATCTTGAATCGTGACCTTTTAGCACAACTTTATCCTAGTTTTGCCAAAGGAGCAACCGCTTTTTCACCTTAAATTGGTACAAATACACATAATTTCTAAATTTTCAGGGATTCCTTCACTTGCTTGGGCCTAAGCGGTACCAGTACCAAGAGAGTAGTTTAATTATCTCAACCAACAACTCCGGGTCAAGAGCAAAACAACCATCAGCTGTATGCACCTCTTGAAGTGAGAAAAACCATAAGGGAAAACAACTATCAACTGTATGTCCAAGATTTTTGTGGTGAGAGCATACATTTAATAAAAAATAAACTACGAAAGAACCTCAAGGAGCCGCAAGAACACCACTGTAAGTAGTGGATGATGAGCCAAGGGAGCGAAGATGATTCTCCTCGGCAATCAAGCTAGCAAGTTGCCTCATCCATAGTAGGACTTCAAGTGTGGGAAATATCTCATGAAAATGACCATATAAAATTAAAACAACGAGTTCATGCTCATAACTCTCAAACGTGTATCGGGTGTTAGAAGTCATGCAAATCACCCTCGAACCCCAAAACTATGGGCAATATCTCATGAAAACGTCCATAAATCACGAAAACGGCGAGTTTTGGGTCATATCTCTCAAACATGTATTAGGTTTTATGGGTTGTGCAATTCGCCCTGAAACACCAAAACTATGGGCAATAACTCATGAAAACGGTCATAAAACGCGAAAACGCCGAGATTTTGGTCATAACTCTCAAACATGTATCGGGTCTTATGGGTTATGAAAATCTCTCTAGAACACCAAAACAGTGGGCAATAGCTCATGAAAACGGCCATAAAACACGAAGCCGCCGAGTTTTTGGTCATACCTCTCAAACATGTATCCGGTTTTACTGCCCATGCAAATCACCCTAGAACACCAAAACTGCAAGCAATAGCTCATGAAAACGGCCATAAAACGCGAAAACGCCGAGTTTTTGGTCATAACTCTCAAACATGTATCCGGTTTTACTGGCCATGCAAATCGCACTTGAACACCAAAACTATGGGAAATAACTCATGAAATTTGCCATATATTAAAATGACAAGGTTTTGCTCATAACTCTCAAACGTGTATCGCTTGTTACGAGTCATGCTAATCACCCTAGAACCCCTAAACTATGGGCAATAGCTCAAAAACGTCCAAGAAACGCGAAAACTCCAAGTTTTTGGTCATAACTCTCAAACGTGTATCGGGACTTATGGGTCGTGCAAATTGACCTGGAACACCAAAACTATGGGCAATAGCTCATGAAAACATCTATAAAACGCGAAAACAACGAGTTTTTGGTCATATCTGTCAAACATGTACAAGTTCTTATCCGCGTGCAAATCGCCTTGGAACACAAAAAACGTGGGTAATAGATCGTGAAAATGTCCATAAAAAACGACAACGCCGAATTTTTGGTCATAAGTCTCAAACATGTCTCGGGTCTTATGGGCCATGCAAATCTCCCTAGAACACTAGAAATGTGGGCAATAGCTCATGAAAGGCCATATGAAAATAAAACGAAGAGTTTTTGCTCATAAATCTCAAACGTGTATCAGGTGTTACGAGTCGTGCAAATCACCCTTGAACCCCAAAACGGTGGGCAATGGCCCATGAAAATGTCCATAAAACACGAAAACGACGAGTTTGTGGTCATAACTCTCAAACGTGTATCGGGTGTTACGAGTCGTGCAAATCACCCTAGAACACCAAAACTTTGGGCAATAGCTCATGAAAACGTCCATAAAACGCGAAAACGACGAGTTTTTGATCATATCACTCAAACATGAACCGGGTCTTATGGGCCGTGCAAATAGCCCTGAAACACCAAAACTATGGGCAATAGCTCATGAAAAGGGCCATAAAATGCGAAAACACCGAGTTTTTGGTCATAACTCTTAAACATGTATTAGTTCTTATGGGTCGTCCAAATCGCCCTCGAACCCCTAAACTCTAGGCAATAGCTCAAGAAAACGGCCACAAAACGCGAAAATGATGAGTTTTTGGTCATGCCTCTCAAACATGTATCGGGTCTCATGGGTCGCGCAAATCGACCTGGAACACAAAAACGGTGGTTAATAGCTCATGGAAAGTTCCATAAAACGCGAAAAACGATGTGTTTTTGGTCATATCTCTTAAAAATGTATCGGTACTTATGGGCCAAGCAAATCGCCCTGGAACACTAGAACTGTTGGAAATAGCTCATGAAAAGGCCATATAATATTAAAACGACGAGTTTTTTCTCATAACTTTCAAACGTGTATCAGGTGTTACGAGTCATGCAGATCACCTTAGAACCCCATAAATTGTGGGCAATAGCTTATGAAAACATCCATAAAACGTGAAAATGCCGAGTTTTGGTCATATCTCTCAAACTTGTATCGGGTCTTATGGGTCATTCAAATTGCCCTGAAACACCAAAAATGTGGACAATAGGTCATGAAAACGGCTATAAAACGTGAAAAAGTCGAGTTTTTGGTCGTAACTCTAAGACATGTATCCGGTTTTACTGGCCATGCAAATCATAATTGAACCCTAAAACTCTGGGCAATGGCTCATGAAAACAGCCATAAAACGTGAAAACGCCGAGTTTTTGGTCATAACTCTCAAATATGTATCGGGTCTTATCGGTCATGCAAATCGACCTCGAACCTCAAAACTTTGGGCAATAGCTCATGAAAACGGCCACACAATGCGAAAACGATGAGTTTTTGTTCATGCCTCTCAAACATGTATCAGGACTTATGGGTTGTGCAAATCAACCTGAAACACCAAAACTATGGGCAATAGCTCATGAAAATGGCCATAAAAAGCGAAAACGTCGAGTTTTTGGTAATAACTCTCAAACATGTATAATGTCTTATGCAAATCGCGCTGGAACCCCAAAATTGTGGCAATAGCTCATGAAAACGTCCATAAAACACGAAAAACGACGAGTTTTTGGTCCGATCCCTCAAACATGTATCGGGTCTTATGGGCCAAGCAAATTGCTCTAGAACACGAAAACTGTGGGAAATAGCTCATGAAAACGGCCTTATAAAATTAAAGCGATGAGGTTTTGCTCATAACTCTCAAATGTCTACAGGGTATTACGAGTCATCAAATCACCCTAGAACCGATATGAAAATCAAACATGTATCGGGTATCGGGTCTTATGGGTCATGCAAATCGACCTGGAACACCAAAATTGCGGGCAATAGCTAAAGAAAAGGTCCATAAAACGCGAAAATGACGAGTTTTTGGTCATGTCTCTCAAACATGTACCGGTTCTTATCGGCATGCAAATCGCCCTGGAACACCAAAATTGTGGGAAATAACTCAAGAAAACATCCATAAAATGCGAAAACAATTAGTTTTTACCAATGTTGAGGATATCGTTTATCGTTGACTTCTCGGTCAGCCCGAAATTAGTGATTTTAGGGTGTATCGGTTTATCGGACGATAAATTGATTAATCGGCTTATCGGTCACCCAGTGATAAGCGATAAATCGACCGATAAATCGGCATATCGGACGAGTTTATGAACAGTGCTTTTTAGCCATATGTCTCAAACATGTACTGGTTCTTATCGGCATGCAAATCGCCCTGGAACACCAAAAAGTGGGCAATAGATCATGAAAACAACCATAAAATGCGAAAACGCCGAGTTCTTGGACATAACTCTCAAACATGTATCGGGTCTTATGGGTCATGCCAATTGACCTAGAACACCAAAACTATGGTCAATAGCTCATGAAAACGACCATAAAATACGAAAATGATGTTTTTGGTCATATGTCTCAAACATGTACCGGTTTTGTCGGCGTGCAAATTGCCATGGAACACCAAAACTGTGGGCAATAGCTCATGAAAAAGGCCATAAAACGCGAAAACGCCGAGTTTTTGGTTATAACTCTCAAACATGTCTCAGGTCTTATGGGCCATGCAAATCGCCCTGGAACAACAAAACTGTGGGAAATAGCTCATGAAATTGGCCATATAAAATTAAAATGACGAGGTTTGGATCATTACACTCAAATGTGTATCGCTTGTTACGAGTCATGCTAATCACCCTAGAACCCCTAAACTGTGGGCAATAGCTCAAGAAAACATCCATGAAACACGAAAACTCCGAGTTTTTGGTCATAACTCTCAAATGTGTATCGGGACTTATGGGTCATGCAAGTCGACCTGGTACACCAAAACTATGGAGAATAGCTCATGAAAACGTTCATAAATCGTGAAAACTACGAGTTTTTGGTCATATCTCTCAAACATGTGTCGGTTCTTATCGGCGTGCAAATCGCCCTCGAACACTAAAATTGTGGGCAATAGCTCATGGAAACGTCCATAAAACGCGAAAATGCTGAGGTTTTGGTCATAAGTGTCAAACATGTCTCGGGTCTTATGGGCCATGCAAATCTCCCTGGAACACCAAAAATATGGGCAATAGCTCATGAAAACGGCCATATGAAAATAAAACGATAAGTTTTTGCTCATAACTCTCAAACGTGTATCGGGTGTTACGAGTCGTGCAAATCACCATTGAACCCCAAAACTATGGGCAATGGATCATGAAAACGTCCATAGAACTCGAAAACCACGAGTTTTTGGTCATATCTCTCAAACATGAACCGGGTCTTATGCGCCGTGCAAATCGTCCTGGAACACCAAAACTGTGGGCAATAGCTCACGAAAACGGCCATAAAATGTGAAAACACCGAGTTTTTGGTCATAACTCTCAAACATGTATCAGGTCTATGGGCCATGCAAATCGCCCTCGAACCCCTAAATTCTGGGTAATAGCTCATGAAAACGGCCCCAAAACGCAAAAATGATGAGTTTTTTTGTCATGCCTCTCAAACATGTATCGGGTCTTATGGGTCGTGCAAATCGACCTGGAACACAAAAACGGTGTTTAATAGCTCATGAGAAGGTCCATAAAATGCGAAAAACGACGAGTTTTTGGTCATATCTCTTAAAAATGTATCGGTACTTATGGGCCAAGCAAATCGCCTGGAACACCAGAACTGTGGGAAATAGATCATGAAAACAACCATATTATATTAAAACGACGAGTTTTTCCTCAAAACTTTCAAAAGTGTATCGGGTGTTACGAGTCATGCAGATCACCCTAGAACCCCAAAATTGAGGGAAATATCTCATGAAAATGACCATATAAAATTAAAAAAACGAGTTCATGCTCATAACTCTCAAACGTGTATCGGGTGTTAGAAGTCATGCAAATCACCCTCGAACCCCAAAACTATGGGCAATATCTCATGAAAATTTCCATAAAACACGATAACGGCGAGTTTTTGGTCATATCTCTCAAACATGTATTAGGTTTTATGGGTTGTGCAATTTGCCCTGAAACACCAAAACTATGGGCAATAGCTCATGAAAACGGTCATAAAACGCGAAAACACCGAGATTTTGGTCATAACTCTCAAACATGTATCGGGTCTTATGGGTTATGCAAATCTCTCTAGAACACCAAAACAGTGGGAAATAGCTCATGAAAACGGCCATAAAACACGAAACCGCCGAGTTTTTGGTCATACCTCTCAAACATGTATCCGGTTTTACTGCCCATGCAAATCACCCTAGAACACCAAATCTGCAAGCAATAGCTCATGAAAACGGCCATAAAACGCGAAAACGCCGAGTTTTTGGTCATAACTCTCAAACATGTATCCGGTTTTACTGGCCATGCAAATCGCACTTGAACACCAAAACTATGGGAAATAACTCATGAAATTTGCCATATATTAAAATGACAAGGTTTTGCTCATAACTCTCAAACGTGTATCGCTTGTTACGAGTCATGCTAATCACCCTAGAACCCCTAAACTATGGGCAATAGCTCAAGAAAACGTCCATAAAACGCGAAAATTCCAAGTTTTTGGTCATAACTCTCAAACGTGTATCGGGACTTATGGGTCGTGCAAATTGACCTGGAACACCAAAACTGTGGGCAATAGCTCATGAAAACATCTATAAAACGCAAAAACAAAGAGTTTTTGGTCATATCTGTCAAACATGTACCAGTTCTTATCTGCGTGCAAATCGCCTTGGAACACCAAAACCGTGGGCAATAGCTCGTGAAAATGTCCATAAAAAATGACAACGCCGAATTTTTGGTCATAAGTCTCAAACATGTCTCGGGTCTTATGGGCCATGCAAATCTCCCTAGAACACCAGAAATGTGGGCAATAGCTCATGAAAGGCCATATGAAAATAAAACGACGAGTTTTTGCTCATAAATCTCAAACGTGTATCGGGTGTTACGAGTCGTGCAAATCACCCTTGAACCCCAAAACGGTGGGCAATGGCTCATGAAAATGTCCATAAAACACGAAAACGACGAGTTTGTGGTCATAACTCCCAAACGTGTATCGGGTGTTACGAGTCGTGCAAATCACCCTGGAACACCAAAACTGTGGGCAATAGCTCATGAAAACGTCCATAAAACGCGAAAACGATGAGTTTTTGATCATATCACTCAAACATGAACCGGGTCTTATGGGCCGTGCAAATAGCCCTGAAACACCAAAACTGTGGGCAATAGCTCATGAAAAGGGCCATAAAATGCGAAAACGCCGAGTTTTTGGTCATAACTCTCAAACATGTATTAGTTCTTATGGGTCGTGCAAATCGCCCTCGAACCCCTAAACTCTAGGAAATAGCTCAAGAAAACGGCCACAAAACGCGAAAATGATGAATTTTTGGTCATGCCTCTCAAACATGTATCGGGTCTCATGGGTCGCGCAAATCGACCTGGAACACAATAACGGTGGTTAATAGCTCATGAAAAGGTCCATAAAACGCGAAAAACGATGTGTTTTTGGTCATATCTCTTGAAAATGTATCGGTACTTATGGGCCAAGCAAATCGCCCTGGAACACTAGAACTGTGGGTAATAGCTCATGAAAAGGCCATATAATATTAAAACGACGAGTTTTTTTTCATAACTTTCAAACGTGTATCAGGTGTTACGAGTCATGCAGATCACCTTAGAACCCCATAAATTGTGGGCAATAGCTTATGAAAACATCCATAAAACGTGAAAACGCCGAGTTTTGGTCATATCTCTCAAAATTGTATCGGGTCTTATGGGTCATTCAAATTGCCCTGAAACACCAAAAATGTGGACAATAGGTCATGAAAACGGCTATAAAACGTGAAAAAGTCGAGTTTTTGGTCGTAACTCTAAGACATGTATCCGGTTTTACTGGCCATGCAAATCATAATTGAACCCTAAAACTCTGGGCAATAGCTCATGAAAAAGTCCATAAAACGTGAAAACGACGAGTTTTTGATCATATCTCTCAAACATGATCCGGGTCTTATCGGACGTGCAAATCACGATGGAACACCAAAACCGTGGGCAATAGCTCATGAACGGCCATAAAATGCGAAAACACCGAGTTTTTGGTCATAACTCTCAAACATGTATCAGGTCTTATGGGCCGTTCAAATCACCCTCGAACCCCTAAACTCTAGGCAATAGCTCATGAAAATGGCCAAAAAACGCGAAAATGATGAGTTTTTGGTCATGCCTCTCAAACATTTATCGGGCCTTATGAGTCGCGCAAATCGACCTGGAACACAAAGACGGTGGTTAATAGCTCATGAAAAGGTCCATAAAACGCGAAAACAATGTGTTTTTGGTCATATCTCTTAAAAATGTATCGATACTTATGGGAAAAGCAAATCGCCCTGGAACACCAAAACTGTGGGAAATATCTCATGAAAATGACCATATAAAATTAAAACAACGAGTTCATGCTCATAACACTCAAACGTGTATTGGGTGTTAGAATTCATGCAAATCACCCTCGAACCCCAAAACTATGGGAAATATCTCATGAAAACGTCCACAAAACACGAAAACGGCGAGTTTTTGGTCATATCTCTCAAACATGTATTAGTTCTTATGGGTTGTGAAAATCCACCAGAAACATCATATATCATTTTAAGCAACAAGCCTTAGGCAAATAAGCATTTAGCATGTGCACAGACCATCCAAACGTGAATCAATTCATCCAGTACATGAACAAGCACATCACAGGAACCCTAAAGGGATAATCATCCTAATCTGAATCAGACAGTAGCCAGAGAGGACACTACTAACATCTAGCATCGAATCAGCAAGCACAGAGATCACCAGGAGAGGGGAATCAAACTCACCGTAGGTCCTTGCCGAAGGATAGAAGAGGAAGCAGGGGGCCGACGGCCATGGCGACACGGGGAGCACCCCAGAGGGGGCGCTGCAACCCGCACGGCGCCACGGCAACGACCCTGATCACGCCAGGAGGTGCAGAGCATCACCTCAACGCATGACGACCACAGCCGCACTTGAATCCATGCCAATCCCCAAACCCTAGGGTTTGGGACGGCATCGATCCATCGCAGGAGAGCCCTAGGCTCAAATCCAATTGGATAGAACGAACAGGCATCCTCGACAACACCCTAATGCACCACGGCGGCGACCAGAACGGTCGCCGGTGGCGGCATCGCCGGACACAGGGTCGGGGTCAAAAGAGGAGAAGATGAACTCGAAAGAGAGAGAGGCGGTGAGGAGTGGGCCGAGCTGCGCCAGACCCTTCGGGGTGGCTCTTTTGTCTAGTACTAGTGGGCCAACAGGGCCTAATAAGAATAACCAGCCCAGAAACAATTTCAGGCCTGTTTTAATAAAAAGAAAAAGACCAAAATACCCCTGGAGTTAATAAAATTCTAGAAAATAAAATAAAAGTCCAAAAATTATAAATAAAATATTTTTGGATTCACAAAAATCCAAACTACCCAAATAAATTAAAAATATAAAATTTTAGACATTTAAATTTTATTAGGAATTTTGTAAATTATATATTCCTTATGGAATTTTACAAAATTATTGAAAGGTGATAAAATTAATTAAAATTCACTTTCATTATGTATTAATATGGTAGTATTTTATAAAAATACTAAATAAATATTTAATCACCATTTTTAATGTATAATTGATAATTCCTAAAAGGATTATTAAATTTATAAAAATCAAATAAAAGGGAAATAAAATAAAATAATTCAATATATGATATAAAATATTAAAAAGTAATATTTATAAATCCTTTATTACTAAAAAGGAACTTTGTGGGGTAAATGCATATAAAATTAAATAATGCATTACATTACTTGCATAATCATTTTGCTTCTTTAAATATTGTCCTTACCGGGCAATAATGATGTTTTTGTAGAACTAGAAGCTCAAGGTCCAGTGCAAGCATGAGACTTCACTACCTTGCCATCACAAGGCAAGTTCATCACTTGCTCATTTCCTTTGAAGAGTCTTTATCAAAGTATTTGCAAATTCTGTGTTATCATATATGCTAAAAAAGAAAGAAAATATTATTTTCACAAATAAAGAAATTATAGATATCATCCTAAGTGGTGATACGGTGGAGCAATAGAACTTAGAGTTCTAATTGCAACAATGATGATCAAGTAGGGACTTAATAACCCCTGACATCAGTGATTCTAGCGCCGTATATTACGTGTTAGCCATGAGATTTGGAATGGGACAGAGAAGTCAGTTGTATCTTCTTCCTCTCGCATGAAGCCGGATGTGCAGGTCATCGCTGTTATCCTTGTAGCATGCATATCAATTGGTAATTTGTAGAGGATATGCAGCATATGGGTGGGAACCCTCAACGTCCCACTATAGTTCTGGCATCTAACGGTTTGTACAAACCATTGCCGTAATTCATTATGTGGGCATGGTGTACACCAAGGAGGCATGCGGGTCCTGAAAGGGCAGTGATTGTCTTGGACCAACTACTGGGCCCCACATCATGGAATTGTGGACGGGAAAGTACGCCCGGTTGTGCAACAAGGAGTTGATCTCTCATGGGTAAAGTAACGCACCTCTGCAAAGTGTAAGAATTGTAACTTGTTAGTCCCTGTTCCGGGAAGGCTCTACGAACGCAACAGGAAAGGAACTCCATGAAAGTTCTAGTCAACCTGTGAAGGCTGATGGTCATAGTCTTTCAGAATAAAATCAATTTTTGAAGAAAGATTTACAAAAAACTGCATAGTGCCAAGGATTTATAATCTGAGGTGGTAGTTAGAGCATCAAACTTCCCACCTTGCATATAATGAACTTGTTGGGTAACGCTGTTACTCATTCTTTCCTTTGATCCCTTGCTTAGACTCTGAGGAGTCCGAAGACGTGCCAATGTATGCAGCCGAATACCAAGAAGACGTGTTCTACGAGCAACCTGAACTATCCGGAGGAGTTGAAGGCGTGGACTACGAGATCCGCTACGGTGTCGATGAGAACGAGTCCACTTAAGGGTCTAGTTAGTAGTAACTAACGGAGCCGAGAAGCATAAACTCTATAAAATAAGCTGTTGAGGCCCACTCCTAGTCGGAGTTGTTACTTTTAAATTTCCACTGAACATCTTATATTTTGGTTTGTAAGTTGGATCTTTTGGAAGTCTTGAACTTCCGGTATTGTAATAATAATAATGTGTGTACCTTTGTTATATGGACCCGCAATGTTTCATTGTACCACTCACGAGGATGTGATATTTACGAACGGTGTTCTGCGGATGTCATGTCAACGACTATAGTGTACTACACATGCAGTGGTATGCTGGGTCACCGCAGTTGGTATCAGAGCAAATTGCTTTGACCTTAGGTTGGAAACCTAGTTAAGGGTATTACATGTAGGAGATTTGTAGCGATAAAGAATTCTAAAAGTAATATAATGGGTATTCAAATGAGAATATTCCGTCATATATTTTAGTCCGATAATTATTTGTTCTGATGCAATATATTATTGGATACTAATCAAAATTATTTTTCTGATATACAGAGATATGGCACCAAAGTTTCCAAAATGACTTTGGTAAGGAAAGAGGAGACTCTTGATGATTATCAAGGATCATTCTGAGACCAACTTCGAACTTTTAAAGCTTTTTAATTGTCCAACTAGAATCCAGTGAACACTATCACTTATCTTGATGGCGATGTTATCTAAGTATCGTGTGAGTATCCAACTTCCGGAGAAGCTTGACTGCACGATCTACCCATAGGAGAAGGTAGGAGTCATTTAGCACATGTTCTTTGTTGTGGAGGCAATAGCTAATATCCGGAGCGAAGACCAAGGAGCTAGAAGGTAGCACATTTTCGTGATACCTCATGATTCTATAGACTGAGCCTATACCGGATCATCTTAATTTGGTTAAGAAGCATCCTAAGTTAGCTTTCAAGTTTATGGACAGATACCGGACACTCGTAGCGTCTTTTTATAAGACTCATCAAGTGATTGTTGAAGACAAAAATGACATGTTAGAGGATCTAACTGATCCGGAAAGGAGGAAGCAGTTAGCATCCCAGTTAGAGAAAGAAGCAAGTAGTAGTGCAACACCTATCTTTAAGGATATACATATAGATCTGGAATCTTTTACACCATATCCTTACTCACCAAGACCTGAACCTACACATGATCCTACTATAGAATATAGATATGCGGTATGCAGTACCTATCTTTAAGCTAGGTCACCGCAATTATCTACCCCTGTTGCAGTATCATCGTATTCAGGATACATATTGTGATAGTTGTCATCATCCTCTTCTTCTTCATTGTCTTCCATCACAACCCCTCTTTCTCCGTGCTTGGTCAAACAATTATAGCTGGGCATGAAACCGGATCGAAGCAGGTGGGCGTGAATGGTTCTGGTATTTGAGTAGTCTTTCTTGTTCTGACAATGATCACACGGACAACACATAAAAGCGTTGTGACCATGGTTTGCATTAGCCACAACGATGAAATTTTGGAGGCCCGTAATATACTCGGAAGTGCCTCGGTCACCGTACATCCATTGCCGGTTCATCTGCATTATATAGTATATCAAAAATTAATAGGGAGATGAACACTTATACAGTACATCAATGACACATGAAAGGATAAAGTTGCCGACCTCGACCGAGAAGGAAAGACCAACGAGAAAACTTAATTCGAGCTCTCGGGCATTTCACCGAACACCTCTTATGCATAGGAAAAAAACACAAACTAGCACACCTCTCACCCTCTTGCTAAGCTCCAAAATGAGAGAGTGAAAAAATGAGAGAGAGGGGGTGTGGGCTGCGGTGTGTTATATAGGCGCACCCCCTTTAACACCGGTTCGTGGCTCGAAACGGTGTTAAAGAGGGTGCTTTTTTTTGCTTTCTGGACCACGCTGTTACGGCGCCACCTTTAACAAAGAACCGGTGTTAAAGCCCATTTCCAACCTCAACCAAAGGCCTCGTTTCCACTAGTGCTAGCTTCACATTCATCGTACGCAATTCAAGATGGACAGACTGCAACATATATATGTGCAAATGCAATGCTGCACCAGCACGTGGTTAGTTATCGACCAAGTTTAACTCAGATATATGATCCAGAAAGAACGTGCTGCTGCAGCAGAAGTTTTTAATGTCTTTTAAAGTTTTCTTTAACACAAGAAGAAGAAGGACGAGAAATGAATGTGTCTGTTTTGTACAGGGCGAATTCAGTCTGTTTGTCTCATCATTTGGCGTGCTGAGTCGTCGATTTAGGGTACGTATCCACACATGCATGGTGGGGTGCCGTAGCAGTAGCGGTAGCAGTAGAGAGCCAAGGTATAGGTACCGATCCAAGTCGAGATCCAGATGCAGGTATTCACTCACGAGTTGCAAATCAGTGAGATGCGAAGCAGGTTTAATTCGTGGGGTGGCGAGGAGCTTGTTCAGCGTCGTTGGTATGATACGATTCAGAAAGAACGTGCTTCTAGCTGTACTGTTACAGGCACAGGTTTCAAGATCTTTGAATGCTCTTGTTTTTTCCTTTAAGAGGAAGCAATTTAATGTGTTTTGTTCGTTACCGGGCGAATTCATCTGTTTGTTTGTTTGTTTGTTTGATCAGCTGCGTGCTGGGTGACTGATCAGTGGCATGCAGAGGTATAGAAGAAGATGCAGGGTCATTAAGGATCCACACATGGGCCGTTTGCCGTGCAGTACAGACCAAGTCGTGCGTGCGTGCGTGCGTGCCGATCTAGGCCCAGATGCGAGGGTGGGCACTGGACACAGCTTTGATGTCCAAACGAAGGTGCTCATGACCATGGCCAGCCTATTATCATCTCAAGGGGGTGGGGACAGATCAAGTGTACATGTCTATGAAGTGCTATTGAATTGATTAATGGACGAGTTGAGTGTATACTACTAGTTGCCTACGCGAATTTATGATCCAGAAAAAAAAAACTTCAAACATAATGCAGGCAGAGCAAAATACCTGCAATGTAGTGCAAAATGCAGTGCAGCACAGGATGTCAGGATTGATTGGTTCGTGGGGAACTCGTCAGCGTTGGTATGATTCGGAGCGGACCGCTGCTGCAGGAGTTTATACCGTCTTTGAATGTTCTTGTCTTTTAAGAAGGGTAAGAAAAAAAATTTGAATTTTCTTGACCATCTGTGTGCTGTGTAGCACGCAGAGGCATAGAAGATGCAGGGTCAGGGTTCAGGATAAACACATGGGCTGCAGTGTAGACTGTAGAGAGAACTTTGATTTATGGTGATTCCAAATAAAGGTACGTATTGGTGAACACCGCCAGATTATTAACTCTAGAGGACAGCCCAAGTGTACACATTATCTATGAAATGCTACTGAATGAATTCGTCGACAAGTTGAGTTGGGCTGCTGCTGCCTGCTGGGAGATGCTGGGAGATGCTCGACGTACGCCTCAAAATCCTAGATATTGCCTGTGTTTCACATGCCCTTCGTTTTGATGTCTTAGATTTGTCAAATTTAAATAAATCTAGACATTATTTATTATGTAGATTTATTTAAATTGTGTTGAAAACTTAAAACATCTATTTTAAGACGGGAAGAGTACGTAATAATGCCCTCCTCACTGTCACTGCCCTCGGTCATCAAGGTGGACAAATTGGAAACTTCACATCTACAACAATCAATACAAACATCCTTGATTCATTGTTGTTGTTGCCCCTTGATCAAAACCCAGCACATGTACAGTACTATACGTATACGCTGCATGCGTCCAGTACCCTGCACCGCGTGGCCCTGCCTAGACATGGGGTCTCCGTACACTGCAACCGGTAGCGGCGATCACCGATCAGTGCACTGCAGTGCGCCCCACGATCGATCTCTCCTCAAGTCCTCATTAAACCGTGTTATCTATCATTAAGGTTTTGCCCTGCCCGGAAATACGTACAGGTTCATGAATGCATGGTGCTCTCTCGACTCTCGCTCCCTCCTGCATCATCTTCTTCAATCAACCAGCGGTCCTTGCTGCTGGCGCCGACCATTGCCAAGCGCCTGCGGGATGAAGACGACGAGCCGCAGCTGCGCGCCGTCCAGCCGCTCCAGGGACCAGCTAGCTTCAGGTACGCGTCCACCACGTACGATCATCAAGATAGGCAGCGACATATGACGTGCAGCACTATCGCGTGGTTGGTTACTGGAGCAGGGGTTTAACTCAGATAATATGGTCCAGGAAGAACGTGATGCTGCTGCTGCTGCAGGAGTTTTTAAATGTCTTTGAATTTCCATGTTTTTTCTTTATAACAAGAAGGAGGAGAAATGAATGTGTCCGTTTCCTATTGGGCGAATTCACCTCTTTGTTTGACCATTTTCATACTAGGTTAGTGCTGCTGTCAAAATGCACTTAGTTGTGAATTAGTGCGATCTGCAATATTTGTGACCCAAAAGTTGGTATCGACTCGCCAAAATTATCAATGTTGGTACTCACTCGTAGTCAGAGCAATTGCGATAATTTTATTCAATTAACTCGGCTCCTGAACATGGATATGATGATTCGTGTGTTTGGTTGCTTGGCCTAATATTTCTCGTTTTTGTCACTTGGTTCGCTGGGTTCCGCATGTGGTGAGATTTGGTTTGGGTCAACTTTGGCATTTTATTTGGTTCTCCGTATTTTCGTTTCCCGGCCAATGGAGCACTTTTGGCCACTTTGTTTGGTTGAGTGTTTTTAGTCTTCTGAGAAGAAGTTCGGTTGTTGGGTTGGGTTGCTATAAGCAAGGATGATTTCTCACCTCTAATCTTACATTAGTAACCTTTGTGGCTCCGAGCGCAGCGACCGCGAGGGTGTGAGCGCGAACGACGGCGGCCGGGAGGTCGAGCTCGTCACCGCTCGCGAGCCCTTTAAATCCCGGTCCCCTTTCCCGCTCTCCTCTTTGTCTTCCTTCACGAGATTTTCAAGCACAACAAACAAATTTCACCCGAGAAAAGGAAGCGGCCAGATTAGCCTAGACGCACCGATCAAAGCCAGTCGGTGAGCAGGCCGCGGCCGCGCGCTGCTGCAACTGCTTCAACGGCTGCGAGGCTTCTGACGACCTCCTCCTCCTCCTGGCCGGCTCCCTCATCGCCATGGGCCACGATGCCGTGCTCTGCCTCTCCCGCTGGGATAAGTCCTCCTCCCACCCTGCCAGCGAGCACGCCTACATCGACGTCCTGCTCCCTGCTGGCTCCGAGCACGGCGACCGCAAGCATGTGATCGGGGACGACGGCGGCGGCGACTGGGCAGGAGGACGAGCTCGTTAAAAGGAGGAGACGGGAATGGATTAATCACGCTAATTAAGAAAGATGCGTGCACCCACCGAGCCAATCACCGGTACACACGGAGAAAAGTTGCTCATTTTTTTGCCCGCTTTAAAGTTTGTGTTGGCTTGTCTTTTGGCCTGCTTTAAAACTCGTGCCATGCAGTGAACTCATGCGAACCAAATAATCAAAACGGGCTTATTTTTCTTAAATCCGGTCTACCAAACATGCCCTCAGAGATCAGAGAGAGAGAACGTGTTGTTGCTGCTGCTGCAGGAGCTTTTAAGGTCTTTGAATGCGCTTGTTTTTTTTCTTAAGAAGAAGGAAATTAATGTGCTTTGTTCTTTACCGGGTGAATTCATCTGTTTGTTTGGTCATCTGCGTGCTGGGTGAGTGATTACTGATTAGTGGCATGCAGAGGTATAGAAGAAGATGCAGGGTCCGGTCAGGCTAATTAAGTACCCACACATGGGGTTGCAGACGTACAACGTGTACGTGTGTGTGTAACCGATCCAGGACGAGATGCGGAGGGTGGAAGCTGGACATAGCCTTTGATTCCTACTACTGGATCCAGATGGAGATGCTCATGAATATGGCCAGCCTATTATCATCTCAAGTGGGGTGGGGACAGATCAAGTGTAGTACTACATGTCTATGAAGTGCTATTGAATGAATTAATGAACGAGTTGAGTTATCAACATCCTAGGTACTATACTAGTAGTCGTCTTCGCAAATTTATGATCTGATTTTTTTTTTTGAAACATAATGCAGGCACAGCAATGTTGTGCACCACAGGATTGATTCGTGGGGAACTCAATGTCAGCGTGGGTATGATTCAGAGCGGACCGCCGTTGCAGGAGTTTCTACCGTCTTTGAATGTTCTTGTCTTTGAAGAAGGATAAGAGAAAATTGAATGTTATTGACCATTTGTGTGCTGTGTAGCACCCAGAGGCATAGAAGATGCAGGATCAGGGTTCAGGATAGACACATGCAGAGAGAGCGTTGATTTATAGTGAACCCAAATAATTTACCAAATCCTCGTCCTTCATATCCCGTGACCAGAGCAGGCGCGACTCTTGCCACCGACGCCCCCGCGATATCGAGCAGCACCGTAGGCCAGGCACGTTCCCGGAGTTGTCCGGGCGAGCCGCAGGCAATCCCGCCACTGAATCCGCTGTCGACCGTCGACGGCCTCTGCGCGACAACCCGCTGGTCGTTTGCCTGACCGTAGTTGAGGTACGTTCGCCGGTCCTTTCTAGGTTATCTGGCCTGCTATGGAAGTTGGCATCACCATTGACGATCGTATACTTTACAGATGGGTAGCAGTCGAAGAGCAATCGAGTTCTTCTACAAGAATTTCGTCGAGTCATCGTCTGAGGAGTCCGACGGTGAGACCGAAATTCTACTGACGGCTGCACAGATGGTGCACGACCACTACTTCCTGCCCCTTTTGGATGCTTGGCAGCATTGACGGCATGCATTGGTGGTGGAAGAAATGTCCCTTTGGTTGGCAAGGACAGTTCAATGGACATGTAGAGGGGTGCACCATCATACTAGAAGCTGTTGCATCATATGATCTCTGGATTTGGTATTCTTTTTTTGGCATGGCTGGATCAAACAATGATATCAATGTGTTGCAGCGGTCTCCGGTGTTTGCTAGGCTGGTAGAAGGCAATGCCCCACATGTTTCCTATGAGATCAGTGGTATTCATTATGATATGGGTTACTATCTAGCCGCGGTATCTATCCCTCCTGAGCCACCTTTGTGAAGACAATCTGTAAACCCGTAGATGAAAAATGCAAGAGGTTTGCGAAAGAGAAAGAGGCCGCTAGGAAGGAAGAGGCCGCTAGGAAGGATATGTAACGAGCATTTTGTGTGCTTCTGTCAAGGTGGACTATTGTTCGATACACTGCTAGAACCTGGAGCACCGAGAGAATATGAGATGTGATGACAGATTGTGTGATCATGCATAGCGGCCCGATGCCCTAAGAGCATCTCCACTCGGGTTCCCACTTCCCAGGACACCGTTCCTAGGGCTATTTTTTGTCAGGACGCTGAAAATTGGCCCAGACGCATCCCGAGGACCCCGGTTTCGTCCGGATTTAGGCCAACTTTTATCCGGAATTCCCAGGCCAATCCTGGGACGCCGAGAACGCCCTGGTAACGCCAGACAAAGTGAAAACGGGTGCGGGCCAACCCTGTCGGCAAGACAATCCCATTCCCCACTTCTACTCGCCTCCCCTACGGCAAAGAGCTCCCCCAGCTGCCCTATCGCCATGCCTTCACCGGCGAAGCTTCACCACACCGAGATGTATCCACACCTGTAGATAGGCCCGTCGTCGTCGCCGTCCTTTCCCCTCGGCCTAGGCCATCTTTCGTCGTCTAAGGTTCGCCATAGCTCAGCTTCGCTCCGAGCTCCCGCCACCTCGCCCTCCAAGTGTTTGGCGTTTTTCCGATTCGGCATGATGAGATGTTCGCCGTGTTGCTGGAGTAGGAGATCACCGTTGCCGCCAAAGATGTAGATCCTCGCCTCTATCGCCCGGTTATACATGTAGACTGCAACGCCGAAGCGTGGAGGCTCGGCAAAGGCTCGCCGGAAGTGCAAAGCAAGGCAGAGGATAGAAGGCTACTGCTTGCTGTACGCTAACTACTTCGCCGACGAGCCACTGCAGGATAATCTGGTTGAGCACCTATGGATATGTAGGGACAACACGTAGATGCCGTTCATGAACTGGCCGAACTAGGCCGAACTATGTTGTATTGTCATCGTATGTTGAACTATGTTTCATTTAATGCCGAACTAGGCCGGACTTTACCCTGTATTCATATTATACCGAAAACTGGTCGAATTTGAGCCGAATTTGGATGGAAAAACACCGGCTTAGAAACGCGAGTGGGAAAGTGAACGTTCTCGGGCAAAAAACTAGCTCCATTCGATGCTATTTTCGTTCGGATTTCAGTCTGAAACGTCCAAAGAATTTGAGGTGCTCTAACGTTGAACGTTGAGTTTAATCGTTCTTTCGTCCATGGGAGTGATGGATGTGACTGGTGTTGGGTGCGAACGCGTCGGACTCTTCTCCTCTTTGTACGACACGTACGATATGTTGTCACAGCCAGTCTCGACGATCCGACAAGCACAGGACAACGCCGAGCCAAGCCAATCATGCGGATTCAGATTCCAAATAACTAAGTCCAAAACGTTTTGGCCTCGCACGTCTATTCACTCTGGCCTCCTCCTACTAGGCCTTGTCCTTGCGCGGGCAATCATCCATCCCCGCGCCTTCACGACAGCACAAATGATCGCCGGGATGGGATTACTGCTGCTGTTTTTGCCGGGTTTAACAACAACGCCACGTACACCTCGTGCCAACCTGACACGTATTAAAGGTAACTCTAATGACTATCCCTTTCCAATAAAATGAAAAGGGCAATGCCATGCTACTCTAACCAGTCTCTTTTTTTTTCCACTGTAAAATAAAGCACGAGAAGACTTTTCAAAGGTAAAGGAAACGTTGTTTTCCCTATGTTCTTCCACAGCATAGGCATAGCAAAAGGGGAAACGTTCAGACTTGATAGTAGCTCGGCCAGCGTTCAGCCAGATTATTATTTGTCATTTTTCTCCCTATTTTTTTTCGAGACGTGAGACCGGCAGTCAGCGATCGAGGCTGATAAAAAAACACTAGATAATGACAAAGCAGGTGCAGTGCCCTCGTGCGCCATCGTATATCCTGCCGGAGGACCCACTGAACAAGTTGGAAAAACTTCACTACATATACATCCCCTTTTTTTTTTGTCACTGTAAAAATGCAGTTCAAGACTTGTCAAAAAAGAAGGAAAAAAGTGTTGATGTTTCCCAGATAGATTTTCCACAGCACTGCACAGGTTGCGATCGTAGAGAAGTTAAAAGCGACGAGCCCAGACTTTATTTCCTCCTTTCCGAGACTGTACCACTGGTCAGCCAGAGACTGATAAAACCCACCCAGCATGGCACATGCATGAGGAGACGAAGACGATGGCAGTACAAGTAGCATCCACTGGACAAGTTGGAAGCTTCACAGCCTATACAAACATCCTTGGTCATTTTTTCCTTTGATCAAATCACAACAGCCGTATTACTAAGGTGCAGTGTACATACGTACGTAGACCGGACCTACAGACCGCCTTCCTACACAGGTCGTCGTCGCCGATCGATCGATCTCCGTATGATACTAATACCGATGGCGGTGATCACTGCACTCCGCCCCACGATTTGATCTGTCCTACGGCCTACCATTGAACCTTCTTACCATTAAGCAGGTTTGCCCTGCCCGTGCACACATGGGCATGCATAATAAATACAGCTTAATGAATCATCGATCATGAATGGTGCCCCGCCTCCAGCACCAATCGTCGATCGGCACCTTCTTCCCCTTCTAGTAGAGTAGTACTAGTCCTTGTTGCCGCCGGCTCCGACCGAGCGCCTGCGGGAGTGGGCCGTGGTGACGACGAGCTGCAGCTGCGCGCCGTCCAGCCGCTCCAGGTGCGGCAGCAGCGCCGGGCCCAGCTTCAGGTACGCCTCCACCACGCACAGCAGGATAGCCTGCAAAAAATATCAAGTGCAGCAGGTGGTTAGATATTGAGCAAATTTAACTCAGATATATGAGAGGATACGCACAGAGGCGTAAAAGATGATGCAGGGTAGACACGTGGGGTGTGTAGTGATCTAAGGCGAGACGCGGAGAGTGGACACGGCATTGATGCCCCGTGGATCCAGATGAAGGTACCCATCCAGTCATCCATGATGCATTGCAAGTTAGTGCGATGCAAATGCAGCACATAGTTCATTACTAAGCAGGTTTAATTCGTGGGGAGGAGCTTGTTCAGCATTGGTATGATTCAGAGAGAACGTGCTTCTGCTGCTGCAGGATTTTTTAATGTCTTTGAATGCTCTTCTTTTTTCTTCAAGAAGAAGGAAATGAATGTTCCTTGTTTCCTACTGGGCGAACTCATCTGTTTGTTTGATCATTTCGCGTGTTGGGTGGGCGAGCGAGTGGCGTGCAGAGAGGCGTAGAAGAAGATGCAGGGTTCGATCAGGCCGATTCAGGGTTGAGCCATGTGGTGCGGTAGCAGTACAGAGACAAGGTGTACGTGCGTGTGCCGATCCAGGCCGAGATGCGGGATGGTGGACACTGGACACAGCTTTGATGTCTACTACTGGATCCAGATGAAGGTGCACATGAACATGGCCAGTCTATTATCATCTCGAGGGGACAGCTCAAGTGCACATGTCTATGAAATGCTATTGAATGAATTAATGAACGAGTTCAGTTATCGACATCCTAGGTATTTCCCTAGTTGCTACCCAAATATGTGATCTCTAAAGAAAATAGCCTGAATTATAATGCAGCCACAGCAAAATAGCCTGCAGTGCAGCACAGGATTGGTTCATGGGGAACTCGTCAGCGCGGGTATGATTCAGAGAGGATCAGAGGAGCGCCGCTGCAGGAGTTTTTACGGTCTTTGAATGTTCTCGTCTTCTAAGAAGGATAAAAAGAAAGTGAATGTTCTTGACCATCTGTGTGCTGAGCAGCATGCAGAGGTATAGGGAGATGCAGGGCCAGGGTTTAGGATGAACACATGGGTTGCAGTACAGAGAGAGCTTCGATTTATGGTGAATCCAAATAAAGGTACTCGTGAACATATCTACAGGATGAATTCCTTTGCTCAACAAGATGAGTTGGGCTGCTGGGAGGAAGCTTGATGCCTCAACGTCCTAGGCAGATTCTGTGCAGATCTATGGTCTACAAAAGGAAAAATCTATGCAAACTGTTGAACAGATGAGGTTCAGAACAGTTCCGAGTTTCAGACTGGTTTCGACTATACTATGCGCTTTCGGCAGGGAGGCGCTCAACATCCTAGGTATACTAGTTTCTATGCAAATTTATGGTGTCGAGAAAATAGCCTGCGATATAGTTCGTGTGATGCGGTGCAGCACAGGATTTAATTCGTGGGGAACTCGTCAGCCTGGGTATGATTCAGAAAGTACCGCGGCTGCAGGAGTGTTCACGGTCTTTGAATGTTCTTGGCTTTTAAGAAGAAATTGAATTGAATGTTCGTGTTTTTCATCTGCTTGACCATCTGTGTGCTGCGTAGCATGATGCAGGGTCAGGGTTCAGGATAGACACATGGGTTGCAGCACAGAGAAAGCTTTTTAATTTCTGACACGGACCCGATTCAAGGCACTCGTAGTTTCCATGCAAGTATATAGTACCTGAAATAAAGTTTCTATGTGAATCTTAGCTCAACAGGGGACGTCCCTGCTTTAGCGCTTCCTGTGGAGAGCTGAGGTTCGGAACAGCTCTAAGTGTCAGACTGATTTTCGATTATAGCAAAAAGTTTTTGTGGTTCGTGCATGCAAAGCCTGGACGGTTTTGGAAGACAACCTGGGTTATCTTGTTAAGTTTTAAGCTTCCAGCTGGTTCCATGATCTTTTTCTTTCAGGATTCAGGAATTCTAGCTAGGAAGACTTTCTTATTTACTCTTGCCGTATGACCGACCAGGGCCGAGTTCCTACTATCGTAAAAAACAGTGCTCCGCAAAGAACAGTACATGATCTTAAACACAATCTACAAGAAGTAAGTGGGAATGAATGAACCTTGCGAACATATGGACTCTGGTTCTCCAAGGCATCCAAGAGCACAGGAAGAAATGTTGACAGATGAGTCATGAGGTCGTTCTGTGACAGACGTGTCACAAGCTGCAAAATCAAAGAAAGTAAGAAAAAGGTTTGCAGTAAGGAGATCGAAAGTTTCCTGTATCACACACTGAACTAATAGAAAGGTCGACGAACAGTAAAGAGTCAAAAATATGCAGCTAGCTAGATGGGCTAGATTATATGAACATGAGCTCTTCTACAATATAATCTGTTGAAACACGGTACAACTATATATTGGTGCCAACGCATAGGTGTATGCATCCTAGAATGCAGGGGCCGGGGATGTATGTACTCTTCCTTTATCTAAATTTTCTATTCTTATGTCAACACCAAGATCGGCCCATGTCATGACAGACCACACACAATATTTGCATACATCAACTATAAAACTTGGGGGGATTTACCTTGCTCAAGCTATTGATGCTGACAATAAGAATTTTCTCATCATGGGAGACCAACTGAGAAGCAATTGCCTGTGTATTTAAATGAGAAACATAAGAAAATACTAACAAATGTGTTAATGAAAAAAGAAAAGGAACTAGAAGTTGTCCAAGGCATCTATCAATTACAGTCCAATGAGTATCCAATAAACTAGAAACTTATGAAAAAAATCTCCTCGATATTAATATATTCCCGTATCGAAAAAAAAGAAAGAAAAAACATACCCGAAGGCATCTCAATGGATCAAATTGAGTAACCACGGTTGTCAGACAGATATGCGCCTGATTTACAACCTGCAATGACAATGACATAAAGGTTTGAGATGGTAACTTTATGGTTCTTGTGTCAGCCAATGCAACCCAAAGAAGAACGCTTCCAGTGTACTAGTACCTTCAAGACAGCACCTTTTGTTGCATGCAGCAATTTAACTACAAGAGTTTCAATGCAATTCTCCAGTGCCTTTTCCTGGAACACATGGCCAAGCAGATGTCATTTTCATGGAATGCGAGGTTAAATAATGATACGCCAAGGACACAAAAGTTCGTTGTTAGCAGTTTCAGTAATACTAGTGTTCCCACCCAAAAGAAGACGCTTACTTGCTTTTCAAGAATTTCAACCAATAGAGAAAGCGCCAGCTCTCTGGTGGATTCATTTGGGTCATCGAGCATCTCAAGGACAGAAGAGGACATCTGATGTAAATTCTGAAAGAGAACAGGTATAAGGTGGCATCGCTGCCAACAAATGTAAACGAAGGAGCATAATACCTCTTAAAGATAAAAAAAAAACATAGATATGGAGATACAAATAGATCAGCCAAACCTTGATTGACACCGGGTGACCATTCTTCTCATGAGGACTTAGCCTTGCAGTACTAGACCTTTTATCAGTCATTTCAGATCTGCGACCATAAGATTCATGTTCAATCTTCCCAGCACGTTGACCATGGACTTCCAGAGGAAAATTCGGGACATATTGTGCTGCTGAGCTGAATACATCATCAGCTCTAACATAATTAGACTGATATACATCATGCAGCTGGGATTTATTCTGCTTTCCAACATAACTTCTAGGATGAGGATCTGTGGCAGCAAAGCGATCAAAATATGGCACCTTCTGTTTATGTCTCTTTTGCTGCAAGAAAACTTCCAAGTCACTCCCTATCATAGGGATTAACTGCTTCATGGCCCGTGTAAGTCGCTTTTGTTCTTCCATTGACAGGCTAACTAGAAAGCTTAACATGGATGCAGGATCATAGTGAGAATAGATTGAAGATAGACCAATCACTGCAGCTTCTTTTACCTTGCTATTTTTATCCTTAAACAAAAGGGTTAACTTTCCAAGCCATAGCTTGAGAAAACTGCTGCTGGAATAGATATCAGGATTGATTGTGCATTTTGCAAAAGAGGATTTTGCAAACTCAAGAACTGCCAGTCTTGACTTGGGAGATTTCTGCTCATCTAGTGAACGAAGTAGAGCAGGCAAGAGAGAATCGATGGAATAACTTTCACCTGCAAGTGCCAAAATTGATGAGCACTGCTGCTTGATTGATTCCTTCGGATCATTTAACCGAGAGAATACATGGGGCAGCGTCTGGTCCAGATATTGCTCGAAAGGCTTCTTGAAAAGTGGCATGATCTCAGAAAGTGATGAGAGAGCAGCATGACCCACTTTGTGATGTGGATCATCCAAGTAACGACAAACAAACCTCATAATCTTCTCAAAATTTTGTGCAACTTCCTGAATGCCTTTTGGTGCTTGCTCTAGCAAAGACTGCTGTAAGAAATTGAATGCATATACCCTCATCATCCAATCTGACTTTGGGTTAAGACCTAAAGAAAGTGCCCCTGTGAGAGAGGAGGGCACATCCATGCTATTGACCATTTCACCCAAAAAGGGTTGTTTACTATCTAGATCACCTCTTGTACTGGCATAAAACCAGTTTGTGATCTGCTTACCCAAGAGAGGTCGCCGGAAGTTAGGAGTGTGGTTATTCTTTGGCTCCTTATGAACTCCCTTGCGAGGAGTTCCAACACGGTGCCTCTCCACTTGCTGAGTCCTTAATTTTCCACCTGAGCTTCCATCAGATATTGCTTTAACAGGGTTTCCCGAATCTTCCAAATTAACGGAAGGTGACAGGCTCAACCTTGGACAAGGATCCCCTGATGCTTGAAGTTGATGAGAAGTTATCTGTTCAACATTTGGCCTGCACTCAGCCTTATCTTGGAAAGTTGTTTCAACAGTTGCTTCTGACAATAAAATGTCTGGAGTTGGTTCAAATGCAGTGTCAGAGGGCAAATAACAGGAAGATGAACTGATACCTGCATTATGGTCTGAATTCAGCAAGTTGACCAATAAAGCCGAGTATTCCCAATTGAGAAATAAAAAAAAGGTAATTTTCCATGACATATACCTGAATCATATTTATCATGGTCTCGATCTACAATTATTTCTTTTCCGGATGTTCTTCTATCTTCGAATGAACTTCCAATAGCTAAAGTTCTATCTTTACTATTTTCATCTGGACTTTCAATGGTCATATCATCGTGCTGAAGAGATATTTTCACCGGTGCTAATTGCATATCTCCAGAAGAAAATGATGTCCCGGAGTCAACCTTGACAACTCTGTCCATTGCAGCTGAAACTCTTTCTATGGAAGAAAGCTGGTTTTGATTTATCTCAGCATCATCATCGTTTATCATCTACGGAAATTCACAAATAGTGTCAAATTATATGATCAATTAGAAAAATGTCAGATAGATTTGAGTATATACTTTCTGCCTCGATGGTTCAAATGATGAAAAGAGTTGATGAGAACGTTCAGGCCAAATCCTGGAGAATACCCTGTAGCATGCTCTAGCACCCGATCGAACCTGCACATTAAGAAAGCTGCTTAAGGGATATGAACAAATGACAAAACATATTTTTTTGAAGAATTAAGTATTAAAAAAAGAACATTTTGTAAAGGACATCTGCAACAAGAACATAGCTTATACTGCTTCAGAAACAAAAGTTACTGGCATGGACATTTTTCATTATCTCAAAAAAGTCGCCAATACTAGCAAGAGATGACTTTGTAACCAAATGTCAAACCTGTATCCCTCATCAAAAATTTGGCAAATAAATATAAATATTCCTTCATACTCACCAAAAACAAAAATAGTTAATGGAGACATGTAATTACCTCACTAGTTGCATCTGCTATGCAACACTTTATGAGGTCTTCATACAGATTAGCTGATCTCTGTAGTTCGGGAGTATCAACCCAATACTCTAGCATCAGTATTGCATACTCACAGCATCTACAACAGGGACACATTTTAAAGCATTCATCAAATATCAATGTGTACTGCTGTCTGGGTGCTTGTCTCTTACCTTCCACGAAGAACTGCACTTCTGTCATTCTTTGCAAATTCAATAATTTTTGGCAAAATGCGAGCTACTTTGCAGTTTCGTAGCATCTGTACGGACAAACACTGTGCGTCAGAAACTCAGACATGATAAAATCGAATGGCCAAAGAAACAATTCAGTATGTACCTCTTTTATACAGTTATCAGCAGACTCGGCAATTATAAGAACCGTGATTACAACATTCTTAAGAAGGGCCTACAGATATGACATGGTAAATAGGTCTGTTCAGATATAATCAGAGAGGTACTAAGCCGACAAATATAGGATGCATAGATAAAGGAAATCAACAACGTACCGGAATAAGTAATTCAGCACAAGGTTCAAAGTCACGGAGTAGCTCCTTTGACAGGAAAATTAGCAAATGACATGCCTACAAATATCCAAGAAGAAGTAGAAAGTCACGCTTCAGTGGGTGTACAAACAAATGGTACGAAATGTCACAAGTTACATCGGGTCATAGCTGCTTTGTTCTGCTACTTTTGTGGCAAAATGGAAACTATATGATGATTTGCAGTACGTACATGCAACATTCACTTCTCCAAAATAGTTACAAGTCTCATTACTACAGGTATAAAAAGGGAAAACAGACAAACCTGTTTTACAACAGTCGATCTCCTGTCCAGAAGCTGATTTGTAAGAGGGGTCACAAGTTGCTTTAGGAGAACTGGGAAGGCTGAATAATCCGCAGCACCTGTAATACAGAAAAAATAAAATGTCCTGAGAAGAACTCTTTCTCTTACCTAAGTGTTAAGTTTAAATGTACTGTATGCATAGTAAAATTGAAATAAACAAGCAGATATTAGCAAACCTCCAAGAACTATGCCTTCCACTCGTTGCATTGCAGTTATCCGGATTGACCAATCATTCTCTGGCTGCAAAGTAAACGTCACTTTTCCTATTTCCTTTATCAGATCTTTCTCAGAGAAGACCTTTATAGGCTCAACTGATTTTCCTGTAATATCTCCTTCCCCTGTATAAAATATAGATGAAAAGATTGCATTCCAATAATCAGAAATAGCTAATTTATTATAATTTTAAGATGAACAGATTGCATTCCAATAATCAAAAATAACTATTATAATTTTACAAGTACTGTAAGCAAAGCTTAGCAGAAGCAGACAGACGTTCAGAACTCACAAACAATAAGCCATCAAACATTCTATGTTCTAATACCAATTTTGCTTGATCTTGGCTTGCTACTGTGTATTAATAGCTACTTTCTGTTACTCTCTCCGACCCATATTAATTGACTTAGATTTGTCGAGATTCGTATGTATCTAGACATATTTTCGTGTTAGATACATCTGAATCTAGATAAATTTGAGTCAACTAATATGGGTCGGAGGGAGTACTTGTTGCTGTGAGAACTGATCTATGTGTATATGCCAGTAAGAATCATCCAAAACTATCAAGAATATGACGGTATGAACAGACTGATGGCCAATGGCCTTAATATTAAACTTCAACATAGATCATTTTGTAACATTATCCATTCGAAAATATGTATATTTCTGGTTAATTTTATTCAAGAATCATGTGCATAATTGCACTGTTTAGACTATTTACAGTGCTGCAATGAAACAGCCAATACTTGGACGCAACTATGCAATCATGACCATTCTTGTCAGTTAGTGTCCGTAGTATTAAACTAGTTTTTGAACACTTATGGTGCCTGTTCATTTCCAGTTCTGCGAGAAAACGATACAGTAGATATAATGTTTAGGACAGATAAGCCTAATTTAGTATTTTTACTGCGTTTTCTATGAAAAGTTCTGGTTGACCAAAACAGAGTAACTCTATGACACACTTCAAACATCTAAATCTGATTAACTGAGTGCTTGGTGCAAAATGGAATCCGGTATACCTGCTAGAAGCGACACATCTCTTGTGCTGATCTTTTGTTTGAGAGTTTTCTTTACTTGATTGGTATCAGAGGATTCAGTTTCCGCTGCCATACAAATATTGTGCTGGACATCTGGTATGCTCGAAGGTGTTTCTACATTCTCCAATCTTGCATTCATTTCCTTCATCTGAAATATCACGATGACAACTAGTGATTGTTTCTTTCCTCATTGACAATTAGTGATTGTTTTCACAACAAGCACCTTCCTCCCAAATTATGATGTATATTAGATAACCATATTTTTTTTTCGATGTGATTTTCTTCAAAATTCATTTTATCCAACCATAATTGGAATTGGAAATATGTCAGTATGCACTCTAACCGCATAACCTTTGGTTGATTTTGTTCCTTTATCAGTTATATGCACTCTAACCACATATAACTAGCTCAAAACTGAAAACCCAACTGTCACTCATGCAAAATACCCAGTACCCATAAGGAAAAGCAAGGGAATCGGAAGCCCCATTACCTCCATGAGCAGCAGGAGGAACCTCCTGGCGGACTCCCGCACTGCCGCGTCGCCGTCCCCGAGCCGTCCGACGACCAGCGGCGTGAGCTCGTCGGCGTGGGGCCGCACCGCCTCCCCTCCCGCGGCGCACAGCGCGTCGAGCGCCGAGCGCGCTGCCTCCCCGCCGCCGCCGCCGCCGCCACTGGCCCCGGGGCGGAGGAGGACCGCGCAGCACTCGGCGAGGGCGGCCGCCGAGATCCCCGCGCCCGGCCCTGGGGCCAGCTCCCATTGCCGCGCCACCGCGGCAGAGGACGCCATTTCCGCCGGCGCGACCGTGCGAGGGTTTGATTGGTGGGTGATGATCGAAAATTCGAAATGGAGGGAAACGAACGAACGGAGAGAGTTAGCTGTGAGGAGACGGAGTGAGGTTTAGTTTGGGAGCCATGGCTTTTGTAGGGGAAGGTTTTGCGATTTAAAATGGTTGGTTTTCACCAAGTTGCCTGTGTACTTTGGGGTTGACATTCAACAGTTTGACATGGGCAGGCTATGCCAGCAAGTCATAACCTAAACCCAAGGATTGAACACGTGGGACATAAGCCGCCTCGAACCTTTTGCCCCTTCTCCCTCAAACGACAAGGGAGGGGACTCCTCTCTCACTCCGCTTGCCGCTCCGACAAGAAGGGAGGGGAACCTCGGTCATTCATTCTGGCCTAGTAGTTAGGTTGCTCCATCGGGCTGGTGGAAGCGGCGTCTGGCCGAATAAATCTCTCACAACTCTGCACCCACACCCGGTGTTGTCTTTCTTGGCGATGTCTTGGAGTTGATGGTATTGTGTGCTCGTCGATCCTTCAGTGTGCGGTTGGCGATTGCAACCTTGAAACTCGAAAGGTGGTCTGCGGATCTGGTGTGATATCTCAACTTCGTCAACGGAAGGCTGCGAAACTAGATCTGGGATGGCACGGGGAATATCCCTAGCTAACATGCCACAGTGATATGTGCCTCATCTACGTAGCAGGCCATGTATTCGGCTCAAAAAGCCTTGATAGCAATGGTGCTTCCCCGATTTTGGCGACATTAATGGAGGTCTTTCTCCTTTTCTGCCGGGGCATCTCGGCGATGTACGATAGTGTCGGTGTGTGTAGGGACCACCAAGGACTTGGTTACTATTTTCTTTGTATGTGTGTTCTTTCTGCAATGTTTCTTGGGTAGTAGTCTCTGTGCGCAGTGTCTTTTGTAGTTTCTGTAGGACCTTTTGTACTCTATTTCTACATTAATCGAATACATGGTTACTTAAAAAGGGTTGAACAGCTAGTGAGTATCTTATTTCCGTAGTTTCAAACAAAAAATACAACAAAAAATTGTGATATAGTCAATATGCATTTAATTTAATTTCAAAACTTAAATGTGACCATTTGTGATATGTATAAAATATACTTGATTGGTGTTGCATAAAGTATTAAATTAGATTACTTTTTTTTTCAAAACTTGTATAAATAATTTTACTAAGTTCCAGAATTTGGATCATATGGACCGAGGCTTCAAAAAGTAAAATAAAAAATCTGATCTAGCTGTACTAGCAACAAATCTCCTACTAGGTGTTAAACCCATGCATGCCATTCAACCTAAAACAATTCGATCCAACCTCTGCCTGTTGCAACATCGTTGTTGTGATGGTGACTTGAGCTAATTTATAAAGTAGTAATTACACCCTACGAGCTGATGTAGTACACAACAAACATACCATTAGCGGTCATGATATTCTTATATATGCTTGATGACGGGCCAATAAGCACGTCAACTCCCTAAAAAAAGAACATGACGCACACACCAATGTTCGTGTTGCTCTAGCTGACTAAACCTCGTTCTTGTCTTCTTGTGCGACTATGTATGTACGTACGCTCCCGGAACGTCGTATACATAATATTTTGACAAATAAATAAACAAAATTTAACACGTATGATTTTGTCAGAATAAGAACTTGTGAGTACCGTTGGTGTGTTGCAATCTACGCGGTCGTCGTTTCTACTGTTTCTTATGTATGTATATGTGTGCGTATATCAGTTCAGCAGTCACAGGTGTGTAGTGTGACTTGGACCAACCGTGGGCGTAGATAGAAAATACTGTAGTGGTTGATTAGAGTAGAGTTAAGCCAACCAGCAATAATCGGGGTCAGTCAAAGTTAATTAAGAAACACAACAGCCACATGTGTGAACTCTGAACTCTGAATACTGAATACTCTGTGGCTTCTGCCTGCCTCCATTGCCTCTTCTTGGTAGACGACCTTTTGCCTCTGTCAGTAAAAACGAGTAGAAACAACATGACCAGAACAGAGAAACAATGGGACCGTGCCTTCTGACGTGTTGGGCATGTGCCCTCGAACTCAAGTGTTGGGCATGGGTACAAATTTAGCAAGTTTGAACAAAGAACAAATATCAATCTACAATCCATTTCTAAAGTAACAAAGAAGTTGGATTATTTCACATTAATGAAATAATAGAAAATTTCTACCTAAACACGCCTTGTATACTCCAAAATTTCACATTTATTAGTACCTAAGCATACATTACAAGCCGATGTCAATATAGTTGTTGGACAATATATTCTAGACATCTATGTTAAGATACTTAGGGACACTAAAATATACCTAAACTTTAAAACACAAATATATATAGGTAAATTAACTGTAGAGGCATGTGATTTTGTATTTTTGTTCTCAAATTTAAAGGAGTTTGGATTACAGATCTTTATCATGCCAGGTGTACTGGGAAGGAAAATACTAGTGAGACTTTATTTACAAGATACAATTTACATCTATTGTAATGCACATGTATTTTCAATAATAGCTTTTAAATTTTATAGGAAAAACTCCATAACTAATAATTACTAATATCATTATGTGATTATTATCTAAGTAATAGAAATATATACTAAGTAAGATCGAGTTTGGAAAAAGTTAAATTTTAAATAAGTATAAAAGTTTAGTATAAATATTATTTATTTTTAATTTGCCTTGAGACAACAAAATGTTTTGATTTTAAATAAATCGACATAAACAAAAAGTACAAAAGAACAAAAAAATATCCAGATAAACCACAATAGTCAACCAATTAGAACATAGAGTGATAATTTCTAATTATGATTTATAGATATAAATTAGTGTTACATACATGAATTCAAAGTCTACATCCGATTCTGGCTTACTAATAAGTAGCACACTATAGCCGGGTTCACGTAGCACCAAAAACTAGGGTTTCATTTGCTAGTTATTGAAATTTAATACTAATTAAAACATTTGTAAAAGAAATTTCTAAGTTATGCGGAGAGCCTTTTTTAGCGAATGAGAGCCTATTGCAAAATATATTCTAACATATCTACTATAAATGACACATTTTTATCATGCTCATCTTTTTTCCTCAAATTTTACTCATGTGATTGGTGTCATCTAATCTGGTGTATATCACAAGTAGAACCTCGTCCCCCAAGCTCAACCAAACTCAAACACAAGGACAGCCGAGATCGCTCGACACACCTTCACGATCAAGGACCGATTGTCTTTTACGACTAATTACTGAATAATTAGTTAATACGTTATCTTGGTAGAAGCCCGTATGACGTAACCATATGTGTATGGATCTATACACATAGGTTGTGTATTTGTACAAAAATTGTATGTCAGTGGTTGGCGGTGGCATGGTCGATGGTGGTTTGTGTTCCCCCACTAGTAACTCTGGCAAGACAGTCTCGCGGCAATGAAAGACAAGTCTGGTGGCAATAAAAACAAGTCGAGCGGCAACAAAAAGGCATGTCATGTCCTGTTCCTACTCCTGCAATAGCCTGTAAGGTGCAAAACAGAAATGAAAGAGATGTCGCTGATGGTAATGACCGAGGATCGGGTGATCGCCTTCGGTGGTGCCATTGACGAGGAGTGATGAGAAGTGGTCAGCTTTCACATGGAGATCACTTGGCCGACGTGGATGCGACTACCGGCGACGGGGAGAGGATCGTGGCGGCAACGACCATAATCGCGAGCGAGACGTGGGCTGGCGACGATGGAGAGGCAACTCTATGCTGTCTACGATATACCCATATGTGAGTATATCGTGTTCTAACATGGAATTAGGAGGGCCAACTCTAGTTTCACAATTAATTAATTGGCTGATGACCCTGGTGTCCAAAATGAGTTTCAGAGAGGGGTTGTACAGGAGCAAAGCCTCTTATTTTATTGTACATAGATACTACCAATTTTTTTTGATATATTTATAAGCATCTATTTTGTACATGCACATCATACAACGTATAAAAAATATAATTTTCTACTAGTGGAAGAATACATACAACCTACTCTCTCTGTTCACAAATAAATGTACTTTAGAGTCCTACGTCAAACTTAGTAATTTTTTGCCAATTTTATAGGAAAACATAGTAGCATTTATGGCATTAAATTAGTAGTACTAGATTCATTTGAAATGAAGTTTCACAATATACCGATTTTATATAAAAATGATGCTACATTTGTCTAAAAAGTTGGCCAAATCTTAAAAAGTTTAACTTAGGGCAAAAGCTAGAAATACACCCGTGGACGATCTAGTTAGGCGCGGATACACATATTATTCCATGCACGTTATTAAAATTGGAAAGCAATTCAACCAACCTCCAATTTTTGCACCATCTTTGTTATGCTGGTAATACGTACATAGCTCGTGATATTATAGATTATACTAATTACTACAGCATATGTTATTTGCCGTCGATATACCCTACACCGAAGTACATAATAAACATATTTACATACCATTAGGCATTAGCCGTCATGATTGTGGACCTATAGTATGTATGTATGTACACGTATTGTTTTGTCAGAAATTAAAACTAGTATGTATATGTATGTACCGGTGGTGTGTTGCAATCTACAGGGTCGTCGTTCTACTGTTCCTGTCTCGGAGCACGTACGTGCTGAGTACCGACGTTATGCCCGTGTAAGTATCAGTTCAGCAGTCACGAGTGTAGTGTGACTTTGATTCGGAAAAAAAAAAGTGTAGTGTGACATTGCGTGTGGTTAGAGTTAAGCCGACGTACGAGCAATGGGGTTCAGTCAAAGTCAATTAGAAAACGCAACAGCCAGCAGCTGCTGTCTGAACTCTGAATACTGAATGCTGAATACAGAATACTCTCTCTGGCTCTACGTACGTACCTGCTTCCATCGTCTCCTGCGAGACGGCTTTACCTACCTTCGATTCGCCGTCTTCCACTAATAAATCTAGCGAGGATTTCATCAGTCTTACGCATGATTGTAGCTAGCCAAGCCAACCGAAGGTAGCTAGGGCGCTGTCCGTCAGTCAGCCAGTCTGCCACCAAACGTCAGTCTCGAGGAAATACAGAATTCTCGATACGTTTAGAAATGCTACACGATACGTTATCGTGTGTTCATTGTGATGATTCTAAAATTAATCGTAAAAATTATGTCTAATAATCTAACATATTGTACGATATCTGAACGGATGCACCGAATAGTATTATACCTCCGGACAGTTAATATGGCCACGATTAGGTCACTGACCCCAAGAAATGACTCTAACGCCTGAACTAACGTCCGCTGTCCCCCAATGACTTGACTATTTCAGCTACATGAGGTTACACATGTCGCCTCACCCTCAATTTTTATACTTCTAGCTAAATGTCTCGGTTAGAAAAAAATTGGTCGATGGATCTTTCTTGTTACTTTTTACAGAATTTTTGGTGAGACAGTATTTTTTTTTAGAATGGACAGACTCCATAATAAGCCGTGAGAATAAATTGCTGTGATACCAGAAACTCTGGACTACATTATTATAAAAAAAACCTTGTGTGCATGTGTATATCTTCTCTGGGCTAAACGCACGTCGTTAGTCAAAAATGCTGAGTGCAAGATGATCTATAATTTGAAATGGACGGAAGCGAAGCAATTAAATTGGAGGAGGCGACACGAGGTTTGGTTTGGGAGCAATTGTATTATAGGAGGGTTTCGAACCTAATATACTAAGTTACTTTTTTTGATAATACTAGTAGAAATATATTAATATCAAGTTGATACCAAATACACCCGGTCTCTTCAACAATACATTACTAAGATCGAGTAAAGCTGAGAATGCACAAAACCAAATTAAATATTTTAAAAAATAAAATAAAAAGAAAGGCCCTAGCCAGATGCGGCACATAGCAGCAAGAACCTTAACATCAACCACTGTGGTTGGCACTTCGAGACGACTAGAAAGGTTCTCCGCACAACGACGCCTCTATGAAAGGAATGACGCAGGAGCACCTAATCTAATCACAAAGGCTGGATTATGTGTTTTCACCCGAGAGCATGTCCGAGTAATCTACAGGCAATGCCTTCATCAAGAAAATAGTGCCAAAACACCTAGTGCCGGGTACAACTAGGGTTGCAAGCGCGGGGCCCGCTTCAGCCCGCAAAAGGAGATCGATAGTACAAAGTATACAACATGCAGTGATTAGAATTTATCTTCAATTTGTACTACCTACACGTGAGCTAGGCAAAGCACCTGCCCGCAAGCCCGCCCCGCATGCAACCCTAGGTACAACCAATGAAGACCTAGAATTTTTACCCCGGATCTCAAGACCTGGCACACAGATATCACAACCAAACTGAAGACATCATGTGGCACGGGCATCCCACTTGCCGAGCCATCACCCCTTCCAGCCAAGCCGAATCCATCATTTGTATCGATCCAACCTTATGGTCAAGGGAACAATTGCAACCTAGCCAAAGATCCATGCACAGACGAGCCGACCCATAGCTATCACACATGGCGCTTCCATCCAAAGATTGAAATCCTCATATCAAACAATATTAGAGTCGCCGGATCTGTTGTCGCAGACGCCTCCATGGGCAATTTCACATAAAAAATAACGTATCATCAATTTGAACATAGCATAAACAAAAATATACATTTAATTTCTACATAAGAAAATAAACTGGATTATCTCACACTAGTGAAATAACAAAAAAGTTTCATCCATTATCTCGAAAAAAAAGTTTCATCCAACCGCCTTACATATAATTTTCTTCCTACCTAGTCATACGGTAGAAACTGGTGTCAATGTATTTGTTGGACTTTTATTTAGTTATCTATGTCAAGGTATCTAAGGTTATCAAAACATAACTAAACTCAAATATACAAATATATATACACTATCATTCGTGAAATTATGGAGGCAAGTGATTTGTATTTTTCCTCGCCTTTAAGTAGATTTGGTTTAGAAATCTTTATAATGTCTCATGTTTTCGGAGAAACAAAACTAAAGCCACTTTATTTACAAGATATGATTTCATAAAAATTAGCAATATTATTATGTGGTTCATTATCATAAAGATATACTCCTAGTTAGTATTGTAGTTTGACACAATTTAATATAAATGAGTATAAAAGTTTAGTACTATTAATATTGAGTTTTATTTTACTTGAGATGTCAGATGTTTTGACCGACATGTTATGAATAAATTGACATAAAATGAAATATAAAAAGTAAGAAGAGATTAAAACACATAAATAATAACATCAATAAATAGGCAACCGACACCAAATGATAATACTAATTATGGTCACAGTTTGTATTTATAGTTTATAAAAAATATTATGGCATGCACCTTTTTGCTTGTAGATTCGATTCTGAATTAGAGAGTATCACACATTTGCTGGATTGATGTATGTCACATACACATTCCGAAAATCCGTTGTTCGATTATCATTTCCTAGCATCTAGTAGATATAAAATCTTGAAAAGAAAAATAGTATTTGCACTGAGTTTGGTGCAAAATAAGTCATTGTATATCTGGTAGAAATGCCATATCTTTTATTGTGCTCATATTTTCTCAAGAATTTTACTTAAATGATTGGTATCATCTGATCCAATTTATGTTGCCATATAATTATACTATTGGACATCCAATATCCTATTATTCTGGATATATTTTTGATCATACACCGCATGAAAAAGAACACAATTTTTTTTGTGCAAGTGAGATATGAATAAAACAAGCAGAAGTTCTAATATTTTTCTGAGAACTCAGAGGAGCTCTGCGAATCTATACATTAAGATAGGAGAGAAAACAAATGTACAAGTGTTTGGGTTGTTTTAGTGCCACAATTCGGCTGCTAAAAAACACACTAACCCACTCAACTACAACACGCTAAGGGACTACTCTTTGTAGACTACTTCCACCTACACTCTTCCATTCTCTGCACGCCTCTTTCACCTTTCCGGTGATCATCCAAGGGGACATTCCCCAGTTTTTAAACACTCTTTGGTTCCGCTCTAACCATATGTGCCTCAGTGAGAAGAGAACCACCGAGTTAAACCCTTTCTTCAACTTGCTCGGGATACGTACACTACAGGAAATAACAGATACACCGAGGGCTGGAAGCCGTCGGCATAGCCAGACAAAGCCATCGGCACAGGCTGTGCCGACGGTAACCGTCGGCGTTTCCCCCTCGGCACAGGAAAATGGTCGTCGGCACAAACACTCCCCCTCGGCGCAGCATCTCCCAGCGGGTCCCGCGTGACAGCAACGTCCGTCCAAGGTAACGGCCGCGTCAGACAGCTACGCCGACGGCCGGGCCATCAGCACAGGCCCAGCCCAGGAACCACCGCAGCCCGCCACGTGCCCGTCTACGCCGACGGCCCGGCCGTTGGCACATGCCCTTCCTCGAGCTGCCATGTCGTCAGCTACACCGACGGCAATGCCGTCGGCACAGCCTTGCCATATGGCACATGCATGCTGTTCTCCCGAGAAAAAATTTCGGCAGCACCTCCCCGCTGTTCTCCCGATACACGTCCCGCCAAAAATGCCGAGAGAATTGTGCATCCGGAGAACAACAGGAAGGTGCAGCCGAAATCCTGTCTCGGTTCGGGGTAGACCGTGGAGAGCGTATCCAATCTACACATCCTCCGGCTATCCAAAAATCGTGGACAATTCGAAAGAGTTACATTTTAAATATGCAATCGAATGCATATTTATTCGTGTAATCCTTTCGAACGGGAGACGCCTAGGTTTCGCAACTGACTTGGTGATCTAGACACAAAATAAATACCTGGGCGCAAGATTTATACCCTCGAAGCGTGAGCGAATAGTCAAGGAAAATCGGGCAGCGGAAGGGCGACCTCCGGGACGGCGACCTCTCCGACGGGATTGTCCACCTAAAATTCTATAGATTGCAAAGACAAATAAAATAAAATTAACCTATTAGCTCACATAATTTATCTAACCTAACTAAAACTACCCTATACTACTTTAACTACCTAACTCAAACTACCCTATACTACCTTAACTACCTAAAACAGAGAAGTGTGGTGGATTTACCTGGGAGCTCCGACGAGGGAGAGCGCGAGCGGGACAAGGTAGGGGCCGGCCCGACTCGACCTGCAGAGCAGGAGCCACGAGCCACGAGCTCCAGATCGGGCCGGGTCGGACCAAGGAACGGGGGAGGCCCCCGGGGCAAGCCGAACCAGGGGGAGGGGGCCTAGGGGGCGAGGCGGAAAGAGTCAGGGCGAGTCGACCAGGGAGGTGGCGGGTCAGACGGGGAGGAGGATGGTTGACATGGCGCTGATTGGCCAGCGGTGGCGGAGTCGGGGCAGGGGAGAGATGGTCGACGGCGGCGCGGGGTTGGCGCGGTGGCCGGCGATGGGGGCTCATGGTGGCGGGTTGTGATGGCGGCGATTCGTGGGTGCTCGGGGTGGGGAGGTCGGCAGCAGCGGTGGGAAGGTGGCGGCGGCGCAGGGTTGGACAGAGGGAGCTGGGCGCGGGGTTGGGGAGTGAGGACAGACTCGGGCGCGGGGTGGGCCGGTTTAGGCTAAGGCCAAAAGGTCCCTACGCCGACGGTATAGCCGTCGGCACAGCCTATTTTTTCTCACGTAGATTTATTTAGTTCCTTTTTATTTGCTCTTACTTAATATATTTAATTTTATATTGGGTTCTACTTGATATATTTAATTTCATTTTATACCTCCTCCTTTTCATTTATTTCGTATAAAATATAGACCCTAGTCCGAGGGACCCGTAGATCTGACCCGTTGACCGGCCCGGATGAGTGTTGACCAATATAGTTTTTTCTTTGTTTAGGTTTATTTAGTCTATTCCTACATATTATACCAAGGTTGGGACCATGAAACATAATGTAGCCCCCGGTATACCCACTTCCTAAGGTTTCGCTGGAAAAGGACCGCCGGAGCTCCGGGGCCTAGAATGTCCGAGAAGGGGGCACACGTGGCACCTACCAACCTTGCACCATTCCATGCATGTGCTAGGGCCACATGCAAGTCCTTGAGGTATTCCGATGCCCCTGAGCGTGGTCTGCTGCGAAACACTAATCTGTGGGCATCAGATCGTCTACCCCCTAGACGTTCCTCTGACAGGGGTAGCACTCTCTTGTTTTGTGTTTGTTTAGGTCATATGATGATGTAAAACCATGTTTCTTCACAAGGAGAGGGCACTATCCTACCCGGTTTCACTGGAACGGGGAGTTTCTCCCTTATATAAGTTCAGAACCTTAGCTTTAGGTTACAGCGCACGCATCCGAAGGGGACACGTGCACCTGGGGACTAGGTTTTGCATGTTTCAACATAGCACCACACTTTCATGCATGTGCTAGGGACACATGCAAGTCCTTGAGGTATTCTGACGCCCCAGAGCGTGGTCTGCTGCGGAACCCTGATCTGTGGGCATCAGATCGTCTACCCCCCTAGACGTTCCTCTGACAGGGGTAGAACTCTCTTGTCTTGTGTTTATTTAGGTCATATGATGATGTAAAACCATGTTGGTTCACAAGGGGAGGACACTAACCTACCCGGTTTCACCGGAATGGGGAGTTTCCCCCTTATATAAGTCCAGAACATTAGCTTTAGGTTACAGCGCACGCATGCGAAGGGGGACACATGCACCGGGGACTAGGTTTTGCATGTTTCAACATAGCACCACACTTCCATGCATGTGCTAGGGCCTGTCAACACCCGGATTTTTCAATCCTAGATGCCTGTTATGCCATACATCGCAATCCCAGGATTACCATTTTTGCGAAACATAACAGAATTTGATACCATAGTACATCATCCATTACAAACGACACATAAGTTCTTACACAAATAGGGATCTCATGATCCAGTTCTTAATACAACATCAAGCAGCGGAATACGTAATAATAACGGTAGCGTAGGCGAAGCTCCATCTTCGGGGTCACAGGCAATGCTGACGATGGGAGATGATCCTAGTTGTCGTAACCTTCCTGGGGTCCATCTTCCAGGTACTTCTCTTCATAGTCTGGCCATGGGAATAGCCAGGGACAAAGCCATGAGTACTCTTTAAGTACTCGCAAACTAATACTAATATGAAAAGGGGGTTTTCGGATAATAGGACACTAGGTTCTAGGGTTGTTTTGCAAAAGCCAGATTTATCTCTACTAAGTTCCAAAGCTAGTCACAATTTTATAATTCCTAAGCGGGAACTTCTATTTCATATCCCAACTCTATTGTGGTCAAGTCAAAGTCTCAATTCATCTCACAAGTCATTTTGAAAAGTCTGACGGGGAACAAGATGGCCATCTAATCTGTCCATAATCATGACGCGGCTATTCGAATAGTTTGACACTCTGCAGAGATTGTACACTTTCACCACAACATTCGATACATCCGTCAGGAACAAATCCTGAATTCACCATACTCAGTATGCGGATAATCAATCCTAACCTTTCGATTACACGCCCTAGTATAAGCACCTCTCCTATGAGTTTGGCCTCCCAACCATGACCAACTGTCATCTTGGGTACTGCACAGGTGGACAATCGTCACAAGGTAGCCTCAGCTCATACCTTGGCCATGAGGGAACTAATACTAAGGTACATAAGTTTCCAGTCAAGCCCTACCCAATATTTGGGTATTGTGGTTGTACGATAAAATTGGAATGGTATCGCATCCAGACAACCATCAGTTTTATAAAGGGCTAAGGCTCATGCCTCAACATTTTTATCACCAAAATTCTCAAGTTTTTGGAAACACATGTCCAAAACATTTCAATAGAATGATCCATCATTCCAAGGTTTTCATAACCATTTTTCCACCAAGTAATCCCATCTAAAAGTTGATCAAGTTTTATGCTTAGCACTAGCATCTACAAGTGGGGGTAGTATTAATGAGGGGTGGTAACTAGTGGAGTTTCAACTAAGGACAACCTCAGGTCTTCGGCTGATGTCAAGGTTTCTAACTTAGGCCAAATTTTATGCTATTTATGCAACCTTCAGCATCTTTCGAAAATCTACCAGTCACTTAAGTAAACTCTAAGTAATCTTTGATAAAGAAATAGCGTAAGGAGCTTGCACATAAAACTAGGATTGGTTTATCAAGTGGGTATGATCACATATGCTTAAGGCATATAGTAGTCATAGAACAAGTATGGGTTTGTTGCATCAGTAGAGTGTCTTGCAAGTTTTAGCTTGCATAGGTCAACTTGATTGGTAAGGCTTGCAGAGGTATAGTATCAACTTGCATCAATATCAGTATAAGCTTGCTAAAGTAGAATGTCTTGCAAGTTTTAGCTTGCCTTGTGCAGAGCAGTGGTTGAAGTTCTCCTCGGCTTATTCTTCGTAGTATCCTCCTTCCTCCTCGTATCCTTGGTCGGTACTAGCGTCTATGAATAAATACGAGGTACACAATCACCAAACAATACTTAACTACTTGAAATCATCACACACAAGGGTCCTATGGATGATCTAGCATCATCCCTAACATTACAAGGTTAATGCTTGGTTTAAATCTTTTTTATTTTTAGGAAAGTAATTTCTACTCATTGAAAAACTACTTAAGATTTTATATTCTCCAAACCCAACATGGGATCATGTTGACACATGTCATCACCACATATTATAGTCCATGGGAATGTGATTTAAAGTGGTGTCACAATTTAATAAGGTTTTACCCTTTTATTTTAATTAATTAAAGTGGCTAGAAATGCTTATGTAGCATTCTTTTATTACTTGAACATTATTTCTGCAAGTAAACCTATATATTTTTATATATTCTGAAAGGTATGGTTACATGTGATTTTTGAGAGTTGGAATCAACTCAAAAACTATTATGGTTTAAATTTGAAAAATGTTTGAATGCAGAAAAGATTCTGCCTTGTTATTTTTACCATGGGTGACCTATAGATCCAAATGACTTGAATCCAACGGGCTTGGATTCAGCATTCACAGACCTTTCCAAAAAAATTGGTTTCATTCAATTTGGTGTACTGAATCGATCTGGGTTGATTTTCGAAGTTGGGTACAGAAGTGTGTTTGAATCGAAATAGAAAAAGGTTTAATTTGAATAACTGGGCTGCGCGGGAAAAATTACTGGGCCGTCCTGCTAAGCGCAGTGCTCCCGCGGGCTGCTTAAGTGGGTGTCCCCACTCGTCAGTGACACGGGGCTAGGCGAAGTGGTATGGGGCGACGTGGATCGTTCGATCTAGTTCTAATCTAACGGCTGGGAGTCATCGTCGACGCGAGACAACGCCGGCGAGAAAGAAACCTAGCGCCGCCGGTGAGGGTTGCTGGAGGCTCACCGGGGTGCTGGCGAGGGTCGGCGAGGCGGGCGAACAACGAAGTCGACGACGGCGAACTCAGGGGTGGTCGCGGCCTCTGGGCGGCTCCAATCGGGCTCCCTTCTCCCAGCAGCGTGCTCGGTGAAATTCGGCGAGGTGGTGCTCGCTTGCTCGAGAATGGTGGCACGATCAGTGAGGAGAGGGGAGTGAGATGGTGTGAAGAAATCGTGCGGGGGTGGCCTCTATTTATAGTCGAGCGAGGGGACCGTCGGGGCATACGGTGAGCTCGTCGGGGGTGAGGTTACAGGCGGCTAAAGGCATGGGCAAGGGTAGGGGACGGTGCGGTGTCTCCTGGCGATGCTCAACGACATGGTCTCGAGGCATGGGGCGGTGTGGTTTGGTCTGGAACGAGCGGTGCTCTGCGCGGCAGAGGCGGCGTCTTCGACGGCGGGCGGTGGCTGCACGGCAGAGGCGGCGTCTTCGACGGCGGGCAGTGGCTGTGCGGCACGGGACGGCAAACGGGGATGTCTGGCGGTCTCCTAGGTCGGTGGGGATTGTGTATGCACGCGGCGAGGGCGGCGCACGGTCTGTGGGTGATGGTCGAGGGTGGCTCTCTGGCGCACGCTCGGCATGGTCTGGGCGCGGCTTGTGCGCGTGGTCTAGGGATTGGCAACGCCATGCTGGGACAATGAGTGGCGGTGCAATGGGCTGCCTCCTAGACATGGCTAGGCTTGTCGCTGCTCCTAGCTTGTCATCGACTATGGGGTGGTAAGAGGGTGCTCGGCTATTCACCATTGATGACAATGGCAAGCTCACAGTGGTGCTAGTGCCTCGCTAAACTTCCTAGATGATCTACTGAGTTGTGTGTGAGCTAAATGGGGAACCAGTTAGGCAAGAATCACTGCTCACAATAGTGTTTGATGTTTGTTGGATTTGTGTCTGCAACCTGTTTGATGAAATGGCCGCATGAAATCAAGTTTTGAATTTTGAAATGATTTTTGGTGGGTTTGCTAGATTGGTGCTAGTGAGTCTGCAGATGCTTGGGTTTTGAAAGTTGAGCTTGTTTCAGTAGTTTTTGAAAAAGTGGGATCTTCTCATATGATAAAGATTCAATTTTGAATTGTCATTTAAACTATGCATTTGAAAGTTTTTGGATGATCACAAGGTGGGCCTTGATACCTTGTTATGAGTACATTCAAGGGTGCAAAGATCCAGAAAAGTTTCTGTTAGGTTCTGAAAGTTTGAGACAACCAAAGTAGGCATGGGAGTTAAATTGGCCAAAATGACCATTCATTTCATATATGTGTTTTGATTTACTTGTCTTTAGGAAAGATGTGGGAAACGTTTTAGATGATGTTTATTTCACCTAAGAAACATTTTACAAGCAATGGAACAAACAAACAAGGTGGTTTTAAAGGATTTCAAAATCCATGCATACACATATGCATGCATTCATGATTTCATTTTGAAAAGTTTTTGTTAACCCTAATTTTGATGATTAGAATTTGATGATCCAAGCTTAGTATTTTTGGGATGTTACAAACCTTCCCCCCTTAAACAAAATCTCGTCCCGAGATTTGAAAAAGGACGAAAAGATTACCTAGGATTTGAAGAGATCGGGAAACTCCGTCCTGATGTGATCTTCGCGCTCCCAGTTAGCTTCCTCTTCTGTGTGGTTGCTCCACTGAATCTTGAGAAACTTGATGCTTCGGGTTCGGGTATGTGGCGCCCCGCCAAAACCACTACTAGAAAATCGCGTTGTTTTTGTGCATTGCATCATCATAACCGCATGCTCATGTCATCATGCCACATTGCATTTGAGCATCGTCATCATCATGCATGGTTTTTTTTGTCTAAACTATTTTCGAAACGCCTAGTTTTGTTTTCAAAATACCCCGCCTTTATTTCAAAATCCAAAACCCGGGTCTCCGGATTATTTTGTTTCGTCTACCAATGGATTTCAAAAGCCCCGTTTTAAATAATAAAATATTTAGTTTATTTTTAGGGATACCGTCAGACGATCCGACCAGCCGGCCATCCCCTACAAAACCAGTTTTCCCAAAACCTATTCCACCATATAAGCTACCCAATCCTATTCTACCCAGCCCTCCACATCACCCGCCAACCATAGCTCGCCACATCACTGACCCAAATCTCCACCAATCGCAATCCACCTCACCTCTCCTCTCCCCATCCCACCGCCACCTCATCCCACTGCACGCCTCCCACCAAACCCACTGGTCCACCCACTGCCTCACACACCACTCACACCGACCACCCGCCTCGACCCCGCGCTGCCCCACTGCCGCCCGCGCCTGCCTTCCTCTCTCCTCCCCCCTCTCGCCCGCCCGCCCCCGCCACCTTCCTCTTCTGCGCCTTGCCGCCCTGGGCCTTCCGCACCCCCATCGCCTGCCCCGCCGAGATCCCCGTCACCTGGTTCTCCTCCGGCCGCCGCCCCGTCACGCCGTCTGACTGCCCGGCCCGCCTGCACGCGGCCTCCTCCTCGCTCCCGCCTCCCGCCTCTCTTCCGCCATGAGCTCCGCTGGCGATCTCGCCGCCGCCTTGCCCGTCGCCCGAGGCCGCCTCCTACGGCCCGACCCTCCTTCCGAAGCTCTGCCGCGGCCGAGCCGTCGGAAGCTATGACCGACCCGGCCCCGCTGCCGCTCGCCTGGCGAGGCCGAGCCCTCCGCCGTCATCGGCCCCTAAGCGCCTCGCAGCAACGCGCCGCCGGGCAACGTCATCCTCTAGCCGCCCGCCGCCTTCCCGTCCTCTCCGCCAGCCCATATGTTCCGATCGCCCCTTCAAGGCACCCTCCTGGTGATGTTGTGTGTAGCCCATGTTTGTGCTGGTGTTTGAAAGAAATCATCCTGGGAAATAAATATAATCGAGCGGCCCTTGATTGGTATAGAGTGGTGATGATGCCTTAGGTGCACTATGTTTTCGGTGCACAGATGTATTGATGCTGTTGCCGCGAGAAGATGTGGCGAGGTTGATTCGGCCATTTGAGACCCTCCTGTTGGACATATCCGCCTCACGGAACCGAAGACCGCAGAACCCCAAGGCCTTCGACTTGGAGCACCGAGGCCTAGACATGAAGACCCCGAGGCCTCCTTCACGGAACGCCAAGATTCTCGATCCGATGGTCGAGACCCCGAAGCCTCGACGCCCCGGATCCCGAAGACCAACCCCGTCGAACCCCGAACCCCAAGATCGTCGAACCCTAATGTGTGACCTCTTTTCCCGAGACCCCTATATTTTTTATAATATATATGACATCTATTCGTTGCATATTAAATTGAACTTGTTTGCATGCATATTGGGGTTCGGGGGCACTATGCCGATTCACCTCACAATTAAATATGGAGACCATATGCGGGCGAATCTAGTCTAATAGTTGTCCCATTTAAAATTGTGTAGCGAACCGATGTTGTATTTTGCCTTGTTAAGACAACATTTAAATTGCGGGGGTTCTAAATAACTTGAACTGTTTAATTAAATGTCGGGACCCCGGTTCCGCTTAATATGATCTAATTGCATTGCACCTTTGCCATGTCATACATCATACATGCATCATGTCTGATCTTCTGTCATAGTATTAAATAGTGCATCCGGTGTTTGTGCTAGTGTTTTGCTTCTTCACGGACTAGGCCGATGAGTTGATGCGAGTGTCGACCCGACCTTCGGATGAAACTTCGGCAATGTTTTTCAAAGTAGCACCTCCCTTTCTACCTATCTTACTTTTATAGTATTTATTCCTCCTGTTGATCTATTGCTATTCGTGTTGCGGTGCTCTAGTTTTCGTGCCGTGATATCCCTTGCAGCCTTATGCCTTGGACACATCCTACTACTGTTGATTGGTAGATAGTTGGACTTATGCGTCGTAGTCGCTTGCTCAAGTGCTGCGTCGTCCAAGTACCACAGTTTATGGAGTGTTGCGCATGTTTAATGATGTAGGTGATCATGGCTTTAATTATGTTTAATAACTAAAATTGAAAGTAGGTAAATGCAGAGGCACCGTGGGTAATAGACAATATTTGATTTTAATCGCCACTTTGGTGTCCGTGGGACCCGAAGTTCTTGACAATTGCTCGAGATCGAAAGGCTAACCACAGGTGGGGTGTATGGTCACCCCCATCGATTAGTACCTGATTTGAAAGTACTGTACTTGGGTCCACAATTAGTTTGGGGCTTTATTACTATCCTGTACTTATGCCATGCTTTACTGCTTAATTTAAGATTGTGCGAGGAATGCACTGCATCGGTAAGCGGAGTGTTTTCGCGGTATCGACAAGCCACCACACTGCCGGTTCCCGATCGTTTCTGACCATTGACGCAAACCCGAGTCCGTCTTGAGACCGGCCGACTTCGTTTGGGTAGCTTAGTGGGGTGGCCCCATGTACTTGCTTTGGGTCCGGGAACGTCATGACTTAGGCCCCGACATACCGATGGGTGTATGTTAACCGATCCGGCAAAAGGGTCGAAGTGCGTGTGGATACTTTGGTGCACCCCTGCAGGGTTAAATCTTTTCGAAAAGCCGTGTCCGCGGTTATGGACGACTTGGAGCACAGTTCTCGATCATAGACAACTATAACTAAAGTTTACTACTATAACTTGACTTGTATCCGATATGACTAGTAATCAGCTTCACCGCAACGGAATGGCTAAATAAAAGTACCAACAACTGCTGGGTTTGGGATACCTCATGCTAATTGTATCTGACTAGTAAGTGTTGCAACTACAACGGAATGGTTAACTAAAAGTGCCCACTGCTTATTATATCAGGATGACTATCTATACCTGACTAGTAATTGCCGCAACGATAACTGAATAAATAAAACCGCCAACGGTGTGAGTTCCTCGGTTGACTTCCTCGTTTGGTCTCGAGGGGGAAACACCAGGATGGGTATGTTTGGAGGTAGTATCAGGTTGGTTCCGAATAGGTCTTTCTTACCCCTCTCTGATAGCCGCTATTTTGTATCGAGTCTCTATAGGTTGTTTAGTGCATGCCGCGCTGCCGCTTCAGTCCACCATACCTATGTAGGCGAGGACCGCCGAATTCTAGCCTCGCTGCATCTTGGCCTCGATCGACCGCCTCTCTTTTCCTTTGCCCTTTGTAGGCACCTTTTTGTTTAAGCAGGTTTTGAGATCGACGTCGTTAGGTGGTTACCCTTCCGCTTGGCTCAGGGTTATGGACGCCATTGGTTATTCTTCGTGGCTCTTAGCTTAATTTGCATCTTGTCCGCATCGGACGTCAGTATTGTTTTCAAGGTGATTTGGATCTTTGTATTGTATATCCGTATTCTTGACTCTTTGAGTCGCCGTTGTATATATCTCGTTCGTGGGTTCCATCGTGTACTATTGTGTAATGATATTACTGCTTTCCACCCGACGAAAGTGCTCGGGCACCTTTGAATCGCTTTCTATGCGGGTTTGGCGGGTTTCTAAAACTTGCATAGGGCGATTCTCGAGGGTGTTACAGAGTGGTATCGAGCACGGCCATGATACCCCACAATTCCAGCATGTAGGATAACCTAGCTAACGTCAAGTAGAGTGTCAAAACTATTTTGCAAAATCGGTTGGATAGTTCGATTAGATCTGATTTTACTCCTACCCTCTCCGCTCTCCTCTCACCTCCTGCTGTTTTTAATCCGCTCTCTTCTCTCTCTTGAGTCCGGATTTCGTGGTTGGGTTCCATCGCACCTTCGTGGTTTTGCTTCCTCCTTTGGTAACGGTGTTGCTACATCCGTCTTCATGCTATCCGAGGAACCTTCGCCGTGGACTTCTCTTTGTTCCTTCTCGTGCCTTCCGGTGTTTTCCGACGACGACATCATCTCGCTAGATCCGGCGTAGTCCGTGATCACTCCTTTGTTTCGAACCTCGATTGTCGAGATCTTCATCCCGATTCGAGAATGGTTGCACACTTTTCACCGATGCAGAGTAATAGTTTGGGTGCGCGATGGATTGGCCCCCATGCCGACTACTCACTCTATTCGCTTGTGTACATTGAAGTGGATGAGAATGCATCGGTTCTCTCTTTCTATCGAAGCTAGAGGTGGCTTTATTTGTTGATACCTCTACCTTCGACCTTTTGTTCTCGGAGTGTTCTCTCGACGATCACGGACAACGACCTCTTGTTAGTGGTGTCGCGAGGATCTACACGAAGCAAGAAGATTCAGATCGCCGCCCTTCTTCCCGGTACCATGAGGCGGATCTCGAGGGCGAGATCCATTGTTAGTGGTGTCGAATTGTGGCGCCCCGCCAAAACCAATACTAGAAAATCGCGTTGTTTTTGTGCATTGCATCATCATAACCGCATGCTCATGTCATCATGCCACATTGCATTTGAGCATCGTCATCATCATGCATGGTTTTTTTGTCTAAACTATTTTCGAAACGCCTAGTTTTGTTTTCTAAATACCCCGCCTTTATTTCAAAATCCAAAACCCGGGTCTCCGGATTATTTTGTTTCGTCTACCAATGGATTTCAAAAGCCCCGTTTTAAATAATAAAATATTTAGTTTATTTTAGGGATACCAAGCCGGGCGATCCGACCCAGTCGGCCATCCCTAGTACAAAAACCAGTTTTCCCAAAACCTATTCCACCATATAAGCTACCCAGTCCTATTCTACCCAGCCCCTCCACATCACCCCGGCCAACCACAGCTCGCCACATCAGCCTGGCCCCAAATCTCCACCAATCGCAATCCGCCACCTCACCTCTCCCTCTCCCCATCCCAGCCGCCACCTCATCCCACCTACACGCCTCCCACCAAACCCACCTGGTCCACCCACTCCCCGGCCCTCACACACCACTCACACCGACAGCCACCACGCCTCGCACGCCGCGCCTGGCCCCACCCGCTCGCTGCGCCCGGCGCCTTCCTCTCTCCTCCTCTCGCCCGCCCCCGCCCGCCCACCTTCCTCTCTGCGCCACCGCCGCCGCTGGGCCTTCCTCGACCCCCATCGCCTGTCCCTCGCCGAGATCCAGTCACTTGTTCTCTCCGCGCCGCCCGTCCACGCTGCCCTGACTGCCCCGCCCGCCCGCACCCGGCCTCCTCCTCCGTGTCTGCCCCGCTGTCCGCCTTCTTCCGCTGCCGCCATGAGCTCGCTCGTAGCGATCTCGCTGCCGCTTGCCCGCCCGAGGCCGCCTCGCCCTCTGGCCCGATCCTCCTTTGAAGCTCCCGTCAGCCGTCGACCAAGCGAAGCCCGTCGACCTGCCTGCCGCTAGCTCGCTTCGTCTTCATGAGGCCGAGCCACCTCCGTCGTCAGGCGCGCCCTAGCGCCTCCTGTAGCAACGCCAGCGCGACGTCATCCTCTAGCCGCCTGCGTCGCCCTTCCCGTCCTCTCCGCCAGCCCATATGCCGTGATCGTCCCTTCAAGGCACCCTCCGGTGATGTTGTGTGTAGCCCATTTGTGCTTTGGTGTTTGAAAGAAATCATCCTGGGAAATAAATATAATCGAGCGGCCCTTGATTGGTATGGAGTGGTGATGATGCCTTAGGTGCACTGTGTTTTCGGTGCACAGATGTGTTGATGCTGTTGCCGTGAGAAGATGTGGCGAGGTTGATTCGGCCATTTGAGACCCTCCTGTTGGACATATCCGCCTCATGGAACCGAAGACCGCAGAACCCCAAGGCCTTCGACTTGGAGCACCGAGGCCTAGACCTGAAGACCCCGAGGCCTCCTTCACGGAATGCCAAGATTCTCGATCCGATGGTCGAGACCCCGAAGCCTCGACGCCCCGGATCCCGAAGACCGACCCCGTCGAACCCCGAACCCCAAGATCGTCGAACCCTAATGTGTGACCTCTTTTCCCGAGAACCCTATATTTTTTATAATATATATGACATCTATTCGTTGAATATTAAATTGAACTTGTTTGCATGCATATTGGGGTTCGGGGGCACTATGCCGATTCACCTCACAATTAAATATGCAGACCATATGCGGGCGAATCTAGTCTAATAGTGGTCCCATTTAAAATTGTGTAGCGAACCGATGTTGTATTTTGCCTTGTTAAGACAACATTTAAATTGCGGGGGTTCTAAATAACTTGAACCGTTTAATTAAATGTCGGGACCCCGGTTCCTCTTAATATGATCTAATTGCATTACACCTTTGCCATGTCATACATCATACATGCATCATGCCCGATCTTCTGTCATAGTATTAAATAGTGCATCCGGTGTTTGTGCTAGTGTTTTGCTTCTTCACGGACTAGGCCGATGAGTTGATGCGAGTGTCGACCCGACCTTCGGATGAACCTTCGGCAATGTTTTTCAGGCGAGCACCTCCCCCTTTCTACCTATCTTACTTTTATAGTATTTATTCCCTCCTGTTGATCTATTGCTATCTGTGTTGCGGTGCTCTAGTTTTCGTACCCGTGATATCCCTTGCAGCCTTATACTGCCTTGGACACATCCTACTACCTGTTGATTGGTAGATAGTTGGACTTGCGCGTCGTAGTCGCTTTCTCAAGTGTTGTTGCGTGTCGTCAAGTACCACAGTTGTTGGAGTGTTGCCGCATGTTTAATGTTGTAGGTGATCATGGCTTTAATTACTGTTTAATAACTAAAATTGAAAGTAGGTAAATGCAGAGGCACCGGTGGGTAATAGACAATATTTGATTTAACGCTCACCGTGTCCCGTGGGACCTCGAGTTCTTGACACTGCTCCGAGATCGAGCGCTAACCACAGGTGGGGTGTATGGGCACCCCCATCGATTAGTACCTGATTTCAAAGTACTGTACTGGGGGCCACAATTAGTTTGGGGATTTATTACTATCATGTACTTATGCCATGATTTACTGCTTAATTTAAGATTGTGCGAGGAATGCACCTGTACTGTTTAGGTAAGCGGAGTGTTTTCATGATCGACAAGCCCACCACACTTTCGGGTTCCCGTCGTTTACAACCATTGACGCAAACCCCGAGTCCGTCTCGAGACCGCCGACTTCGCTATGGTAGCTTAGTGGGTGGCCCCATGTACTTGCTTTGGGTCCGGGAAACGTCATGACTTAGGCCTCCGACATACCGATGGGTGTATGTTAACTAATCGGCAAAAGGGTCAAGTGCGTGTGGATACTTTGGTGCACCGCAGGTTAAATCTTTCAAAAGCCGTCCGCGGTTATGGACGACTTGGAGCACAGCTTCGATCATAGACAACTATAACTAAAGTTTACTGTTATAAATTGACTTGTATCCGATATGACTAGTAATCAGCTTCACTACAACGGAATGGCTAAATAAAAGTACCAACAACTACTGGGTTTGGGATACCTCATGCTAATTGTATCTGACTAGTAAGTGTTGCAACTACAACAGAATGGTTAACTAAAAGTGCCCACTGCTTATTATATCGGGATGACTATCTATACCTGACTAGTAATTGCTGCAACGATAACTGAATAAATAAAACTGCCAACGGTGTGAGTTCCTCGGTTGACTTCCTCGTTTGGTCTCGAGGGGGAAACACCAGGATGGGTATGTTTGGTGGTAGTATCGTTGGTTCGAATAGGTCTTTCTTACCCTCTCTCGATAGCCGCTATTTTGTATCGAGTCTCTATAGGTTGTTTAGTGCATGCTGCTGCCGCTTGATCCACCATACCTATGTAGGCGAGGACCGCCAAATTCTAGCCTCGCTGTCTTGGCCTCAAGATCGACCGCTCTCTCTTTTTCCTTTGCCCTTTTCGCACCCCTTTTGTTTAAGCAGGTTTTGAGATCGACGTTAGCGGTGGTTACCCTTCCGCTTGGCAGGTGGTTATGGACGCCATTGGTTATTCTTCGTGGCTCTTAGCTCAATTTGCATCTTGTCCGTTACTTTCGTATTGTTTTCAAGGTGATTTGGATCTTTGTATTGTATATCTGTATTCTTGACTCTTTGAGTCGCCGTTGTATATATCTGTTCTGTGGGTTCCATCGTGGACTATTGTGTAATGATATTACTTCGTTTTCCACCCGCACGAAAGTGCCTGGTGGGCACCTTTGAATCGTTTCTATGCGGGTTTGGCGGGTTTCGCTAAAACTTGCATAGGGCCGATTCTGAGGGTGTTACAGGGTAGTTCGAAAAGATTCTTCCAAAATGCGGATGGGTACTTCGGGATAGGTCAGGTCATCGTTGATCTCTATGGTACGGTGATCGATATTCTTGAACACTTCGGTCTTCTCGGGGACTTCGAGACATTTGCGAAGTAACGAGATATGGAACACATTGTGCACAGCTGACATCTCTTCAGGTAGTTCCAATTGATACGATACTTCTCCTCGACGGTTCAGAATTTTGAAAGGTCCGATATATCTGGGGGCTAACTTTCCTTTGAGTTGGAAACACTGCATTCCCTTCAATGGCGACACTTTTAGATAAACAAAATCTCCTATGTTGAAGGCGAGGTCTCGACGTCTCTTGTCAGCGTAACTCTTCTGTAGGGATTGGGCGGCCTTGAGGTGCTCACGAATCTTGTGAACCTTCTCTTCTGCTTCTCGTAGGATGTCGGGTCCGAAAATCTGACTCTGTCCTACTTCCGACCAGTTCAAAGGGGTGCGACACTTTCTTCCGTACATGAATTCAAATGGGGCCATTTGCAAACTGGCTTGGTAACTATTGTTGTAGGAAAATTCTGCAAACGGCAGACAGTCTTCCCACTTGGATCCATATTATAGCACACATGCTCTAAGCATATCTTCGAGTATTTGATTTACTCGCTCTGTTTGTCCATCGATTACGAGGGTGATACGCTGTATTGAAATCTAGGCGGTTCCTAAACCTTCTTGGACTTTCTTCCAAAATCTCGAGGTAAACCGAGTTCCTCGATCCGATACTATATTCTTGGGGACTCAGGTAAACCGACGATTCTAGCGATGTATAACTCGCTAGCTTCAACTCGATAGGTGGTTTTGACGGGCAAGAAATGGGCGACTTTGGACAATCTGTCCACTATGACCCAGATAGAGTCATTTCCCCTACTAGAAGTAGGTAGTCCAGTGATAAAGTCCATTCCTACAGAATCCCATTTCCATTCCAGAATTTGCAAAGGTTGCAACAATCCAGCAGGTCTTTGATGTCCTGCCTTGACTCGCTGACACATATCACACTTGGCGATATAGCTTCCGATTTCTCTCTTCATCTTATGCCACCAAAATTGCTCTTTCAAATCTTGATACATCTTAGTTCCTCCTGAATGGATAGAATAAAGAGTATCATGAGCCTCCTTCAAGATAACTTCTTTCAACTCCGAATCTGTTGGTACACAAAGGCGTCCTTTGTACCACATAACTCCTTCTTCGTCCTCGGTGAATCCGGGTACTTTGCCGTCTTCGACACGACGCTGATTCCGTGACATCGGCATTTCCTTCTCGCCTCTTTAATCTGACTGATCAAAGTGGGCTGAAGTTCTATGCTAGCCAAAAATCCTTCACTTACTAATTACATTCGAAAATCTTCCATCTCCTTGTGCAAACTTGGTTGCTCCTTCAAAATAATGGAGTTCAAGCGGCACGGCAATATGCTAAGGGCATCGGCTACCACGTTGGCTTTACCAGGGTGATAGTGAATGTCCAGGTCGTAATCTTTGATTAGCTCAATCCATCTTCTCTGCCTCATATTCAACTCCTTCCGAGTGAATATATACTTTAGGCTCTTGTGATCCGAATAAATCTCACAACGGTTTCCCATTAGGTAATGTCTCCATGTCTTCAGGGCTAGGACTACTGCTGCGATTTCGAGGTCATGGGTTGGATAGTTTTGCTCGTGTTGCTTCAATTGTCGAGATAGGTAAGATATAACTTTGCCTTCTTGCACTAGCACACATCTGAGACCAATCTTGGATGCGTCACAATACACATCGAAGGGCTTCGTGATATCCGGCATGATTAAGATTGGGGCTGATATCAATCTCCTCTTGAGTTCTTGAAAACTCGCTTCACACTTGTTTATCCATTCAAACTTCTTGTTCTTCTTCAGTAATTGGGTCATGGGTTGGGCGATACTCGAGAATCCTTCTACGAATTTGCGGTAATATCCCGCCAATCCGAGAAAAGCATGAACTTGGGTTTGAGTGGTTGGGGCTTGCCAATCTTCTATATCTTTCACTTTGGCAGGGTCAACGGCAATTCCTCCGGATGATACAATGTGACCGAGGAATCCTACCTCCCGTAACCAGAATTCACATTTGCTAAAATTTGCATACAGCTGATGCTCTCTAAGGGTTCCAAGAATGGTCCTTAGGTGTAGCTCATGTTCTTCTTCTGATTTGGAATAAATCAGAATGTCATCGATGAAAACAACGACAAACTTATCCAGAAAGTCCATAAAAATCTTATTCATGAGGTTCATGAAATAAGTGGGGGCATTGGTTAATCCAAAAGACATGACCAGATACTCATAATCCATATCCGGTGGTAAAGGCGCCTTTGGAATATCCTCTGCAATTTTTGAGTTGATGATAGCCGCCTAAGATCAATCTTAGAAAACACCGGCACCGGTCAACCGATCAAACAAATCTTATATCTTGGGCAAGGGGTACTTGCTCTTGATGGTGACATCATTCAACTTCCGATAATCCGTACACAAACGGTTACCTCCATCTTTCTTGTCCACAAATAAGACAGGTGATCTCCATGGTGACGCACTTGGTTGAATCAATCCAATTTCTAGCATGGAATCCAGTTTTCTTCGCTCGCTAGTTCGACGGGTTCATACTATAGGGTCTACGGGCTATGGGTCCTGTTCGGGATTAGTTCGATGATAAACTCGATATCCCGATCCGGGGCATACCGCAAAACATCGGAAATACATCGGGTATTCAGGACTATCCGGACTTGGTAAATGGTAGGTTGGTCTAGACTCTTGTTACACTTGAATTGGCGAGGTAAGGTTTCAGATATGCTCGATTGTTATTCCGCAGATCTGGTCATGGTGATGGCTTTCTTAGCACATCAATCAATCCTTATGTTTGGACATCCAATCCATTCCTAGTACTACTTCCAAACCTTTAGTTCCGAGTACTATTAGATTAGCATAAAAATCTATGCCATGGATTCGGATAGGGACGGCTTTGCAAATTTGCCTAGCCTTGGTGGTTGATCCGGGAATTTGTACAATCATAACATGCTTCAGTTTGGTTGGTTGAATTTTACTAGTGCAGGCAAATTCTTAGGTGACAAATGAATGCGAGGCACCAGAGTCAAACAACACTCTTGCAAGTACTGAATAAACAGAAAACATACCCAGCACGACGTCTGGCGCTTCCTGAGCTTCTTCAGCATGCATGAGAAAAATACGGCCATTGCGGTTGAGTGAATTCCCTGGGGCAAATCTTCTCCCTGGCTGGACACGACGCTGCTGCTGAGTTGGGGCATTGACATTAGGGGTTGTAGCGTTCTTCTTGTTCAGGCACTCGTTGGAATAGTGGCCTTTATTCCACAGTCATAACAGGTCACTTGTGACTTGTCCTTGGCTGCGACAGGCACAACATTGCTTCCACCTCGGCGTTGGTGTTGGCGAGCATTGTTGGTGTTGAACTTGGGTGGGGCACAGGTGAAATTGCTAGAGTTGCCGGGGTTGTTGTGATTTTCTCCGGGTCTAGGGTTTCCACGGTTGGGGTAGGTCGGACGGGTCATAGGGGGTTTGTTGGTTCTTGGGGCAAATCCTGGAGATGGGTTGGGGCGATACTTTGGGGTCTAATGGGTTCCTGGTTGATGCATCATGCGATGCTTGCGGTTCTCATTGGCTTGGTTGATCTTTCCTTCCATCTGGATGGCAGAGTCGACAAGGGCTTCAATATCAGCAAAGGGGATATTGACTAACACCGTCTACATCTCGTCATGTAGACCATTCAGGAATCTTTCTTTCTTCTTGGCTTTGGTGTCTATCTCGTCCGGGGCATACCTAGTAATGACAAAAATTTGTCACAGTATTCCACTACAGTCATCCTTCCTTGCTTCAGCTCTCTGAACTCGTCTCTCATTCTCTTGATCAAACCTGGTGGCACATGGGTTCTGCTAAACTTGACCTTGAATTCCTCGGTCATCATCCGCCTCCGATCATTGCACGAACACTGTTCCACCATGCCCTGGCATCTCCGGCTAGATAATGGGTGGCGAACAGGACTTTCTCGTTGGCTTCCACTCCGGCGACTTCTAGGTTGTTTTCCATGGTTTGCAGCCAATCATCGGCATCTAGGGGTTCTTCTGACTTGGTGAAAACGGGTGGGTTGGTATTCTGGAAATTCTTGAGCTTAGATCCATGGTTGTCCTGATTTCCGTGGCCTTGGTTGTTGTGGGCTAGCTGGGCTATCTGTTGTAGAGTGGCTAGGTTGGCTTGACGTTCCGCTCTTTCAGCTTCGCGGTCAGAAGTCAACATTTGCAGGATCTGCAACATCGGGTCCGGGGCTGAACCACTTCCTCCACGTGGCATCTGAAGATTGATATAGATCATGAGAAAAGAGGGAAATTTCTAAGGTCTTGGGTCTTTGAAAAGTTTTAAATGTTTGACTCAGATTTTTCTGGCAACTTGATTTTTCATTCATTCACTCATAGCACACGACAACACACACCACAACAAAGAAAACAGATGGTTTTAAGAACCATTCGAAACTACGATCTGATGGGACCGACTACTACTCACTACGCTAGTGCTCAGTGCTACTACTCCTCGGAGTCTGTGGCTTCATCATCTTCAGCATCATCGATGAAGGCGAAATCATCCTCATCGGTGAAGAAGTCCATGGCCTGATCCTCCAGAAAATCATCGTCATCGCTGAGATAGGAGTAAGGGTCTCCACGAAGATCCTCTCCGGCATTCTCCCTTTCCTCCAACTGCATGTCTCTCTCGTGGATGGTCTCCTCCAGAGATGAGATGCAGTGGCAAAGACGGGCAATAATGCGCTCCTTTTTGTCGAGCTGACGGCGGCGAGACATGCGATCCTTTGCTAGCATGGTGATGGTCTGATCCTTCGTCTTGATGATGGCAAACTTGTGGTTGCAATAGTCACGGCAGTTGTCCAACTCCTGCTGACGATCATACATCATGAAGCTAAGGTGGTCCAATTGAGTCTTCAGCTCGGGTTGGTATGGGGCTTCCAGTGGTTATCCATTTGCATCACGTCTTGGGCAAAACTCAAAGCGAGTACCCTTGATCTGATTGATGCTCTGCCCACACAGACGGGAAAGAGCTTCCTGCATTGCTCTAGCAAGTCCATCGAGCCAATTGTTTTCCCTCAAGGTAAACTGAATTCCCTCCGCAGTGGTAGGTTCAATCTTTCCTCGGAGACTTGCAACAATTAGCCACTGCAGATCTTCTCCTCCTTGATCATTGAACTGAGCTCCAAAGAACTCGGGGTGCGGACGCTCCAGAAGTTCCGAAAGCTGATCCAGATCCCTCTCAAAGATAAGGTCTCCCCATTCCCAAGTTGGTAAAACTTGCTGTACTTCACGTCCATCTATAAAAATAGAGGATGAGTAGATTAGCAGAGTGATCAAGTGTGTCAAAATTTTATGTATTTTGCAAGATTTATTGAGGAACATGAACTTTTATGAAAGAATCAAAGAGATAAGAATGAGAATAAGTTTTTGTAAATATTTGTTTTCTTTGGTTTTGAAACAAAGTTTTTGATTCAAATGTCCAGTCTAACTAGGGTCTCCTATGGTCAGGATGGCTCTGATACCAACTTGTCAACACCCGGATTTTTCAATCCTAGATGCCTGTTATGCCATACATCGCAATCCCAGGATTACCATTTTTGCGAGACATAACAGAATTGGATACCATAGTACATCATCCATTACAAACGATACATAAGTTCTTACACAAATAGGGATCTCATGATCCAGTTCTTAATACAACATCAAGCAGCGGAATACGTAATAATAACGGTAGCGTAGGCGAAGCTCCATCTTCGGGGTCACAGGCAATGCTGACGATGGGAGATGATCCTAGTTGTCGTAACCTTCCTGGGGTCCATCTTCCAGGTACTTCTCTTCATAGTCTGGCCATGGGAATAGCCAGGGACAAAGCCATGAGTACTCTTTAAGTACTCGCAAACTAATACTACTAGGAAAAGGGGTTTTTTGGATAATAGGACACTAGGTTCTAGGGTTGTTTTGCAAAAGCCAGATTTATCTCTACTAAGTTCCAAAGCTAGTCACAATTTTATAATTCCTAAGCAGGAACTTGTATTTCATATCCCAACTCTATTGTGGTCAAGTCAAAGTCTCCATTCATCTCACAGGTCATTTTGAAAAGTCTGACGGGGGAAACAGTATGGCCACTCCAACTGTCCATAACCGCGGACGCGGCTATTCGAATAGTTTGACACTCTGTAGAGATTGTACACTTTTACCATAACATTCGATACATCCGTCAGGAACAAATCCTGAATTCACCATACTCAGTATGCAGATAATCAATCATAACCTTTCGATTACACGCCCTAGTATAAGCACCTCTCCTGTGAGTTTGGCCTCCCAACCATGACCAACTGTCATCTTGGGTACTGCACAGGTGGACAATCTTCACAAGGTAGCCTCAGCTCAGACCTTGGTCGTGAGGGAACTAATACTAAGGTACATAAGTTTTCAGTCAAGCCCTACCCAATATTCGGGTATTGTGGTTGTACGATAAAATTGGAATGGTATCGCATCCAGACAACCATCAATTTTATAAAGGGCTAAGGCTCATGCCTCAACATTTTTATCACCAAAATTCTCAAGTGTTTGGAAACACATGTCCAAAACATTTCAATAGAATGATCCATCATTCCAAGGTTTTCATAACCATTTTTCCACCAATTAATCCCATCTAAAATTTGATCAAGTTTTATGCTTAGCACTAGCATCTACAAGTGGGGGTAGTATTAATGAGGGGTGGTAACTAGTGGAGTTTCAACTAAGGACAACCTCAGGTCTCCGGCTGATGTCAAGGTTTCTAACTTAGGTCAAATTTTATGCTCTTTATGCAACCTTCAGCATCTTTCCAAAATATACCAGTCACTTAAGTAAACTCTAAGTAAGCTTTGATAAAGAAATAGCGTAAGGAGCTTGCACATAAAACTAGGATTGGTTTATCAAGTGGGTATGATCACATATGCTTAAGGCATATAGTAGTCATAGAACAAGTATGGGTTTGTTGCATTAGTAGAGTGTCTTGCAAGTTTTAGCTTGCATAGGTCAACTTGATTGGTAAGGCTTGCATAGGTATAGTATCAGCTTGCATCAATATCAGTATAAGCTTGCTAAAGTAGAATGTCTTGCAAGTTTTAGCTTGCCTTGTGTAGAGCAGTGGTTGAAGTTCTCCTCGGCTTCTTCTTCGTAGTATCCTCCTTCCTCCTCGTATCCTTGGTCGGTACTAGCGTCTATGAATAAATACGAGGTACACAATCACCAAACAATACTTAACTACTTGAAATCATCACACACAAGGGTCCTATGGATGATCTAGCATCATCCCTAACATTACAAGGTTAAGGCTTGGTTTAAATCTTTTTATATTTAGGAAAGTAATTTCTACTCATTGAAAAACTACTTAAGATTTTATATTCTCCAAACCCAACATGGGATCATGTTGACACATGTCATCACCACATATTGTAGTCCATGGGAATGTGATTTAAAGTGGTGTCACAATTTAATAAGGTTTTACCCTTTTATTTTAATTAATTAAAGTGGCTAGAAATGCTTATGTAGCATTCTTTTATTACTTGAACATTATTTCTACAAGTAAACCTCTATATTTTTATATATTCTGAAAGGTATGGTTACATGTGATTTTTGAGAGTTGGAATCAACTCAAAAGCTATTATGGTTTAAATTTGAAAAATGTTTGAATGCAGAAAACCTTCTGCCTTGTTATTTTTACCATGGGTGATCTATAGATCCAAATGACTTGAATCCAACGGGCTTGGATTCAGCATTCACAGACCTTTCCAACAAAATTGGTTTCATCCAATTTGGTGCACTGAATTGATCTGGGTTGATTTTTGAAGTTGGGTGATGAAGTGTGTTTGAATTGAAATAGAAAAAGATCTAATTTGAATTGCTGGGCTGCGCGGGAAAAGTTACTGGGCCGGCCTGCTAAGCAAAGTGCTCCCGCGGGCTGCTTAAGCGGGTGTCCCCACTCGTCAGTGACACGGGCTAGCGGGCGGTATGGGGCGGCGTGGATCGTTCGATCTAGTTCTAATCTAACGGCTGGGAGTCGCCGACGCGACAGCTCCGGCGAGAACGAAACCTAGCAGGGCGGTGAGGGTCGCTGGGGCTCACCGGTCTTGGCGAGGGTCGAGGCGGCGAACGACAAGTCGATGACGGCGAACTCAGGGTGGTCGCGGCAGCTCTCGGGCGCTCAATCGCTGGCTCCTTCTTCTCCGTGGCAGGCTCCAGTGAAATTGTGTGGTGGTGCTCGCCTTGCTCGAGAATGGTGTGGCACGATCGGAGGAGAGGGAGTGAGATGGTGTGAAGAAATCGTGCGGGTGGCCTCTATTTATAGTCGGCGAGGGACCGTCGGGCACACGGTGAGCTCGTCGGGGGCGAGGTTACAGGCGGATAAAGGCATGGGCAAGGGTAGGGGACGGTGCGGTGTCTCCTGGCGATGCTCAACGACATGGTCTTGAGGCATGGGGCGGTATGGTTTGGTCTGTAACGAGCGATGCTCACTTGGCAGTAGGCGGCGCTTCGACGGCGGCGTGGCGGCGCACGGGCGGCAAACGGGATGTCTGGCGGTCTCTGGGTCGGGATTGTGTATGCACGGGCGAGGTGGCACGCGATGCATGGGTGATTGTCGAGGGTGGCGCTCGCGCCGCCGGCATGGTCTGGGCGCGGCTTGTGCGCGTGGTCCATGGCTTGGCAACGCTCGCGGCTGGGACAGTGAGTGGCGGTGGACGGTGGGCTGCCTCCTAGACATGCTGGCTAGGCTTGCTGCTGCTCCTATCTTGCTGTCGACTATGGGGTGGCAAGAGGATGCTCGGCTATTCACCATTGATGACAATGGCAAGCTCACAGTGGTGCTAGTGCCTGGCTAAACTTCCTAGATGATCTACTAAGTTGTGTGTGAGCTAAATGGGGAACCAGTTAGGCAAGAATCACTGCTCACAATAGTGTGATGTTTGTTGGATTTGTGTCTCCAACTTGTTTGATGAAATGGCCGCATGAAATCAAGTTTTTAATTTTGAAATGATTTTTGGTGGGTTTTCTAGATTGGTGCTAGTGAGTCTGCAGATGCTTGGGTTTTGAAAGTTGAGCTTGTTTCTGTAGTTTTTGAAAAAGTGGGATCTTCCCATATGATAAAGATTCAATTTTGAATTGTCATTTAAACTATGCATTTGAAAGTTTCTGGATGATCACAAGGTGGGCCTTGATACCTTGTTATGAGTACATTCAAGGGTGCAAAGATCCGTAAAAGTTTCGTTAGGTTCGAAAGTTTGAGACAGCCAAAGTAGGCATGGGAGTTAAATTGGCCAAAATGACCATTCATTTCATATATGTGTTTTGATTTACTTGTCTTTAGGAAAGGTGTGGGAAATGTTTTAGATGATGTTTATTTCACCTAAGAAACATTTTACAAGCAATGGAACAAATAAACAAGGTGGTTTTAAAGGATTTCAAAATCCATGCATACACATATGCATGCATTCATGATTTCATTTAGAAAAGTTTTTGTTAACCCTAATTTTGATGATTAGAATTTGATGATCCAAGCTTAGTATTTTTGGGATGTTACAGGGCCACATGCAAGTCCTCGAGGTATTCCGACGCCCCGGAGCGTGGTCTGCTGCGGAACCCTAATCTGTGGGCATCGGATCGTCTACCCCCTAGACGTTCCTCTGACAGGGGTAGCACTCTCTTGTTTTGTGTTTGTTTAGGTCATATGATGATGTAAAACCATGTTGGTTTACAAGGGGAGGGAACTATCCTACCCGGTTTCATCGGAACGGGGACTTTCCCCCTTATATAAGTCTAGAACCTTAGCTTTATGTTACAACGCACGCATGTGAAGGGGGACACATGCACCCGGGGACTAGGTTTTGCATGTTTCAACATAGCACCACACTTCCATGCATGTGCTAAGGCCACATGCAAGTCCTTGAGGTATTCCGACGCCCCGGAGCGTGGTCTACTGCGGAACCCTGATCTGTGGGCATCGGATCATCTACCCCCCTAGATGTTCCTCTAACAGGGGTAGAACTCTCTTGTTTTGTGTTTGTTTAGGTCATATGATGATGTTAAACCATGTTTCTTCACAAGGGGAGGGCACTATCCTACCCGGTTTCACCGGAATGGGGAGTTTCCCCCTTATATAAGTCCAGAACCTTAGCTTTAGGTTACAGCGCACGCATGCGAAGGGGGACACATGCACCCGGGGACTAGGTTTTGCATGTTTCAACATAGCACCACACTTCCATGCATGTGCTAGGGCCACATGCAAGTCCTTGAGGTATTCCGACGCCCTAGAGCGTGGTCTGCTGCGGAACCCTGATCCGTGGGCATCGGATCGTCTACCCCCTAGACGTTCCTCTGACAGGGGTAGCACTCTCTTGTTTTGTGTTTGTTTAGGTCATATGATGATGTAAAACCATGTTGGTTTACAATGGGAGGGAACTATCCTACCGGTTTCATCGGAACGGGGAGTTTCCCCCTTATATAAGTCCAGAACCTTAGCTTTATGTTACAATGCACGCATGCGAAGGGGGACACATGCACCCGGGGACTAGGTTTTGCATGTTTCAACATAGCACCACACTTCCATGCATGTGCTAAGGCCACATGCAAGTCCTTGAGGTATTCGGACGCCCCGGAGCGTGGTCTGCTGCGGAACCCTGATCTGTGGGCATCAGATCATCTACCCCCCTAGATGTTCCTCTGACAAGGGTAGCACTCTCTTGTTTTGTGTTTGTTTAGGTCATATGATGGTGTTAAACCATGTTGCTTCACAAGGGGAGGGCACTATATTACCCGGTTTCACCGGAACAGGGAGTTTCCTCCTTATATAAGTCGAGAACCTTAGCTTTAGGTTACAGCGCACGCATGCGAAGGGGGACACATGCACCCGGGGACTAGGTTTTGCATGTTTCAACATAGCACCACACTTACATGCATGTTCTAGGGACACATGCAAGTCCTTGAGGTATTCCGACGCCCCAGAGCGTGGTCTTCTGCGAAACCCTGATCTGTGGGCATCGGATCGTCTACCCCCCTAGACGTTCCTCTGAAAGGGGTAGCACTCTCTTGTCTTTTGTTTGTTTAGGTCATATGATGATGGAAAACCATGTTGGTTCACAAGGGGAGGGCACTATCCTACCCGGTTTCACCGGAATGGGGAGTTTCCCCCTTATATAAGTCCAGAACCTTAGCTTTAGGTTACAGCGCACGCATGCGAAGGGGGACACATGCACCCGGGGACTAGGTTTTGCATGTTTCAACATAACACCACACTTCCATGCATGTGCTAGGGCCACATGCAAGTCCTTGAGGTATTCCGATGCCCCGGAGCGTGGTCTGCTGCAGAACCCTGATCCGTGGGCATCGGATCGTCTACCCCCTAGACGTTCCTCTGACAGGGGTAGCACTCTCTTGTTTTGTGTTTGTTTAGTTCATATGATGATGTAAAACCATGTTGGTTTACAAGGGGAGGGAACTATCCTACCCGGTTTCATCGGAACGGGGACTTTCCCCCTTATATAAGTCCAGAACCTTAGCGTTATGTTACAACGCACGCATGCGAAGGGGGACACATGCACCCGGGGACTAGGTTTTGCATGTTTCAACATATCACCACACTTCCATGCATGTGCTAAGGCCACATGCAAGTCCTTGAGGTATTCGGACGCCCCGGAGCGTGGTCTGTTGCGGAACCCTGATCTATGGGCATCGGATCTTCTACCCCCCTAGACGTTCCTATGACAGGAGTAGCACTCTCTTGTTTTGTGTTTGTTTAGGTCATATGATGATGTAAAACCATGTTGCTTCACAAGGGGAGGGCACTATCCTACCCGGTTTCACCGGAACAGGGAGTTTCCCCCTTATATAAGTCCAGAACCTTAGCTTTAGGTTACAGCACACGCATGCGAAGGGGGACACATGCACCTGATGACTAGGTTTTGCATGTTTCAACATAGCACCACACTTACATGCATGTGCTAGGGCCACATGCAAGTCCTTGAGGTATTCCGACGCCCCGGAGTGTGGTCTGCTGCGGAACCCTGATCTGTGAGCATCAGATCGTCTACCCCTTAGACGTTCCTTTGACAGGGGTAGCACTCTCTTGTTTTGTGTTTGTTTAGGTCATATTATGATGTAAACTCATGTTGCTTCACAAGGGGACGGCACTATCCTACCCGGTTTCACCGGAACGGGAAGTTTCCCCCTTATATAAGTCCAGAACCTTAGCTTTAGGTTATAGCGCACGCATGCGAAGGGGGACACATGCACCCGGGAAATAGGTTTTGCATGTTTCAACATAGCACCACAGTTCCATGCATGTGCTAGGGCCACATGCAAGTCCTTGAGGTATTGCAACGTCCCGGAGCATGGTCTGCTGTGGAACCCTGATCTGTGGGAATCAGATCGTCTGCCCCCTAGACGTTCCTCTGACAGGGGTAGCCCGGCGTAGCACTCTCTTGTTTTGTCTTTGTTTAGATCATATGATGATGTAAAACTATATGAAGGGGGACACATGCACCCGGGGAAAGAGATAGAGACTGCTATCCGAGCGGTACAAACAACTAGAATCGGATTACAAATAATATATATCAACATTAAATTATTGGAAGTAATTAATAAATTAGTATAAAATATATGACTAAAATTAAATGGAAAAATAAATTTGAAGGGATAAGCCCAATCAAACCATGTAGTATACAAACAATCTAAGTCGCGGCAAAAAAATCTGAATGGCTAGGCTATGCCGACGGCTAAGCCATCGACATAGCCCACCCAATTTAGGCGTGTTGGGGGGGGGGGGGCACGTGGCGCATAGGGCTACGCCGACGTCCCGGCCGTCGGCACAGCTTCGCCACCAAGCGACGTTTGCGGCGCCATGTCTGAGTCGGGTCTACGCCGAGGGCCACAAGTGCGCCGAGGGTCACCGTCGGCATATCTTTCTCCACTACGCCGACGTCTTTGTGCTGCCGAGGGCCACCGTCGTCACATGTTTCTACGCCGACGGCCATATCTACGCCGACGGCCTGGCGGGGTGGCTGGCCTGGGGAGGCAGCTTGGCCGTCGGCATAGCATACCGGCCGTCGGCGCCTACAAAATTTCCTGTAGTGGTACACCCTCGGCAGCTGTTCCACCAATCATGCAACCTATGTGTGAGAAAGAGGAGAGAGGTGCTGAAACCTGGATCCAACTGAGGATGTAGAATCAAACCTACCGTGCGAAAGGGCATTGCAGCAAAAGAAGTTCTAATAATTGGGCATAGATACACACCGTTCCATGCATGGCATTCAATATACTCAGCCAGAAAGGAATGAATTTGCACTCTATATATGCATGGTCGCGCGTGTGTTAGCTTGACCATGCACACGCACTCTATATATGCATACTCAAGCTTGACTACTTGTACTCTACGCCCTTAGATCAGTCCAGCTATTTTGAGAGTTTCAGAAATGCAAAGTCCTAATAAGGTACTCCCTCCGTTTTAAAATATAAGATGTTTTAGCTTTGTGAAGAAAATGTATTTAGACTTGTTTTAGTGTGTAGATTCATTCCAAACCTGAGTGAACCTACACATTAAAATAAGTCTAGATACATTTTTTCACAAATTAATCTAAAATATCTTATATTTTAAAACGAAGGGAGTGTATATAGAAAAGACTATAATCATCACACTATATTCTGCGTACCATCTCTGGAAGAATTGGGCACACACCTCTACATTGCGATATCAGAGACGGACGGCGTGTGAACAATCAGCCATGCATACAGCTAGGTAGCTTGATAAGAGATTGCAGATCTACGGGCAGGTTAACGTTGTCTTGATGGTGCAGTGGTGGTTAGAAGCCAACGAACGGTCGATCGGGCCAGTAAAGGTTAGAAAACACGACTACGACGATGACGATTGGCTTTCTTCTGGAAATATTTTACTTCCTCTGTTTTAAAATATAAGATGTTTTTAATTTTGTGAAGAAAATGTATCTTGAGTGAACCTATATATACTAAAAGAAATCTAGATACAATTTAGTTGTGCATTTGTAACATAAATTATCCCATTTAGTGGAACTAAAACTGAAATATCTCATTTAAGAGTCTCTGAACAATATTTTTATTCCAATTTAGCACTTTGCTTGTTTTTGTTACGTAGAGTTGGCATGTTATGACGGGGTGACGCAGTAAAATGTGTAAAGATCGGAGGGCATGATCGACAATCATGTTCATACTTATTGTATCCATATTTTCAATTTCTCGTCATCGTCTTAATATACATTTAAAATCCGATCAACACCTTACACCTTGTCCAATAGACACACATTGGAATACGAGGGTTCTAAACTTCTAAAAGGGGTAATCCAGACTTTTTCACTCGACGGGTAATTATTGGCACAAATACACAACTAAGGGTAAAAAAGTGAAATTCACTCTTAAAACATCTTATATTTTAAAACGAATTTAGAGTGAACCTACACACTAAAAGAAGTCTAGATGTATTTTCTTTACAACACTAAAAACACTTTATATTTTGAAACGAAGGGAATACATTAGAATATCTGACATCTCTGGTCTTGTTGCAAAAAAGACTGGCCACTGAATAAAAATGAAGGACTTGACGAACTGAGGCAGAAGATGATCCCAATAGAATAACGCTGTAGTCATCGCCGTCTTCGTACCGTACTCGGACGTAGACGACCAAACAGACACGGCTAATAACAAAACAAAGACGTATAGGTGCATGCACGACGCGTATACTCATCGTTGATCCATCTAGCTATCCCTGTCCGGCTGTCTGCGAAGCGTGTCTCTTCTTAATCAAACCGCGTGCAGCGCGTGACGGCCTACCGGCCTTCAATCGTCTTCTAGGTTAGGTACGTGACTGTCAGTCTCTCACTGAACGTCTCTCTCTCTTTCTCTCTCGAAAAAAGAAAGTAAAATCCCGGTAGTAGTACTGACTGTGCTGAATGTGTTGTGTTTTTATTTCTGAAGGTATTAGGGCACTGACCCAAGCAATGACACCAACGCATGAACTACTGTTAGCTGTCCCTGAAGAATTGAATTGTTTAAGAGATTACACATGTATATGTCATTTTACCCCGTAATCTCTTAAACTGTTTTTTTTTTTTGAAATTCCACCGACCTATTAAAAATCATAAACAATGACACAAAAAACTAAAATTAATAAAAATTACAAATAGTTCACTGAAGATCTCACCAACTAACGTTGGCAAGATAAACTATAATTGATTGTGCGGTTCGTTCACTTTGCTGATCCGATACTCTTTATACTTTCTGCTATCAATTTAAATGTCTAATCACTACAGGAAGAACAAGATACGCCGACGGTATGTCTCTACGCCTAGGGGAAAAGGTTGGGCCCATCGGCCCCATTGCCTGGGTTCGTCAGCTGGTCCAGCCAGCCGTCGGCGTAGAGAGAGAAGCGCCGACGGCTGCCGTCGGCGAAGCAATCCCGTCGGTGTCAACGTGTAGGGCCCTGAAGGTGACCGTCGGCCTAGCTGGGGCCGTCGGCGTAATGCCCGGGTTAACGGGCCCGGAGACGCCGTTATGCGCATAGGGCACAATAAGGATGGCAATGGGCAGGGTATAGACAGGGTAGAGTAATACCATACCTATGTACGTTTAGCCAATGGATACAAAAGCTTACCCATACCTGTATCCCGCGGTTATAAAACTTTACCCATACCCATACCCAGCGGGTACCCGTACCCATTGGGTACCCGGCGGGTATATCTAATAGTATACAAGTTATTCAAAATTTTACTTTCGTCAATAGAATATTTGAAAAAATAATAATCTCTAGTTACTAATAGTAGACGAGTATATGAAAGTATCAAATTAAAGTTTAGAAGTCGCAATCTCATACTCGTTCCTAGGCTTTTCGGCCACATAGGTTCAAACTCTATAGGTAAGTTTGATATGTCAGTTTAAACGAGCAGTGTATGAGTATACCCATGGGTACAAGTCTATACCTGTACCCGTACCCGTGACTTAACGGGTAGGGTATGGGTATTATCCATGGTTATAAAAATGTGTACATATCCTACCCATGCGGATATGGTACCCGCGGGTACCCGTACCTATGGGTAAAATTGCCATCCTTAGGGCATAATCTATACGCCGACGGCTTTCGTCAATGTGCAAGGCCCTGAAGGTGACCGTCGGCCTAGCTGGGACCGTCGGCGTAATGCCCTAGTTAACGGCCCACCTGACGGGCCTGAAGACGCCGGTACGCGCATAGGACACAATCTATACGCCGAACGAAATTTTAGTATACGCCTACGAAGACGTAGGCCGACGCCGTTACGCTGACGGTAGCCGTCGGCGTAGCCTACGCCGACGGATTTCGGTGGCTACGCCGATGAGGTATGGCCGTCGGGCAACTACGCGTTTCCTGTAGTGAACCCAAGTCTGTTGGCGAGGCAAGGCGGTCCATTGCTTCACACAACGAAATTTTCACAGATCGTCTACCTACGTGTCGACTACTTGCGTCATCGTTCACATCAGGGAAGTTCCTAATTTCCACGGACGACGTGGCAGCAGAGTTCTCAGCCGATCGTGCTGGCTGACGAGCGGTCCAACATGGGTGTGGCTGTTGTTTCACGACGATCATAGTTTTTTCTTTTCGGACATCAGAGAGTTAAAATGCTGTAATACCATTATACCAGACGGGTGCGTGCGCTTTAAACCCAAGGCCAAACTATAGGAAGGCCGGTGCGGATGCAAAGCGACGATGGCTCACTCCAACCGAACTGATATGGGCTGGGATTTTCGCTCTCTTATTAACAAGGACAGTGCTAGGCGTCCCGGATTTTAAAGGCCATCGTACCAACCACGTGTCCTCTTTTAGATTCAAAACTGCTGCTACATTTGCCCGCTTTGCTACATTTGCCCCTTTTGCTACATTGTAAAGCAGTTCGGTCTAGAAAAAGAACGACATATCGACTACGGAGAGTTCGCGGAGACCTCGTCGGCGACCTTGTAGCAAAAAAATAATGTAGCAAAACCGACTTCGCGGAAAATATCATCGGAGACTCGGGAAAACCTCGTCGGAGACCTCGTAGCAAAGTTTTACGCTATTGTAGCAAAACCAGATAACGGTGGTAGCAGAAAAAATGTGCTAAGGTAGCGAACCCGACCTACGCGAGACACGCCGAGAACTTTCGCTGAGAGCTCCCGATACCACGTCGGAGATCACGTAGCAACATTTTTGTACTATTGTAGCAAGATCATAAAATAGTTGTAGCAAAATAATGTGACATTGTAGCATATCCCACCTCATGGGAGACTTTTGACAGAGACCACACCGAGACCTTGTAGCAAAACATTTGCTCTATTGTAGCAAAATTGGAGAACACTTGTAGCGAAAATGTATACTAATGTAGCAACAATCGATATCGCGAGCTGACTTCATCTACATATCGGTAGATCTTGTAGCAAAAATTTGTATGGGTGTAGCAAAATTCACCCGAGATTGTAGCATCCGCCTCACCGCTAGATTGTAGCATCCACACCATGGGAGCTCGATTCTGGGGGGCCTCGTGCTCTTGTGGTCAACGATGGCGGGACGGCGCGTGGCAGCACATGCAGAAGGATAGGAGGCTCCGTTGAGAGCCTCGGTGAAGCGGGGAACGAGGCTCAGCCGCCGGCGGGAGGAACGGAGTGTGGCTGCTGGTGGGAGGAATGGGACGTCGCCGCCGGCCGGGAACGTGCGGCGGTCGTCGGGTAAAATTTTGTGGGCACCAGGGAGGATTGGGTACAGGGGGACCAGGCCATGGCTTCCTCCGTTGGGGGAAGGGAAGGAGAAAGAAGGAGTTGAAGGAGAAAGAAGGAGTTGCAGAGAGATGCGGTACCGGTCAGGATAGGGGATGTGATGGCCCACACGTGTCTCGCAGTCTCGGGACACGCGTCACTCAGCCGAGCCGGGGGACGCGACGCGTGCGATCCCCCGGGTGAAGTGTATCATTTTCCTATTAACAAGTGCGGTATGGGCTGGGCACGCATTTGCACGATCCACCTCTCTTTTTTTTCGCCCTTTGTCCCCATGGTTCTCCTCTACAAATTTGGAAGAATTCGGCCTAGTCTGCAGAGTCATTCTTCTAGCTTCCGGACTATTACATTGAACTAGCAAAAATATCCGTAAGTTGCAATGGGTCTAAAATAAATAGTAGAATGACTTGGTAATTGGTGACCTTTGGAATCCTTAACTCGTGGTCTCTTCACAAATAGCGATGCTTATATTTTTATAGTCCCTCACCAGTGGCGGACCTTCGTGGAGACTAAACTGGGCCATGGCCCCCCCAACATTGTCCCAATTACTACTATTGTTATTAAGACTAAATTAATGAAAATTAGAAATAGTTATTACTATTAAATGGTCTAATCAGCATCTTGGCCACCCCTTAATTTCTCTTCAAGGTTCGCCACTGCCCTCACCGATGTATATGCTTAACTACAATTTTTTCTTTGATGACCCCTAAAGCATCACTTTTGTTCGGAATAGAAGAGCAACATTGTTTTTTAAGCCGGTGTGCTTATCGTCATTTGATCTGTCGCCAAAATTATAGAAACCAAAAAAGTGAGAAAAATATATTGAGTGTAAAAAGGATTTTACAAAGAGAATTTCCGATCTCTAGAAGTGTGAAGTTGTGTCTTGCTTCTTCATGTCGTGAAGAAAATAATAAACAAAGGAGACCAGGGACGCCACGACCTTGTCGCTTTGCTGACCAAAACGTGTGCGCTTGGGCATGTAGGAGATCACAGTAGATCCTGTGACCAAACCTGCATGAACTCCTAGGGGCATGACCGGATTACCGAGGCCGGCACGCGGCATCCCATTGGTACATGGACGCGTCACATGTAAGTATACAGCTCCCCACGAGCAGAGCTTCTCATACCTAGGGGAGGGCGTTCCGTCACGACCCACAATTTGGTCTTTGTATTTCGGTCTATTTTAAATTCGGTTCTTAAAAAAATAAAGACCGAATTATACTTGATAGTTTTACTATTCGAAAAATTTAGGTACCTACTAATTCGGGTTCGGTCATGACCGTATAACATGGTCAATATTGTCAACACAAAAGATAGACATTACTTATGAAAAATATGACAATATTTTAACTATATTTTAAATATTTTAATACATATGTTATCATTTAGTGGAAGAAATAAACGTGCAACAATCCTAATAAAATGTAGCAACTCTACAATAGCACTTTGATGACCATTCAACAATGCCATAATTCATGCACATCACACAAATTTAGAGTTTCAGATAGTCTCATGTAAAATTCGGTCAGTTCGGTCTATTCGGTTACTTAGGAACTAAAGACCGAATAGACCAAACTAAATTCGGTCTATAAAATTCACTACCCAATTTTCTTGTCAGTCTTTTCGGTTTCGGTCTATTTGGGTTTGGTCTCGGTCTTTTCAGTTTCAGTCTTCGGTTATCGGTTTTTATGCCCACCCCTACTCATACCAGACAAAATCAGTGCTGCCTTGTATAAAAAAAATCAGTCTGGCCACCTCTGCCAAACGGAACAGTTTTTTAACTTACGGATGGTATTTGTTATAATATATGGTTTAGTGGAAGACTAAATTTGTCTAAAAAAGTATTGGACTGGAAGAAATACTTCGTTCTTTATTATTAGGTATATATATATATATATCTATCTATCTACTAATTTCTTTTTAGGTAGGTTCGTCCTGCAAAATTTCCGTCCGCTTTTTACTTGACGGTTTTGCCCCTGCGATTTTAGACATATTACATGCCATGCCACTGCAAAGTCAAAAGCCTCTGCCCCTTTCACTCTGTCGCCGGCCGTACGTCTCCAAGCGCCCGCCGCCCACCTTCCCTATCCCGGCCGAGCTCGTCGACGCCGCTGCCCCAGATCCTTCGTGGGCACGCTCAGGCAAGGCACGAATTAGGGTGTAGCGCCGCCGCCTGGCTCGCGCCTCCCCGTCGTTCCCGCCAGCCGCCGCCGACTGCGACCGCTGTGTCCGCGCTGGCCGCACCTTCTTTGCCGGCCGGATGATCCTCTATCACGGAGATACTCCGGGCAGCGAGAATGTTACTTGGCGACTGGCGGGACTGAATCCCGCGGTCGCCGCCTCCAATCACCTACATCAAGCTTGCCCCTCCCCCGACTCACGCTCAACGTGCAGTTCGGCACCAGGTAAGGTAACCACGTACATGAATTCCCGCCACTCATATTCCGGCCACTCGTATTATTATTTTTCAAAAGGTGCGCATGTTTACCTGAGCTTATTTGCATGTATTCGAAGGAAGCTGTAGGTATAGGAAAAATCAAAGAAGATATCGATGTTTCACATAAGACCATAAGACTGTCAAACAACCATGGCATAAAACATTATTACATTAAAACAATCGTGGCATGAAACATGACCATATTTAATTATTTTTTGTACTCCCTCCGGCCAAGAATAGTGTCTTAGGTTTTTTAAATTTTGGATGAATCTATATACTAAATAGTGTCTATATTCATCCAAATTTTGACAAATTTGAAACATCTATTTTGGGACGAAGGGAGTATTTTATTGCAGCCCCGTAGCAACGCACGGGCATTCAGCTAGTATATATATATATATGGTCTTAGAATATTTCAGATTGCATAGGATTTTAAGTAAAGAAATACAAAAAATTAAACCTTGCACCAAACCCAATTTTGTTACTCCAGAAAATACATAGGCGCTGTTATTTTCTGCAAAATCATAATATGGCACTTGAATATACATACTTTCTTTTTTCTGCTAGATAGTATCATTTGTCATAGTGGTAGCCATTGATCTCAAAATCCACCGCAGTCGAAGTGCCTTCAATAAGCTTGGCGAAGACATTTGAATACTGCGATACATTAATGTCATTGTGTGATCCTGCCGTACCGAGAAAAGCATGCCAAATTCATAGATCCTGATCTGCTGGAGCCTCAAGCACCACATTGCATGATCCCTTGTGACCTTTATACATGCATTGGTGCGCAGATGGGCAGTTCTTCTATTCCCAGTGCATATAGTCGATGCTTCCAAGCATTCCTGAAAACCCTATTGCTGCATTCTATGTCAGGATCCAAGTTGTGTCTTCTGCATTAGGTGTTCTTAGGTAATTCTTCCCATACACTCCACAATTGTCCTGCAAAACCTGTACATGCAATCGATGGGTGTGTAATCGGCCGTGCGGAGGTAGTCGTCCCGTGCATCTTTAGGAATTCCATATGCAAACATCCGGAGGACAACTGTGCATTTTTTAATTATGGAGAAACCAAGCAAGCCGACGACGTCTCTCTTCAGTTTGAAATAGTCGTCGAACTCTCTTAATTGCTCGACAATCTTCAGAAAAAGCTTCTGGCTCGTTCTAAAATGGCGCTGAAATATGATGTTGTCGTGCAATGGATCATTGATGAAATAGTCGACGTATAGCATGCAGTAGCCTTCCATCCTCTGCCTCGGCTTGCTCTTGCACGGCCTAGGCTTCGAACCCCTAACAGATGGCTTCTCATCGCCGTCGGCGATCATGCCAGGAGGGAAGTGAGGATCATGAGATGATCGTTGTCACTGACGGTGTCTTTGGTGCCAGCAGCAACGATGACTTCATCGTCCACCAGAGCGGGCGAAATCTCTTCCTCGTCTGAATCCATCGCCTTTGGCAAACCGCGAACACCTAGTGGGCAGGGCGGTTGTGGGGCGGGCTTGAAGCTAACACGATGCGGAACGGTAGCGGCGAAGCGGGTGGGGAGGCGGCTCGGGAGGGAGTGGGGAATATTTATGGCGACTGCAGGTATTTCTAGCGGACTGAATGGTTGACGGCGGCGAAGTGTGGTAGCGGGGGCAAGCTGCTAAGGCCGGTGGGCGTGGGGAAGGAAATGCAAAATGGGTGAGTTTTCGTGCGCGTGTCGCTGACAGGACTGGCCCATCGCGTTTTGAGCTCCATCTGGCGCCCCTGCTAGCATCCATGTGGGTTGGGTTCGGCCCGGGAGCGCCGGATAATAAAATAGGCCACGCCGCCGCAAAAGAATTAGAGAAGGAGCGTGCCGGACGTGATTTCGAGCGCAAACACCCCCGATAGCCCTTAGGGGGGCTTTAAGGGTCCGCATGGACATGCTCTTACATCTAGAATTGACTCTGGTTAGACTTCACCCGCCTCTAATTTTATTTTTGGTGCATCTCTTTGAAAGATTAGAGCATGCTAAAATGAAAAAATCTTTTGGACTTGATTCTTATGCAACGTTGCACACACTTTTTGTACACCACCACAACACATGCATACTCACACGACACGTTATTAAGGCCATCTCCGCCGGACCGACCTATCTGGTAGCCTCAAACGGTCTGTTTTTGTCCGCTTGGGTTGGGCCACGGTCGATATAGGGAGGGGGTCTGGCCTGACCAGCCAGCCGCGCCCAGCGACGCGACCCATTTGTCCGGTCTGGACGCGGCATTTTTTTTGTAAATTCAAACATAATTTACATTCAAAGTTCATACTAATTTACATTTAAAATAAAAAACAGAATTTAAACTAGTCTACCTTAGCTACCGATCTTCGCGCGCTGGCGCCGCCTTGTCCGTCTACAGGTCGAGGTCGATATATTCTGATGGTGTCCAGAGGTTGGACGGCGGCAGGGCCGGAGCGGGCGCAGGTGGATTGATCGCCTACCCAGACCATGGAGCCCGATCGTGCGAGAGGTGCACCAGCTCCATCCCCACCTCCGGCGCGATCGGAGGCGCCCATCCCGGCAGCGGCGATGGTGGAGGCAGCTAGGCGTTCGCCTGCGCCACCATTGCCGGTGAGCTGGACGGCTTCCATGAAGCTGACCCACCGGGCTTCCTCCTCCCGCGCAATGGCCTGCACGGTGAAGGCATCCTCGTCATAGCTCCGCGCCAACACCTCGTGGTACTCCGGGGGCAGGTTCATGGCGACGTCGTCCACCGCCTCCTGATTGACGACGATGTCGTTGTCCTCCTCCTCGTCGTTGCCATCCTCACTATCGAGCTCGGTGTCGGAGTGGTTGATGGCGCCCTCGTCCTAGCTAGACTAAAAAGACCAAATCAAACTTAAATTAGGTAAAAATCGATCACATTTGGATGAAATGATTTCAAAATAGAAATGGTAGTAATTTTGATTCCCAAAAGCTAATCCCTGCGCATGGAAACTACGAAAAACAAAGTCTACATATACGTGCGCGTCCCGGGCTTATCCCGGACGTCCAATCTGCTTTACGATTTTGTGCAAGACTTTTTCACATTTTGCAGAAAACGCCCTGTTATATACCTTTTTTCTACGGTTATAAGAGCAAGCACAGCGTTGTGTCTAGCATGGTGTCTAAGAGCACATTTTCTCTTCCAAGTTATGTCTAACATGGTGGAGAGCATGGTGCTAGCAAAAAAAATTTAGTCCTATGTCTAGTACAAGACACAAGTGTCTAAGAAAAAAACAACTAATGGTCCTACTTGGTAGTGTATGACAAGATTTAAAAATACTAGTACCTTATATTGAGTAGACCCTACAAGTTTTATTAGACACTGTCTAAATAGTGGAGGTCACTCCTTTTCTTAGACACATGCATACTTTTCTTTTTTCTTAGACAGTGTCTACACGCTGTAGATGCTCTAAGCCCCTCCTCTGTTCTGTACTACTTCTGCTGCACGAACCTGCCATTTTCTAATCAGTTTACCGCTATAGGATCTGGAATCAAGAACAGCACAAACCATACAGAGATTGGAAAATCTCCAAAATTTTAGGGACATGTTATCCATCCATCGTTTTGCAGAGGGAAGAGCAACAAAAGCACAAACTGAAATCCCGTCCCCAGTTCTCCATTAACAAAAGAAAATCCGCATCAAATGAAGAGACAGAACCAAAGATTATGAGGCAGATCCCAAGATCCTATCTGCATCAATGAAGAAAACGCCATCTCCAAAAGGGCCACACAAACTCATGGAAGTTGTTGTTGCCGTCGTGACGGAGGAACGCACCGGACTTCGCCACTGGCCAGGAGGTTCACACAGTATCCCCAGTCCCCACACAACACATGGATGTTCACCAACAACCTGGAGCCACCGTGGCTCACCCCTCCGGCGGGCACCGCCGACGGTGCTGCGAGCATGGGGACGGCCGGATCTAGTGTATGGCTTGTTTCGTGGAGGCCGAGGTTGATGCCCGAGGCTGGCTTCCGGCCCAGTTCAACGCGAGTCAGCAGCGTCGTCCGTCAGTCGTCTTCCTCTCCGGCAGAAAGCAGAGATTCACATGCTGGATTTGGCGAGAGCGAGATTTGTAGATACGGTGGAGAGAGAAAATGGGAGGAAGAGAGATGCGACGCGGGCAGCTTACAAGATGGACTTGTACACCTTGGCCACCATAAGGAGAAGAAGCTGCATTTGTACAGGATGAAAGTGCAAAATCTACTAGCACACATCTTAGAGCACTTTTGCTTCGGTATCCCCCCCTTCCCAAACTTTAGAGGGATAAGATGGTCTTTTAACTATTAATTACTGATTATTAGTTAGTAAACCAGATTAGATTACGTTGGGCCCCCAAAGCCCATACACAGTTTACTTGCACCAACTAAAAATGCCTGCCGAGAAATACTCCTTGCCGTTTCGACGGGTTAAACAGCACAATGGCGTAGAGTCGTCGCATGACCTGATTTAGTGAAAGTCTTAAAAACCGCAGTGCATGAAGCAATCAAGCAGCTAGTAGCCATGGCCATGTCCTGAGCGGCCGGAGCTGGACCTGGTCCTGACGGATACAAAGACAATGCGCGAGCCGAGATAGTTGTACTTGGCCCGATCTAGATAATGCAGATCGTTGAGTCCTTTCACACGAGTATGACACTGCAAGGTTGCCTCGATCTCCGGCAAGACCCACATGTATAGAGTATTCTAGACTAGCAAGATCAATTATTTTGGATGAACTTTGATAAACACCTCTACCAATATCAGATCGTGTACTAGACGAGGAGAGCAGGAAAATCGCTAGAAGCTAGTACCTAGCAAAAATAAGTTTAATTTCGCTAGTATTTGTCAGACGAACGGTTTTAGTTGGTACACATAATTACTGGCTTTGGCGGGCCAATATAATCTAATCTGGTTTAGCAATTAGTAATCAGTAATTAATAGTAAAAGACCATCTTACCCCTTCAAAGTTTGGAAGGGGGGGACACCGAAGCAAACCTCATCTTAGAGTACTACGGGCCCTTGGATAAGCTAGGAACGCCCCACGCCCCCTTGTAGAAAAACTTGGTTCATGGAAACTAAGCCAAAGATGTGATAACACTGCCAACTCTTTATGGGTGCAATAATGATTAGTCCCCTTTTGTTCACGCCAGAACGTAACGATCATATCAATGAAAGCGCAGTTGGTTATAGTTATAGACTGCAATACTACTAACGAACATCACTCTCATCAGCTAGCCCATGCATAATTTCAACATAGCTATAGCTAGGGATCTTGTACGCGACAGTGACCCCCTATCAACCTCATCACAATAATCTGCTCCGTGGTGTTGTGGCGACATCGTATCCATCAAAAAAAAGATTAATTGATTGATCGATCGAGACATGTATATATTGAAGAACAAAACCGTGCGTAAGGCAGCGACAGATGGAGTTCGTTCCCAAAAATATCTACGTGTACATTTGGTACAGGTACAGCAAGCTGTGCTCTGTATATACTGCGTCAGGTAGGTATGTGCAGCATGGCACGCGTTGTCTCACGAGTGCCCAGCAGACAGCAGTGTGTTAAGTGGTAGCTAGCTAGTACAGTGTCAGTCACAGCAAGAGGGTCCATGCGTAGATCACAGTGGACGACGGATCCTCCTTCAGTTGGCAAAAATTGATTTGCAGGAGCCACCGAGCCTGCAGGCAGCACAAGGAGGAAGTTAATTAATTAAGTCGACCCATCTCGGTGAATCCAAGTTAGTTTTAGATCGATCGTGCTTCGTGCAGCAGGGAGCACCGGAATTCAATGGCCTCTTCCTCTAGAACAAGGTGAATCATCCATCGAGTCGACCGTGTTCACATTACTAGCTTAATGTATGTGCCTGCTAGCTGCCAGGTCACTCGTAATGGTAAGCCGTACCCTCCCTGTCTCCTCCATGGATCAAAGCGAGAACATGTGGTGGTTTTGATCTACACAATTATAATGCAGCAGCTCCATGGAAGATTCACCTGTCCAAGACTGACACATCCCATCTAGTTTGTCTTCTTGGAAGGTCGACTTATCCATGACGGGAGCCTTGCACTTCATGAGATAGTCCGCGAGGTTAAGGTTTGGCGCCGGAAGGGCATGTTCCCGAAACTGGACTTCCAGAAGGCCCACGACCGTCTCTACCAGGCCTTCCTCCGTGATGTCCTGGAAAAGAGGTGTTTTGATGATAGAGTGATTATGCTGGCTCATGCAACTCTTCATGAGAAGTAACCCAGCTATCAAAATTAACGGGGAAGTCGGCCTATACTTTAGGCTATTCTGCGGAGTGAGATAGGGGGATCCAAATTCCCCCCTCCTCTACAGCTCCGCGGTGGATGCCCACGCAGAGATTTTGGATCGAGGCAAAATCGCTGGCAACATCTCAGGTGTGGTAAGGCATCTTATCCCGGGTGGGGGAGTGACTCACCTCCAGTATGCAGACGACACAGTAGTGCAGAGCTCGGATCAGGGCATCATCAACCTCAAATTCCTGCACCTCTGCTTCGAATCCATGTTAGGACTCAAGATCAACTTCGACAAGAGCGGTTATGATCATGGGATACTCCGATGAGGATAGATAGCGGATTACAAACAATCTCAACTGCAAGCTAGCAGTCTTTCCCATCACTTACCTAGGGATGCCTATAAGGAATACCCGCGCCCACTAGTGGCATGGGTGAGATCCAAGGCCGAGCCCTGACAAGCCTGTCTGGCCTCAAACGACAACAAGACTATTCTAATAGACTCATGCTTATCTAGTCCCCCCATGTACATGATGTGTTTATACCTTCTTCCTGAAGGAACTCATGTTGACGCCAAAAGTACCATATGGTGAAATGGGCATGTATATGTGCCCCCAAGAAGCTTGGGGCATATAGGCATTTAGGAATTTTGTACTCGCGCCGCTTTAATGTGGCACTTATGTTGAAATGGGTTTGGTGCATCCTATCTGACGATGGAGGACTGTGGCTTCAACACATCAAAGACGAGTACATCCGGGGGTGCCGCTTCTATGTGTGAGTGCATACATGGCTCTTAGTTATGGAGAGTGATACATGACATCAAACAGGAGATCCGTCTCTGGATTTCGTTTACCACTGGCAATGGAGAATGAACCCTATTTTTGCTGGACCCCTGGCTATCCGCCTCGCCGCTGCGCACTGAGTTCCCCTCCCTCTTCCAGATATATTCCGACCCCATGCTCCTTGTGGCTAATGCATTCCAGGAGGGGACCCCTGGAACATCACGTTCTAGGGAACCTTTGTCATGGCCGAGGCCACGGCTTAGGCTTTGAGGGCTTCTGCCTAGCTCCCTCTCAGAGTCCTCGGATATTTTGTCCTGGCGACTGTCCTCTATAATAGTTTGTATTATGTAATTCCTAAAACAGCGCATACACCATCCTATTTTAATTACCATATGTTCCGTATATAATAAAAGTATGCATTTAATATTATAGTTGTTGATAATCTTTCCTAGCTAGAGAAAATTCGTTTTTGACTAAATCTAGAATCGCATGGAAATTAAGAACAGATGGAATGTTAGTAATGCGCCGCTAACTAAGCAAACTGTTATAAATAGTACTTCTTCGTTCGTCCCCAAATTAGATGTCATAGATTTGTCTAGATTTATACATATCTAGTCATTCTTTAGGCGTATAGACATATGTGAATCGAGTACACGAGTGGTCCTAACCAGGACCAACACCGCCACTCTGTATGGGTGTGCAACGATTAATTCCGTTTTGTTAGCGCGCCAGAACGTCCAAATCAATGCAAGCGCCCAGCTTTCATACTACGTCAAGAGACTAAGGAACATCACCCTCATCAGCTTCCCATGCTACCATGCATATCGAATGCATGATCATCTGCTCCACCATCCTAGCTAGCTAGTAGCTAGGGAACGATATACTATCTCCTACGTGACAGTGACTCCCTATCGACCTCATCATCGTCGTCTGCTCCACCCTATCGATCGGGGCAACCTTGTATACATCAAAAGACAGATACTACTGAATTGATTGGTTTGGAGCACACAAAACATACACCATTATTTAAGAACAAAAAGCCTCGCGAAGCAAAATACCCATACGGTTCAGTCTAGCGAGCACTCCTGCCCCAAGTGTGCTCGTCCCAGGAATACCAACACTACGCCTCGATCTGTATTTTAAAAAAGGAAAACCCACCGAAAACGGAATTGCAGAAGTAAATATTTGTGCTACTTACTTGGAACGTACAGGTCCAGCTACCTCTGCTTGCTCTGTACGTATCTATCGGGCATGTACAGTGTCAGAAGCCGATCCAGGCAGCATTCATGCGTGGATTACCTTCCAGGACGTACGGGGGGAGAAAGCAGGAGGACAACCATACCAGATCGAAATTCCTGTACTTCTTCACCCCTGATGCTGCTGCTGCTGTGCTTCCACGACCCATCTCGGTGAATCTATCTACTCTTTGTTTTCATCCTCTCTCGATGGATCCATCGTGTCTTTCTGTCTGTCGAGGGAACACCCGAATTCAATGGCCTCCAGAAGAAGGTGAATCTCATCGACCGATCCATTCAGTGGCCGCCTGTTATTAACTTTATCATTTGCGCCTGTGCGCTGCCAGGCCACTCGTAATGGTAGAGTACTTCCCTGTCTCCTCCATCCAAGGAGAGGAGCCCGGCCCACCCTGTAAAAACAATAACATGTGGAGGCCACAGTGCTAAAAGATTCATCCATCTATCTGAACCTTTTTGTAGCTTGGCATTGCGAACAGCACCAGATAGATCGAGGAATAGAGGCTAGGCTAGGTCAATGCTATTCTGACTACTAGTAGTACTGCAGGCTGTTCAGATCGTGCATACTACTAGTAGTACATATAGTTCTCGCCCTTGTAGTACACACATGGACGATAGTGTAACTACGTACGTAGATGCCCATGCATGATTAGGAGCTAGTTGAGGCCCGCCGTGTGGATTCGCCTCGGCCGGAAGTGGACGACGAGGACGTCCAATCGGCAGTCGGGTAGCGGGAGTTAGGCATGCATGCCGTTACTCGTCACCGTAGAACACGCGAGAGCCGTCGACGTAGGCTAAAATGTCCTCGGCGTATGGTACGCTGACGGATGTCCTCGGCGTAGCCTTCTCGGCAAAGGGCTACCTCGGCGGAGCACATAGAGGCCATCGGCGTGTCCTCGGCGTAGCGGCCGTCGGCATAGCTTGTCGACAAGTTGCAAAAATATTTTAAAAAAAAATTAAAAAAAAATTATTATTTTTTTTCTCAATTTTTGAATCTTTGAATTGTTTGACTCGTTAATCTCTCACTTTGAAATTTTTTAACACTAATTACACTTAATATTTAATTAAATTGTAGTCTTGATCAAACTTCCCAGTGGGTCACCCACCCTAATACTACTCCAGCTCCAACACGCTTAACTTACTCGTTCTTTCAGAATCTGTTTCCGCAAAGTAATTCATACATTGTTATTAATACTATGATATCAATCCTATTAACCCTTATATCAACATGTCACATGTTTGTATTTTTTGAAATTACAAACAATTATTTAAGTAAACATTAATGAATAAGTAAAAATATTATTGAATTCAAATAAAAATATAATAATTTTACTTTTTTGTATTTTTCTATTTAATATGGAATAATTAATATCTTTAAATCTGTAAATCGGAATTTAATAAATAATATGTCTAAATTGATCAGAAAAATGAGAGGAATCCAAATATGATATCCATATCAACTAATAACAAACCCTCCATTTTTGAATTATCTATTTGGTGGTTGCTTTAGAAAATTCTCTTTTTGCGCTCGGATAATGAAAAATGGTTTTTTGGTGCGATGAATAGGAAAACTTGCATTGGATCTTTGATAAAATACCATATTGTGAATGTACAAATGATTTAAAAAAAACATGAGCATCGGATCATGTACCTGTAGTTCATATCTGACCCACTTCCTGCCAATTCGGCAGGAATTTGTCTTTTTCACCAGAGGTGGACGGAAAGGTTTAGGATTCCGTTGTTGGGACATTGTCTATATGAGGTGCTATAGTATTTTTGTAAAATATGGTGGTACCATTTTGAATTAGCCATTTGGTGGTTGCTTCACAAAACCGTCCATTTTTTGTGCTCACAAAATGGGAAATGGCTTTTTGGTGCGACGAAAAGAAAACTTCCTCCTGCAGCAATGTTCAACCATCCTATGATGCATGTGTATGCACAATATAGTCACATTATCACAAACTATGCCTTGATTCTAGCCATAACATTGGTCATTTGACCCGAAAGCCAAGAAACCTCGAATGAGATAGGTCATTTTGTGAAGGTTTTTTTGAGACATAATCAATATATCAAGTTTAATATTTTTACTTATAACTATGTCACATAATATGACACCAAGCGAAGATTTCGTATTGTTTCGATCGTTTTTGAATTTTTTATGCCCGTTTTAAACTATCGTCAAACTTTGTCGAACGGCGGGCATGAAGATTCTTAGCTCGGGGCCGAGCCTCGCTAAACTTGCATTGGATCTTTGATAAAATAGCATATTGTGAACCTAAAAATGATTTTTGTAAAAAAACATGAGCATCGGATCATGTACCTGTAGTTCATATCTGACCCACTTCCTGCCGATTCGGCAGGAATTTGTCTTTTTCACCAAAGGTGGACAGAAAGGTTTCGGATCCCCCTGTTGGTACATTGTCCATATAATGTGCTCTATTGTTTTTGTAAAATGTGGTGGTAGTATTTTGAATTAGCCATTTGGTGGTTGCTTCATAAAACCATCTGTTTTTTATGCTCGGAAAATGGAAAATGTCTTTTTAGTGCGACAAAAAGGAAAGCTTCCTCCTGCAACATTGTTCGTCATCCTACGATGCACATGTATGCACAATATGGGCACATTATTAAAAACTATGCCTTGATTCTAGCCATAACATTGGTCATTTGACCCGAAAGCCAAGAAACCTCGAATGAGATAGGTCATTTTGTAAAGGTTTCTTTCAGACATAATCAATATACCAAGTTTGATATTTTTTCTTATAACTATGTCACATAATATAACACCACGCGAAGGTTTCGCATTGTTTCGATCATTTTTGAATTTTTTATGCCTGTTTTAAACTATATATAATGTTTTATGTTTTACTTAATTTTTATTTACAAATGTGTAATATTTGAGTGTAGATAGATAGGTCTTATTTTTCTGCAAATTTTTATATATTATTTGTATTTTTCCGAATTAGAATGATTTAGTTATGATTTTTCAAAGTTTAATGAGATAAAATAAAAATAGCTACGCCGAGGGCAGTCGGCGATACGCCGAGGCAGCCGTCGGCGTAGCATAGGATATGCCGAGGGCAATTCTACGCCGATGGCTGCTTAGCGGAGCTGGCCTAGACAATGGCTACGCCGACGCTCGACGCTTGTCGTTTGGCTGAAGCGCCGCCGACGTAGTTTCCCATTCATGTAGTGTGTGGGTCTCCTGCTTGATCCTCTAGCCAAGCCTGCTTGTCCCGACGTTGTCGTCCGGTCGATGGCAAGCCGGAGAAGCTTTTCCTCGACGGCGATGTCGCCCATGAGTCGCGCAAGCCTGCAGAGACCGGCTCGCTCCTCCGCGGCCAAGCCCTGGGCGATGGTGGTAAGCATGGCACTCATAGCCTCGAGACGCCGCGTATGTCTACTCCTCGATCGGGACGAGCCGCTGAGATGCCCAGCGGGCCAACACCAAGACGCAGCGTTAGAAGAAATGGTGGCGTCGCGTCGCTGGGAAGGATTCTGATCCGGGCCCGAAACAGTTTCACGAGCGGGCCAGACCTTAGCATGATTTTTTTTCGGGTAGTACCTTTAGCATCACTACAGGACGCGCGCGCTATGCCGAGGGCAAAAAGATGACCGAATGGGAGAAGACAAACAACATCTCCCCCATCTCCGGCTCCGACCATCATAGTGTCATGAAAAGGAAATCAGCCTCCACCAGCCAGCAAATGCATCTCGGGTGCATCAATGACCTACTCTAAGGTGTCAGGTGGGATCCCACCTGGATCCTACTTTTAGTTTATTTTGAATTTTATAATGCAAAATTTTGTCAAAATTTTACTAAAAATCTTAAAATGAACTATAGGTGGGACTGATCCCACTTGACACCCTAACCTACTCCTCATCGGCATCATTTCAGACACCAAATGGGGAAAATACAACCTGTAGGTACTACTACATGCAGAGGGGTCGGCCTCCCCTCCGTCATCCCCTCTAGCCGGCGGTGAGGCTGTCAGAGAGAAGATGGAGAGGAGCCGGGGCGGCTTCGGGGACTCTCAAAGGAGAGAGGAGGAAGGGGAATGAGAGCCCCCTTTTATCCCTGAACCTGCCGGATGTTCAATTACTCACTTCATTTCATATTACTACTATGTAACTAAGTTTTGGTCAAAATAAAACATTGCATGGTTTAGCCAAGTATTTAAGACAAAAAATCAGCATCAGAAAGGTGTACATTAGAGTCGTATGCGAAGCGTATCCGAAAGGTGGTTCTCATAAAATTCATGTCTCGTTTAGTTTTTGGAACATGCTACTCCCTCTGATCCAGATAATTGTCACTGGATTGGATGTATCTAGCACTAAAACTTATCTAGATACATCTATTTCTGCGACAAGTAATATGGATCGGAGGGAGTAGTAGTATATAATTATATATATGAGGTTAGAATCAGAAATGGACTATAGGAGAGAGAGAGAGAGAGAGAGAGAGAGAGAGAGAGAGAGAGAGAGAGAGAGAGAGAGAGAGAGAGAGAGAGAGAGAGAGAGAGAGAGAGACGTCCTAGCGGTCGTGGTGCCAGTCCGCACGAACAGGATAGCCGACAGTGATGCATGTCGTGCGAGATGTGGCTGCTCCTTCCGCGGTTGTGTTGTTGTAACCACCCATCCGAGAGCAGATTTACCACACCTAGGAGGGGCCCCCGGCACCATCTACGTTGTTCATTTGTTGGAGATCCGTGCAAAGTCAACGCAGTCATTGTCTGTCACACATTTACATTTAAGCCCTCTTGCTTTTTGGTATTTCACCCGCAGTCCAGGGGAGAGGATGACTACCCCACCGGCCCACCCCAACCCGTAGCCCACGCGGCCACGCTCTGCCCACCTAATCCTAACAGCTCTCCCCGTCGCGCGACCATGGATCTGGGGCCCCTACTGTTCCTTTTGATTTTTCTTCATGTTTGGATCCAGTTTGTGGTTGAATATTTTGTTTGGATTAAATTCATGGTTGAATCTTGATTGAATCTTGTATGGATTTTGTTTAAATTCGTGGATCTGGGGCCCCTACTTTTCCTTTATTGAATGTTGATTAAATCTGTGGTATGTATTATCTGAGGGAAATGTTGTTTTCTATGAAAAAATATATGAATGAGATTAGAAATTGTGAGTAATCTCGTGAATCTTGTGTGTATCTTGTATGAAACGTTCTTGTTATTAATCTTATTCCTGAAATGTACATAACAAAATTGTTGATTATTCCTAAAATTTTGCGAGAATAAATGAGGTAAAAAAGAAACAAACATTATGCAAGTATTCTATGGAAAAATTATATGAATATCTCTTAGCAGAAACAAGTTTGTAAAACGTGTGAATCTTGTACATAACAAGTTTGTAAAATTATATGAATATTATTAAATAAAAAGTATAAAAATAAAAATGATTAAATGAGATTGTTGCTAAAAACAAATTATGCATGTTTCATTTTCAAAATTAAAAATGTACATAAAAAATTGTTGAATATTGCTACCGAAAATATTGGTACCTAAATTATCTTGTATGAATCATTCAAGATCAAACATAGTTTTAGTTCTCTGATTAAATAACCTTGGAATGATTCCATTTTATCCAAATTGCTTTCCCCAAATTTGGAAGTACGAATATTCTGGGAGATAGTGTTAAAAAATTGTTAATGGGAGATAGTGTTGCAAATAAAAATCATGGTAGATCTGTTAATGAGAGGAGTGAAAATGAGATAGTGTTAAAAATTGTTATGAAATCAGATTAGATAGCGTGTGAAATCTCGTGAATCTTGTGCGAATCTTGTATAAAACGTTTTTGGTATTAATCTTGGTTGATGAAGATTACAGAAAATCAATTTCTAAATTGTTGAAAAATATTGTATGGAACCATGTTAAATCCTATAGATTTTGGTGGATCTTGCATGAATTTTTCATGTTTCTTGCATGAATTTAGAAATATGTGATAAGAGTGGATTGAAACGTCCATGAATATTATAGTTGCAAAATCCTTAATAAAATTTACCTTGAAAAAATAATATGAATGTTCGTATGGCTATTTGAGAAAAATCTGTGAAAATATTTGTAAAGATTCATACATGTTAACAGATAAATTTTGAATAAATATCTGTGAATTTCTTTTTATGAAACTATATTGTAACTAAAAATGGATAATTAATAAATTAAAAATATAATGTAACTAAAAATCTCGTTGTCAAGAACAACGTATTTCTACAGTTTTACGGTTCATCCTGTACCTGTAGTTGTAGGTCTGTACATTGTCAGCAACCATTAAGCCGCACACCCTGGATAGTGGTAAATTAAAAAAAATATTTTCTCAGAATAACCGGGGAGACAAACAACGACGAAATAATATTTTCTCTATGTACATAAAAAATTGTTGATTATCGCTGAAATTTTGCGAGAAAAAATAAGGTGAAAAAGAAACAGACATTATGCATGTATTCTGTGAAAAAATTATATGAATATCTCTTGGCAGAAACAAGTTTGTAAAACGTGTGAATCTTGTATGAAACTTCTGAATCTAAGATTAAACAAAATAAGAGTGTCTAAATATTGTTAAATAAAAGTAGAAAAATAAAATCATCAAAAGAGATTGTTGAAAAAATAAATTATGCATGTTTTATTTTCAGAATAGAAAATGTACATAAAAAATGTTGAATATTCCTGAAATTGTACGAGAAAAAAATGAGATAAAAAAGAAACAGGAATGTGTAGAAGACTATCGATTGTGAGGAGACAAACAAGCGACAAAAAATTTAGAATATCCAAAAGCGTTAGGAATTAAATAGAAAAACTACAGCAAACCTAAAAGATAAGATGGGAGGGTTATTTTGTAAAAGGCACAGCACGAATCTCCAATAAATAGAGAGCAGAGATGGCGGGGCCCTCACATGGGGATTGCATTGCCCCCACCCATCCGCCAGGGCAGCTAGCCAGAGGTGCCCCTAGCTCTTTGCGTGCAGTGAACAGATCCCGGACTAGCTGCATACTGCTCGTGTCTGGATATTTTTCTTCCATTTGTAGCAGTAATCCGAGCTTAATTAACTACCGTTGCAAAGCTAAACTGAACCAAGAAGATCAAGAGGGCGTAGACGGTGCACTGAACACTATATGTTGATCGAGAATGTCTGAATCTGAACTTGTATGCATGCATGCATGCATCATGCATGATGATTCAATTATGACCCACCCATACATATACATACACACACGACACGTACATGAAGAATTGCACATCACAAACCTCACAAGACAACAATAGTAATAGTAGTATCTGCTAGCTGATCACTCACAAACTAGCTAGCTAGCTACTGTAGGACCTTAAGCTGAAACTATAAATACTACTAGGACGACTAGGTAATACATATACGTGTTCCTGGATAATAAACACTTAAAATTTCTTGTGCAAAATCAAGGCTATATATAATAATGAAAGCATCAAGCAAATAGGACTGAACCTGTGTGGGCGGCTAATAATCGTTCAGACCACATATATGTGATCAGTCGTGGAGGTGGCGGTCGAGGAGCATGATGGTTGAGAGGTTCATGGGTGAGATGTAGTCTGTGGTGCCAGAGACGTACTGCTGCGCGATGAGCCTGTTTGCGCGCTCGGTGGGGTGGAATGCGTCCCAGAAGACGTACTGGTCGCGGTCGGCGCAGAGGCTGGACACCATGGTGCAGATCCCGATCCCGTTGAAGGGCCCCTGCCCGCAGCAGGCGACTTTGGCGGTGGCGAATCCGTGCGCCCTGGGGTCGTCGATGAAGTCGGCGTGCATGCGGCGCGTGTTGACGCCCACGAACACGGGGCCGTTCCCGCCGGCGCCGTTGCCGACCTCGGCGTTGAGCTCGGCGAGCATGGTCTCGAGCTGCGGGTTGTATGCCTCGGACGCGCGCTGCAGCTCCGGGTCGCAGCGGCCGTCGAGGCTGTGGAGGGCGAGCTCGGCGGGCACGCAGCCGATGGGGCCGACGCCGGTGACGAGGACGCGGCGCGCGCCGAGGGCGTGGATGTGGCGGAGCACCTGCTTGTACTCGGAGAGGATGTACTTGATGTAGTCCGGGAGGGAGAACTCGCGGGAGCGCACGGAGTAGGGGATGAGGTAGTAGTTGTTGACGAAGTCGTTGCCGCCGAGGGTGATGAGCGTCAGCGAGCTGCCCACGACGCGCGCCGCCTGCTCGGGGCCGATCAGGATGGCCAGCCGGTGCTGGTACTGCTCGAAGTATTTCAGCTGCTTCTCGATACGGATGATGTTGTCCTGCGCGCACATGCACCACGGTCGTTTGATTAGAGAATACATTTGCGTTGTTAAGTCTTAGTGTAATCAGTGAAGCGCGTCGTCCTTACGAATTGGATGCCGGTGTCGTTGAGGATTCCGATGCCGGCGGAGGCGAAGTTGGCGCCGACGAGCAGCTTGTCGCCGTCCAGCTCCGGGCTCAGGTACGGCAGCACATGCTCAGACCCAAGGTGCTCGCCTGCACGCAACGGTACACACATTCTCAATATCAGTTAGCCTCAACTTGTGCATGCATCCATGCAGAGGATCTAGCTAGCTAGTAAAAAACATGGTGACTCAACTGATGAGGTCGGGCACGTTCTTGCCGTTGGAGAATCGTCCCGTGGCGCGGTGGTCCGGGGTGTCGATGCCGTAGGGCCAGGAGTCGGCGCGCGCCGTGGTGAAGAGGTAGTTGTTGTTGCCGTTGTCCACCAGCGAGTCGCCGAACACGAAGAAGGCCCGGGCGGCGCGCGCCGCCGGCACCGCCTGCGCCATCAGCAGGACGCACACCAGCAGCAGAAGAGACCCGAGACAGGACGAACTGGAAGCCATGGCCAGCTAGCCGATTAAACTAGTATCGAACACCTGTCAGATGTGGCAGCGTGTGTACCGAGTGAGATACTGAGGAGATGTGATGTGATGGATGCTTTGCAAGGTCGCGTGCAGACGCCATTTATAGCGGCCATATCTCTCGGCTAGATCACGTCGTCGTCGCCGGAATTTACTCCCTTGTGGCCCGTAGGATGTGCGGGTTGGTGCGCTGCACTGCACTGCACTGCAGGCTCGTCACACACACACACACACGGTCCTTCCGCATGGGTCTTTAATTCTCTGGCGATCCTCTCTTCTCTGGTTCAGAAATTTCACTGTATAGTTCTTATTTGCCCCTTTATTTTGAGCTTTGGTTCTGATAGGCAGTTCAGATGTGTGTTGGATCTTCGCAGACTCACTTCAGCTGCAGTCTGTCAGTCTGTCAGTCACATGAATGATCGATGAGCTCTGACCGATCTAGAAAAATATACTACCCTTCTTCGTAAGACTTAATTAGTAGGAGTAGCAACATTTGGTTTACCGGGAGGAGCACTTTTCTTTCTTTTAGGTAATAATAACAGGGGAAGGAGGATATTTGAATGTGCGGCAGTACCGGGGTAGTAGTGGTACGCAAGTAAAAACACATGCAGCTGTGTACAAGTGTGAAGCATCTAGAGCGACTTCAGTTAGGTACCGCGGGGGTGAACTAAATTTGGCATCTAAATCGAGATCTGTACGAGACATGGATCTGGGTACAACCAGTACACGCCTCATCAATTCGAAGCGTCAACAAAATATGGCGAGATTAACGTCGTATTAGGATGCTCTCGAGTCCGTGAGGCTGAACATATGTGCTTACCAAAATTAGTACTGACGTCTGGTTAACTAGGTGGAGGATATTTGAATGTTAAGTATAGTACTGGTTGGTATGTTAGTAGCTAGACCGCCTGCAACGATGTTCTAGCTAGTCTGCTAGTGTATAGCGTCTTGAACGACTTGGGTACCGGAGGGGTGAACTAAATTAGGCATCTGAATCGATCTAGCTGAAGATATATATATGCACAACGCGTGGATCCTGGTACAAGCGTACACCTAGTACGTACGTACTCATCACCAATTCAAATGGTAATTAAGGTAGAAATAAATGAAATGAATGGAATGGCGTTTCAGCGTTGGAAGATCAGAGAGGGTTCTGAATCTCAGACAACTGGTACAGTGGAGTGACCGAAGAGCTTTGCTCGATCGGCAAGGTGCCCTTCATTCGTACAGTTCTTTCTTCTGGGCGAAGGCAACATGTTATTCAAGAGGGCAGTTGGATCCATCATCATCTACCCGGTGATGATGATGCCTTAATTTAGATGAGCTGTATGTGGTAGCAGTAGTAGTAGCTATAACCTTGCCAATGAGACGTAAAGATCTGAATGAGCAGTTTCCATGAGCACCAAACCCACATGCGCGCGTCTCGCTTCTACTCAAAGTTTTAAATAGCCGGCTATAGCTCGGCTATAGCGCGGCTATAGCCTTTAGTGAAGTCTCCGGCTACGGCTATGTCATTCGTAGGCTAAATGGGAAATAGCCGCTAATAGCCGTCTATAACCTGGTTTAGCCTCTAATTTAGCCGCTAAACTTATACTCTATGAAGTTTTCTTTTTTTTTCCTTTTTTTGGACTTATGTTAAATATGATTCAATACAACTTGTGAGTTAATTGGTTGAATACTTATTTGTGTTCAATAGTTGCATGACTTGTAGCTCGAATCTTGTTTGAGTCATAGTTTTCTCCATCTTTTGAAAAGATTTAATTAAAATTTGCTCAATTTTTGAAAATACGCTAAAATAGAATAGCCCGCTATAGCTGCGCCATAGCCTTTCATAGCCTCTGAAAAAGCCGCGGCTAAATGAAATAGCTGGCTATTTTAAACTTTGCTTCTACTACTACTCAATGGTAAGAAAATCGATAATCGTTAACTGCTCGGTTGGCTTGGGAGTAGCGACTAATCAAAAATCGGACGATTAACTAATTTAATCGGTCGACTATTAATGGGTGCAACCTATAAAAATTAACACCTGAAACCCATATTAATCCTATTGCACCTCAACCATCTACCCTATTAAGGGTAGCCTTAAGCTCCCATATGAGATCCTCAAGGTGCAACTACGAGGAACTGGTCAACAACGACAAGAAACTGGTTGGTGATGGCAGAAATCAAGCTCCTGGAGGCAGGGATCGAGCGGAAGCTTTGCAAAACCTACTTCATTGGGGTGGGCTAGCGGATGGATGGGCGATATGTGTTGATAATTTTGCAACATCTTTTACCAAGTGTAGTGGTTAATCGGGAACATATCTAGTAATCGGAGTGTTAGACCTAGTAATCGGGCTAAACGATTAACACAAACGATTAGTGGTAATCGACACGGTTAGGTCCCTAGTAGCGATTAATCGGCATATTAATCGCTGATTCGGCCTAGTTTTTAAACAGTGCTACTACTAGCTAGCTAGACCGCAACGGCCGGTGCTGTTCTTACACCCTGGTCTCGGATTAGCAGCGATTCACAAATGTTGTGTCAGCAATCTTCGATTCAGTTGCCAGATATAGTAGCGACAACTATGCATCTCTTGGGTTCAGTAATAATAATAAGAAGCTGTTGTGCATCTGCGCCGGTTCAGTAATCAGTAACCCTGACCTGTACCACGCGTGCGTCTGGCCCATATCCATCTCAAGATTTCTACTACTCTTTACTCCTCGATCGTCGTCCTCGAGTGCCAAATCACACCGTGCAGCGCGAGCGCCATAAATGGAGATCAACCGACGGCAGGTACCACCCCCGATGACTATTCGACCGCCTCGTCATAAAATTGCCTGTCGCCACCACTAGCTTTTTTTCCCGCCTTTTTCAGAAGAGGAAGGCCGCCTAGCTAGCTATAGCTAGGGTTTATGGTTCTGGAAGCTCGATTCAGTGCGGAGAATCCACTAGAAGTAACCCGGATCTGTGTCGACAAAGCCAGCCGTACGCGCGTTAGCTAGCCGTAGGGGGGTTTAGCTCTGGACCCAGGCCACCAAATTTCCAGCCTTCAACCGCGCTGCATTTATTCCATCAGAATTCAGGTACGTACTCTAGGCTGCATGCAGTGAAATGTAGGCAACCTAACCTCTGGTGAAATCTACCACGCTACTAGTACAAACAGTTCAGATAGACGGATGAATCTTCTACTACTAGCAAGCTGCTGTGTGGGATCAAGCAGGCGTCCCCATGCTATTGTTTGTTTTTACAGGGTGGGCCGGCCGGGGGCTCCATGGATGGAGGAGACAGAGAAGTACTCTACCATTACGAGTGACCTGGCAGAGCACAGGCGCAAATGATAAAGTTAATAACAGGCGGCCACTGAACGGATCGGTCGATGAGATTCACCTTCTTATGGAGGCCATTCAATTCTGGTGTTCCCCTGCAGACACGATCGATCTACTAGATGTTAGAAAGCAAAACCAGATTCACCCAGATGGGTCGAAGCACAGCAGCAGCGGCAGCAGCAGCAGGGGTGAAGTACAGGAATTTCGACCTTGGTGGTGTCCTCCTGCTTGCTGCGTCCTGGAAGGTAAATCGACGCATGAACGCTGCTTGCTGCCTCGGTTACTGACTGCCCACTGTATAGTTACCACTTACCTCTGCTGTCTGCTGGGCACTAGTGAGATGATAACTCACAGCTGGACCAGCTGCACCTGTACATTCCAAGTACAGATTTACTTCTGCAACGTGGGCTAACCCCCTTTTTAAGGGTCAGTCCCTTGCAGAACCATATGCTCCGATCCGTTTTTCGGTGTATTTTCCTTTCTGAAAGACAGATCCAAGTGTAGTGTTTTTATGTGAAAGGGAGCTCACTTGGGGTAGGCAGCCAGGAGTGTGTCGCCGCCTGTAGACTAAAACCGTAGGAGAATATTGCTTTACGAGGCTTTTGTTGTTAAATAATGGTGTATGTTTGTGTGCTCCAAACCAATCAATTTAGTGTATCTGTCTTTTGATGTATACGAGGTTGCCCCGATAGGGTGGAGCAGACGCAGACGATGATGAGGTCGATAGGGAGTCACTGTCACGTACGAGATATATATATCGTTCCCTAGGTACGATCGAGTAGCTAGCCAGGATCATGCATTCGATATGCATGGTAGCATGGGAGCTGATGAGGGTGATGTTTCTTAGTCTTGACGTATGAAAGCTAATTTTATTGGGCGCTTGCTTCTGGCGCTAATAAAACGGAATTAATCGTTGCACCGATACAGAGTGGCAGTGTTAGTGCTGGTTAGGACCACTCATGTACTCGATTCACATATATATCTATTAGTGTCTAAATATATATAAATCTATGACATCTAATTTGGAACGGAGAAAGTACTATTTACAACAGTTTGCTTAGTTAGCGGCGCATTACTAACATTCCATCTGTTTTTAATTACCATGTGATTCTAGATTTAGTCAAAATCGAATTTTCTGAAGCTAGGAAAGAATGTCAACAACTATAATATTAAATGCATACTTTGATTAAATTCAGAACACATGGTAATTAAAATAGGAGAGTGCATGCGCTGTTTTAGGAATTACATAATACAAACTTTTTGGAGCGGGAAATTATATGAAATCGGATGCAACATGTGACAAAAGGAGCACAACTGTCGATTTTGTTTTAAGGCCTTCCGAGCACCTCCACTAGATTGTCTCTTTAGGACGTTTTTTTATCGGGAATTCTACGTTTAGACCGGTCGCTACATGGCCAAACTCGGCGGGCTCACATGCGTCGTTCGATTTGCATCGAATGGCCAAACCGGTGCGGTTATTGGCGGTTTAATGCCGCTCACCTGATCCGGACACCCCCTTCACCTGGGGCCCCACTCGTCATCGTCTCCCACTTCTCTCGACCGTTTCGAGAATCCCGCTGCTCTTTCTCTCCCCTTCTTCTTCGGCGATTTCTAGGGTGATACGGTAGTTCCCGTCCGATTCGCATCGATTATGTTTGCCCTTGCCTCCGCCGACACGTCGACTCCCTCCAGGTGCGCTCGCAGGTTCGGTCCTCCTCCAATTTCTCTCCACCGCCGGTCCGACCCTTCTCCTCTCTCCTACTCTGTTTTCGGCGGTTCCATTTCGTCGGTTTTATCCTTGGCATTGATTCCGGTAGGTCCTATAGTTTAGGGTTGCTTGGAAGTAGTAATGTGTGTGATTTGCCCCCTAATTTCGCCTGGCTCCTTCATCCTTGAACCCCCGTTTTTGAAATGGTTTGAGTGCTGCCCCCTGATCCCCTTTGGTGTTTTGAGTACTGTCCCCTAATCAGATATACTACGTGTGATGTAGTTTTGATGTTCTAATGATGTATCCATGTGAGCTGTTTCCCCCATGGTCTAATCACTAACATCCTTGTGCTGCCTCCTGGGATTTGATGTGCGATACATTATATTTTGAGGTGGGTTAGATTGAACAGGATCGCTTGATAACAACAGATCTATCCATGGATAACATTGCATAAGATTCCTTGATAACAACTGATCTATCTATGGGTAACATTGGGATATGATTCCTTGATAACCACAGATCTATGCATGGATAACATTGGACAGGATCTATTGATAACAACAATACTAACATGTTATGTGCTAAGTTTTGATTATGAATTGGGTATGATTGTATAAGATTCCTTGATAACTATAGCACTAACCTTGGGTAACACTGGATAAAATTCATTGCTTACAATAGTACTAACTACTGGACAATGTTTTTGTTAAAATGTTTATGATCTGTTGGTAACTTTTGAGTAAAATGCATGATAATTTGTGTGCACTGACATGGATAACTAATGTTATGTTGGTATGATAACATTAGCTTATTATCATGGGTAACTTGTGTTCTGTTGGTATAATAATATTAGTTTATGATCATGGGTAACTTATGTACTGATGTGTGGCTAAAATCATATTATATCCTTGTGTGTTTCTTTATTTTGTATGGTTTTATGTGTTAACTTTTGATTATGAATTTTGTATGATTGTATATGATTCCTTGATATCTATAGCTCTAACCTTGGGTAACATTGGATAATATTCATTGATTACAAAAGTACTAACTACTAGATTCTGTTGGTAACTTTTGAGCAAAATTCATAATAATATGTGTGCACTGACATGGACAACTTATGTTCTGTTGGTATGATAACTTTAACTTATTATCATGGGTAACTTGTGTTCTGTTGGCATGATAACATTAGTTTATGATCATGGGTAACTTATGTACTGTTGGTATTGTTTTCCTTTTTTTCTTTGAGTTCTTGTGTACCATTATGGTTGAGTTTTGTATTTATATTTTCATTTTAAACTGTTTGTAGTTGCCACGATGCCGAGAAAACGGAAGGCTGCTGATAATGTTGTTGAGGGTGAAAAACTACCTGCCCGTAAACGTAACAGGGCATCTCCTTCTACTGTGACCAGTTTACTGGATTTTTTATCAGATGATCAGAAGGCAGCAATTGAAGCAATGGAGTTTGACAGTTTGCTAGATATCAAGTGTTCATCACTGCACGACGCTGTTATGACTTGGTTTACTAGTTTATATGACAATCATACACATGAATTTATTGTGCCGGGTCGAGGAAGGATACCCCTCAATGAGGATAGTGTATTCAGATGTTTGGGGTTGCCGCTTGGTGAAGAGCCGGTTCCATATTATGCTGATGCAGAAATTCAGGGTGCCCTTGCCCCTGTTCTTTTTTCCTTATGATTGTGGCACACCTTTGAGAACTCGAGTGTTTGAAATCTTGAAGAATATGACTTCATATGGAGATGAGTTCAGGCAAGTATATGTGATGTACATTGTGTCTACACTTCTATCACCCATCACCCGGAACCGTGTTTGTCATAAGTGCTACCCTATCATGGTAAGTTTCGCTTGTCATGTCTATTCATTTTCAATATCTGTCTTGGCTGGTAACTTATATGTTTTTGTGTTGATAACTTTATGTTTGGTGTGATAATAACCCTTGTGTTATAGGGTTGGTAACATTTTTTGTTTTAGGTTTTGTGGTGGTGTGTAATATGTGTGCAAGTTTTGATGTTATGTTGATAGCTTCTTTTGCATTATCTAATTTCAGCACAACATTGGAAATGTGTTCAAGTTCAAGTGGTGCAAGTTTGTCGCTGACCGGCTGCACGAGGAGCTTTCTAGTGGTAGTCATACACATGCTTGCCTTTTTCTCTTGCAGGTACACATTGCTGTTTTTATATTGTTTGAATATTACTTTCTATATTGAAATTTGTTTTATGTTTTAGTTAGTGTATTGATTGTATTATTTTTCTGGTTTTTAATTTTTTTGCAGCTGCTTTATGTTGACTCACTTGATGTTAGTGGGTTGGATATTGATTCCGGAAGGGCGGTATGCTGTGAACATATGGTCAAGAGAGTTCATTGATGAAGTGTTGGATGCTGATCTGCAAAATGATGGAAATGCATATGGAAAGTTGGAGGTATGTAATACGTTTTTGTAGCATATGTGTTTCTATGTTGTGGATAAATTTTAGGTTTAAGTGTTGGTAACATGTTATATGACTGTTTGATTACATTCAGTATAAACAGTGGGTAACTTATGTGTTTATTGGGTGGTAACATGTAGGTTATAATGTAAGGTGGGTAATATGTAGAAAAATGGTTGATCACATTCGCTAATTATGTATTTGTTTCTTTGTGCAGTTGAAGCCTCAGTATGGCATAAGCTTTGAACTTTTTGGTGGTGCCCAAGGGTTCAACAAATGGTTTGATACTTGTGCAAACCGTAGTTGTTCAAATGAGGTGTGATTTTTAGGATGTTGATATTGTACTTATCTTTTTTTGTCCTATTACTTTTGTTTGCTTTTTGTTTTGTTAATGTTCTTGTTATTTCTTTTCTTTTTATTTGTGCAGCAAAAGTCAGAGATAGCAAATCTTGTTGGCAGTTTTGCATCTGGTATTTTTGGGTTAATGAGTATCCTTGTGCAAGGCTTGATGACGGTGCAAGGTAATGCTAGTGCTGAAATGGCTAAACAATTTACTACCCAGTTTGGTGGTCAACTTGCAACAGAACCCATGGGAGGAATCTTCATGGGTGGAGCTAGATCAAGTGGTGCTCGTGGTGCTAGCTCAAGTGGCGCTTGTGGTGCTAGGCTTACTCGTTCTGTCACTCGTGGAAAGAATGTTCCACACTCTAATGTAGTTTTATCTCCTATTCTTCCTACTGATGATACATTTCTGCGGGATTCAGACATCACCAGTTCTAACAGCAGTGGAGACGACGATGCTGAACGGTATGTCCGTGCGGACATGAAGGGTAAGGGTGTGGTCGTTGGTCGTGCGGGTGGTGCTTCCAATGTCCAGCTATCTTTGACTTTCCTAGATTCCAATGAAGACCAGAATAACAGTCCAGGAGCAAGATCACCTGATGATCGTCATATGTCACCACCGGAAGCTAGGTCAACTGTTGTAGATCCCGTCTCACTAGTTAACCGGGTGACTGATACTCCTGTTGCTACTATTGTGGGTGGACAACAACAAACCCCTCTGTGTGTGTATGAAAGGTCTAGGAAGAAGAAGTCACATACTGTTGAGGAGGTTGATAGTGAGATCAAGTCACGTACTGTTGAGGAGGTTGATAATGAGATCAAGTCTCTTGTCTGGAAAGAGATTGTCCTTACTCCTACCATGATACTGTTTACTATTTCTAGGAGGTATGAGCGGGCATAATTATTTATCTCAGTCATTTATGTATTTTTTGTTAATTACTGGATAACTTTACTACCTTAGTGTTGATAACTGTATCATATTTCATCTAATAACTTATTTATGTTTATGTGGGTAACCTTTCTGTTTTATGTTTATTATGTTCTAATCTTGTTTCTTTAGTTTGTAATTATTTATTTCAAGAAAAATGGTATCATATACATTGCTATATCTATAATTGCAGTCTTTTTTGTGCATGGATAACTATTATTAATTATTCTTGATTAGTTGTGTACTTATACCTGGATAACGTTTTGTATGTTGGTGTGGGTAACTGCACTTTTTAATACTTGATAATTTTTTTACTTCCTGAGTGTGGATAACTGTAGCCTTTCTCACCTAATAACTTCTTTATGTTTATATTGATAACTGTAGCATTTCTCACATGATAACTTATGTATGTTTATTTATCTCAGTCATTTTCTTTTTTTTGTTAATCACTGGATAACTATAGCATATTTCATCTGATAACTTATTTATGTTCATGTCGATAACTTGTTTGTTTTTTGTTATTATGTTCTGATTTTTTGTTTTTTGTTGGTAATTATTTTTTATAGCAAAAAATCATTGAAGAAGACATCTATGCTAGCTACAAGGTCTTCACCACGGTTGGAAAACAACGTTCCGCAGATGGAGGCACATCTGTTATAGATATTGATGGATGCTCTCCTATTCCTTCACCTACTCGTGTTGAAGGACATTCTAATATTGTTGCAAATCCTGATGTCGTGGATGCGCCTGCTGTGAATCTTGAAGCGGTTATATCTGGTAGAGAAACATGTGCCAAAGGTGTTGCTATTGAAGATCTTGCTGTGACGAGCGCACCTACTACATATGTAGTAGGATTATCTGTTGATGTGACAATGAATGTAGCTCAACCAGACTTGGGAGCTCCACTGATTAAGCAAACCAGTGATCACCCTGTTAGCAGCAGCGTGGTAAATGCCACGGAAAACGAGACGAAAAACATCATGGAAGTTGCTGCTGCCACCAGAGATGCCCCCAGGTTGATGCCAATGTTCATGTAGGTGGTTATGTTTGTTCTTATGGTGTTGTTCTTATTACTGCGTCATCACTGTTCACCAACCTCGCAACATCTGCTACTTCTGTTGATGTGGCCGCAAGTCCTGCTATCTGCTCGCTTGGAGATCCATCAAATCAGGGTGAGAGTGAAAATGAGCCTTATATCTTGAATGATAGTACCCAAGAAGATGTACAACCTATTTTATCTGCTCTTTTGGTTCCTGCGTCGAGTCTTTTCGACCACCCTATTAGCAGGCAGTCCAGTGTGACCGATACATTTGCTGGTCCTTCACCACTTGTTAGTGTAGATGGTGGATATGGAAGTTCTGAACATGAAGTCACCGTTACCAAGAAAGAAAAATTGGTTGCTCATGATGGAAAGTTGATTCTTGCTGCTGAGATACCATTAAATGTTTATAGGGATGTTGTGTCGTTATCTTTGCCTGATGCGGATCCTCCTATTGCTCCTACTGCTGGTGCCCGTGCACAACCTTCTCCTACTATTGGTGCCTTTGTGCAACCTTCTCATACTGCTAGTGCCCCTGCGCAGCCTGCTCCTACTGCTCCTGCTCAGCCTGATCTTCGTATCGTTGCACAAGGTTATCCTAATTCTATGCCTTTCTCTCGTCACATTTCTGCTGATCCGGGTGATTTATTCCATGTTTTTGAAGCAGAAGATGTTCTTCCTTTGTCTTGGGCACCTTCTGCTAGCACTGGTACACACCTTCAGCCTGATAACTTAATATATATGTCCTGGATCACTTTTATATATTAGTGCTGATAACTTTAACTTATTTATGTTGGTAACCTACACTGTTTTTGTTTTCTAAATGTCTTAAATTCTTGCAACTTGATGATATGCTTGTCTTATATGCTTTTTTGCAATGTACAACTATATTATTTTAATGATGTTTTATTTCATAGTGGATCATGTGTTTTTATCATGATTGTGCATTTTTTGTTTGTGTTGATAACTTTATATATATATGTCCTTGATCACTTTTATATATCAATGCTGATAACTTTTGTTTATTTATGTTGGTAACCTACACTGTTTTGTTTTCAAATGTGTTGTTTTTGTAAGTTTCATAAATATATGCTTCTAAAAATGCTACGATAGGTGTTGGATAACTCGTTTTTATATAATTTGGTAACTGTAGCTCAAGTGGTGGATTAATATACATATATTCATTGGTAACTTCATGCAATCTTATAGGAAAAACCTCCATGCTAGATATATAATTATAATCATATGTTTAGTTGGCATGAAATACGTATTAACATGTTTTCTTTGTAGGAAGCATGTAACAGATTATATGACATTAACAATTTTGTTTTTTTTGTCCCTTTTTCTTCTTGTCTTTCTTTTTGGGACATACTCTATGCAGCTGTTAACTTATTGAACTTACCGAAAAGGGGTGGTGATAAATATGAGGGTGCGGATGGATCTAGTTAATTGTTCCTTGGATTACAAACTTGAAGATCATCGTTGCGATTGCTGTTTGAGGCTTGGGTTTCATGGCGGTCGTGCTATCTTTTGATGGAGGTTTTGTTTTATGGTAGCTATAGTTAAAATTAGGTTTCAATTTATGGGAACTTTTCTTTTGTGATATGTCGTTCATGGAACAATTTTTGATGTAATTTATATGACTCTATGTTTGTGTGATGTAATTAAACTACCTTTATTTTTTAATATATGTTATGTTTTTCAATTTTTTCTTTATGTTGATAAACATGTGGTTCTCTTTTTCCACACGGGGTCCGCCATTTCTATCCTTTTTCTGGACATTTCCTTTCACTACAAGGAATCTGCTGATACATGACCCTCCATTTTCGTCATAGAATCGTCATTATCTATAATATATGATGATCTTATGATGAAAACAGATCATCAAAAACTGAGCGTCAGTAATTGCACACAACGACATTTTTCTTGAAATCGTCATAATCGTCTATGACGATATTGGATCGTTATAACCATTATGACGATCCAATATCGTCACGGGTCATCTAGCCAGGACAGGTCAGATCCTACGTGGCCAATCCGATATGGCAAAACTATGATGAAATGAGATCGTCGTAATGTAAATTCAGCCCGGTCCATTTCTATAGTCTACATGGGCTCAACCAAACAAATCTGGCCTTTTATATTATTTTACCTCTGAAATCTGGTCAACTACATGGGCTAAGAACAATATTCTTGACTTCTTATTTTCTGGGCCTGGCCTTTCTACGAAGCATTTATTTCATTTTTGGCCTTTTCATTTTGAGCTTTCTATTTGGGCTGACATGGGTTCTAGACCAGGTCCCACTAGTCATTTTTCATTTTGCCACATTGACATTAATTAAACAATCAATAATTTCTTCACTTAGAGAGAATACATGCAATTATTTTTATTCAAACAGAGTAAATTCATGAATAATATTTCAAATAACATTGACTCATTACAATCTTGCACATTTCACATCACATATCCAGCTACCAATATATACAATCATGCACATATCAGATTTCACATCAGGTATCTAGCTATTCTTTGATGATCTGGAACTTCTTCTTTCTTCCTCTTCCTCTATCTTATTCAGCATGTACCTGTAGCTCTTGTAAAAGAGAGGATATCCTGGAAATGACATAAAATTCAGTTAAGTACTAACTAGGCCTTCAGTTCAAAGAGGACAAACTTCTAATTGTTACTACCATACAGTAATGTAAATAAACAAAAGTCATATTTGTTGGTACGGAAAAAAGAAATGTACATGCATGCAATGTAGATGCTATGAAGTATTTGTTCATCTGCATACATGCATCAGGATATACACAAAATTATCAAGATAGTAGTATTTGTTTATCTAGATACAAATTATGGTACTAATTAGGATATGGTACAAATTATGGTACTAATCTGCATACAAATTATGGTACAAATTATCAAGATAGCAGTATTTGTACAAGATAGCAGTATTTGTTCATCTACATACATGCATCAGGATATCAAATAATCAGTAGTATCAAATCTTAGCTAAAGCTAGAAGTACAAGATCGCTACCTGTTTCTCTCCAATGCTTCTCCTCCATGACATCGCTTATTTCTCTAACTAACTAACTACCAGATCACTACCTGTTTCTACCTGTTTCATCATCTATCCCCATTCCAAAACATTCAGCAATGAATAATCTAACAACCTAGAGGTTATGTGCTGAAGCTAGAAAAGAAAACTCTAAGAGAGACTGCAACACCCTCAGAATCGACCCTATGCAAGTTTTAGCGCTTCCCGCCAAACCCGCATAGAAACGATTCAAAGGTGCCCACCAGGCACTTTCGTGCAGGTGGAAAACGAAGTAATAACATTACACAACAGTCCTCGGTGGGACCCACAGAACAGATATATATACAACACGACTCCACGAGTCAAGAATACAGATATACAGTACAAAGATCCAAAATCACCTTGAAAATGATAGAGCGTCCGACTACGGACAAGATGCAAATGGGGCTAAGAGCCCTGAAGAATAACCAATGGCGTCCATAACTTGCCGCCAAGCCGGAAGGGTAACCGCTAACGACGCCGAAACCTGCTTAAACAAAAGGTGCCGACAAAGGGCAAAGGAAAAGAGGAGCGTCGATCGAGGCCAAGACACGGCGAGGCTAGAATTCGCGGTCCTCGCCTACATAGGTATGGTGGATCTGGCGGCGGCAGCATGCACTAAACAACCTATAGAGACTCGATATCACTTGGCCATCGAGGGGATAAGAAAGACCTATTCGAACCAACTCGATGCTACCATCAAACATACCCATCTGGTATTTCCTCGAGACCAAACGAGGAAGTCAACCGAGGAACTCACCACGGTTGGCGCTTTATTTATTCAGTTATCGTTGCAGCAATTACTAGTCAAATATAGATAGTCATCCTGATAAAATAAGCAGTGGGCACTTTTATTTGACCATTCCATTGTAGTTGCAACACTTACTAGTCAGATACAATTAGCATGAGATAACCCAAAACCCAGCAGTTGTTGGTACTTTTATTTAGCCATTCCGTTGTAGTTGCAATACTTACTAGTCAGATACAATTGTCGCAAGCGACAAACCAAACAAGCAATTGCTGGCAGTTTTATTTAGCCATTCCATTATAGTGAAGCTGATTACTAGTCATTATAAAGTCAAATTTATAGCACTACTTTATTTATAGTTGTCTATGATCGAGATACTGTGCTCCAAGTCGTCCATAACCGCGGACACGGCTTTCAGAAAGTTTTACACCTAGGGTGCACAAATAGCAACACACACTCGATCAACCTCGGAAAAACCAAATCAAAACCCAACGAGGCCTTCAAGACAAAGCAATCACAGGATTCAGAAATATTTTAGGGGGCCACCCCATTGAGTACACCCACAACGAAGCTAGCTGACTCCGAGACGGACTCAAGGTTTGCGTGGTCAGAAACGATGGGAACCCAAACTGGCTTGTCGACATCATGAAAACACTCCGCTTACCTAAACAGTACAGGTGCTCCTCGCACAATCTTAATAAAGCAGTAAAGCATGGCATAAGTACAGGATAGTAAATAAAACCTCAAACTAGTTTGTGGCCCCAAGAAATAAGACTGAATCAAGCTCTGGCTCAGGGGGGTCCCATAATCCTCCCGGATGTGGATAGCGCGAATATTCAAGGAACAAGTATCAAGTACTCGGGGTCCTACGGGACACAAGTGGACGGTTAACAACCAAATAACATCTATTGCCCACCTGTCTCTGCTTACTTACTTCAATTTTAGTTGTTAAACAGTAATTAAAGTAAACGATAATGAAAGCCATGATCATCTCCAACCTTAAACATGCGGCAACACTCCAACAAGCTGTGGGCGATTTACACGCAATGACTTGAGCAAGCGACTACGACGCACAAGTCCAACTATCTACCAAACAACAGGTAATAGGATGTGTCCAAGGCAATATAAGGCTGCAAGGGATATCACGGGTACGAAAACTAGAGCAACGCAACACAGATAGCAATAGATCAACAGGAGGGAATAAATACTATAAAGGTAAGATAGGTAGAAAGGGGGAGATGCTCGCCTGAGAAACATTGTCGAAGGTTCATCCGAAGATCGGGGCGAAGCTCACATCAACTCAACGGCCTTATCCGCGAAGAAGCAAAACACTAGAATAAACACCGGATGCACTATTTAATACTACGGCAAAATATCGGGCATGATGCATGTATGATGTATGACATGGCAAGGTGCGATGCAATTAGGCAAGATTAAGCGGAACCGGGGTCCCGACAAATATTAAATGGTTCAAGTTGTTTAGCTACCCCGCAATTTAAATGTTGTCTTAACAGGGCAAGATAAGTTACCGGTTCGCTACACAAATTTAAATGGGGCCAATATAAGACTGGATTTGCCCGCATATGGGCCCCATATTTAATTATGAGATGAATCGGCAAAAGGCCCCCAACCACATGAATATGTATGCGAGTATGACAATTTTAATATGCAACAAGTTTATATATAGCATTTATAAAATAGGGGCTCGGGAAAAGGTTCACACATTAGGGTTCGGCAGATCTTGGTTCCGGGGGTTCGACAGGGTTCAGGGTTCGACGGGAACGAGGTTCGGACTCCGGAATTTAGGGTCTTCGGATCTGGGAAGTAGATCTTGTCGCACGAGCGTCAATGTTTCCGGGAAGGAGAACTTGTCGTCCAGGGTCTCGGCGTCCGGGGTGAAGTACTCGGCGTCCTCGAGGGAGTACTTGTCGTATCCGTGAAGGAGATCATGTCGGTCCACGGGGTCGGGCTTTGAAGCCAGGAAGGAGTACTTGGCGTTGCCGAGCGGAAGTCTTGATGATCCTCGGGTCCGAGAAGATCTTGTCGCACGGTGTCCGGGTCGGCGAACTTGGCGTCCGGGAAGGGGTACTTGTCACACCGGGGTTCGGTCTTCGGAAAGATCTTGATCTTCGGACACCGGGCTCAGGTTCTCGTCCATCGGTTCCTGAAGAAGATATTGGTAGTGGGGATCGCCGTCTTGGGTGTCGTGCCGAAGACCTTGTCGACCGTGATGGACACATGCGGGATCCCTCTTTGATTGATGGCGACGCACTTGGATCAGGCATTGGTGGTCTTGGCTTCCGCTTGAGCACCAGTGTGCACACACTCGCGGAACGGGTTCAACAGCAGCACGACAAAGCTCACCGTTTAGCTGGCCGGGTCGGAGAAGGGCCGATGGGCGGCGCTGCAAGGCACAGCAAGTCCGGACGAGGGCGAGGTGGTGCTCGGGCCGTACTGCAGCGGAACAGGGATGCCGAGGCGAGCACGGGAAGGTGGGTCCTCGAGGAGGCGACCGGCGGCACGGGGGATAGAGGCGGCCTGCGGGGCGGCCGGAGAGCGTCGTCGACATGGCCACGGAGGGAGAGGAGGGGGCGCAGGCGACTAACGGAGATGAAAACACGGGGCGGGCAGGGCCATGCCCGAGCGGCGGCAGTCGGCGGAGGGGAGGCCATGGCGCTGGCCAAGCGGCTGAGGGAAGGCGACGGCTGGGCGGCGAGGCGGAGGAGGCGAGAGGCCGCAACGCACGGTGGATATGGGGGCGGCTGCAGCGGACACGGGGGCCGGGCCGGAGGAGGAGAGGGCGCAGAGGGTGGTGGTGGGAGAGGGCGAGCGAGCAGGCAGGCGAGCGCCGCCGGGAGGGAGGAGGAGTGGCTCGGTGGGGTCCAGCGGATGGCGGAGGCGGCGCAGACGAGGCCGTGTGGGCGGGCGCGGGCGCGCGAGGAGCGAAGAGAGGAGGAGGGCAAGGCTGCTATGGGTCAGGAGAGAGGCGGCCGGGAGGGAAGACAGGGAAGAGAGAGGAGGTGCGGGGCGTCGTGGTGGGGCCGCAGGGTGGGACCGGACGCGCGTGGGTGGGGGAGTGGGGCCACGAGCGGGGAGGGCGCGTGAGAGAGGAAGTGGGGTGGGGTTGGCTGTGAGGAAGAGAGAGAGAGGGGATGGGGTGTGGATTGGTGAGGTGGCTGAGCCGCGGATGAGGTGGAGGGGACGGTGAGGTGGAGGAAGGGGATTGGTGGGTAGAATAGGTTTGGGTAGGAATAGATTAGGGTTTGGGTTTTTATTAGTTTGTAAAATATTTATGGTGTTGTCTTGTGTTAAATCTTTTTAGCAAAATAATTTTTAGACAATTAATTTAACAGATAATTATAAGGCTTGTTTTGAAATAAGAGAAGAGGTATTGTATCAGACAAAATAGTTTTTAGCTACAATATTCTGAGAGCCAAAGATGCATGATGATGTCATGGTGATGCAATGCACAAAACAACGCGATTTTCTAGTAGTGGTTTTTGCGGGATGCCACAGAGACCAGCCCAATACCTGAACAGATTCAACAAGAACCAAAAGTACAATAGAAAGTAAAGGATACGATAAAGCCCAGTTGGGCTAGATGGTCGAAGAGTTCATCAGTTACATACTGCGGCTTCTATGTCCACTCGAAGAGTTCATAAGTGCTGTAGAATTTGCATAAGGTCCACTCGAAGGAAAAAAAATGATGGAAACCTAGTCACAACATATATGATCAAGCCTTGAATTTCTGAACACGAAAGGGGTGGCAGGTCTTCTCGCTAACAACCCAGATCCTCTCTCCACTACTAGAAACTGAATCCTATGAAAGAAGTGAAAACACATCATACGATTCTGGCGTATCTACATAAGTAAAAGTCGATGCTCGGTTACTTCACAGCAGAAACGAAGATACTGTAGTTCTAGAACAGATCTCGGCAAGTACAACGGGGGTTCGCCTAACCAGGTGCAACTTATATTAACATGAATTTGAATAGACATTGATTATACTTGATAAGGCCATTTATAGGTGATAATCTAACGCGAAAACATCTAACTAAGCTGCTCCCAAATGATAATGTGGAGAAGTCATAAGCAATTCCATGGCAAAGGAAATGTGAAAGAAGCAATCATGAGATTCATGGCATACGCTACTAATAAACATGCTATATACAGATCCTTTTATGTTCGGTGAAAATGTTATGTAAGCTATAAAGATTTTCCAGGAACAAAGTGATGAATCACAAGTAAACTGAGTGTCAGGCAATCATAAGGGCAAGGAGCTTCTCATATCTAAGTAGCCTATAAAATTTTCTGTTGATTAGCACAACGATTCAATGACACAATAAGACAAAACATGGTATCACTGCATAAATTTTGAGTTATTGTTGAGAGCTAATCTCTGGTGAGACGGCTATGGACTCCTGGGAAGCGGATCTGGTGCCCCTTGCCCTGGTCATCCTTCTTGGGGAACAACATGGTGTGGATACTGGGTAGTACCGCTACATGACCATGAGACAGCGGCGGGGAGAACGAAATGAGGGGATATGAGATGGGGTTTACCTCAGCAGCGAGGTACTTGAGGATGACGATGAGGTAGCTCAGGCAGATCATGGGGGTCCGGACGATGTGAGCGGACGATGAACTTGGGTGGCTTCTGTGGATGCGGAACTAGGGCAGACGGATCATCATGTTGCTGGCACTGTCCAACCAACCCCACCCTCGAGCTCGCAGTCACGCGCGTAGAGCAGCGTGCACGCGAGATCCCTTGGAAATCCTTACCTGAAGGCCTTCTGGCGGTGTGTACGCGTTGATCTGGAAGAGATCGGTGATGGAGGGCGAGCATATATCGGCGATGGGGGCAAGTGTAGATCGGCGATGGGGGCTATGGCGAGCGGGAGTGATAGGAGTGGCGACGGAGAGACGAGGGAGGGAGAGGATTGATCGATGAGATTGAGAGGGGGGAACCGGTGGCGCGAGGGGAGGCAATCTGCAGTAGGTGAGGTTAGGGTTGGGGTCGTTGGTGCGGTGGAGACTGGGGGAGTACGGCGGTGTGCTTCTTCGGGTGAGTTGACGAGCCGTGGAAGTCGGTTTGCTGTGTTTTGATTGGTCCGTTCATAAAACACTCTTTTTTGCACTCAGAAAATGAAGCAACCACCAAATAAAAGTTTCAAAATGGTACAAACCGATTTTTTCTAAAATATTAGACCACCTTACATGGACAAATGTTCCAACCGGGGTATCTCAAACCTTTCCGTCCACCTCTGGCGAAAAAGACAAATTCCTGCCGAATCGGTAGGAAGTGGGTCTGATTTGAACTACATGTACATTATCTGATGCCCATGATTTTTTGAAAAAATTATTTTTAGACTCACAATATGTTGTTTCTTTAGAGATCCAATACAAGTTTAGCGAGGCTCGACCGCTAGTTAAGAACCTTCATGCCCGCCGTTTTGACCATAGTTTGAAACGGGCATAAAAAAATTCAAAAACGGTCCGATCAATACAAATCCTTCGCGTGGTGTCTTATTGTGTGACATAGTTTCAATGGAAAATACCAAACTTGGTAAACCGCAAGTGTCTCAAAAAAACCTTATCAGAAATGACCTATCATGTCTGAGGTTTCATGGCTTTCGGACCAAACGACCAATGTTATGGCTAGAATCGCGGCATAGTTTGTGATAATGTTCCCATACTGTGTACACATATGTATCATGGGATGGGGGACAATGTTCCATTAGAAAGTTTTCCTTTTTGTCGTACGGAAAAAACATTTTCCATTTTCCGAGCGCAAAAAACGGGCCGTTTTGTGAAGCATCCCCCAAATGAAAATTTCAAAATGCTACCATCCTATTTTTTTCAAAAATATTAGACCAGCTTACATGGACAAATGTGCCAACCGGGGTATCTCAAACCTTTCCGTCCACCTGTGGCGAAAAAGACAAATTTCTGCCGAATCGGTAGGAAGTGGGTCTGATTTGAACTACATGTACATTATCTGATGCCCATGATTTTTTGAAAAAAATTATTTTTAGACTCACAATATGCTGTTTCTTCAGAGATCCAATACAAGTTTAGCGAGGCTCGGCCCCTAGCTAAGAACCTTTATGCCCGCCGTTTTGACCATAGTTTGAAATGTAGGGGTTCGTAGCATGGAAAACAAAAATTTTCTATCGCATACAAACAAACAAGCCAAGATCTATCTACTAGATTGTAGCAACGAGTCGATGGTATAACTTACCCTCGAAGATTCCAAAGCGTTTAACGAGAGCGGATTCTCGTGGGTGATGTAGTCGTACTCTTTCCGATCTCAAGATCGTGTAGACGATCCTTCGGCGCCACGTTCGGCGCTCCCTTGATCGGTCACGTTCGGTACTCGGAAGACCTTCCTCTCCTTGTTCCAGCAGGCGGAGGTTGTAGCACTCTCCTCGCGATTCCTAAGGCGTGGTACAGGAAGTAGAGGAAATCATGAGGGCTTCGCCTTAAGCAGTGCAGTATGGTGGAGCTTATGAGAGGCTATTAGTGGTCTAGTAATTAGACACACCAATTAGAAGGCTCTAAACCAATTAGAAGGCTCTAAATGGCTAAAGCAATTAGAAGCTCTAAACCAAAACGGCTCTAAACCGGAGATCTAGAGGTGAAACTTGTGTGTCTCTAGGAGGAGCCCTGCCCTCCTTTTATGGGAGGGGGTCTTGGCGCTTGAGGGAGGAGGAGTCCCTCCCAACTCGGCCTAGGGCTGGCCGGCTGGAGGAGTCCAACTCCTCCTCGAGTTGGTTCCAACTCCTCTTGCTTGTTTCCACAGTTTCTTGTTTTGGCGGTTTGACTTTCAAGCTGGACATTTGACTTTTCTGTTTTAGGATTCAATTTAATCCTTTATTTGGGACAGCAAGAACACTTAGTACATGATGCAATCATTCAATGACACACTCATGTACACTCCTCCCCCCGGTCTTGGACAATCGGAACCTTCTAGAACATTCGATGAAAACACCGGAATCATTCCCGAACTCCGAAACGGGACTTTCCTTATATGAATCTTATTCTCCGGTCCATTCCGGATCACCTCGTGATATCCCGGATCCCATCCGAGACTCCGAACAACATTCGGTCTCTTTCTCATAATACCATAACTACTCAAAACAACGTCGAATCCTTAAGTGTGTCTCCCTACGGTTCGTGAATTATGCAGACATGATCGAGACACTTCTCCGAACAATAACCAATAGAGGAATCTGGAAATTCATATGGCTCCCACATATTTCTACGATTACTTTGCGATCGAATGAACCACTTACATACGATACCAATTTCCCTTTGTCTCACGATATGTTACTTATCCGAGGTTATGATCGTCGGTATCTCTGCATACCTAGTTCAACCTCGTTACTGATAAGTACTCTTTTCTCGTTCCCGTGATATGTGATCCCTTGTGACCAAGTCACATGCTTGCAAGCTAATTGGATGACATTCCACCGAGAGGGCCCAGAGTATATCTATCCGTCATGAGGATGGACAAATCCCACTCTTGATCCATGTGTTTCAACCAATACTTTCCAAACACTTAATGCCACCTTTATAGCCACCCAGTTACGGTGTGGTGTTTGATGTCATCAAAGCATCTATCCGGTAAAGGTGATATGCATGATCTCATGGTCGAAGGAATTAGGTTACTATGTATCAGAAAGCATATAGCAATTGAACTATTGAAATGACTTGATCTTTATGCTACGCTTATCTATAGGAGTATGTCCACCATATCATTCTCCTAACGATATGATCTTGTTGTTGATAACATCTCAATGTTCATGATAGGGAAACCACAATCATTTAATCAACCAACAAGCTAGTGAAGTATAGAGGCTATACTAGGGACTTCAAATTTAAGTTTACAAATCACACAAGTATCAATGTTTCCTTGGTAATACTATTATAGCATGAATGTAAACATTTATCATAAACACAAAGATATAATAATAACTACATTTATTATTGCCTCTAGGGCATATCTCCAACAGTCTCCCACTTGCACTAGAGTCATCTAATCTAGATTACATGGTAATATACCGAACACCCATGGCAGTTTGGTGTTGGTCATGTTTTGCCCTCGGGAGAGGTTTAGTCAACGGATCCGCCACATTCAGATCTGTGTGTACTTTGCAAATCTTTATATCCCCATCCTGGATATGTTCTCGAATAGCGTGAAAACGCAGCTTGATATGCTTCACCTTCTTGTGTGACCTTGGTTCTTGCGCATGGCTATGGTGCCCATGTTATCACGATAGATAGACATTGGGTCCAGCACTTGGAACCACCAGCTCTGTAATGAACTCTTTCATCCATATCGCTTCTTGTGAAGCCTCCGGCAACCATGTATTCCGATTCAGTTGAAGATCTCGCCACAACGCTTTGCTTTGCACTCCTCCACTAGCTCGCTGCACCATTCAAAATAAATCATTATCCAGTTGTGATTTAGAATCATCCGGATCGGTGTTCCAACTAGCATCGGTGTAACCATTAACAACGAGTGTTCATCACCTCCATAAGAAGAACCATATCCTTAGTTCTTCTCAAGTACTTAAGGATGTTTTTGATCATTGTCAATGATCCACTCTGGATCACTTTGATATCTGCTAGTTAAACTAACGGCATATGCAATGTCGGGTCTAGTACATAGCATGGCATACATTAGAGATCCTATGGCTGAGGCATGAGTCTTACTCATTCTTTCTCTATCTTACGCGATGTCGGACTTTGAGTTTTACTCAAGGTCGTATTGGGCAACATGGGCAAGAACCCTTTCTTGCTTTCGTCCATTCCAAACTTCTTTAGAACTTTGTCCAAATATGTACTCTGTGACAATGATATTTGGCGCTTTGATCTATCTCTATAAATCTTTATGCCTAATATGTAAGCTGCTTGCCAAGATCCTTCATTGAAAAACTATTATTCAAATATTCCTTGACACTATTAAGAAGGTCTACATCATTCCCAATCAACAATATGTCATCCACATATAGTATTAAGAATGCTCTGAGCTCCCTCACTTTCTTGTAAATACAAGCTTCTCCATAAGTTTGTATAAAACCAAAACTTTTGATTACCTTATCAAAACGTTGATTCCAACTTCGGGATGCTTGCTTCAATCCATAGATGGACCGTTGAAGTTTGCATACCTTGTTAGCATCTTTAGGATCGACAAAACCTTTGGGTTGCATCATATACAACTCTTCATCAATGTCTCCATTGAGGAATGCTGTTTTGACATCCATCTGCCATATCTCATAATCATAATATGCAGCGATTGCTAACATAATCCTCACAGACTTTAGCTTTGCTACTGGCGAGAAAGTCTCGTCGTAGTCAACTCCTTGAATTTGTCGAAACCCTTTTGCGACAAGTCGAGCTTTATAGACAGTAACATTACCATCAGCATCTGTTTTCTTCTTGAAAATCCATTTGTTCTCGACAGCCTTTCGGCCATCCGGTAAGTCCACCAAAGTCCATACTTGGTTTTCGTACATGGATCCAATCTCGGATTTCATGGCTTCTTGCCATTTATTGGAATCTGGGCTCATCATCGCTTCCTCATATGTCTCGGGGTCATCGGTGTTGTCTACCAACATGACACTCATAACGGAATCATACCAATCTGGAGTGGTACGAGTTCTCATTGACCTCCGAGGCTCTGTAGCTACTTCAACCGAAGTTTCATGATCATCATCATTAGCTTCCTCTCTTATTGGTGCAGGCACCACAGGAACTTCTTCTGGTGCTGCGCTACTCGCAATTTCGAGAGAAGGTTCGACAACCTCGTCGAGTTCTACTTTCCTTCCAGTCATTTCTTTCGAGAGAAATTCCTTCTCTTGAAAGGATCCATTCTTGGCAACGAATGTTTTGCCTTCGGATCTATGATAGAAGGTATACCCAATAGTTTCCTTTGGGTATCCTATGAAGACGCATTTTTCCGCTTTGGGTTCAAGCTTGTCCGGCTGTAACTTCTTTACATAGGCTTCGCATCCCCAAACTTTAAGGAACGACAATTTAGGTTTCTTCCCAAACCATAATTCATACGGTGTCGTTTCAACGGATTTAGACGGTGCCCTATTTAAAGTGAATGCGGCTGTTTCTAATGCATAACCCCAAAATGATAGCGGTAAATCTGTAAGTGACATCATAGAGCGAACCATATCTAAGAGTTCGATTCTGACGTTCGGACACACCATTTATTTGTGGTGTTCCGGTGTCAATTAAGTATTCGCACTTCTTTAAATGCTCACCAAACTCGTAACTTAGATATTCACCTCCACGATCAGAACATAGAAATTTAATCTTCTTGTTACGTTGATTCTCTACCTCACTTTGAAACTCCTTAAACTTCTCAAAAGTTTCGGACTTATGTTTCATGAAATATATATACCCATATCTACTCAAGTCATACGTGAAGGTAAGAACATAACGATAACCATCACATGATGCTACACTCATTGGACCACACACATCGGTATGTATGATTTCCAATAAGTCCGTAGCTCGCTCCATCATACTGAAAATGGAGTCTTAGTCATTTTCCCATCGGACATGCTTCGCATCTTTCAAGTGATTCAAAATCAAGTGATTCAAGAAGTCCATTGGAATGGAGTTTCTTCATCGCTTCACTCAATGTGACCAAGGCAGTGCCACATATAGGTCGAATTATCGCGATTTCAAGCGTTTAGCCTCAATATTGTTGATATGTGTATTTCCACTATCGAGATTCAATAAGAATAGACCATCTATCAAAGGTGCATGCGCATAAAACATATTACTCATATAAATCGAACAACCATTATTCTCGGCTTAAACAAGTAAGTCTACTTAATAAACAAGATCACGATATAATGTTCATGCTCAACGGGCACTAAATAACAATTATTTAAGTATAAAACTAATCCCGATGGTAGATGAAGAGGTAGCGTGCCGACCGCGATCACATCAACCTTTGATCCGTTTCCCACGCGCATCATCACCTTGTTCTTCGCTAGCTTCCGTTTATTCTGCACTTTTGTTTGAGTTACAAATATGAGCAACGAACCGATTATCAAATACCCAGGCACTACTACGAGTACTAGTGAGATACACATCAATAACATGTATATCAGATATACCTTTCTTCTTGATGTTGCCGTTCTTCAGATCCGCCAAGTACTTTGGGCAATTCCGCTTCCAGTGACCTTCTCCCTTGCAGTAAAAGCACTCAGTTTCAGGCTTTGGTCCAGCCTTGGTTTTCTTCGCCGGCATGGTAACTTTCTTACCACCCTTCTTGAAGTGTCCCTTTTGCTTAGACTTTCCTTTCTTGAATTTTTTGGTCTTATTGACCAACAACACTTGGTGCTCTTTCTTGATCTCCACTTCTGCAGATTTCAACATGGCAAAGAGTTCTGGCAACGTCTTGTTCATGTTCTGCATGTTGTAGTTCATCACAAAGTTCTTGTAACTTGGTGGTAGTGATTGTAGGACACGGTAGATCCCCAAAGAATTAGGAATCACTATACCCAAGCTTTGAAGTTTGTTTGCGTGCCCAGACATCTTAAGCACATGCTCCTTGTGAGCTGCCTTCTTCCATCTTGCGTTAAAGAACTTTTGAAGCCTCATAGCTTTCAATTGCGCATGAGTCTCAAAAATTAATTTGAGATCCTCGACAATATCATATGGGTCGACTCTTCAAACCTTTTTTGAAGCTCGATTCTAAACCATACAAGATAGCACCTTTGAACTATGGAGTCTTGATTCTTAGGCGAGGTAAACATTCTTTACTTCATCGGGAGCATCACCGCAGTGGGTCACCAATGTGCATCCGGCACATAGGTCAAATTACCAGCTTTGAGGACAATCCTCAAATTGCGGAACCAATCCATGAAGTTGCTTCCATTGTTTTTCAATTTTCTTTCTCTAGGAGCATTAAAATTGATGGTAGGGGCTGCCATTGATCTACAACATATTTGCAATAGTTTAGACTAAGTTTATGACAAATTGAGTTCAAATTAATAATAAAACTAAACTAGGTGAACTCCCACTCAAAACAATATCCCTCACATTGTTTTAGTGATCACACGAACCAAATCCACCATATCAACACCGATCATCATGAGAGTTGACATAGTTTCAATGGCGAACAATCGACATGTTCATCACATCTACTATATGATTCATGCTTTACCTTTCGGTGATCCGTGTTCGGAGACCATGTCTGTACATGCTAGGCTCGTCAAGATCAAACCTTAGTTTCTGCATGAGCAAATCTGGCTTGCTCACGTTGTATACACTTGCAGAATCTAACACACCCGATCATCACGTGGTGCTTCGAAACAACAAGCTTTAGCAACGGTGCTAACTAAGGGTGAACACTTTATGATTTGAAATTGATGTGCATGAGGGATCATCTTATAATGCTACCGTCGTCTACTAAGCAATACAAGATGCATAAAGGATTAACATCACATGCAATTCAATATATATGTGATATGATATGGCCTTTCTTCTTCGTGCCTCCGATCTCCATCTTCAAGCACGAACATGATCTCCATCATCACGGCATTGCATCAAGGTCAATGGCGCTTCTCCATGGTTGTCGTCCACGGCTTCAACTATTACAACTACTTTGAATAGACACGCGTCTTAACATAAATTAAAGACAACCATATGGCTCCTGCGGTTGCCGACTTACAATAAGGAACATTGCATACATCAAATACAATCACAATCATGGCCATATCACATCACGCACACCTGCAAAACAAAGTTAGACGCCTCTACTTTCTTTGCATATTTTACGTGGTTTGGGGCTTTCAATAAGTGTCGTTCTAACTTACGAACAAGAACCACAACATTGATACTAGCATTGTTGATCACCGTTGTAAATTGGATCTTAACTATGCTAGGAGAAACAGCACCATAAAGCCACTTATGCAATACAAGTTGCATGTCAAGCGTGGAGCAAGTCTCATGAACGATGTCATGTAAGGTTAGCAGGGCCTTCATCCCAACATACCGCAAGATGCAAAGTACACAAGAAGCAATCGACAATAAAAGCATCAACGCCCACAATGACCATTGTGTTCTACTCGTGCAACAGATCTACATATAGACACGGCTCGATACCCTTTGTAGGGTTCGTAGCATGGAAAACAAAAATTTCTATCGCATACAAACAAACAAGCCAAGATCTATCTACTAGATTGTAGCAAGTCGATGGTATAACTTACCCTCGAAGATTCCAAAGCGTTTAACGAGGCGGATTCTCGTGGGTGATGTAGTCGTACTCTTCCGATCTCAAGATCGTGTAGACGATCCTTCGGCGCCACGTTCGGCAGCTCTCCTTGATCGGTCACATGTTCGGTACTCGTGAAGACCTTCCTCTCCCTTGTTCCAGCGCTGGAGGTTGTAGCACTCTCCTCGCGATTCCGGCCTGTGGCGTGGTCAGGAAGTAGGGGAAATCATGAGGCTTCGCCTTAAGCCGGTCGAGTATGGTGGAGCTTATGAGAGAGGCTATTAGTGGTCTAGTAATTAGACACACCAATTAGAAGGCTCTAAACCAATTAGAAGGCTCTAAACCTGGCTAAAGCAATTAGAAGCTCTAAACCACACCGGCTCTAAACCGGAGATCTAGAGGTGAAACTTGTGTGTCTCTAGGAGGAGCCCTGCCCCTCCTTTTATGGGAGGGGGTCTTGGCGCGCCAGGGGAGGGAGGGAGTCCCTCCCCAACTCGGCCTAGGGCGCCCGGCTGGAGGTCCAACTCCTCCTCCGGTTGGTTCAACTCCTCTTGCTTTCCCAGTTTCTTGTTTTGGCGTTTGACTTTCAAAGCTGGACATTTGACTTTTCTGTTTTAGGATTCAATTTAATCCTTTATTTGGGACAGCAAGAACACTTAGTACATGATGCAATCATTCAATGACACACTCATGTACCCTCCCCGAGTCTTGGGACAATCGGAACCTTCTAGAACATTCGATGAAAACAGGAATCATTCCCGAACTCGAAGCAGGACTTTCCTTATATGAATCTTATTCTCGGTCCATTCCGGATCACCTCGTGATATCCGGATCCCATCCGAGACTCGAACAACATTCGGTCTCTTTCTCATAATACCATAACTACTCAAAACAACGTCGAATCCTTAAGTGTGTCTCCCTACGGTTCGTGAATTATGCGGACATGATCGAGACACTTCTCGAACAATAACCAATAGAGGAATCTGGAAATTCATATGGCTCCCACATATTTCTACGATTACTGCGATCGAATGAACCACTTACATACGATACCAATTTCCCTTTGTCTCACGATATGTTACTTATCCGGTTATGATCGTCGGTATCTCTGCATACCTAGTTCAACCGTTCTTGATAAAGTACTCTTTTCTCGTTCCGTGATATGTGATCCTTGTGACCAAGTCACATGCTTGCAAGCTAATTGGATGACATTCCACCGAGAGGCCCAGTATATCTATCCGTCATGAGGATGGACAAATCCACTCTTGATCCATGTGTTTCAACCAATACTTTCCAAACACTTAATGCCACCTTTATAGCCACCCAGTTACGGTGTGGTGTTTGATGTCATCAAAGCATCTATCTGGTAAAGGTGATATGCATGATCTCATGGTCGAAGGAATTAGGTTACTATGTATCAGAAAGCATATAGCAATTGAACTATTGAAATGACTTGATCTTTATGCTACGCTTATCTATAGGAGTATGTCCACCATATCATTCTCCTAACGATATGATCTTGTTGTTGATAACATCTCAATGTTCATGATAGGGAAACCACAATCATTTAATCAACCAACAAGCTAGTGAAGTATAGAGGCTATACTAGGGACTTCAAATTTAAGTTTACAAATCACACAAGTATCAATGTTTCCTTGGTAATACTATTATAGCATGAATGTAAACATTTATCATAAACACAAAGATATAATAATAACTACATTTATTATTGCCTCTAGGGTATATCTCCAACATGAAACGGGCATAAAAAAAATTCAAAAACGGTCCGATCAATGCAAATCCTTCGCGTGGTGTCTTATTATGTGACATAGTTTCAATGGAAAATACCAAACTTGGTAAACCGAAAGTGTCTCGAAAAAACCTTACCAGAAAGGACCTATCATGTCTGAGGTTTCATGGCTTTCGGACCAAACGACCAATGTTATGGCTAGAATCGCGACATAGTTTGTGATAATGTTCCCATACTGTTGTAACACCCTCAGAATCGACCCTATGCAAGTTTTAGCAAAACCCGCCAAACCCGCATAGAAACGATTCAAAGGTGCCCACCAGGCACTTTCGTGCGGGTGGAAAACGAAGTAATAACATTACATGACCCTCGATGGGACCCATGAGCAGATATACAACAGCGACTCAACGAGTCAAGAATACGAATATAATATACAAAGATCCAAATCACCTTGAAAATGATACAGCGCCCGACTACGGACAAGATGCAAATGGGGCTAAGAGCCCTGAAGAATAACCAATGGCGTCCATAACCACCTGAGGCCAAGCGGAAGGGTAACCACTGCTAACGACGTCGATCTAAAACCTGCTTAAACAAAAGGGGTGACAAAGGGCAAAGGAAAAGAGAGAGCGGTCGATCTTGAGGCAGTGCAGCGAGGCTAGAATTGACGGTCCTCGCCTACATAGGTGTGGTGTGAAGCGGCGGCGTGACATACACTAAACAACCTATAGAGGCTCGATACAAGCTGGCGGCTATCGGAGAGGGTAAGAAAGACCTATTCGATCCAACTGATTCTAACACCAAACAAACCCATCTGGTATTCCCCTCGATACCAACCAGGAGAGTCAACCGAGGAACTCACACAGTTGGCAGTTTTACTTATTCACTTATCGTTGCAGCAATTACTAGTCAGGTATAGTTAATCATCCTGATAAAATAAGCAGCGGGCACTTTTAGTTAACCATTCCGTGATAGTTGCAACACTTACTAGTCAGATACAATTAGCATGAGATAACCCAAAACCCAGCAGTTGTTGACACTTTTATTTAGCCATTCCGTTGTAGTTGCAATAATTACTAGTCAGATACAATGGTCGCGAACGACAACCCAAACAAGCAATTGTGGGAAGTTTTATTTAGCCATTCCATTATAGTGAAGCTGATTACTAGTCATTATAAAGTCAAATTTATAGCACTACTTTAGTTATAGTTGTCTATGATCGAGATACTGTGCTCCAAGTCGTCCATAACATGGACACGGCTTTGAAAGTTTTACCGGCCTGGGTGCACCAATAGCAACACACTCGATCAACCTCGGAAAAACCAAATCAAAACCCGAGGCCTTCACGACAAAGCAATCACAGGATTCAGAAATATTTCAGGGCCACCTTGGAGTACACCATAGCGAAGTTAGTGACTCGAGACGGACCCGAGGTTTGGGTGGACGGTTGTGAGCAGGAACCCAAAAGGGCTTGTCAACACAGCAACGTGTCCCGATCCTAAGCGATCTGGTGTGCTCCTCGCACAATCGTAAATAAAGCAGTAGCATGGCATAAGTACAGGATAGTAAATAAAACCTCAAACTAGTTTGTGGCCCCAAGAAATAAGAATGAATCAAGCTCTGGCTCAGGGGGGTCCCATAATCCTCCCGGATGTGGATAGCGCGATAAATCAAGGAACAAGTATCAAGCACTCGGGGTCCTACGGGACACAAGTGGACGGTTAACAACCAAATAACATCTATTGCCCACCTGTACCTCTGCTTACTTACTTCAATTTTAGTTGTTAAACAGGATTTAAAGTGAACGATAAATAAAGCCATGATCATCTCCAACATCAAACATGCGGCCATACTCCAACAACTATGGCACTTGACGGCACCCAACAGCACTTGAGCAAGCGGCTACGACGCGCAAGTCCAACTATCTACCAAGCAACAGGTAATAGGATGTGTCCAAGGCAATATAGGGCTGCACGGAATATCACAGGTACGGAAACTAGAGCATCGCAACACAGATAGCAATAGATCAACAGGAGGGAATAAATACTATAAAAGTAAGATATGTAGAAAGGGAGATGCTGCTTTGAAAACATTGCGAAGGTTTAACGAAGATCGGTGAAGCTCACATCAACTCAACGGCCTTATCCGCGAAGAAGCAAAACACTAGAAGGAACACCGGATGCACTATTTAAGGTTACGTCAGAAGACCGGGCATGATGCATGTATGATGTATGACATGGCAAAGATGCGATGCAATTAGGCAAGATTAATCGGAACCGGGGTCCCGACAATTAGATATATGGTTCTAGTTGTTTAGATACCCCGCAATTTAAATGTTGTAATAACAAGGCAAGATATGGCAACGGTTCGATGCACAAATTTAAATGAGGCCAATATAAGGCTAGATTTGCCCGCATATGGGCCCCATATTTAATTAGAGGTGACTCGGCATAAGGCCCCCAAACCACACAAATATGCATGCGAGTATGACAATTTAATATGCAACAGTTTGTTATTACATTTATAAAATAGGGCTCGAGAAAAGGGGTCACACATTAGGGTTCGGCGATCTTGGGGTTCCGGGGTTCGGGGTTTGGTCTCAGGGTTCAGGGTTCGACAGGATCGGTCTCGGCAGAAATATTCTCGAACAACGGGGCAGATCTTGTCGCATCCGGGTTCTCGGCGAGCTCGGCGTCCGGGAAGGAGAATTTGTCGTCCAGGATCTCTGTGTCCGGGGTGAAGTACTCGGCGTCCTCGAGGGAGTACTTGGCGTTTTGGGGCGAAGTGCTTGTCGTATCCGTGAAGAAGAGCATGTCGGTTCACGGGTTGACCTTGGCGATCTTGGCGTCGGGTTCTCGACCGCATCCTTGGGGAAGTGCACATCGCACATGTGGTCTTGGTCCAGTAGAAGAGCTCGTCGTCGGGGTTCTCTGGGTCCTTGATTTTCGGGTATCTAGTCTTGGCGTTAGGGAAGAAGAACTTCGCTCCGTGTGGAAGGCCTCGAGGTTCGGAAAGGTCTTGAGTTCGGTCTTAGGTCCTGTAGGAGATCACCGGTACCTTGGAGTCCTCGGGGTTCGATGAAGATCTTGGCGAGGGTGAACTTGGGGTTTCTGATTGTCGACACACGACATGGCCTTGGTGAAGATCTTGCGGTGACATCCCAAGATGATCTTGGCGTCAAGAACCCTTGTCCAGCCACAGTACACGACACCGCAGAACTCACGCAGACCAGGAGTACATCGTGTGCTTTCGATCTTCTGTGAGCTTGAGGTCGTCTGGGAGCAGCAGTGAGGACCGAGCCGGGGTGAGGTAGGGCAGCGGCACCAGGCGGCGATGGCGGGCAGGAGGAGAGTCGGGCCTCGGACTGTCGACGGAGGGCCTCGCCGGCCGAAGGCTTCAGGTCGCGGGGCTGGGCAGACCCCAAGGTGGGGTCATGGCGGTGGCGTGAGAGCCTCGGGGCTCCAGCGGCCTTGAGCGAGGAAGGTCGGAGGAGGACAGTCGGAGGCGGGCCAGCGGATCTGAGGGCGCCCAGCGAGGAGGCGCAAGCGAGGCGAGGTGGTCGCAGACGGCGGAGTTGGAAGGAGGCGGCTTGAGGCTGGCCAGCGAGGAAGAGGCAGGAGGAGCTCCTGGCGGCCGGCAGCGGGCTCGGGTCGTGGGGCGGAGGAGGCGGGCCGAGGCGGCTTCGCCGGAGGAGGAAACTTCGGGCAGCGGGCTCTGCCTCGAGGCAAGCGAGGCAGTGGCGCTTCGAAGCGAGGAGGGCCTTGCAGAGGGGTTGGAGGAAGGCAGTGAGGCGGGGGCAGGCGAGCGGCTGCTGAGAGGAGAGTGGTGAGGCAGTGGTGAGGCCGAGGGCGACCTGCAGTGAGGAGGGCCGTCTGGGGAAGGAGAGGTGAGGGTGCATGGCGGTGGCCTTCGGAAAGAGGAGGAGGCCGGGCCCAGTGAAGGCGGTGTGATCATGAGGGAGGAAGGAGAGGCGGTGGCGGGCAGTGCGGCGGGGAGGACAGCGGGGTGGGAGGCGGTGGGAGGGAGAGGATGGTGCGGGAGGTGGGGGCCAGGCGGGGCAAGGGTGGGGCCCAGCGTGGGGCGGAGGAGAGAGGGAGCTGGTTGGTGGGGGTGGATGTGGGCCGGGGTGGGTTGACCAGGGGGGCAGGTGGGGAAGGAGTGGGGCTGGCATGTGGGGCCCGGTGCAGAGAGAGTGGGGGAGAGATGGGGAGGCTGGTGGGGCGTGTGTGCTGGGGAGTGGGGCGGGGCCAGGGTGTCGGTGGAGAGAGAGAGAGGGTGGGTAGATGGGGCTGTGGTGAGAGAAAGAGGGGGAGAGAGGGTGGATTGATGAGGTGGCAGGTGGGTGGGGAATTGGGGAAGGGGTGAGGTGGCGAGCTATGAGTGGTGGGTAGAATAGGATTGGATGGGGATAGGTTTAGGGTTTGGGGCTTTGTGTTAGTTTGTAAATATTTACGGTGTTGTTTTTGTTTCAACTCTTTTTAGCAAATAACTTGTAGGCAAATAATTTGACAGGTAATTATAAAACTTATTTTGAAATAAGAGAAGGGCATTTTTAGAAAACAAAAATAGGCTTATTGGAAATAGTTTCAGACAAACAAATGCATGATGATGACGATGCAATGCACAAAAACAACACGATTTTCTAGTAGTGGTTTTGCGGGATGCCACAATTCGGCACCACTAACAATGGATCTCGCCCTCGATATCCGCCTCATGGTACCGGAAGGAAGGCCGGCGATCTGCGTCTTCTCGCACCGTGTAGATCCTCGCGACACCACTAATAAGAGGTCGTTGTCCGTGATCGTCGAGGGAACACTCCGGGAACAAAAGGTCGAAGATAGAGGTATCAACAGATAAAGCCACCTCTAACTCTGATAGAAAGAGAGAACCGATGCATTCTCATCCACTTCAATGTATGAGAGCGAATAGAAAGGGTAGTCGGCATGGGGGCCAACCCATCACGTACCCAAACTATTACTCCGCACAATCGGTGGAAAAACGTGCAACCATTCTCGGAATCAGACTGAAGATCTCGACAATCGAGGTTCAGGAACAAAGGAGTGATGCAGACTCTGCATCGGATCTGGCGCGGATGATGTCGTCGCGTCGGAAAACACCGGAAGGCACAAACAAGGCACAAAGAATGGTACCATAGATAAAGGATCACTCAGATAGCATGAAGTACGGATGGTAGAACACCGTGATCAAAGGAGGAAGCGAAACCCTGAAGGTACGACGGAACCCAACCACGAGAAATCCTGGACTCGAAGAAAGAGAAGAGAGCGGATTCAAAACACGCAGAGGTGAGAGGAGAGCAGCAGAGGGGCAAGGAGTAAAATTAGACCTAATCAGAACTATCCAACCGATTTTGAAAAATAGTTTTGACACTCTACTTAGGCCGTTAGCTAGGTTATCCTACAGGCTGGACTTGTGGAGTATCGTAACTGCTGAGCTCTGATACCACTCTGTAACACCCTCAGAATCGACCCTATGCAAGTTTTAGCGAAACCCGCCAAACCCGCATAGAAACGATTCAAAGGTGCCCACCAGGCACTTTCGTGCGGGTGGAAAACGAAGTAATAACATTACACAACAGTCCTCGATGGGACCCACAGAACAGATATATACAACAACGACTCAACGAGTCAAGAATACGAATATAATATACAAAGATCCAAATCACCTTGAAAATGATACAGCGCCCGACTACGGACAAGATGCAAATGGGGCTAGAGCCACGAAGAATAACCAATGGCGTCCATAACCCTGCGAGCCAAGCGGAAGGGTAACCACTATGACGTCGATCTCAAAACCTCCTTAAACAAAGGGGTGCCGACAAAGGGCAAAGGAAAAAGAGGCGGTCGATCTTGAGGCGATGCAGCGAGGCTAGAATTCGGCGGTCCTCGCCTACATATGTGTGGTGGACTGAAGCGGCAGCGGCGCAGCATACACTAAACAACCTATAGAGGCTCGATACAACTGGCGGCTATCAGAGAGGGGTAAGAAAGACCTATTCGATACAACCTAATTCTAACACCAAACAAACCCATCCTGGTATTCCCCCTCGATACCAACCGAGAGAGTCAACCGAGGAACTCACATAGTTGGCAGTTTTACTTATTCAGTTATCGTTGCAGCAATTACTAGTCAGGTATAGTTAGTCATCCTGATAAAATAAGCAGTGGGCACTTTTAGTTAACCATTCCGTGATAGTTGCAACACTTACTAGTCAGATACAATTAGCATGAGATAACCCAAAACCCAGCAGTTGTTGACACTTTTATTTAGCCATTCCGTTGTAGTTGCAATAATTACTAGTCAGATACAATGGCATGACGACAACCAAACAAGCAATTGTGGGAAGTTTTATTTAGCCATTCCATTATAGTGAAGCTGATTACTAGTCATTATAAAGTCAAATTTATAGCACTACTTTAGTTATAGTTGTCTATGATCGAGATCTTGCTCCAAGTCGTCCATAACGCGGACACGGCTTTCGAAAGTTTTACCGGCGGGGTGCACCAATAGCAACACACTCGATCAACCTCGGAAAAACCAAATCAAAACCCAGCGCCTTCACGACAAAGCAATCACAGGATTCAGAAATATTTCAGGAGGCCACCCCTTGGAGTACACCCTCAACGAAGCTAGCTGACTTCGAGACGGACCCGAGGTTTGGGTGGACGGCTGTGAGCGACTGGGAACCCAAAACTGGGCTTGTCAACACAGCGTGTCCCGATCCTAAGCGATGCAGTGTGCTCCTCGCTGTCGTAAATAAAGCAGTAGCATGGCATAAGTACAGGATAGTAAATAAAACCTCAAACTAGTTTGTGGCCCCAAGAAATAAGAATGAATCAAGCTCTGGCTCAGGGGGGTCCCATAATCCTCCCGGATGTGGATAGCGTGATAAATCAAGGAACAAGTATCAAGCACTCGGGGTCCTACGGGACACAAGTGGACGGTTAACAACCAAATAACATCTATTGCCCACCTGTCCCTCTGCTTACTTACTTCAATTTTAGTTGTTAAACAGGATTTAAAGTGAACGATAAATAAAGCCATGATCATCTCCAACATCAAACATGCGGCCATACTCCAACAACTGTGGCACTTGACGGCACGCAACAACACTTGAGCAAGCGGCTACGACGCGCAAGTCCAACTATCTACCAAGCAACAGGTAATAGGATGTGTCCAAGGCAATATAGGGCTGCACGGAATATCACAGGTACGGAAACTAGAGCATCGCAACACAGATAGCAATAGATCAACAGGAGGGAATAAATACTATAAAAGTAAGATATGTAGAAAGGGGGAGATGCTCGCCTGAAAACATTGCCGAAGGTTTAACCGAAGATCGGGGCGAAGCTCACATCAACTCAACGGCCTTATCCGCGAAGAAGCAAAACACTAGAAGGAACACCGGATGCACTATTTAAGGTTATGGCAGAAGACCGGGCATGATGCATGTATGATGTATGACATGGCAAAGATGCGATGCAATTAGGCAAGATTAAGAGGAACCGGGGTCCCGACAATTAGATATATGGTTCTAGTTGTTTAGATACCCCGCAATTTAAATGTTGTAATAACAAGGCAAGATATGGCAACGGTTCGATGCACAAATTTAAATGAGGCCAATATAAGGCTAGATTTGCCCGCATATGGGCCCCATATTTAATTAGAGGTGACTCGGCATAAGGCCCCCAAACCACCCAAATATGCATGCGAGTATGACAATTTAATATGCAACAGTTTGTTATTACATTTATAAAATAGGGCTCGAGAAAAGGGGTCACACATTAGGGTTCGACGATCTTGGGGTTCCGGGGTTCGGGGTTCGGTCTCAGGGTTCAGGGTTCGACGGGATCGGTCTCGGCAGAAATATTCTCGAACAACGGGGCAGATCTTGTCGCATCCGGGTTCTCGGCGAGCTCGGCGTCCGGGAAGGAGAACTTGTCGTCCAGGATCTCGGTGTCCGGGGTGAAGTACTCGGCGTCCTCAAGGGAGTACTTGGCGTTTCGGGGCGAAGTGCTTGTCGTATCCGTGAAGAAGAGCATGTCGGTTCACGGGGTTCGGCCTTCGGGGCGATCTTGGCGTCGGGTTCTCGACTTCGCATCCTCGGGGAAGTGCCTGTCGCACATGTGGTCTTGGTCGAGTAGAAGAGCTCGTCGTCCGGGGGTTCTCTGGGTCCGTGATTTTCGGGAAGCTAGTCTTGGCGTTCCGGGAAGAAGAACTCGTCGCCCCGTGTGGAAGGCCTCGAGGGTTCGGAAAGGTCTTCGGGTTCGGTCTTAGGTCCTGAGGAGATCAGGTCTTGGCGGAGTCCTCGGGGTTTCGATGAAGATCTTGGCGAGGTGAACTTGGGGTTTCTTGATTGTCCACACGACATGGCCTTGGTGAAGATCTTGCGGTGACATCCCAAGATGATCTTGGCGTCAAGAACCCTTGTCCGACCAGTACACGACACCCGCACAACTCACGGAACAGGAGTACATGCGTGTGCTCGCGGTACTGTGAGCTTGAGGCCGTCCAGGCGGAGCAGCGAGGGACCGAGCCAGGCGAGTAGGGCCGGCGCCCATGAGGCGATATGGGCGGGGCGAGGAGAGGTCGGGCCTCGACTGTGTCGACGGAGGGGCCTCGCCGAGGCGGCTGCTCGGTCGCGGCTCGGGCAGACCCCAAGGTGGGGTCATGGCGGTGGCGTGGCGGGGCCTCGGAGATCCGCAGCGCAAGCGAGGAAGGTCGGAGGAGGGCAGTCGGCGAGCGGGCCGGCGGATCTGAAGGCGCCGGCGAGGAGGCAGCGGAGGCGAGGTGGTCGCCGTGGACGGCAGGTTGGAAGGAGGCGGCCTTGAGGCCAGGCGAGGAAGAGCTCTGCAGGAGCTCGGCCCGGCCATGGCGACAGGAGGCTCCGTGGCGGAGCCAGCAGGCTCAGGTCATGAGGTGGAGGAGGCGGGCCGAGCTGGGCGGCTCGCCCGGAGGAGAGCTTCGGGCAGCGGGCTCTGCCTCGGGGGCAGTGAGAGGCGGCCCAGGCGGGGGCAGCGAGGAGGACACCGTGAGGTGGAGGAAGGCCGTGGCGGGGACAGGGCGAGCGGGCGCGCTGAGAGGGAGAGGTGGGCGCGGCAGCGGGTGAGGCGGGCAGGCGACTGCAGTGAGGAGGGCGATCACGGGGAAGGAGAGGAGGCGGAGGTGCATGGCGCCTTGGCGCGCTCGGAAGGGAGGAGGCGAGGCGGGCTGGGGAGGCGTGGCGGGAGGAGGAGAGGCGGTGGCGGGGCGGTCTGTGAGGAGGGAGCAGGTCGGGGAGGCGGTGGGAGGAAGAGGATGGTGCGGGAGGTGGGGGACGGGGCAGGGGTTGTCGGGGTGGGGCCCATGGCGTGGGGGGAGGAGAGAGGTAGCTGGTTGGTGGGGGTGGATGTGGGCCAGGGTGGGTTGACCAGGGGGGCAGGTGGGGAAGGAGTGGGGCTGGCATGTGGGGCCCGGTGCAGAGAGAGTGGGGGAGAGATGGGGAGGCTGGTGGGGCGTGTGTGCTGGGGAGTGGGGTGGGGCCAGCGTGTCGGTGGGGAGAGAGAGAGGGTGGGTAGATGGGGCTGTGGTGAGAGAAAGAGGGGGAGAGAGGGTGGATTGATGAGGTGGCAGGTGGGTAGGGAATTGGGGAAGGGGTGAGGTGGCGAGCTGTGAGTGGTGGGTAGAATAGGATTGGGTGGGGATAGGTTTAGGGTTTGGGGCTTTGTGTTAGTTTGTAAATATTTACGGTGTTGTTTTTGTTTCAACTCTTTTTAGCAAATAACTTGTAGGCAAATAATTTGACAGGTAATTATAAAACTTATTTTGAAATAAGAGAAGGGCATTTTTAGAAAACAAAAATAGGCTTATTGGAAATAGTTTCAGACAAACAAATGCATGATGATGACGATGCAATGCACAAAAACAACGCGATTTTCTAGTAGTGGTTTTGCTGGATGCCACAACTGTGCACACATATGTATCATAGGATGGGGGACAATGTTCCATTAGAAAGTTTTCCTTTTTGTCGTACGGAAAAAACATTTTCCATTTTCCGAGCACAAAAAACGGGCCGTTTTGTGAAGCATCCCCCAAATGAAAATTTCAAAATGCTACCATCCTATTTTTTAAAAAATAATAGGCCACATTACATGTACAAATGTCCCAACCGAAGTATCTCAAACCTTTCCGTCCATCCCTGGCGAAAAAGACAAATTCCTGTCGAATCGGTTGGAAGTGGGTCCGATTTGAACTACAGGTACATTATCTGATGCCCATGATTTATTGGAAAAATTATTTTTAGACTCACAATATGATATTTCTTCACAGATCCAATACAAGTTTAGCGAGACTCGGCCCCTAGCTAAGAACCTTCATGCCCGCCGTTTTGACCATAGTTTGAAACAAGCATAAAAAATTCAAAAACGGCCCAATCAATGCAAATCCGTCGCGTGGTGTCTTATTGTGTGACATAGTTTCAATGGAAAATACCAAACTTGGTAAATTGCAAGTGTCTCGAAAAAACCTTCTCAGAAATGACCTATCATGTCTGAGGTTTCATGGCTTTCGGACCAAACGACCAATGTTATGGCTAGAATCGCAGCATAGATTGTGATAATATTCCCATACTGTGCACACATATGTATCATGCAATGGAGAACAATGTTCCAGGAGGAAGTTTTCCTTTTCATCGCACGAAAAACCATTTTTCATTTTTCGAGCGCAAAAACGAGCCATTTTGTAAAGCAACCACCAAATGAAAGTTTCAAAATGCTACCATACCATTTTCAAAAATAATGGGACATATTACATGGACAAATGTCCCAACCGAGGTATCTCAAACCTTTCCGTCCACCCCTGTTGATAAAGACAAATTCCTGCCGAATCGGCACGAAGTGGGTCCGATTTGAATTACAGGTACATTATCTGATGCCCATGATTTTTTGAAAAAATTATCTTTGGACTCACAATATGCTATTTCTTCAAAGATCCAATACAAGTTTAGAGAGGCTCGGCCCCTAGCTAAGAACCTTCATGCCCGCCGTTTTGACCATAGTTTGAAACAGGCATAAAAAAAATTCAAAAACGGTCCGATCAATACAAATCCTTCGCGTGGTGTCTTATTATGTGACATAGTTTCAATGAAAAATACCAAACTTGGTAAACTGCAAGTGTCTCAAAAAAATATTCTCAGAAATGACCTATCATGTCTGAGGTTTCATGTCTTTCGGACCAAATGACCAATGTTATGGCTAGAATCGCGACATAGTTTGTGATAATGTTCCCATACTTTGCACACATATGTTTCATGGGATGGAGAACAATGTTCCAGGAGGAAGTTTTCCTTTTAAATGCATACGGAAAAACCATTTTCCATTTTCCGAGCGCAAAAACTGGGCCGTTTTGTGAAGCAACCACCAAATGAAAGTTTCAAAATGCTACCATATCATTTTTAAAAAATAATGGGCCACATTACATGGACAAATGTCTCAATCGGGGTATCTCAAACCTTTCCTTCCACCCCTAACGAAAAGATAAATTCCTGCTGAATCGGTAGGAAGTGGGTCCGATTTGAACTACATGTAAATTATTTGATGCCCATGATTTTTTTTGAAAATTATTTTTAGACTCACAATATGCTATTTCTTCAGAGATCCAATACAAGTTTAGGAGGCTCAGCCCCAAGCTAAGAACCTTCATGCCCGCCGTTTTGACCATAGTTTGAAACAAGTATAAAAAATTCAAAAACGGTCCGATCAATGCAAATCCTTCGCATCATATCATTTTATTTAACATAGTTGCAAGGAAAATATCAAATTTCAAATATCAGTTGCGCTCACCTAAAATTTTGAATTAAAAACCCTAATTTCAAGATCATATTTTGAATTATTCTTGTGTCTCTACTATAGACTAATGTGAAATTAGTAATTCCACTATTGTTAAATTATAAAAATATTCCTAATTAACATTCTAAGATGATCTACTGAATTTTATAAAAATAGAGAGACAAAAATCAATTCATTTGGACTTCATATGAAAGAAATACAAAAGAATTAATAAAACTGAAAAAGAAAAAACAAGAGAAAAAACATAGCCGGACCAGCCGAGCTGGCCCGGTTTTAATATACCGCGTGGCAAGTAAAACCGGCCCAAGAAAATATTGTGTACTTCACGGGCCTAACCTAATCGAGTTCCATGGCCAAGACCCAACAGACGAGAGTACCATTAATATATGAAGCGCGCTATTTCAAGACAAGAAAGTAATGATGGCCTGGTGGTTGTCGTCGGCCAAGGAGTCTGAGGGGTTGCGGGTTCGACCCCCCAGTGCGAGTATTTTTTGTTCATTATTTCTAAACGAGGGAGGCGGTTATAGTTGTAGTATAAAAACAATCGGGTGGCCTAGTGGTTAGATGCCCATTGTTGTATACGAGGTCACGGGTTCAAACCCCCGCTAGACTCCTTTTTGTAGAATAAACATGTTTTTGCAAAACTTAAACTGGTCTCGCATGTCAGTTCAAGGTAGTAGATTCAATTACTTCCACATACGCTGATATTTACACATGAATACGACACATAGTTAAAAACAGACACATAGACATGCTGAAGGGTTTCGTGGCATAGTAAATCAAAATTTTCTACGGATGCGAATAGAGGGAAAGCCAAGATCTAATCTAGGAGATGCAATCAACGAGAGAGAGATTGGATTAGATCTTCATACCCTTGAAGATTCGCATGGAGCGTTAAATCGGGCGTGGGTGATGTAGTCGTGCTCGCTTCTCCTCCTCGCGATCCGATCCGATTTAGCACCACAAGTGGCGGTGCCTCCGTGAGATGCACACGTGCAGCACCTCGACGTCTCCTCCTTCCTCGGACCAGCAAGTATGGTGGAGAGATAGATTGGATCTACAACACGGCGTGGTGTATATGGTGGAGAATTTCGGCAGGGCCGCCTACAAACTGTCGGGAGGGAGAGAGGAAGGAAGCAGGCAACTAGGGTTTGGAGGCAAGGTGTAGGGAGGGGCCAGCCCTCTTTATATAGAGGCGGCCCTGCCCCTCATCCAAGCCTTGGGCGGCCAAGGGAGGAGGAGTGGGGGTGAGGACTCCCCTTCTAGAAACCCTATCTCCGGTTTAAACCCTCCCGGGCGCTGGGCCCTATGGGGCCTTGTGCCCCTGCCCAATCTGCCAGGACACTCCCTCATAGGCCCATGCCCTTCCCGGAAGGTGGGGCCACGTTGGTCCCCCGAAAGGTTCTAGAAGCTTCCGGTACAATACCGATTAACCGGAACAATTCGAACTCCAAAAACTGCACTTGCCTTATATGAATCTTATTCTCCGGACCACTCGGAACCTCTCGTGATGTCCGGATCCCATTCGAGACTCGAACAAAAACTCATAAACCAATTATCCAATCTATCCTAGCGTCGAGACACGTTAAGTGTGTGACCACAATGGGTTCGAGAATATGCGAACATGATCTTCTATCAATAATCAACAGCGAAGTGCAGGCACCCATATTGACTCCACATTCATCGATGATCATATCGGATGAACCACGATGCCAGATTCAATCAATCCCATATATATATTCCCTTCGTCTCGCGATATTTTACTTGCGAGATTCGATCGTCGGTGCCGTCATACCTAGTTCAATCTCTCTTCACGCCAAGTACTTTACTCGTTCCGTAATCCGATATCACTTTGTGATTAACTCCTTAACCACATGCTTGCAAGCGGTGTTGATATCGATTACGAGTGGGCCCAGTATATCTCTCCGACTTGGGAGGGACAAATCCCATCTCGATACATACAACCCAACAGATACTTTCCGATCACCTGAGAGACACCTTTATGATCACCCTCTCATAGGATGACGTTTGATGACCTCAAAGCTTTCTTCCGATACCAGGGAGTTGTATTATCTCATGGTCTAAGGAATACAATATTTTACATAGGAAAAGCTTCGCAAAGATGAACACGATGATACGATCTAATTGCTTCGCTTAGTTTGGGTCTGTCCATCATATCATTCTCCAATGATATGATCTCATTATCTATTGACAACTCAATGTCTATGGTTAGGAAACCTTAACCATCATTGATCAATGAGCTAGTCCATAGAGGCGTACTAGGGACACGGTGTTGTTCACAAACCACACAAGTATTAAAGTTTCTGCTTAATACAATTCTAGCATGGAATATAAACTTTATCATGAACAAGAATTATAATAATAACATCTTTATTATTGCCTCTAGGGCATAATTCCAACACATGCCACGTAGGCATAATTGCTGATGTGGCCAACTAGTCAATTCAATGTACGTACGATATTCAATGTACGACATGCCTCGTAGGCATAATTGGTCATAATGGGGTATAAATAAGGCTATAAGTTGTACCGTGTAGGTTATGATGATTTAATATGATGAAATTACGATTATTCATACACAAAACGTCATAATTCTATAAGGTTTTAACCCCTCCAGACAACATATGACCATCTTGTGCGAAATCATCATAGATCTATGACGATTTCATTGCCCGTAACTATGAGAAGGTCATAAGTTAACACATTTCTTGTAGTGTTTGTCCTTTATTTAATATTTTTGTAGTGTATCAACAAAAAGTTGATTCTAAGTGCAAAAAGCCGGTAAATAATGAAAATGTAGTTATTTCTCTTGATGATCTGTTGGGTGAAAAGATTGGTTATCAAGTTGTTCGGAGTTTTACAAAATATACCAAATAGTTGAACCAAACTAGTTGTTCCATTCCAGGTATTGAAACAAAATTTTTTAGTTATTCTTGATGTATTTGAATGGATATTTTTTATGTGCTGCATTAATTTGTTTGTTTGTTGTAGTTGTTCCTGATTATTCAACTCCTGGTATTAGTTGTGCTCTTCCAGTTGCTATCGTTGGTAGTGTTACACCTGCGACGCGGCTTCACACTGTTAGACTTATTCATCCTTCCAAGTCTCTTCTTCCTCCGTTCTTCTATACTAGGACAACTGCAGAAGAAGATGCATTGTATAAGAAGATTATCATATACACGCGTAATGCGAATAAGCCGAAGATTTAAAAGTATGTGCATGTTATTTTTTTATAATCTTCTATTATTTTTAGTATTCTTTGTTGGTAACTTTGAAGTGCTACCATTGGTCACTTTTAATGTTTTATGCTCGATAACTTGACTTTTTATGGTATCTGGTTGATAAGTTGTAGTAATCCTAGTGGGTCACTTGTAGTATTTTTAGTGGATAACTCTTAGTTTTTTACAATGGATAACTTGAACCTTTTTTTGTTACTTGTTTGCTAACCTGTATTACTACTTGTGTATCACTTGTACTTCTAGTTGTTGATAACTTTATGGTTTTTATGGTGGATAATTTTTAATGTTTATGGTTGATAATTTGACCTTTTTATTTTTATCTGGATGATAAGTTGTACTAATACTGGTTGGTCAGTTGTACTAGTTTTAGTGGACAACTCTTTAGTTTTTACAGTGGATAACTTGAACTTTTTTTGTACCGGTTTGATAAGTTGTGTTACTATAGGTGGATCACTTGTACTGTTTGTTGCTGATAACTTATGGTTTTCATAGTGGATAACTTGTATTCTAATCATTAATTTTTTTTGTAGCACATCAAATTGTAACATCGAACCAATGTGGGTGACAACTAGTGATTTTGCTGAAAGTGTGATGCCATATGGCGAGCTTTCTAATAATATATGTGATCTTGCTATTTCTGCAATGCAAGATAATTGTCCATCCAACAAGATAATTTTTCCTTATATCGTTACTAAATATCTGTTGGAGGGAAGATTCACTACTAGTTCGTAGGTCGTTCAGGAGAGATGACAACTATAAACTCAGCCACAAATATATGGTATGCGGTCTAATTTGATTATTTATTGTTTTTATTCTATTGTATGCAGTTGATAAGTTCATGCATAATGTATGGTAACCATTGCTTATTTTGTGTTGATAACTCTTTCATTTCTGCCTGGGTAACCACTGTTTTTTCTACACGTGCCTCTACTTATCTTATGTTCATTTTTTCTATAGCTTTGTTGTCCTTCAGGAGCTAGGGACTAAAAAGGACCCTATGTGCCATTGGTACATGCTTTCTGTTAACATGCCTACCAAAAGGTTTGAGATTCTTGACTCGCTTCATGGTGAAGCTAATGTAGAAATGATTGAACATGCGACCAAACTAATGGAAGAAATAAAGAAAGTATACATCGTCAATTATTCTAATTCTAGAGGACATATTGAAGATTTTGAGTTGATGCATGTCCCTGTTCCGAGTCAAGTTGTGAGTTAGTTTTACGTATACCGTGGCATCATTTGTTTTCTGTTCTTATATTAGTTTGTTTTGTATGCATGTAATTATATTTTGGTTTTGTATAATCATTGATATTATATTGTTTATTCTCTGTTTTTCTTGTTTTTCAGCACTAATTATGTGTTCTTCATTCTCAAGAACCTTGAATTGTGGAATGGAAGCGTCGTGCCTTGTATTTCTCAAGATATGATGCCGGGAATTAAGAAAAAGATGACTTCTTTTTGGTTGAACCATCCTGGTAACGTTCTTTTGAATTGGAGGTCACTTTTGGAAGAAAATAAGTTCTGAGGTATTTTTCCCAAGTTATCCATACTCTTACATGTTTTTATCCAGACTCTTAAATGTTAGTTATCCAGTCATATTTCTGTAAGTTATCCACACTGTGTTATATAAGTTACCCACCTTATACATGTTTTCGTATATAAGAGTGTTTTTTATGCTTTCTTTCTACTGTCAATTCTGTTTTATAATTTTTCTATTGATGATTTTGAGGGATAATTTCAACATATAAGTATGGATAACTATAGTTTTTATCTACCAGATAACTTCTACTTGTATGCATGGATAACTATTGTTTTTGTTGGTTGATAACTTCTAGTCATATGTCTGGACAACTTCTGTTTTAAATAGTATATTAATGTTTTCATTGGGTAACTTTTACATATACACATTGATAACTATAGATTAACCAGTGAATAACCTTTATTTTGTATGCATGGATAATGCTGTGTTAGGTGATGGATAACTTGTACTCATATGCATGGATAACTTCTGTGTTATCTGATGGATAACTTGTACTCATATGCATGGATAACTTGAAACCACATAATGTATAACATGAACTATCATACATAGAAACAACAAATATATCATTTTCATTTTGTGTTACATAAACATTATAGATTTGATATCATAGGAGCTTCAACTTTTCCTGGCATTTGCAGATGGTGTGACCTTCTGCACCATAGTGGCTGCATTTCTTTGATTTCTTTGTAGCAAGGTCTAGTGGATTTTTGTTTGCTATTTGTCGTGGTCGCCCTTTTGTTACTGATTTCTCTGGGTTTTGTATGTGCTTTGTTGATGACATGTGAGATCCCGATGTGCTTGTTCTTTGAAGTGCTGCATAGTTTTGTTGTTGACTGTGCCCTGTTTGGTGGGGCAATTGTCGAAGGTGTCACGCTTGCGTCGTTAGTAGCACTAGACGATGGCATAGTAACCGCTTCATTTTCGGCCTCTCTTCTCTTCTCTTCTTGCTATCACATCTAGCTCTTGTTTCATTTCCTCCAAGTGTTTCCTAATTATTTTTCTTCCATCATGTAACATCCCAAAAATCATGATTTATAAAGTTGCACATCATTCATGCATCCTCATGCATTTTAAAATTTATTTCGAACAAGATTGCAAAACATAAGCCAATTGTTGCCTATTATTTTATGTAAGAAAGGCAAAGGCTTAATTTCCATTTTTAAATCATGAGAATACTTTGTTTCAACTAGAAAAGGTTTGAATGTTGATCCCAAAGCTTGTTCAAAGTTTCAAAACAAAACTCTAAATTTAAAACCATTTATATGCCTATTATAAATATTTAATTAAGGCATTGTTTTAATTCTATTTTAATCGGACCAAAGAGTTTGTGATCAAACAGTAAGGTTTTATGCACAAATATATGCTTGGAGTACTTTACAAAAATCCATAGGAAATTTGAATTAAAACTCATTTGAATAGCATTTTAAAATGATTTTAGAAAATCAAATCAGAAATAGAAAAGAAATAAGAAAATAAGAAAAGGCCGGCGCCACCATTTCCGCCCAACAGCAGATGCGGCCCAAAAGCCAGCCCACCCGGGTTCCCCTCTCCTCTCTGTTTCTCACGCGCACGCACTCCCCCTCTCACTGACGCCCCGGTCCCACGTGCCCCGTCATCATCGTCCCCAAAATCTCGCACCCGCAGACCACGTCGCTGCTGCCGTTGCTGCCGATAATGGCGCGACGTAATTAGCCTTGATTCCACATGCGTTTCCTGTCGCGCTGCCGCCTACTTAAACCCCTACACCCCACGGTCATTTCCCCTCACTCAACTCACTCGCTCCGCCACCAGGCTGCCAATATTTTGCACCGCATCGCCGCTACCCGACGAGCTCCGGCAAGCGATTACGGTGAGCTCCGACGGCCCCTTTCCTTCTGGTTCAAATGAGTGTGATCCTCGTGTACTTGTGCATCTTCTAACGCCTCTGGTTTTCCTGCACGTGACCTAGGTCGCCATTCCCGTCCACCTCTGCAAACGACCGAGCCGCCGCTCAACTCCGTCGAGAAATCTAGGTAAAGCCCGAGCGCCCCTTGCCTTCTCCCTGACCCTATCGTGTTCGCCTGATCTTTGTGCACACACTGATGCCCTTGGTTTGTGCTAGGGTTGTCCAGAACATCTGCAATGTCGCCGTCCGCACGAACCCGACGCTGCCCGCAACTCCGACGAGCGTTAGCCTCTACTACAAGCCGCCCCTGTTCACGCCAGTAGCACGTTGAGCTTCCTCGTGTTCTTGCGAGTCAGGTAAGCTACACCACAACCCCCAGGCCCTCCTGTACTCGCCGGACCGTCGCCGCCAGTAGCGCCGCCGCCGCTGCAACCACGCGCTGCCAGTTCTTGGCCAAGCCAGCGTAGGCCGTTAGATCTAGATCATGCACGCCAGATTAGATCACTTAACGAAGGGGTACGGTTAGATCTGGCCCGTGCGATTTTATTTAAATCCCGCGGCTCTCGTTGATCGATCCAGCCGAACGGGCCAATCAGACACGCCCACGTGTCTGGGTTTTTAAATTAAAATCTGTTTTTGAATCTATTAGTTATTTAAACTTGTAAATTCAATAACTTTTGTTCTGTTTATCCAAAAAATACAAATAATATATCATTGGAATCACAAAAATAAATCCTACACATCTGTAGGCTTTGTTTTGTGATTTGCTTCTGCTAAAATTGAAATTTATACAGAGACATTTGTAGGCCTATTTTGTGTATAAAAATTATTTGGAAAATGTTTTAAAAGCCAAATTAAATTTATTTGGTGTATAAATGTTTATTTTATTGTTCAATACTGTTATACTTGTCTTGTTTAGTTTAGAAAAATCATCACATGGCATTTGCATGCATTCATATATTTTTTATTGATTATTTGAAATATGAATTTGGTGCTATCATTTTATGTGTAGATTTTGGTGCTAGTGGTGATTGTGACTGTGAGGATTGTTGTTACTCCCCCAACTACCAAGGCAAGTGGTGCTTCATATTTTTGTCCCACTATTTTTACTATGCATTAGTGGTATTTTGTATAGGGATTGCATGATAATTTTTGCTAAGTATCTATATGCTATGCTTGGGAAATCCTAGTAGTAGTAGAATTGTTAGAATTTTCTCTAAGTTAAGATACTTGCTATTGCCATGCTTAGCCTAGCTATTAGTAACCAAGGGTGATATACATGCTATGGAAATATTGCTAAGTCTTTTGACTTGTGTTTTTGCTTAATAAAACAACTAAGTGAATGAATCACCTAGGTGGAATGGTATGTTCGGGTTATGTTGAGTGGTTACACAAGGCCCATATCTATGGTCTACCTTGTGTATCACACTTGTGGAAAGCCACCTAGGAACAAAGGGATTTGAGATGCCATATGTTAAGAAGCTCCTAGTGTAGACACATGGCATTATGGGCTCTACCTGGATCATATAGGTTGCAATAACTTAGCCAAATGGACATTTGGTGGTAGGGGTGATAGGTTTGGGAACGCGTCCATTTTGGTCTAAGGGAAGGCTTCTGAAAGGTCCTGTCTCGATGCATGTCGAGTCTTGTGGGGAAAGTGCACCACCTCTCGAGAAGGAAGAATCTAAGTACTTAGCCGTGTCCCCGGCAATGGACAATTTGAGCATCAAGACATGGAAGCTATCAAGAATCTCATCATCCCAATTTCTAAGTTAAAAACTTGTGGTTGAACAAGGGTAAAGGTTCACCAATTTCTATTGGTGGTTCCTTGGGAGTTTTTGTCAAACAAAAACTTAGTGTTTTCAACTGATAGGTAAAACCTATTTTGAGCAAAGCAAGCCTAAGCTACACTTAGCCAAATTCATGTAGAAGCTAGAAACTAATATTCTACTAAGGTATCACTTGCCAATACTATTCCAATGTATTGACCCACTGTGGTTGTAACTTGTGATGTTGCAGGTTACTCTAATGAGGATTAGGGTTGTGAGTCTACACTCAACATGCTTTCCTGTGGCACATAAAGATGAAGACTTTTATTTATATTGTTAACTTAAACTCTTGTACTAGCCTATGGCTATGGAGTTGTAAAAGACTATGTTATCTCTGGAATGATGATGTAATAATGACCTTTGTTTCTGTGTACTTCATCTTAAACTGTGGATGCTAGCATTTGATCCAGGGACTAGCATTGTAATCACAGGGACCTTTACCTTTATAAAGGTGGGGTCTTACAGATGGTATAAGAGCACCGTGTTGCCTGTAGGATTATGACCCTAGGTTGGATTAGGCTAAGAAACCACTAAGGAAAAAAATTCAACACTTTGAAAAATTTCCACACTTGTCTTTTTCTTCTCGTAAGCTTTTCTAATCTTCTTTCTCATCTCTATTTGTATATGAAATCTATCAACGAAGCCATGGGGAAGGGACCATTCATGACCATGACTTTGGAGTGTGAGACTGAATTTCCCAAGGCACTCAAGAACCTTATGGTTACCATGGGGATACACAGTGCAACTGTGTACAAGGGATTCCCTATGATGGATGAAGGAGAAGAGTATTGGTGGGTGCAACTTCACTTGTACAAAAACAAGGAAGACAACCACAAGGAGTCAGGATTTTGCATGGTCACCAACTCCGAAATGCACACAACATTCTTTGACTCTACAAGAAATGCAGCTTGGAATGCTATCAAGGAGCTTGGTGATAGACTCAAGTGCAGAATGCTCCACTCAAAATGACCTTAGAGAAGAAAAGAAGCATACCCAAGAACTAGAGGCTACCAACCAACAACTAAGGGGAGACATAATAGACTTAATATGGGAGTCTTGTGAACAAGATAGACAGATGACCACTAAGGATGCCCTGATAGCTATTTTGTCTAGTGAATGCGAATTGTAACGTACTTCGTTAGTTGGACCACCACACTTATCGTATTTACTTCCAAAATTTTGTTTTAGTTATGTTGAACCTTTGATGTTTGTAATGGTTTTGTGTATGCCATGACTTGTGTGTTTGTTGCTAAAAGATGTGCTTGTTATATTTTGTCTTGTGAATTTTCTCTACTTGTGTTGGTTCTAACTTTTCTCTATCTTATAAAAATAGATGCCTAATGTTGTTATCAGCATGGCCGTGGAGTTCAAGGAAACTCGTTTTGGTACTCGTCTCATTGAGCTCACTAGTGTGCTCAACCTTCCACTTCCTAGCATCACGACACTTCAGCTCACCAAGTTTGAGAGGAAGGACCTATGGGGCTTCAGAGTCACACAGCCGAGACGCCAGGCAGAGCCACCCACGGAGGCTTTCACTTTCAAGCTGATGCATGGCGACAAGGAGAGAGGCTTAGATGTAGTCATGCAGTAGTTACTTGGATGCCTGGTAGGGAGACACTCCACCGAGCTTAGAGGTCTTTACTTTCACCCCTTCAGGAGACGCAACAAGGAGGGTGAGGCTATAGAGTATGATGATGCTACTAGAGAGACGATGGAGCCGATTCGTCTGTACCTTCAGGACCTAGAGGGTCTTATTAGACACCTTGATACTGATAGGACCAATGTCATGCTTAGAAATGATGAGCTCCAGGTTCATCTACGAGAGAGGACAAGCTCTTCGCGGATCAAGACGAGATCGTCAAGGAAATGGAGGCCAAATTTGAAAGCCAGGACAAGAAGTTCAAGAGCCAGGAGAAAAGAGTCCAAGATAGGAACAAGAAGATATGGGAGATGAAGGAAGAGTTAGAGGCCAAAGACTTCGATCTTGAGCACCAGAAGGGAGTGATTGAGAGGCTTCGCTCACATAAGAGGGCTCTTAGGGCCAAGATCGAGGCCTTGACCACTAGTGTTGATGAGTATAAGACCGCCATGGAGAATGAAGGTATTACCCTTGTTGATGTGGAGATTGATGCGGAGGAGTAGTGTAGACTACTCGATTATATTTCATCTACCGTACTTTCATTATTGAGTCGCAATGACCATCCAACATGTGGATGGCTTGCTATGGTGTGTTTGCTTTTTTAAAAACTTGTTGTTTATGTCGTTCAAACTCTATGTTATTTTGATGCTTGGTTATTGTTTTTGTTCTATGTGATGTATTGTGCATGTTAAGCACCTATGGGTATCTCATTCTTATCCTTATTAAAACCACAGATGCCTCCTCGACGTGCCAACCCCAACCAAAACAACAACGTCACTCCCGAGATGCAACAGTTGATGACAGCAGAAGCTCAACTGATGGAGATGATGACAACATTCATGAAGAACTAGAACTAGAACCAGAATAACAACAACAAAAAAAAACAACAACAACGACCAGAATAATCCGCCAGGATTTGACATGCTCACCAGATTTCTTAGACTGCAAAGTTCTCGGGAACCACTGGTCCAATGGTAGCCAATAACTGGTTACGTTCAGTGAACAAGGACTTAGTGGCTGTGGGCTGCACCGACAAAGAAAAGGTCAGGTTCGCAGTACATCTGCTTGAAGGGCCAGTAGCAACCTGGTGGGACAACTTTCAGATCACCACTCCCATTGAGGATGTGACTTGGGCTATCTTTGAGGATGGATTCCGTACAACTCACATCTCATTAGGAGTGATGAATTTGAAGAAAAAGGAGTTCCACAATATGAAACAGCGTCACCGCAGTGTGGCTAAGTAAATTGAGGAATTCAACAATCCGGCGCGTTATGCACCGGATGAAGTTGATACAGATGCCAAGAGGAAGGAAAAATTCCTCGAAGGACTTAATGATGAGTTGAACCTGCAACTGTGTGTTGCCTATGTTCCAACCTACCAATCACTTTGTGAGAAGGCTACCATCTTGGAAAACAAGATGAAACAGGTTGAGAGCAGAAAGAGGAAGCATAGCTTTGATAAGCACAACTCGGGATCGTATCACAAGCGTTCCTATAATGATGATAGTGGGAGTTCTGGATCCCACAAACATGGAAAGTACAACAACCACCACAGCCACAACCGCCATCATGACAACAAGCATCACCGCAGTCATGATAATGACAAGTATAAGAACCATAAGAGTGGACACAAGAGCCACCACAGTGGATGTGGAAGTGGAAGTGGAAGTGGGAGTCAGCCTGTAAAGAAAGATATCAGTCAGGTTGAATGTTACAAGTGTAAGAAGATGGGGCACTATGCTAATGAGTGACCATAAAATAAAGTTGAAGGTGCCAACAAGCCCAATCCCTTCCAAAAGGGGCAAGTGAACCACATCAATGTGGAAGAAATCTATGAAGAATCTGATGTTGTGGCTGGTAAGTTCAAACTCAATTCTGTTCCAGCACTTGTTCTTTTTGATACTAGCGCATCACATTCATTCATATCAAGAGCATTTGTTGATAGAAATGGACTTCCAGTTGAAACTATCGGGTGTCCTATAAAAGTAAGTTCTCCTGGTGGAGAAATGATAGTGAACTCGGGATGTCATGATCTAGTGATAGAATTTGGGAGGTATAAGTTTCCCGTTAGTTTGATAATCCTTGATTCCCAAGGACTGGATGCCATTTTAGGAATGGATTGGATGACTAAGTATGAAGGAGTACTAGATTGTGCCAATCGTACTGTCACACTCACAACCCCGGATAAGAAACGAATTAGATTCAAGTCTAACTTTGAATCAAAAGGGAGTAAGCTAAATTCTCTTAAGGGGGTTAGCATAGACAGTGTGCTAATTGTGAGAGAATATCCGGATGTGTTTCCGGAGGAATTACAAGGAATGCCATCAGATCAGGAGGTTGAGTTTCTGATTGACTTGCTTCCAGGATCAGGACCAATAGCAAAGAGACCTTACAAGATGTCAGTTGATGAGTTGAAAGAACTCAAGAAACAGTGCACAAACACCGTCATCGCCCGATCAAAGATCTAGGTTTTCACCCTGAAGAAAATCCGCGCACTCAAAACAATACCTTCAACAAGGCCATTGCCAGGCACAACCAATTAAGGCCAGACCCTGGGTTTTCACCCTGAGAGGTAGGACCATGAACCTCTCCTGTGCATTCGCCCCCACTTGCATGCCACTGCTCCAATTCATAAGTCACCTAGCCAATTCCTCATCATCACCCAGACTCGAACCACCATTGTCTGTCCACAGATCTCGGTCTCCGTGAGTTTCTCCGGCAGCACCATGGAACGAGAACATGCCCCATGATAATAACATCCAACAAAGCTTCGAATCACATCCTATGAAACCAAACGATCAGGATAAAACATGGGTGCGTATGACCGAATTCAATCCTTCCAGCAAACTCGCGGCGTGATAGCACTTATAGAGATCATCGGCGGAGCCTTCCGGAACACGACATAGAAACCAGATCAATGAAGACCAACATCCGGCAGATCATCGTCTTGGCTTCAGAGGGATCCAGGACCACCACCTTTATTGAAACCGAGCCAGCAGCCCCCACGCCACCGGCCGGAAACTAGCAGGATCCGCCGCAAGACAGCAAGACCACCCGGCTGACGAGGTTTGCTCTCGTCAATGCCCATTGTTATGGACTTGGGGTTTGGAGAAGATGGGGATGCTGGATATCGCAGAACGGTTAGCAAACAAGCAACACGGGGACACGAGGTTTACCCAGGTTCAGGCCCCCAGAGGGAAAACCCTACTCCTGCTTGTCTTCTCTTGATTACGGCGGAACCGGTGATTACAGGGGTGCGCAGATGCAATCTGGCGTGAAGGTGTGTATGCGGAAGTATGAGAGAGAGAGCTCTAGATCTGTAGATCTATCATGGAGATGGAGATCGTAGATCTATCTATTGGGGGGTTATAGCGTCTGTAGGTCGTGCCCTCCTCGTTGGACCCTCCTAGCCTTTATATATGGGGAGGCTAGGTCTCAGGTACCGATACGAGTAGGTTACAAGTTGTATTCAAACTCTAGTATTGAGATTTCATTGTCTTGTACGCTTGAGAGTCCGTGTCCACATGGGCTTCATATCAGCCGAACCGTCATAGGCGTCATGGACCCTGGCAGATCGTCGAGTGGGCCTTCCGTCGGGCTGGACTAGGTATACTAACACCGGGTACCCGTAGGGCATATCCATGTCAGTAGCCCCCGAGCGTTCAGTCGAATCGTAGATTCGGCTGAGGACTCTTCAATCTTTCGGGTGCAGCTATTTTCTGTTCGTCAGATAATGATTTTAGGGTGTGTAGGGATTGTTGATGCGTGTGCCTGACTCTCCCGACGGATCAGGGTTAGTTAACTGTGTTAGGACAAAACAACACGATCTTTTTCAGATTCAAGTTCCTCGAATCGAATTCGGAACATATGCTGGCGTAATTCGACTCGGGCCGCGGAGGACTTACAGGAGTGGAATTCCAGTAAATTTTAAATGATGTACCCAACGCGTCCGTCGGGATTTTTCCGTGCCTGCTGGCACGGATTTTTATTAGCAGAGCGCAGTCGTGTGCGTTACCAGGCCATCAGATGTTATCTGTAGGTCTTATCTTTGTGTCGCAGACGCAACATCCGAATGTTTATCACCACGGAGGTGTTTCGGGTGGCCAAGGAGGATGTTGCTTACTTAGCGTTAATTGGGGAAGAGTTGCCGAAAAGTTTTTGCATACTGATCTGAAGGATCATAGTCGAAGAATTCATAGGGTGCGTGACCAGCGCTCCCTATGGGAGTAGCCCCCGAGTGTCTGTTCGAGTCGTAGACGCGAGCGGAGACTTTAGTTCAGCTGTTGCTTGCTTCAGGTCCGAAAGACACAATTTTTTCGGATGCTTGAATCAATCCTCCCTATGGGAGTATCCCCCGAGTCCGTAGTGGAGTCGCAGACTCGACGTAGGACTCGAAGAAAATAGGTCATTGGCGTAGTACGCTATTCATGCTTCGGGTGCGCGACCAGCGCTCCTAATAGGAGTAGCCCCCGAGTGTCTGGCGGAGTCGTAGACTCGGGTAGAGACTCGAGTCTTGTATCATGTAGTTGTAGCCGAAAATCTCGTGGGCGTATCGCTGACCCGGAAGTACATCGGGTGCGCGACCAGCGCTCCTGATAGGAGTAACCCCCGAGTGTCTAGTCGAGTCGCAGACTCGAGTGAAGACTCATGCGAGGAGAAACCACTGGCCCGAAAGTACTTCGAGTCGGCGTCTCACACATAAGGAGTAGGGAATCGACGATGAGGAGTCGTGCAGCGTTTAGCCGGAAGGACTCGACATTGCGGATGAAGTCGACGCCGTTTCTTCTGTCGGGTGCGCGACCAGCGCCGCTTTTGTCGATGATTGATATGATCATCCGAGGAATGCTTCGACCCGGGTCTTGGCGTCTGTTGACGTGACTGGAGCTGGTCGACTCCGTTGGAGGACCCGATAGAATAGCTCAGCGCATTTGACATCCTTATAAGCTGCAAAAAACATAAAGAATTGTAAAGTACTTGTATCTTGTAAGGAATATTTGCCATTCGGCTTGTATAGCAAGATTCTGGTGCCGATCGGGTCGACACTGTTGCACTGTATGCTAGGACTTTTCGTTAGCCTGATTACCCTTAGTCTCAGTACCTTGCCGAGGCACTCGGAGTTCAAGGATTCGACGATCAGGCAGAATCAGCTACTCGGGCTGTCGCGTATGAGGTACTCGAGTGCATGGAGTCGATGACACATTAGGTTACTCAAAGAGGGCGCAGCCTCCGAGTGTTTAGAGTGCGATTAAAGTAAGAAAGAAATTAACTCCGAGTAGAGAACTTAGCTTTGTTGGTTGTCATGGCGAAGTTGACACGGTAGCGGGTCACGCGGCGGACGTAGTCGACGCAGCGGACTGCAGCCATAGTAGCGATGGGTTTCTAGGGTCGACAGCGGCAACGAGTTCCGCATCCGAAGATTGTCGCAATCGAAGACCACACCGGGTCGCCGCATCCGAAATACGCAGCGGGTCATCGCAGCCGAAAGCCGCACTGGGTCGCCGATGTCGAGGGAGCCCCTGAGTCGTGGTCGCTGAAGCCGATGCGGCCAGTTGAGGCAATCGAAGATCGCGTCGGGTTGCCGCATCCGAAAGATGCAGCGGGTCACCGTAGCTGAAGGCCACAGCAGGTCGCCGATACCGAGGAACGCAGCGGGTTGCTAGAGCCTAAGGCCACGGCTGGTCGCCGAAGCGGAGGGATCCCCCGATCCCCCGAGTCATTGGAGCCGAAGATCGTAGAGGATCGCTGGAGTCGAAAATTGCAGCAGGTCGCGAGATCGACGCCAGAAGAGTAGTCAACGTGGCGGTCGAGAGTTATGTAGCGGACATGTAGTTTACATGGCGACGAGTCACGCGGCGGACGTAATCGACGCAGCAGAGTCGGAGTCGTGTGGTGATGAAGAGTTGCCGCATTCGGAGACTGTAACGGGCGACAGCCGTCGAAGACCGCATCGAGTTGCTGCATCCGAAGATTGTAGCTGGTCGTTGGAGTCGAAAACCATAGCGGGTTACGCGGCGGATGGAATCGAAGCAGCAGCAGGTAGGCGCAGCCCTCGGAAGTAGAATCATCGAATATTTGTTGGTCGGAGTCGATATCGCGGACACGTACCCAACGCGATGGACATGGTCGTGCGGCAGACTTGTAGTTTATGTGGCAGTTTGGCGCCGCAGTGATGAAGTAGTCACACGTTGAAACCTTGAATATTTGCTGCTCCAAATCGTTTCTCTAGATCGCTTTTTTCTCCTTAGACTACTGGCACACCAACCTCTTGCAATGAAACTCTGACAACACGTAGACTGGATTGATCAAAAATTGTCTTGTCCTTACATGTTTGCATATTTTGTTGCCGTGTATGGCAAATAAGCTCGCGAGCCTATCAATGTCCGTCACGTAGCACACAAGAACATGTCCTATTTAGATTCCAAGCCGGTTTTGATTTTGCCTCCGTAACTCGATTCTCTTGCTCATAAAATAATAGGCATCTCGCCCATGAAGTAATTAATCCTAATCAATCGGGGACTGATCAAGGTATACACTGTGATCTGCCGTGAAAGCTTTCAATAATGATCTTTTTTTTCTTTTATTGCTTGAGTTGTTGTCTGCTGCGGATCCTTGCGCGCACGTGCAGAGTAGCTTTTGAGGCAGATCGGCGATCTTGCGGCTCCAATTTTCATTGGATTCTGCCTTCCCGTGTAGGATAGTCTGACTGAACGCAGAAACTTGGGTCTTGCAGATCCGATTAATTGAGTAGATGGACGGAGCTGACGCCGAGTGTCCGCGTTGGTGTAGATGAATTCGGCCAGGCGTTGTTGTTTTCCGCCTGCTTAGTCCAGAGGCGGATGGAGGATGTCGTAGAAAACATGTCGGCCGTACCATATTCGAGCGTAGCTCGCCGAAAACATCCGGTCAATGAGGACGATGAAGGTGAAGGAGCCTAAGCAGATCTGTCCCTCAGATGCTCACGAATCGTAGATTGTTGATAATGGGACCGTCACGATCGCACAATCAGTGCCCTCAGTTCCCACAGACGGCGCCAATTGACGAGGTTTGCTCTTGTCAATGCCCATTGTTATGGACTTGGGTTTTGGAGAAGATGGGGATGCTGGAGATCGCGGAACGGTTAGCAAACAAGCAACACGGGGACACGAGGTTTACCCAGGTTCAGGCCCCCGGAGGGAAAACCCTACTCCTGCTTGTCTGCTCTTGATTACGGCGGAACCGGTGATTACAAGGGGTGCGCAGATGCAATCTGGCGTGGAGGTGTGTATGCGGAAGTATGAGAGAGAGAGCTCTAGATCTGTAGATCTATCATGGAGGTGGAGATCGTAGATCTATCTATTGGAGGGTTATGTTGTCTGTAGGTCGTGCCCTCCTCGTTGGACCCTCCTAGCCTTTATATATGGGGAGGCTAGGTCTCAGGTACCGATACGAGTAGGTTACAAGTTGTATTCAAACTCTAGTATTGAGATTTCATTGTCTTGTACGCTTGAGAGTCCGTGTCCACATGGGCTTCATATCAGCCGAACCGTCATAAGCGTCATGGACCCTGGCAGATCGTCGAGTGGGCCTTCCATCGGGCTGGACTAGGTATACTAACACCGGGTACCCGTAGGGCATATCCATGTCACCGGCCGACCATTCCGACGAAGAAGGAGGCCACCACCACCGTGCCAGGGGAAGATGCCCCAAGCGCCCTAGTGTCACGGACAAGGCCCGGGTCGCACGAGCACCGGCGTCGAGGCCAATATACGGGACAGGTCGCGGCTAGGCCCAGATCCCCCCCGCCGCCGCCTGTCGCCATCTGGGCCGAGGATCACCGGCCGCCGCTCGCCGCAACACCACCGCCAAACCAGCCAGGACGGACGCCGCCACCTTCCCGCCAGATCGCGATCAGGGACGCCGCCGCCGTCACGCCCCCAGGTCTTTGCCTGGCGACGATCCGGACGGAGACGACGGGGACGAGAAAACACGGGAGGGAGAGCTCGGCGGGGAGGGGAGGCCGCCCGGCGCGGCGCGGAGCGGCGCCGCCGCGTGGGTGCGGGAGGAGGAGGAGGAGGGAGGTGGAGGAGCTGGCCCTGGCAATCTCTTGTTTAGTTTCATGCATGATCCGTTCGCTCCCAAAAAAATATATACAAATACATCAAGGAAGAATAGCTGTGTCCATGGCTAATTAACAAAAAAAAATGGTTTTCTGTAGGTGGCCTAGTAACAATAAGACAGCGTTTCTAGTTCTTTTTTTAAAGAGAACCGTTATTTTGTATGCGGTAGGATAATAGTCCGTGGGAAGTGAGTTTTTGCAAAACAAAATATGACTCACGGTAAACGGCCGTGACTTGAGCCAAACGGAAACACGAATCACGAGGCTATATCCAACGATAGTAAACACGTGCGCACGTATCACCGTAGGCACAAAATATGTTTGTCGATTCAGTAGGTTTTTTACAGGTTCAGTTATATAGAATGTTGCTTGATTGTTCTATTTTCTATCCGTCTAACCATTTGTGGTTTCTTCGGTCGCTTTATCCTGCATCCGTCTGACAAAGTTGATGCTGTTGCGCAAGGATCTATAATTGAGCACGGAGAGAAGTCGGTACTGTACTCCTGCTTGTTTCAGAGGGATATCACGAGCAGAGATATAGAGAGCTGATGCTACTTTGCTTGTGTGCTGCTGGGAGACCAACGCTTGAGAGTAGAGAGATTCTATTCAGCTTTGTCTGCATGCTGCAGCTTGAGGGCAAAGAGATTGATCTCATCGATTTCTTTTTCTTGGTTGTGCTTGCTACACATGCATGAGAGAACAGGGATGATCAAGAGATTAATTTTGATTGGTTGTGTTTGCTCTATGAGCAGAGAGGATCCGCTTGATAGCAGAAAGAAATGAGAATGATAAGTTATTTCTAACAATTTGTCACAACCTATTGATCCAGGGACCTATCTAGAGTTAGGTGTCTAATTGCCTATGTCTATGAAGGGTTACCTCCTGGAAGAATATTTATGGACAAATGGATCGATGTGTCAGTCGACTTTTCTAATAAGGAAAAAACCATATATCATGTATGTTAGAAAATTTGTTCAGTCTGAAGATGCGACCATATTATCTACTTATGTTAGTATTTTGAATTTCCCTGAATCAAAGAGGCACTATTATGTGATAATGTGTTAGCTACATAATGTAACCACATTACAACATGCTATATCCGATAACAGAGTGCACTTCAGTTGTTTCGCAGCAACGCACGGGCAATATATATATATATATATATATATATATATATATATATATATATATATATATATAGTTATTCTACACCCACCCTCTATCTCTAGAACCGTATATTATTTTTACGTCAAGTAAATTTTTTATTACTTCATAAGTCGAGAAGAACATAATAAAATTTAGAAATGACATAATTTTTTTGTTTACATGCCGTAAAAAAATTCGACGTAAAAGACATATTTTTAGTGTTTTTTACACTATAATGACTCACAAACTTTATTTTTGTGTCAAATGTTTTGGTTGTGGTGAACATATTAACATAATTATTCGTATATAAAACATAATTTTTTAAATCTAACAACATAAAAATATATTGGGTGCAAAATAACTATTCTGCACCCTGGATGCTGAATAGGGTTTATATATATATATATATATATATATATATATATATATATATATATATATATATATATCATGCCATGAGGGATAGGTGTGCATCCCCGTTTAGCCATTGATCTTTCTATAGGGTATTTCTAACCGTATATTTTAGTTAACGGCCTTAGCGTAACCATTTCTATAAAGAAAAAGTAAGATTGTCCGTCCTTAAATAACAAAAAAAAACAGTTGTACCATTCCTTATAAAAAAAAAACGAGCAATGGTTATTCAGTTTCTTGCACAATTTGTTCACTATCAAGCAAAAATATATAAATCCATCAACGAAATGTAGCATGGTCCGTCTCTAATTAACCAAAAAAGAACTTTGGGGTTCTTTATCTAGAAAAAAAGAGAAACGGTTGTTTAGTTTCATGCATTATCTGTTCAATCCCAAAAAAAATATTCACAAATACATTAAGGAAGAATAGCTGTGTCCATAGCTAATTAACAAAAAAATGGTTTCCGGTAGATGGCCTAGTAAAAATAAAACAACGTTTCTAGTTTTTTTTTTGAAAGAGAACCGTTATTTTGTTGCGGTAGGATAATAGTACAAAACAAAATACGGCTCACGGTAAACGACCGTGACTTGAGCCAAACGGAAACACGAATCACGAGGCTACATCCAACGATAGTAAACACGTGCGCACGTAGCACCGTAGGCATATATATATATGGAAAGCAAACCTGTACGTTGCACCGGGAGAAAAAAACACTTTTATAGCACTAGTGGAGACAGGGCCTCTAGTCCCGGTATTTGAACCGGAACTAATCAAGCGGGACTATAGGCCCAACAGTAGTCCCGGTCCAGTTACCAGTCGGGACTAGTGGGTGCCCACGTGGCTGCCCCTGCGCGCTCAGGGTGCACTCCCACTAGTCCTGGTTGGTGCCACCGACCGGGACTAGGGGGTCTCTGTCGCGGCAGCATTTTGCGTCTTTTCTCTACCGCGGCAGAGCATTACCTTGGACTAGTGATTTTTCTGCCTTGTGCCCTTTCTCTGCCGCAGCAGAGAATTTATTTTGTATTGTTTTATTTATTTATTTTCATTTAAAATTGGGTTTTAAATATTTGTATGCCACCACATATCGTACACGTTCTTGCATATATATAAGATAACTTGTATTACAAAATCGAGCATACAAATATATACAATTTACATAGTTACATGGAGATCACAGAATACCAGGATTAGAGCACAAAATAGTTCGATTACATAGAAATCGGTAGCGCCTATTCACACTAAATTCTCCGGCATCGTCTACGATCTCTTTGAAAATAAATCCTGTCAGCTCCTCCGCAATTGCTAGTACGCGTTGCTCTGTTAGTAGTTGATCCCGCATTCTCTCGAACTATATATAAGAAAAAGGAGATCAATATGTATCAATCATGATAACAAAAGGTGAAGGCAATAAAATAATGGTGTGAATGCATTGCTTATGTCGACTCTATAATCGTTGTGTTCGGTGGTAAACGTGCGAATGAACTCGCAAACGTAGAATCCACATAGACTCGACCCCCGTGACTGCCTCGTGCACTTTACAAGAATAGAATTCAATCAAAATAATAATATAGAGCATCATGATTGTATTGAAACTAGAAGTAAAGAGATGCGCGAACATATCACGTGCTACTTACCGAGACCGCCTTAAACGTCAGCTTCTCACTAAATACACCCGTAACCTCGCGCTTGAACCGGATCCAAACCCTGCCCGACGAAGAAAATGAATGAATGAGTTATTCATTACCTAATATCTTAGAAAATCAACGAAAGATACCGATATAGCGCGAAACTTACTTCTGGAGCATGTCCTGTATGCTGCGGAAATCTTCCAGGTTTCTCTTTGATGGGTCCATGACATCAACTATTCCCTTATCAAGTTGAGTGTCATAACCCAGTGGAAGCTGCAAACATTTATATATACATCAGTTACACTTATTAGCATCGACTAATCAAAAGTGAATGTGTACAACAGAGTAAGACCCTCACCTGAAATTGTAAGGAAACAGTATGTGGTCAGAGAAATTTTGTTCCATTAGAAACCTTAGAAGGTTTTCCTCCGTCTCCTCGGGGTTATCCGTTAGCGTGGCTATATGCACTTTATCTGGGTGAATGAACCCAATATTGTAGATTCTTTTTCTTTTATATTTCAGGATCTTCATTCTGCATAATAAGGATAATCACATGTTCCGAACTGAACAACTGAAAACTGAACATGTAGACAATGAATTCAACAACTTACAGACAATAGCAGCTGAGGATGGATTTGTCTAGGGCGTCGAGATGGTATAACTGGAACAGTTCTGGAAACTCAATATGTACCTCTTCGGGTGTGAAGTAGTACTCACGTGGGACTTTGGCTACGATCATTATTCTCCCCTGCTTCATGACCGCCGAGTACCATTGATAGACATTCCGCATTTGTGTTGGCAGTTCTTCCAGCCTCTCTTTGCTGACCAAATCCTCACCTGCGACATATTTAGGGGCTAGTGGCCTCTTGGGTAGATGGTCGAGTTGGGTGCCTAACAGTTCATCAAGATTAATTTCCATGCTGGCCGCCAACTCCACAATTGTTGACATATCTACTGGCTGTTGTGCGAGGAGTGGAACATTTTGTGAAACCACCTTGAGGGGTGCGATCGTTTGTTTGGCCTGTTGTTCGAGAATGGGAACGTCTGATTTTTTACTGATTGCATTTTTGGTCCCGCTTCCACCTGTGCCTGCTGATTTTGTACCGCTTGCACTTGATTTGCTTGATTTTCTCTTTGCCACTTCTTTCTGAAGTGTGCGTAGATAGTCATCTGCTTATGGTGCAACTCATATTACGATGGTGTGTTCAGAAAATCAAGTGCATATGCCTTTTGCTTCTCGGTGTATATCGGAGTGGGCTTGGGTTTCTTCTTCTCAAAATGCGCCGCCACTTTGGCCTTTGATATCGCTGCAGATTCCGCATCAGTATAATCGTAAAGTCCGATGGGAAGATTCTGATGATGCACTGTTGGGAGGGGCGACATTTTCAGTTTTGGGCTGCCGCGTCCTTTAGTACTCACTGACAGAGCACGCTTCCTATAGGAAAAACAACGGTGCAACCCAAATTTTCATAATGGCCGTGTGTTGTCTCGGTTTCATCATGTTTTTTCTTGCATGGTAGATATACTACATATGGAAATTTAGTGAAAATAGCAACATAATATTTGTTAAAGATAAGCATAATTAATATTTGCTAGACGGTCATGTTTTCCCAATATCGTTTTATCATCTAGGGTTAATTAGAGCTAGCACCGATATGAACACAAAATTTCTAAATCCACGAATCTAAAAAGTTGATCAATCTAGGAAACGAACGTCAGTACGATACATAGAGTAGTCTATAATAAAAAAATAGTACCTGGAGTAGCATTACCCTGAGGTAGTGTATTTGTAGTTGCTCCCGTCAACAGCCATATAGTTGCTTATCATGCCTAGCCCGTGCTTCTGCCGTGTCGAGCACGCTAGACGAAGCCCCATGCAGTAGAGAGCCATGATGAGCGTTCCCCTGATCTGCATACCCAGCTTTTGCCTCATCGTTGTTGGTGTATGAATGCATGTCATCCTTTTTTTTAGGATTATAATTCCTTCTTATGATCCTCCTACAGTGGTCCATCTGTCCTACGAAAGCATGAGTTATTTCTAAAAATCAATACATATAAATAAACTTCACACTAAATAAAGTTGTAGAAGCGAACTTATCGCACTGCATATTCTTATATATCTCAATTATTGGACAACATCCACCACACATTTTTTCTTTTTTCCATGGCACGAAAGTGCATCTCTAGAGTAAGATAGCTGAGATAGGAAATTTTAGTACTCTGCTTGAAAATTTTGATTACCATTTAAAACAATCTGAGAAAAATAAAGAAACACAAAGCTGATAAAGAGGTGTCGAGGAATCTATGGAAGCTTTGCATAACTGATGACCCACAATTGTAGGGGATCGCAACAGTCTTCGCGTGTAGTATTACCCAATTTATTGATTCAACACAAGAAGAGACAAAGAATATTTGCAAGCCTTAACAACTGAGTTGTCAGTTCAGCTGCACCTGAAAATAGTTCTTACTCACAGAAGTTTATCAGTAGAAACAGTTTGGTAGTAGCAACAGCAAAGCAATAACAGCAATAACAGCAACAGTGAAACAAGAGCAATAGTAACAGTAACGGTAACAGTAGGATTCGAGTGCGGTAGGCAGAGGGATGGATGGACGGGCGTTGCATGGATGAGTCTAAACATGTACTTCAAGATCTAGGGCATTGCAGATAAATAATAACAACCATCCAAGTACTAAACAATCCTAGGCATGTGCTTCAAATATTGTCATACGTGCTCGCAATGAGAACTTGCACAATATCTTCTGTCCAGCCAGCCCGTGGCAGCGGGGCCTCTAGGGAACTACTGGAAATTAAGGTGCTCCGTTTAATAGAGCACCAGAGCAAAGCATTAACACTCCGTGAACACATGTGATCCCCACACCACAGCCATCCCCTCCGGTTGTCCCAATTATTGTCACTTTGGGGCCTTTGGATCCGGACAATGATATGTATACACAACTTGCAGATAAGATCCAAACAATACTATCATAATGATTCAATAATAAGTTTAGATCTGAGATCATGGCACTCGGGCCCTAGTGACAAGCATTAAGCACAACAAGTTGGAACAAAGTCAAATAGCACAAGAGATACTAGGCACTATGCCCTAACAATCTTATTCAATTACATGATAGAACTCATCCAATCCCTACCATCCCCAAGCCTATAGCGGGGGATTACTCACTCATGTATGAGGGAAACATCGGTGATTGATGGAGATGCGTTGGTGATGATGATGGCGATGATCCTCTCCAAATTCCCCGCCTTGGCAGGGTGCCAGAATAGAGTTTCTGGATCCGAATCTTGGTTTCTGGTGGTAGTGGCGGAGCGGAACTCTTTCTGGAAAACTATCGAACCCCCCCTGAGTTTTTAGGTCAGAAGGCAACTTAAAGACGCGGAGGGAGGCCAAGGAGTTGCCTGGGGTGGCCAGACCTCTGGGCCCGCGCCTAGGGTGGGTCTAGGCCCCCAGGCCTCCTCTCTCTGTCTCCCCTTCTGGCTCCGTGAATCTTCTGGTGAGAAATAGTTTTGGCATATTTTCCGGGATTTTTCCTGATAGTTCATTTTCTGCACAAAAACAAGACACCAAAGTAATTCTGCTGAAAACAGCGTTAGTCCGTGTTAGTTGCATCCAAATGACACAAGTTTAGAGAAAAAACAATAGCAAAGTGTTCGAGAAAGTATATACGTTTTGGACGTATCAAATCCCCCCAAGCTTAGCTTATTGCTTGTCCTAAAGCAATTCAGTTGAAAACTGAGTGCGATAAAAGAACTTTCACGAACACATTGCTTCATATGATGTAAATATTCTCAGCACATGAGTAGATGCTTAGACAATTCATAATAAAGAGTATGCAACTAAGTCTACTCAATAGTCATTGCAAGCTATGAAGAGAAACCAACTCAAATAATAATAAGTAGCATGAAACATAAACATAAGCAACATTGCAATGCTCATAATAAGGTATAATAGAAACCTATCTCGCTTGCCTTTGTTTGAAGATCACAATAAATGCCAAGGCACCTCTGAAGTTCACATGAAGACTAGAGATAAAGATATCAGAGATACAAGCATCAAAGTAATGACATAATTAACCAAGTTTTGAGACAAACACAGGAATGACAACTATGCTCTCAAGAAGGTGCTCATAGAATAAGTGATGACTCAACAAGGTTGTGAAAACGGGTTTTTTGAAAGGTTTGAAAGGCTTCCAACTGCTGAAAGGAAGGTACTCATTAGCTTTGAGCTCTCATTGCCCCTATCATAAGCATCTTTATGTGGTTAAGGTGAAAGTGAGGTCCACTCTGAATTATATGCTTGACAGACCATATACTAAAAATCTCAAGTCCTTTGAGTGCGAGGGCCACTCCGCATACTACTCAACTTTGGTTCCAGACAAGTTCTTGTCATTGTAAGTATTTGCCTGGCAGGGGTGTGGGCCCCTCAGGCCTCCACTCCGTCTCGTACGCTAGCTCTGTGTGTCTTCTGGTGAAATAGGATTTTTGGCATATTTTCCAGGATTTTTCCTGATAGTTGATTTTCTGCACAAAAACTAGACACCAAGGTAATTCTGCTGAAAATAGCGTCAGTCCATGTTAGTTGTATCCAAATCAAACAAGTTTAGAGGATAAACAATAACAAAGGTGTTCAGGAAAGTAGATACGTTTCACAAAAACTAGACACCAAGGTAATTCTGCTGAAAATAGCGTCAGTCCGTTTTAGTTGTATCCAAATCACACAAGTTTAGAGGAGAAACAATAAAAAAAGTGTTCGGAAAAGTAGATAGGTTTTGGACGTATCAACTCCCCCAAGCTTAGCTTATTGCTTGTCCTCAAGCAATTCAGTTAAAAACTGAGTGCGATAAAAGAACTTTCACGAACACATTTTCTACATATGATGTATATATTTCCAGCACAGGAGTATATGCTTAAACCATTCATAATAAGGAGTATGCAACTAAGTCTACTCAATAGTCATTGCAAAATATGAAGAGATCACAACTCAATAATAATAAGTAGCATAAAACATAAACATAAGCAGCATTGCAATGCTCATAAGAAGGTATGATAGAGTGGTATCTCGCTTGCCTTTGTTTGTAGAGCACAATAAATGCCAAGGCACCTCTGAAGTTCAAGTAAAGACTAGAGATAAAGGTATCAGAGATATAAGCATCAAAGTCATGACATAATTAACCAAGTTTTGGAACAAACACAAGAATGAGAACTATGCTCTCAAGAAGGTGCTCATGGAATAAGTGGTGACTCAACAAGCAAGTGAAAAGGTTTTGAAAAGTTTGAAAAGCTTCCAAATGAAGAAAGTAAGGTACTCATTATCTTTGAGCTCTCATTGCCCCTATCATAGACATCTTTCTATGATTAAGGTGAAAGTGAGGTCCAAACTGAGTTATATGCTTGACAGACCATAAACTAGAAATCTCATGTCCCTTGAGTACGAGGGACGCTCCGCATGCTACTCAACTATGGTTACCAGTAAGTTCTTGTCATCGTAAATACATGCATATCATAGAGAACCACCAACAGGGTACCCCTTGCACATAATACATGAGCTATCCCATAATCAAAATGACAAGGCAAGCACACAATGAGCATCTCAACGATCTTTTTATTTACTATTTGCATAGATTTTATTGAGGATGCTTCACAGATTTCTCATTATGGTGATGCTGCAAGTTTCCACCATGATTAGGCATGGCTTAGGCTAGCGGCCCAGGCGTTTCTCTAACACAATGTATATAACTCCATGGATTTACAAGCTCCCTTTTTTCACATTGACGACATCCGCAAACAAAAGAGCATGATATCAACTAGATAAATATCCAAAAGGTATTGAAAGCGTTCCCCATGACAGCACGGTTCTGCTAACTCCCAGCATATAATTTGCAAGCATATAACTTTCATGTACAGGTCACAATGGTTCAGGATTATTAAGTGCAAGAATAAAGCGTGCCATCAAGTTCGTGAGAGCTTTACTAACTAACTTTCTCAAAACGGACAAACATTTATTTGGAAGAAAACAAGGCATAATGAATCAAGGAATAACAAATGATGCTAATAGGTAGGTATGGTGGACACTGTTGGCAATACTGGTTTTGGGGAGTTGGATGCAAGAGTAGAGCTAGCAATAGAGAAGGAGCGACAAACGAGAGAGCAATAACCGTCATAACCATGCTTGCAATAAATCAGGACTAATTATGGCATGAAAGTGATACAAGAACTCCGAGGCAAAATAAATCATCGAGGCTTACTGACTATTGTTTAGTCATATGCATGTGTGAGCATGTGCCAAGTCGATTCACATGAAAAATTCATAGGAGGATACCACAATATCATGCCAAAATATGAATAGAACAATTCAAGAAAACATTCATATGACAAGCTACAAACTATTAGCAAGCTGGAGCTAATCACAAGAAAGCAAGAACTACTAAGCATCCATAACAACATACACCTCTCATGAACATGCTAAGCATGCTCACAATGATGAGTATATGTACAAAAATGAAAACAAATAGAGTTCGTTACCAGCCTCTTACCACACCTCAAGTTTTCTTAATATTCATTATTGCCCTTCACTTGTGTGACTTGAATAATAACATGAAACCAAACTCCACTGAGGATGGCTGAACCCTGTGAAGAACTCACAAAACGAAAGAAGAACAACAAATATTTTTGGTATTTTCGATTTTTAAAGCAAATCAAACAAAGCAAAACCAAACAAAGAAAAACAAAGCAAAATCTTTTTGGATTTTTCTTTAAGGCAAACCAAAGCTAAAAGGCAAAGAAACAAACCAAGAGAAACAACGAAAATATTTTTGGTATTTTTGTGTTTTAAGAAAGCAGAAACAAAAACCAAAATGAAAGCGAAACAATGGATATACAAAGAACCGGTGGAACATGATATATAGATGAGTGTGATGTCGGTCCCCCCAAGCTTAAGATTTTGGCCTAAGTGGGGCTCAACTCCATGGTGACCAAGTTGGTGCACCTCCATAGTACGCCGAGGAGACCCCTTTGTCCTGGTAAGAGCTCGAGGACTCCCCCGTGTAGTGCACAAAGGGGTCGTATGGGGGCGCGTCCCCCTGATAGTGTCCATGGAAGCCAAGAATGCGCAGCTTCTCATCCATATCCTCCTTGGAGCGTGACAAAGGTCCCTGGGAAATACTGAACAAAGTGGTCTGGGGTAGAGGGATCTCTCTCTCTCTCTCTTCCCCGTCAGTAAACATCATTCTATAAACCAGACTCTCAAGGATAGAGCCAGCAGTGATAAAGTGATGCACTTTCATAGAAGCAAGACCAAGCCTCTGAGGAGCCAAAACTGTATCATTTGGATCAATGGCAAGGCCCAAGGCAGTAACAACATGTGCATCAATAATTCTCCCATAAATGGGTACCTTAGAAGCTAAGCAACGAGCAATGAGAGAACCAAGATTGCACCTAATTTCATTGTTGAGTGCAGCAGCTATGAAGGCCAAATGATAGTTGGAAATATTACTAGTGTTCTCCCTACCAAGAATGCTAGTGGTAAGATAATAAGCTTAGTACCTGATAGCTGGGAGTTGAATATTTCTCATCTTTCCCCGTTGGGCTCTACGGTCATAATCATTAGTTATCCCGTGGTAGAGCTCCATCAAATCAGCGGGTTGAGCGGGAATCTTCTTCGCCGTCCCAGCTGTACCAAGACCCATGACCTCACAAAATTTCTTCAAAGTCAGGGTGTAAGGCCTGCCATAAATTTTGAAAGACACATCTGGCTTGAAAACGCTGTTAGAAAAAGAAAAACTCTCCACAAAGGTTTTAGTAAGCGTGGCATATTGCACGCTTTAATCTTGCATATAACTTGTTAGACCAACCCTCTGAACCAAGGTTAGGAAATCATTGAGAATTCCAGCAGCCCGCAAAAAGGTAGGACAAGGAAATGTAGAAGGGTGTGCATCCCCCTCATCTCCCTCATTGCCAAATCGCGGTGTAATGAGATTCTCATTGTATGAAGGCCTGGCTCGGGAGGATGATCTTGAAGGCCTTAACCTCCTAGGTGAATCACTCTCAAATATTTCACCAAAGGTGTGGTTGTCCATGAACACTTTCTTTTGCTAAAATTTTTAGACAAACATCAAACCAAGTGATTTCCAAATTGATAAATGATGAAAAACCACTATAGGAACTTGCTAGAGGGCTACACATGCATCAAAATGAAGTTTCTAAGCATAGAACAAGCATGCAAGCTTACACAACCTGACACCTATAGCAGCAAAATACTCAAGATACAATCTACCAATCACAAATCTAATTGGACAAGTGGAGGAGGCACATACCAAGGATCAATCCCTCCAAAAATCAGCAGCAACGATGGGCTGAGCAAGGAGATCGAAAATCGGGAGAAAGAACAGCAAGAACTCGAGCTTGAGAAAGTTTTCCGGTGTTTTTCGGAAGAGAGAAAGAAGATGGCTGGGAGGAGGCACCTTGGAGGGACACTGGTGGGCCACAACCCAGCCAAGGCGCACTGGCTGGCCGCCACTGGGTGTCTGGGTGGCCCCTGGGTCACTCCAGGTGTCCCTCTGCCCCTTTTTTCGAGGAAACAATTATTTTGATTTTTCTAGGATTTTTCAGGAAACTTTATTTTTGGCCAATTTTCAGGGAATGAAAATTGATTTTCTCGCAGAAAAGATTTTTTTAGAAGAAGCAAAGCAAACCAAAACAAAAACTACAAAAGTTCTAAGACACTCTAACAAGCAACCAACTAACAAAACTAAAGCTAACAAGAAAAAGAGCAAAGACTAGGAAGGAGAAAATTAAAGTGAGCAAATATAACCACAGTGAAAACATTGTTTTGTTCATTAAAATCCTTTTGTTAACAAGGTTTATCAAGTCTTGTTGCCAAAACAATATTATATGATACAAAACTTTGTATTCCACCGAGTGATTATGCTACCTCAAGCTTGATAGCAATTGTCTCAATCATAATAGTTTTAAATTTTCTTGTGGAATGGGACAATGTATTTCTCCAACCTTTATGCTCTCAATATTTTCAATGGAGTTCAGGCAATAGCTTTTAGCAACCTTCTTGGGGAAATAGACAGTATGGTCTTTGTCATTAATATTGAAAGTTACTTTCCCCTGATTACAATTGATGACAGCACCTGCAGTATTAAGAAAATGTCTCCCAAGAATAATATACATATTATCATCTTCAGGCATTTCAAGCACAACAAAATCAGTTAAAACCAAGCAATTATGAGCAACTTGAACAGAAACATTCTCACATATACCAACAGGAATAGTAGTTAACTTATCAGCCATTTGCAAAGATATATCAGTTGGTATCAAATTTTCTAGTTGGAGTCTCTTGTAGAGAGAAAAATGCATAACACTAACTCCAGCTCCCAAATCTCATCAAGCAGTTCTAACATAATTATTCTTAATAGAGCAAGGAATAGTTGGTATATCTGGATCACCAAGTTTCTTTGGAACCTTACCATTGAAGGAATAATTGGCAAGCAAGGTAGAAATTTCCTCATTAGGAATCTTACTTTTATTAGAGACAATATCCTTCATATACTTTGAATAAGGAGGCAACTTAATAGCATCAGTCAAATGAATTTACAAAAATAAAGGTTTCATCCACTCACAAAACTTGTCGTAGTGTTCTTCCTCCTTTGACTTGTGTTTCTTACCTGGAAAAGGCATGGGTTTATATACCCAAGGTTCTCTCTCTTTACCATGTTTATTAGCAATAAAATATTCCTTAGTGTACCTAGTGTTCTTAGTGTGCTTCTCAGGTTCTTCCTCAACTTCCTCCTTATCAGGAGCATCATTTTTATCATTACCACTCTCAATTTCAGCATCAGAGACAGATATACTATTAGGATCTACAATAGGTTCAAGTGGTTCCTCAACTATTCTACGTTTCTTTTTCTTTCTCTTACGAGGACTACCACTACTTTCACCTTGTTGAGAATCCTACTCAATTCTTTTAGGGTGTCCTTCAGGATATAAAGGATCTTGAGTATCTATACCACTCCTAGTTCTAATTCCATAATCATGTTTATCTCCTGAGGCATTAACTAGCATATCCTTTTGCACCTTAGCAAGTTGATCAATTTGAGTTTGAACCATTTGAAAGTGTTTATAAAGCATTTTAATGTCATTAGAAGTTCTTTCCACAATATCTTTTAACTCTTTAATAGCTCTAGAGTTTTCCAATAAATGGTTTTTAATTTGTTTATTAAAATTACCTTGTTTAATAATAAAAAAGTCAAGTTCCTCTAAACATTGATCAGGAGGCTTACCATAGGGAATATCACCTTCATCAAAGTGTTGGAGAGAGTGTACCTCAATAATAGATGAGTGGGTAATTGGCTTACATAATTCTTCTATAGGAGGTAGATTCTTCACATCTTCAGCTCTAATACCTTTCTCCTTAAGACACTTCTTAGCTTCCTTCATCACTTCATCATTTAATGCAATAACTCATCTCTTCTTTGGTGTTGGTGTTGGAACTAGTTCAGGCACATCTGGTTCAGGAGTAATAGGCTCATGTGTATTTAGCTCAGTTGAAGTCCAATCATCATAATTCTTGCTTATTTTAGCCATTAATTCTTCAGCATCTATAGGAGTTATTTTCCTGAAAACACAATCAGCAAAGCTATCTAGGTATGTCCTAGAATAATCAGTTAGTCCATTATAATAAATATCAAGAAGCTCATTCTTAGGTAATGGACATCCAGGATGTGCATGAATCAAGGCACAGAATCTTGTCCATGACTCGGGGAATTTCTATTCTTCTCCCTGTTTAAAATCAAAAAGTCTCTACAAAGCAACATGTCTAGCACTAGGAGGAAAATATTTCTGGAATAAAGAAGTAATCAAACAATTAGAACTATCAATGGAACCAGGAGGTAATCTATTAAACCAAGCCCTAGCTTCTCCTTTTAGTGAAAAAAGGGAAGATCTTTGTAATAAAATACTTACGCATATTAAAATCATCAGAGAATAAAGCACTCATTCATATGATCCACAACACTCTCATTTTCAGTCCCACAAAAAGGTTCTTTCTCAACAATGTCTAGATAGGATAAATCAAGAGACAAATCATAATCTTTATCTTTAATATCTATGGGAGAGGTGGCAAACTTAGCATCAGAGGACAACATAGGAATAATGGTGCGTCTCGCTAGGAGGCCCTTAATAGCACTAGTACCATGTGTGTTTTGGCACTCTTCAATAAATTCATCCGTAAACTCAATGTAACCATCATTAATATCATATCTCTCTCTAGACTCAAGTGAGCTAACAGGTGTAACAGTGTCTTCACTAGTAGTTTTAGTATTTCCTAGACTAGCCATAATAGCATCTAGGAAAGGACCTAATGAACCACTTGCATCAAGCACAGTAGAAGTAACATCATGAGTATCAAAAGCAGTTTCAGACTCAGCAGTAGTAGCAGTGTGTGTAGCATGTGTATGTCGTGGTGGAGTAACAAGCTTACTTATAATAGACGGTGAATCAAGAGCAGTAGAGGTGTTTAGGACTGTACCTCTTCTTGTAGTGGATGGTAAAATAGGAAACTTTCCATCACGAGACTTACACATTATGAAAGGAGTAACAACAAACAATAATAGATCCAAGTGAACTTACAAATAAAGCTATGCTCCCCGGTAATGGCGCCAGAAAATAGTCTCGATGACCCACAAGTATATGGGACCACAACTGTCTTTGCGGGTAGTATTACCCAATTTATTGATTCAAGACACAAGGGGAGCCAAAGAATACTTGCAAGCCTTAACAACTGAGTTGTCAATTTAGCTGCACCTGGAAATAGTTCTTGCTCAAAGAAGTTTATCAGTAGCAACAGTTTTGTAGTAGCAAAAGAAAAGTAACAACAACAGTAAAACAAGAGCAATAATGTGATACTTGATAGCAGTAAGATTCGAGTCCGGTAGGCACAGGGATGGATGGACGGGCGTTGCATGGGCGAGTCTAAACATGTAACTTCAAGATCTAGGGAAATTGTAGATAAATAAGAATAAGCATCCAAGTACTAAGTAATCCTAGGCATGTGCTCCATATATTGTCATATGTGCTCGCAATGAGAACTTGCACACCATCTTCTGTCCAGCTAGCCCGTTGCAGCGGGACCTCTAGGGAACTAATGGCTATTAAGGTGCTCCTTTTAATAGAGCACCGGAGCAAAGCATTAACACTCCGTGAACACATGTGGTCCTCACACCACATCCATCCCCTCCGGTTGTCCCAATTTCTGTCACTTTGGGGCCTTTGGTTCCGGACAATGATATGTGTACACAACTTGCAGATAAGATCACAAACACTACTATCATAATGATTCAATAATAAGTCCAGATCTGAGATCATGGCACTTGGGCCCTAGTGACAAGCATTACGCACAACAAGTTGCAACAAAGTCAAATAGCACTAATAGAGATACTAGGCACCATGCCCTAACAATCTTATTCGATTACATGATAGAACTCATCCAATCCCTACCATCCCCATAGTCTATGTCAGGACCGAAACTTAACTTCCAGATTGTTAGGCACCATGCCCTAACAATCTTATTCGATGAAAGCAGATTTAGACAAAAACATGTTTATCATCAATGTGGTATTTTTCAATAGTGTGATTGTCCATGACAACTCACACAGTTCATAGATTCCGGGATAAGAATAGGGTTAAAGAGGGAAGTAGCAAGACAGGTTCCCGTATGTCAAGAAAGATTCATGTGTCATCCATGACTGTGGACACAGCTATTCGAATAGTTTAAACTCTGCAGAGGTTGTACACTTTTCCCACACGACACAATCCCGTCTTGACGCCCACCAACCGTTGCTAGTTTAATACACACCAATTGGTGTACCGGCAGATGGATTGTGACAAGGTACTTTAGTTAGATCCCGCAAAGTTGTGACATGCCCACCGGGTATGGCGCACGGAACTGAGAGTACGTCCGCAAACCGGTCCCCCCATCTGTGCCGAAGGATCCCCCACAGGCAGACACCTCATCAGCGGTACGGCGATATCGACACCTAAGGATGACTAACTTACTTGACCAAGCCAGTGCCCATATAGCATGTGGTTGTACGGTTGGTCACAATATTCAAATCGAAGACTTATTAGGACCTCATGTGGCACAGACAACGGATTCCTCCTCCAACTAGTGAAGGGCAGCCAATCGCTCCTTCCTTTGATCCAGCTGTCGCCCACGCCAGTGTTTAGACGGTAAGTTTCACCCAGAGTAGAATAGAGTAGAGGAAGCAACAACGGCTAGCTCAACGAGTTCATCATGTTTCAAAAGGGTATATGTGACCCGAGGGTCATCCAATTCCTCCGAAGAGGGGAGATCAAGGATCCTACTTATTATTGAGCATGACTAAGCAATTCTACTCTAATAAGACTACTATATAGTATCTACTCAGGGTATTGTATGACGACAGGTGTATCAAGGTATGTGTGTAACCAAAATAGCATATATTTGTAAAATAATAAAATATAATGCACTTTATAAATCTGTGATAAGACATGGTAAGGGGCATGCCTTCGTTGTCGTGAAAGTGTTCTTCCCCAAAATCTTGATCCTGCTCGAACCCGTCACTCCCTACACGTCATAACAATGAACCACCGATAAATACACATTTCAAAATAACCACAAATAATATCCAAATATAAAGACCCAATAAAAAGACCCAAATAAGAAGTGTACAAGTAGTTGTTCGACAAATATAGCATAAAAGAAAAGAGATCAGGGTTACACGAACGGGGTTTTGGTTACTAAGATATATAACATGGCGATCATTCCGTTTTATCTAGTAAAATATTTTAGAAAAACATTTGTAGCCAAAGTATATAGATTGCATAGCCTTGATACGCAATACACAAACAAATTACATGCTGCTAGTTACCGATATGCATACATAAATACTATAGTGCTATAATATTCTATATATGCAATAATGATCACTTCTAAAATTCAACGGCAGTAGCAACGCACTAAAAAATAATTAGCAGGTTTATGCTAACCAAAGAAATCTTTGTTAAATTAATAACCAGCATGAGAAGCAACATGTATGAAACTAAATCCTATCACGACTAGTCTACAAGCATGATGAGCAATAATATAGTTTAAGGATACAAACAAGCTAACATGCTATACTGCTAATACTCGAACCAGCTAATTAACACAATATGACAAATCGTACGGCAGTAATCAAATTAATAGTTAGGCATATACTGCTATAGCTAGGCATGTGTAAACAGTGCAAGATAATTCAGATAAATTATCATCTAAACTGGCCAAATCAATTTGTAACTGAATATGTGTAGTCTATTTGTAAAAGTAACTATCAGATTATATAACTAGCTAGCTAGCTAGCAGGAATACTCTAGGCAATCTATAACTACACGGATCTGACCATGTGCATGGTGTACGTGATGTTCTAAAATCAATGATTCTAAAAACAAATCAACTAGAAACCTGCATGCAACTACAGCGACATGATCATATGCTCACAGCAATGAACCAAATTAAAAATCTATCCTCAAAACAGTTTGATAAACATAGGAAATAATCATATCTACAAACACCAGTGGGTTCCTAGAATTAACCGACACGTGTTCTGTGTGAAGCTTCATCAAATCGGAGGTGTAAAAAGTGGTCTGCACACCCATGCCATCGATCGGCATTCGGTTCACCGGCACCGCCATAAACTACAAAACTACGGCGGGAAAACATGTCTAGAAGGTAGACATATGTGCCGATAGGATGTGCGTGAAAGGATTTGTGCCGAAGCTCACCGAGTGCGACACGATTGTCAGATAAAATGATGAACTGAGATGAATGGTGGCGAAGTGATCCGTGTCTCGTCCTTCTAGTCCACGAGTCAGCTCTCCACGTCCTCGTGCTTTCGGTGGTGCAGCAGCTTGTCCCACTCTCGCCCTCTCCTTGGTGCGGCGACCAGCGAGCTCTCCGAAATGAACTAGGATAGGAGCCGGCCAATGCTCCGGTGGTGGGGTGGAATGGAGGAGAGAGACACCGGGAGATGTATGGGGCTTGAAATACGGTGATATAATGGCAGCTGTTTCTATTAATCAAGGCCTTCATTGCTGGGCGTTTTTAGTCTGGCTGCCGACGCGTTGTTCGTGCGGGAATAGGAAGAATGGTATGGTTCTTTGGCTGCTGTACGTGGGTATGGGGAGACGAAGGAGTTTGGGCGATTTTGCTAGCAGCTGGAAAGAAATGTGTCGTTCGGTCTAGCCTAGCCCAGGTGTGCGTGTGGTGTTGATACTGTTCCGTGCGCGCGCGTGCATGTGAGTCGATTGGCAGGCCTAGCTCAGCTTGGCTACCTATGCTAGCTAGTTCAGCAAAGATATAATGAGACGACAGAGAATACTATGAGCATGTACAAGAAAAAAAAATATAGGAATAAAGGTACGACATGTTGGTGCACCATTGCATGGATGCATGCACGTGCATGTGTTAACACAAAGAACCAAATCCACGTTATTTTGTAAAGAACCAAATAAGAATAAAATTTGCAATTTAAAAGAAGATTGATAGAAGTAACTTTGAGAAATTAATCTCCTTCTTTTATATGTCAAATGAATTTTCAAAATATTAGAAATTGATTTAAACAGAACCACACAAAAAGTTTTTTTTAATTGACCGCGTTGTAACATTCCTTGTAAAAAAAATCGACTAGTAAAAAAAATCAGGATGTTACAGTTCTACCCACCTTATAAGGAATCTCGACCCTGAGATTCGGCCTAAGAGAAAAGATTTGGAAACTCTGCGCGAGGGGCATCCTCTCGTTCCCATGTCGCTTCCTCCTCACTATGGTTACTCCATTTTACCTTGCAGAATTTGATCACGTTTCTTCTAGTGGTCCTTAACTGCTCATCGAGAACTTTAACTGGATATTCCTCATAAGCCAAATCATCCTGAACTTCTATAGCATCCAAAGAAGTTTTTCGAGCCTCTTCTTCTGGTTTTTCAAACACTGGTAGAAAACGCCCCATGCGTCCCGGTTGGTAAGGGCCATTAGTCCCGGTTGCCCAACCGGGACGGGGCAATCGGGACTAAAGCTCTAACCTTTAGTCCCGGTTGCCCCACCAACCGGGACAAATGGGGGCACACGTGGCGGCATCAGAGCGCGAGGGGGGTGGAGCATTAGTCCCGGTTCGTAACACGAACCGGGACTAATAACCTGCTGCCGCGGCAGAGATTTGGCCCATTTCTCTGCCGCGGCAGAGAATTCATTTTGGCACATTTTGTTGCCGCGGCAGCATTTTCGCCACTTTTTGTGCCGCGGCAGAGAATTCATTTAGGTTGTTTTATTGTTTATTTAGTGTTTTGCACTTATCAATGAAGGAACCTTATATTACACAAGATCATCATGACAACATTACATTCAATACACGGATCGAGTTCATGCACTACATACAAAAGTTGCTATTCGATGCTACTGGCCAATTTCTTGGAAGTTGCTATTTTTACAATTCCTATTGTCTATACACAGCCGAGTAGTATTCCCCTTGTGTGTTTAGGACTTCTGCATCCAAGAATCCCGCCAATTCCTCCTGAATTGCTCGTATGCGATCCTTTTGCAGAAGACCGTCCCGTAGACGTTCGATCTGATTTAAAAAAGGAGTGAGCCTTTATGAATATGAAACTAAACACAATTTGATTGTAATTTAAAACTATAAAAATTGTTTACGTACGTGGAGTTGCTCTAAATTTCTGCCCTTCTCATCGCACGTCTGCCGGATGAACTCGCATACATAGTATCCACATAGATTGTTACCTGGTCCCTGCGTCAGGCACTTTACGACAGCAGAGTTCAATCAAAATAATAATCAAGCATGATAATAACTGTATCAAAACTAGAATCAAAGAGATGCGCGGATATAGCTAGTGGTGCTTACATCTAGTGGTTGAAATGTTAGCTCCTCTTTCCAAACACCCCTAGCCTTCTTGGTGAACCGTTTCCAAGCGCTGCCCGGCGTAGAAAACGAATAAAATAAGTTATTAAGTACTTGATATCATAAAATTCACGAACGTTGCCGATATAGTGTCGTAATGATTAGAATTACCGCTGGAGAAGTATCTTCATGTCCTTCCACGTCAAGGGTTTATGTTTCGATCCATGACTAGTACACGCCCTTTGTCAAGTTGAATGATTAATAGAATATAGTGGTACCTGCGAATGCAAAACTAATCAATTATATACTTAACATCGAGTAAGCGAAATAGAAAGTGTATACAAGACAATAACACTCACTGGAAGTTGTAAGGAAATAGTATTTCCCTTTTGGTTTCTTGAAACCTTAACGCGTGTACTATATTATCCTCCGTATCCTGGGGGCTTATTTTGAGATTAGCTTCATGAACCCAATATGGGTCAATGAAGCCAATGTCATAGATTTGTCCTCTGCTGCATTCGAGAATCTTCATTCTGCATATTAAAGTATAATTATATACATGCAATAAACAAAATATTATAGATGGAGACTAAATTAATTACAGAATTAGTACTTACAGACAATAGGCACTCATGATCGATTTGTCCAAGGCGTCTTGATTGAATAATTGAAATAGTTCATCAAATTCAATGGATATCATGTCATCCTTATCTTTCCCATGATGCTTTTTGTAACCCTCGGCACTATCCGATTAGCCCGCCCTTGTGGCATGCATGTACCAGTTATGCAATCTTCGCATTTTTGTTGGAAGATTGTTTACCTCCTCAGGTTTGACGAGAGGTTTTCCGTACTGGTATTGGTATGCTACTTCACTCACGGGAAGAACTCTAAGCGGGATAAGTCTTGGGCAATACTCATACCTTGAGCAGCGGCTTTCTCCGTGTGCAACTACCTGGATCATACTGCTCTTACCCCATATTTGCTCGGCCCCACATTGGTTTGAGAAATCACCTTGAGAGGCGCAAGTCTGTTTTGCTTGTTCTCCGAGCTGGGCAACAGATTTCCGCTTGCATCAAGATGCTCTTGAGGCTTTTGTGCTGCATGTGACTTGAGAATAGAATGCTCATAGTCGATGACAGCTTTGGCTCGGGTTGATGAAGAGTCTTTAGCATTTTCAACACTTTGGCTTTTCTTCTTTGGTGGGGAACTCTGGCTCTTCGGCCGCCTTAGCGAAAACTCTTGTCGTTTCCGCATCAACGATCGCCAGTCTCCTCTTCAAGATCCATAAGCTCTCTTGGGAGGAACCGTTGGTACTTTTGGAAGAGGCTCTTGTTTACGTTTCGGTGATCGCTACGACGCGATGGCGGTACCCTACGCTTTTTATCTGGAGGCGCGATGGCTCATGGGCGATGGCTGCACCGGAGATTGGTGAGGCGGGCGAGGGTGAGGCGATTTGCCAGCGTGGCGACGACCTACCGGAGAGCGTGAGGCGGCGCGAAGATGGCCTTGGCGTGTGATTTGAAGCACGATACAATCCTTGACCATAGAATGGTGGCGTTTTTCGTCACCCGCGATCACATCCCTTCACCGGAGGGTAGTGAAGATCCAAAACCTCAAAGGTGGGCATGATTTCATCCACGCCGACAACAGCGTAGCCCTCGGAACCGGACGGCGGTGGTAAGTTGGTGTGGGTCCAATTGGTAAGGCATAGCCGACCGCCACCTTCATTGATATGTTCACAACTTTGACATGTAGCTCGCATTGTGTCATCTACGTGATATCATCCTTTGGGTAGCCAACAGAGCCATCGTCGGTGCATCATCGTCATCGCCATTGTCATCACCGGGACCTCGGTGGAAGCCACATCGCTTTTTCGATTATTCGATAGGCGGTAGCATCGAATGTAGTGTCTCTGCGAGATGGGCGCCGGTAGTACTTTGCTCTTTAAGTGTTAATTTCATCTTGTTGTTGCTTTAATCGTTCTTCAATTAAACGCATTCGCTCTTTCTTACTTTCGCTTCAACTCGCCCTTACTCCTCGGCGGCTTCTATCGGATATTTCTTCCTCTCTTGGGATACCCAGTCCTCCATGATTGGGAGCCTATTGTGCCTCGTGTTCATCCATCATGTTCCTTATTTCCAAGGGCAGTGTGAGCTCATCATTCTCTATCGGAATGAAGTCCCCATCTTTAACAGCCTTTCTTGCTTTTCTCATCCTCTCGATTGGCAAGGGTCTTCTTTATGTCGTATGTTATATATACACCTCCTTCCGAGTCCAACGTGCCCCATGCCCGTAAAACCAATTCCTTGCATGTTCTACCCAATAAATGCATCTCTGGGTGATATTTTTATCGCAGTTCTGCTCAAGTTTCTCCCACTTAGGAATGTCAACCTTGTAGCCACCTTGCCCCATAGTATGGTGATACTTCTTCTTAGCGACATTTAGCTTATTCGTTTGAGACATTTTCTTAGCTTTTTCGATTTCTTGTATTCCACAAACTCATCCCGAATGGTTTTATCTTCTCAAACTGAATATTCTTGAAATCGAGTCTTCTCTTTCACGACATAGTCAAGGTGCAATCTTTTCTTCCGGTTGGTGAAACTTTGGGCCATCTTCTTCAAAGCCCACTCTCGACCTTAGCCTCCATGGCTCTCCCATGTTGTAAGGCGTCCTCAAGCTGGATCCTCCGCATTTGGATCCACTCTATCTTCGTAGTTTGAAATTAACCATGAGCCTCTTCCACAGTAAATCTTTGGCGTGGTTAGGGACAAATAAACATGTTCCCTCTTCATCCGCATTAGCAGGCCTATTCCAATTTCTAATGGTGATCGGGATTAAGTCCCTAACGATTACTCCGCATTGTGCCACAAATTTGGTTGCGACAACCGGAGCTGTCATGCCGTCTCTGGCGACATCTTCGATCCTGAATCTCTCATGGTCTTGCAACTTTTTGGTTGGGCCTCGTCTGCTCTTTTCAGTAGATTCCTTCGATCCGGAGGGCTAAAAGAAGAAAGATCGTCGTTACTATTTCTATATAGATAGCAGATGATTAATTAATGAATTGATTTATATTACATGCACCTTGCCGGAACGGTCGTCTTCTCGCTTACACAAGGCATCGCCTTCTCCTACATGGAAGGCATCACCTTCAACCTCAAACAAGTTGTCTACTCGGTAAAGAGGATCACCCTCACGGTGTTGTTCGAAACGTTGATACGTCTAAATTATCTTCCCCACGGATCACACCTTGGATCAACTCTTCCTTTTCTTCGTCTCGGCGTGTGGGTCCATATTTTCTGCATAGGTGGAAAAGCGAATAAGTCAAAGCAGCTAAAGGAGAAAGTTAAAATGGTGTTGAGAGATATAAACCCTAATTGAGAGAAACCCTAATATATACATACACAATAATAAAAATGAAGAGAAAGGGAAACCGTAGTAGATAGGCACATCGTCGAACCGATGGCATCGATGCAATGCTCAAGCAAGTATGATGATATGACAAGTTAATTTGCATTGGAATGTAACCCTAAGAAATGCTCGACGATTTAATCGGGTTAGGGGTGAAACCTAACTCGAAACTCCGGAACACATGAGAGGGTGGATTTGTTCTTCTAATTAAACTTGTAATTTAAGTTGTTGAACAATGCATGATTATAGCTTAGATAGCTAGGTTTCATTTTCTAAACATTTTGATATATTATTCATATTTTTACGACTTATAAACAATAAGTTATTGAATTTACAAGTTTAAATCATTTTACGGAATTAAAAAAGGCAAATAGTTTTTTACACCCGGAAAGAGAGGGAACAATCAACACATGGCATCGATGCAATGATCAAACAAGTATGATGATATAACAAGTTAATTTGTATTAAAAGTAACCCAAAGACATGCTCGGCAATTTAAGCGGGTTCCGAGGGTGAAAACCCTAACTCGGTGAAACTCGGGAGTATATGAGAGGGTTGATTTTGTTTTCTAATTAAACTTGTCTTGAAAGTTGTTGAATAATGCATGATTATAGCTTAGATAGCTAGGTTTCATTTTTGAACATTTTGATATATTATTTGTATTTTTCGACTTCAGATTAAAATTATTGAATTTTCAATATTCAAAAATTTCTGAAAATAAATAAGTGGAATTATTTTTACACCGGCAAACTATACACATGACAGCAGGTGGGCCTGTGCCACATAAGCGACCACGTGAGCAAAGTGGGACAGAGGGGCCGTTGGTGTTTTCACCAGGCGGGGTTACCTCGCCAGCGGCGGGTGGGCTGGTCCACGCCACGCCCGGCACTGCCGCCTCGCCACGAGACACCGCACCCTCCTTCAACACCCGCCACACGCCACTCCCGCCGCCACGCCACACCACGCCGTCCGAGTCCGGCCAAGCTGCCCTGCCGCCCGCGCGCACCACGCCCGCCTTGCGCCACGCGCCTTGGCGGCGGGAAGAGGAGGAGGGGCGGGAGGCTAGAGAGGCGCACCTTACAGCGGCGGCGGCAGGCGGCGGTGGCGGCTTGGCCGGGACGGCGACGCCTGGCGGTTGGAGGTGGTGGCGACGCGCTCGGGCGGGCAGCGACGGCAGCGCTCAAGGCGGAGGCGGCAGCAGCAGCTCAGCGGCGGCAGCGGCGGGCGGCTCCACATGTGTGTTGTGTCGCGAGAGAATGGTGAAGGAAGAAGAGAACAGTAGCGTCATGTATAAAGGGAGGAGAATAGGTCGGTTGGTGGCTCCAACCGGACTAAAATCACGTCCGGTTGGAGCCACTAACCGGGACCTATACTCCAATATTTTTAGCTTGGCGCGCAGGGGCTCTTTAGTCCCGGTTGGTGGCTCCAACCGGGACATATTCCCCTGTTTTCAAAAAATTTCAGGTATTTTCTCTCTATTCCCGCCTTATTTTTTATTTTGCGGTTTAAATTTGTATTGTTTTTTAAATGATAATTAATTTGGAATTTAGAAAAACTTTAAACATAAAAAGTGTTTGGATTTGAATAAATAATTCAAAACCATTTTCTGTTTTAAAAAATAATTAATGTAACCACTTAAAATATGAACCATTTACAATTAAAAATGAATTAACTTATATTTTTTAATATCAATTTGGAATTTAGAAAAACTTTAAACATAAGAAGTGTATGGATTTGAATAAATAATTCAAAAACATATACTATTTTTAAAAAATAATTAATGTAACCTTTTAAAATTATTAACTTATATTTTTGAATATTAATTTGGAATTTAGAAAAAATTTAAACATAAAAAGTGTTTGGATTTAAATAAATAATTCAAAACATTTTCTTTTAAAAATAATTAATGTAACCATTTAAAATATGAACCATTTACAATTAAAAATGAATTAACTTATATTTTTTTAATATCAATTTGGAATTTAGAAAAACTTTAAACATAATAAGTGTATGGATTTGAATAAATAATTCAAAAACATATTCTATTTTTAAAAAATAATTAATGTAACCTTTTAAAATAAATTAACTTATATTTTTGAATATTAATTTGGAATTTAGAAAAAATTTAAACATAAAAAGTGTTTGGATTTAAATAAATAATTCAAAAACATTTTCTGTTTTAAAAAATAATTAATTTAACCATTTAAAATATGAACCATTTACAATTAAAAATGAATTAACTTATATTTTTAATATCAATTTGGAATTTAGAAAAACTTTAAACATAAGAAGTGTATGGATTTGAATAAATAATTCAAAAACATATTCTATTTTTAAAAAATAATTAACGTAACCTTTTAAAATTTGCGAGTGTATGGATTTTAAAAAATAATTAATGTAACCTTTTAAAAAATAATTAATGTAACCTTTAAAAAAATTCAAAAACATAAGAAGTGTATGGATTTTAATACGGGCATCGTTAGAACTTGCATTGGATCTCTGAAGAAACCACATATTGCGAGTCTAAAAATGATTTTTTCAAAAAATCACGGGCGATAGATTATGTACCTGTAGTACAAACCGGACCCACTTCCTGCCGATTCGGCAGACATTTGTCCTTTTTACCCAGGATGAACGAAAAGGTTTGAGATGTACCGGTTGGGATATAGTCCATGTAAGGTGGTCTAGTATTTTAGGAAAATAGGACGGTAGCATTCAGAAACGGCATTTTGATGGTTACTTCACAAAACGACCCGTTTTTTGCGCTCGGAAAATGGAAAAAGGGCTTTTCCGTGCGACAAAAAGGAAAACTTCCTCCTGCAACATTGTTCTCCATACCAATGTCCACACACATGCATAATATGGGCACAACATCACAAACTATGCCGTGATTCAGCACATAACATCGGTCATTTGGACCGAAAGCCATGAAACCTCGAACATGATAGGTCATTTTGTGAAGGTTTTTGAAACAAGATCATTGTTCGCACACATTTAGTCCGGATGTAGTCACAAACCGGACTAAAAATATTTTCCGCCATTTCCCACCTCTTCCCGCCAAGTTTTCCGCCCTTTCCTTTCTACTAGAGCTTTTAGTCCGGATGTAGTCACTAGCAGGGACTAAAGATATTTCCGCCATTTCCCAAAGCTTCACGCCAAGTTTTCCCGCCTTTCCTCTATATTTAGGGTGATCGTGTCATGGCTATCCACACATCCACACCTTCCTCTCTTAGAACAATGGACAACGCCCTTTGGGCCATTCGACCCTCGAGGAGGCCAGGCGCCTCAACTACCCTTGTCCACGGGTACCGCCGTCGGCCGGATGGATCTTTGGCCGAGGGGTTCCTATCCTCCTGTCCCTCAAGGTTCCGCACGCCAGTGACCATCACAAACCACTTCTACCACGAGCTCACGCCGGGCGTGGATGGATCCCAGTGGGATCCCGACAACTATGACACTGAATGCCTTCTTCGCTAATAGGGAAAGGGATCTCGCCAGTACGAGGGTGATGGCCCGCCACGGTGAACCACAGAAGTCGGCCGTCGTGCGTGGTAGGAGAACCGTACTATCATCAAGTGATGCGCTACATCGCCGGGAGACCATCCTCGCCACGGTGCCACGAGTCCACCCGCCAGGACCCACACTTGTCCGGCGGTGGCGGCATCGTCTTCCAGATACCCTCTCCCACCCGCCGTGAATCCGAGGCTGGAATGGCCCTGGTATATGCCATGGATGGGCCGAGGATCCCGAGTGGCGGTGGCGATGGCGATGATGATGACGACGATGAAGCCCTGGCTGCGTACTATAGGACTAGGCATGATTATGACTAAAGGGGAGGCTTTAGGCTGAGTGTTAGCTAGTCCCGATTTTTCCGGTTTTAATATTAATAAATGTCTTAAGTGTTACCTAATAAATAGAGGGAAATGCCTATATAAAGAGAGGGTTCATATTTAGTCTCGGTTGGAGAAACCAACATGTTGAAGGGATCTGGCAGTGGGCGGAACAACACTAATAATAGGGGTGAGTGTCGACATTATGTCGTGCGGCTTGTACCTTGTCCCGATGGTGTCACCAACCGGGACTAAAGATGAACTTAGTCGGTTGGAGACACCAACCGACTAAAGATGAGTCGGCACTAATAATAGGGGTGAGTGTCGACATTATGTCGTGAGTGTCGACATTATCTTTGAGCTGCTTGTACTATAAATATGCATCCTTGTGAGTCGGTCCTCCAGCCGGTTTGAGGCATCTCCAAGATGGTTTTAGAAGCGAGGACACCACTACGGCCAGTTCGGGGAGATGCCGAGCCAGGGCCTCCTCGCATCTCCGAGAAACTGGTCATAGAGGCACTCCTAATATGTGAAATTAGTTAGCTCCGAGGTATTGATCTAGTTAGTGAAGTTACAAGCTGCAAGATGGTTTCGAGGCGAGGACACCACTGCGGCCAGTTCGAGGAGATCTTGAGCCCAGTCCTCGCATCTCGAGAAAGCTGGTCATAGAACACTCCCTAATATGTGAAATTAGTTAGCTCAGGCGTATTGATCTAGTTAGTGAAGTTACAAGCTGCAAGATGGTTTTCGAGGCGGGGACACCACGACCAGTTTGAGGAGATCTTGCGGCCCGTCCTCCGGCATCTCAAGAAACTGGTCATAGAGGCACTCCGGTCCAGCCACAAAATGGGACTAACACTCAAGACATTTATTAATATTAAAAGCGAGACTACAAAACCGGGACTAAAGGCCACAAACCGCGAAAGATATCCTTCGGTCAAGCCACAAACCGAAAGACATGAACTAGAGTTACATAATATGAGCATGAACTTCTTGGCATATGTCATTCCTTATGACCGCTTGAGACGTAACCATGGAGCATCTTCTTTACTTAACGGAATGCTTGGGTCGGTTTTCCTTTGTGAAGGCGAATTTCATCAAACTTATTATAATCTTGACATGTACATCTTGTCCTCGATTCCCACGATGTTTCTTTTCCTGAAAGAACTATGTGACGCTTTGGCTCATCATATGATGTATTCGTTTGCATATTTTTCTTTTTTTGATGCGAGGACATGTCCTTCACATAGAAAACGAGACACATCATTGGCTAGGGCAGAATGGTTCATCTCTATAACCAAGATTGTTGAGATCCCTTGTTGTCATTCATTACAACTGGTCTATCTTTACCCCCCATTCAGGTTGACCCATTTGCGTGAAACAAAGGGACCTTAAAAGAGACTCCATAGTCTAGTTCCCATATCTCCTCTATGTAACCATAATATGTGTCCTTTTGTCCATTCTCGTCTATTGCATCAAAGCGGACACCACTATTTTGGTTGGTGCTCTTTTATCTTGGGAGATCGTGTAGAATGTATTCCCATTTATTTCGTACCCTTGGAAATTCAATACTGAGAAGATGGTGTGACTGCCAACAAGTATAGCTGATCTCCAACGGTGGTGTCATTCAAGAGATGTGTCGCATCCAACCACCGAAAGACTTCATGTGTTCATCTGTAATCCATGATTCGGGCTTCCCGGGTTTTTGGGCGTACAATATTCTTGTGTTCCTCGATATCTGAGCTGCCAAGGTGGAATTATGTAGAAGCTGTAGTGTGCTTTAGTGAAAGAATCCCGTCCTACATATCATTGCTTTCTTTCCCAGTGCCTTTTCCACTTAGTCTTCCCTCATGCGAGTCGAAACACCAATCGGCTTAAGGTCGGGAAGAAAGTCAACACAAAACTCAATGACCTCCTCTTCCATATCCCTTGGAGATGCTTCCTTCAGTCTATACGGTTATGAACATATTTCTTTAAGACTCCCATGAACCTCTAAAGGGAACATATTGTGCGAAATACGGATGAGAATGGCAATCTCTTCCACTAGATGAACCAGGAGATGCGTCATAATATTTAAGAAGGATGGTGGGAACACCAATTCAAAACTAACAAGACATTGTACCACATCCTACGTAACCTTGGCGAGAATATGGATTGATTACCTTCGAGATATTGCATTGAGGAATGCACACAGCTTCACAATGGGTACTCTAACATTTTCGGTAGAAGCCCCTCAATGCAATCGGAAGCAAGCTGCGTCATAATCACGTGTGATCATGAGACTTCAGGTTTTGGAACTTTTTCTACGCCATATTTATTATCCCTTTATATTAGATGAGAAGCCCGATGGCACCTTGATCTTGTAAAGGACTTCAAAAGATTTCCTTCTCTGCTTTGGTAAGAGCATAGGCACGACTTAAGTGGCGCCCTTTATCCGTCTTGTTATCTGTATGCATGTTCTTTGGGTCTTTCATAATTTGTTGGTCCTCCGTGCTTGGTGTATCTTTTGTCTTCCCATACACGCCTAGGAATCCTAGCAGGTTCATGCGAGATTCTTAAATCACGTGCATCACGTCGATTGAAGCGGACACGCATGACTTTCCAATATGGCAGCTCCCAAAATATAGATTTCTTCTTCCACATGGGTGCGTGTCCTGGCGGCGTCGTTCGAACTGATTGACCCGGGACCCTTTCCAAAGATTACTTCTATGTCCTTGACCATACCAAATACATCATCACCAGCAGGGAGTTCAGGCTTCTTCCGATGATCTGCCTCACCTTTGAAATGCTTGCCTTTCTTTCTTACGGGATGATTGGTCGGAAGAAATCGTCGATTCGCTAGGTACACAACCTTCTTGCATTTATGCAAATATGTACCTTCGGTCTTATCTAAACAGTGGGTGCATGCCTTATATCCTTTGTTTATGCATCACGAAAGGTTACTAAGCGAGCCAATCATTGATGATTCTGAATAACAACCCTCGTAGATTAAATGGCTCCAGTTTGTTCTCATCCCATACGTACACCTGGTTTGCCCCACAACTGTAAGAGTTCTTCAACTAATGGCCTAAGGTACACATCAATGTCGTTGCCACAGTTGCTTGGGCCTTGGATGAGCCTTGACATCATAATGAACTTACGCTTCATGCACAACCAAGGAGGCAGGTTGTAGATACATAGAGTCACGGGCGGTGTTGTATTGCAGCTCTGCTCCCCAAAAGGATTCATGCCATCCGTACTTAGACCAAACCATAAGTTCCTTGCGTCACCTGCAAAATGCAGGAAGTCTCTCTCGATTTTTCTCCTGTGACCCATCGAGGGTGTCTCAACTCCCGTCTTTCTTACGGTCTTCTTTGTGCCATCGCAACAACTTTGGCATGCTCTTTGTTTACGAACATGCGTTTCAACCTTGGTATTATAGGAGCATACCACATAACCTTAGCAGGAACCCTCTTCCGAGGGGCTCTCCCTCAACATCACCGAGGTCATCTCGTGCGATCTTATACATAGCGTTGCATAGGGCATTTATCTAAATTCTCATACTCCTTACATGATGAGGATGCGATCATTAATGCATGCATGTATCTTTTGCACATCTAATCTCAGAGACGGAGAGTCTTCTTTGCTTCGTAGGTACTCTCGAAGTTCGTTATGTTTTGGAAACTTGGCTTCATTATTTTTAGCATCTTTTCAAATGAGGAGTCGGTTAGACCACACTCGCCTTCCATCATAACAATTCGATGGTACCGAGCTTTGTCTGCCATCTTCACAATTTGGGTACAACAATTTCTTGTGATCTTCTAACATGCCCTCTAACTTCAACTTCTCATTTTACATTTCCAGTCTCTCTTTGCATCGAAATGACCCTACCAAGTTCATCGGCGGCTCATCGATGCCCGTTCTTCACCTTTTTCCTCTCCATTGTCTTCCATTGCGGTATCCTGTATTCGGAAACATATGATGATAGTTGTTATCATCATCTTCTTCTTCACCATCTTCCATCATAACCCCTCTTTCCCGTGCTTGGTCCGAATTATAGTTGGGCATGAAACCTTTCATAATCGGTGGCGCGAATGATTTTCGAGGAAGAGTACTCCTTGTTGTTCGACATTGAACACATGGACAACGTATAAATCCATTCTCTTTGTTTGCCGTAGCCACATCGATAAATTTATCCACGCCTTTGATATACCCGGCTACCGCGGTCACCGTACATCCATTCCCGACCGTTCATACGCATCATATAAGTAAGTTTATCAAAAACAGGACATCATAAATAGTGAAATAACCAATTCACACCGACACATGAATTGTATCAATGACCTAGAAAAGATAATATTGCTAACCTCGATCGAGGGAAATAAAGGAGAAAGCTCAAGTGCGTCTCGGACACCTTCTATATTTTTGTTCTATGAGAAATTCAGCAGGATTTTTCACTCAAACATTTCAACAAACACCTTCAAAGCATGCATGAAAAAAACTAGCACACCCTCACACCTTACCATTGAAAAAAGCAGTGGAGGCGAGAGGGGCTAGGCGTTGCATTTATAGGCGACAAGGGTCTTTAGTCGGTTGAAGCCAACAACGGGACTAAAGTGCGTGCCTCGCCACGTGGTGTGGCCAAACCTTTAGTACCGGTTGGTGGCTCCAACCGGACGCATCTACTACCGGGACCCATGCTCCCGGCCCGTGCCGCTCCAACCGGGACGCGTGCCAGCATTAGTCCCGGTTGGTGGCGCAACCGGGACTAATGCTCCGAGGGGTCGCGAACGGATGGCCCTTTTTCCTCTAGTGAAAACACTTCTTCAGTTGAGACACGTGGAACACGTTATGCACCTTGGACAATTTCTCAGGTAATGCCAACTCATAAGCAACTTCTCCACGCCTGGCGGTGATTGTAAAGGGTCCAATATATCGGGGTGCCAACTTCCCTTTCAATCCAAACGTCGCATCCCACGAAGTGGGGATACCTTCATGTACACATCATCTCCCTTCTTAAATGCTAAATCCTGACGACGTCTATCGGCATAGACTTTATGTCTAGATTGGGCGGCCCACAAACTTTCCTGAATCATCTTTACTTGCTTATCTTCCTCCTCAAGAGTGTCGGGTCCAAAAACTTGATTTTCTCCCACTTCATGCCAATTTAGTGGGGTGCGGCACTTTCATCCATACAAGAATTCAAATGGAGACATTTGTAAGCTTGCCTGAAAGCTATTGTTGTAAGAGAACTCTGCGAATGGAAGACTCTTGTCCCAAGTGCGCTTGCATGTCAAAGAACATGCCCAAAGCATGTCTTCCAATATTTGGTTCACTCGCTCAGTCTGTCCATCAGTCTGTGGATGGTAAGCGGTACTAAAATTTAACTCTGTGCCTAAGACTTCATGGATTTTCTTCCAGAACCTTGACGTGAATTGAGTACCTCGATCAGACACAATCTTCTTTGGAACTCCATGTAGACAAACAATTCTGGCCATATATAACTCAGCCAATTTCTCTCCATTATATGAAGTCTTCACCAGAATAAAATGAGCTGACTTAGTCCATCGATCTTCGATAACCTAAATAGAGTTATATCCTGATGACGTCCTCGGAAGCCCTGTGATGTAATCCATCCCGATTTCTCCCCATTTACACTCAGGAAGTTTAAGTGGTTGAAGTAGTCTTGCAGGCTTTTGATGCTCGGCCTTGACTCTTCGACATACATCACATCGAGATACATAATCTGCAATTTCATGTTTCATGCTAGACCACCAGAAACTATCTCGAAGATCATGATACATCTTCGTACTTCCCGAGTGTATGGAGTATGATGACTCATGTGCCTCCTTCATAATTGAATCCTTGAGTTCTTTTTGGTCTGGCACCAACAAACGATCTCGGAACCAAAATTTCCCTTTACATCCTCCTTATAGTCAGGTGCTTCTCCTAACTTGATCTTTGATCGAATCTCTTCGATTCCCTTGTCGTTCTTCTGAGCTTCTCTTACTTGATCCTCTAGAGTAAACTTGACTTCTCACATATCTTCCTTCTCAACAAGACTCATGTTTAAGTTTAATTTTCTAAATTCCTCATGCAGTTCGGGTTGAGATTCCTGAATCATAAGATTATTGTAGTAAACTTTTCTGCTCAACACATCAACTACGACATTGGCTTTACCGGGGTGATAATTTACGGCAATGTTGTAGTCCTTGATTAATTCCAGCCATCTCCTCTGTCTAAGATTCAAATCTGGTTGGGTTAAAATATACTTCAGGCTCTTATGATCTGTATATATCTCACATCAATTACCAATAAGGTAGTGTCTCCAGATCTTCAAAGAATGTGCTACGACAACCAATTCCAAATCATGTGTGGGATAATTTACTTCATGTGGACGTAGTTGTCTCGATGCATAAGCTACGACCTTGCCTTGTTGCATGAGAACACAACCCAAACCCTGTTTGGAAGCATCACAATAAACTTCAAAATCCTTAGAATATCTAGAAAAATTAGCCTTTGGGCGAAGTTAGTCTCCTCTTGAGTTCTTGGAAACTGGTCTCACAGGCTGGTGTCCACTCAAATTTGTTCTCCTTCTTGATCAACTGTGTCATCGGTCTTGCGATTCTTGAGAAATCTTCTATAAAGTGGCGGTAATATCCCGTAAGTCCGAGGAAGCTGTGTATCTCTGACTCATTCTTCGGTTGCTTCCAGCTAAGTACTGACTCCACTTTAGATGGATCCACTAGTACTCCTTCGGCTGAAATAACATCACCAAGAAAATCAACTTGCTTCAACCAAAACATGCACTTACTAAACTTGGCATAGAGTTGATGTTCTCTAAGCCTTTCTAGAACAATCCCTAGGTGTTTCTCGTGCTCTTCTGCATTACGGGAGTAGATCATCACATCATCAATGAATACCACGACAAATTTATCCAAGCAATCCATGCAAACTTTATTTATGAGATCCATGAAGTAAGCTAGTGCATTCGTGAGTCCAAATGACATCACTAGAAACTCATACAGGCCATAACGAGTGACAAAAGCTGTTTTGGGTATATCTTCAGGTCGAATCTTTAACTGATGGTATCTTGACCTGAGATCTATCTTTGAGAAAACAAAAGCTCCTTTCAACTGATCAAACAAATCATCGATCCTCGGCAAAGGGTATCTATTTTTGATGGTTACTTCATTCAGAGCACGGTAGTCCACGCACATGCGCATGGAACCATCCTTCTTCTTTACAAACAACACCGGTGCTCCCCAAGGCGAGGTTCTCGATCTAATTTATCCCTTCTCTATAAGTTCCCGGATCTGCTTCTTCATCTCAGCTAGCTCATTTGCTGGCATTCTATATGGTCTCTTTGCAATAGGGGCAATGCTTGGCACTAACACAATGGCAAACTCTATCTCACGATCTGGTGGAAGACCTGGTAACTCCTCTGGGAACACATCCGGGTATTCCTTAACCACCCTAACATCTGACACAACCATCTCCTTCAAGCTATTCAACAAACTGGTTACCGCGGTTTCTGATGTTACCTCAGGCTTGTAATTCACCACAATTCCTTCAGTACTGGTTAATGATACGGCTGTAAGTCCACAATCTATCATAGCTTTGTGTTTCCCTAACCAGTTCATGCCAAGAATAACATCTAACCCTTTAGAGTATAACACTATGAGGTTTACTAGATACTCTACTCCCTCGATTGTTATGATCACTTTAGGGCATTTCAAACCCGACATAAGGATTCCCCAGGTGATTGTACTGCCATTGACTGACCCATACCCTCAATTTTTAAGTGGTGTTTTTCAGCAAATTGCTTGGAAACAAATGAATGAGAAGATACAGAATCAAAAAGTACTGAACCATAGCATGAGTTGATTGGGAACATACCAAGAACAACATCTGAGGCTTCATTAGCTTGTTCGGCTGTGACATGGTTGACTTGACCACGACCCGGCTATCCTGAGGCATTATATGCGCCTCCTGGTGTAGGCAGTATGCCTCGCCCACGTCCCACTGTTGGTGTCTTGGCACCAGACCCCAAATTGAACTTCACTGGTGTCAGCCCCGTGTTCTTCTTGTTCGGGCATGCAGCAGAAAACTGTCCCTCTATGCCACAGTTGTAGCATGCCTTTTCAATAGTGTTGGCATGGTTTCCTCCGACTTCGGCTCTCGGAGTATGGTAGGCATTATGCTGAAAGTTATGACTAGGCTTTGCTGACTTGGCAGCTGCTCCATGATAACCAGAGTGGTTATTATTCTTATGGCATGAGCTTCCTGCTCCATGATGATCCTGTGGTGCTTTCCGCTTGCGGTGTTCCTCTAACTCTCTTTTTGATTTCTCTTGCAGAATAGCCTTGTTTACCAGACTCTAGAAATTTAGAAAATCATGGGATACCAATCTATCCTTTAAACCTGGGTTTAAACCCCTCAAGAATCTAGTAGTCTTGTCTACCTCAGTAGGAATATCTGCTTTCCCATAGCGTGATAACTGAGTAAACCAGTTCCAATACTCAGAGACTGACATCTTTTTCCTTGGACAAGAGCTCAAAATTCATCCCTCTTCAGCTCCATGAGACCAGCAGGAATGTGTGTAGTGCGAAAATCTTCTGAAAATTCATTCCAGGTGATTGCCTCAGCATCATCATGTGCATCATAAAAACTCTCCCACCAATCTGTAGCTACACCTTGGAGTTGGTGCGCCGCAAACTTCACACGGTCTTGTGCATCAACATTGACCAAATTGAGCTTCCTGTGAATGTCCTTCAGCCAATCATCAGCTTCAATAGGGTCCGCTGATCCTGCGAAAGTAGGTGGATCTGTCCTCATGGACTCTGCTATCTTGGACTGTGGTGGAAGATGATGACCTTGATTCTGATTCGGGTTTTGGTTTTGATTCGCCATGTTGGCGGCCATCCTGCTGCAGTAACTGTGTTTGCATCAACATTATTTGTTCCATGTTGAGTGGCGACGGTGGTGGTGGCGGCTGCTGTCCCTCATCCTCAGTATCGGTATCAGTGTCATGGACTTCACCCTCAATGAAGTTCTCCTTGAACACCGGTCCGCGACCGCGTCCATGTCCGTGTCCGCGTCCACCGCGACCACGACCTCGGTTGGCGTTCATCATGTTGTCGCTCAAGATTAGAATAGACAAGAGGGAAATAAACTACCCCAAAACCAAACTTGCACGGACAAACAATTGGAACATCAAAGAAATCCAAATGAGAACCAAATTTGTCTTAAAATGTCACACACAAAAAGGTTCAAGATAGAGTAGTAGCTATACCACATATAGATCGGTATAGTCTACTCGACACACATGCAATTATTTAAAATAACTAACGTCTCACATATTATTAAATAAAGTCACTCTCATGGCTTGGTGTAGTCTACTCGTCCAGGTACCCATGCGGTCCTGCATTCGGCTGATTAGGTGCGAAGCTAGACTCCGCTTCATCCGAGCTTGCCGGAATCCTTTCCTTAGGCTCTTTTTCTTCTCCCTAAGACTGATCAATAGGCTCCTGCTGTACTGGTGGTGGCGCCGGAAGTGCGAGCATCGGTGCAATGGCCTGGAGAGAAATACGATGCTTCGCTGCACGCTGACACTTATTCTTCCTTGTGACCCATACACGCGCATGGTACCGGATGCCGCACGCATTGTCATAAAATGTCATGCGACGCGTGCATCAGTCGAGTGCGATAGCTCGATCCACATCGCCCCGCCACCATTGATTGCCAGTAGGTCTCCATAACCTCGGCCATATGCAGCGTGGCGATGGAATCTTCAAAAGTAGCTTCAGCAGCTTCAATGCAGCATTGACAGCTAAGGTTGTGTTAGCTTCCACCAATCTCTCCTCCAAAGTCTGTGCTCGATCCTGATAGTGATAGATAAGATGGCGTGCATCCTCCAGCATACCGGTGACTACAACCAAGCGAATCTCTAGCCCAAAGTTGAGTGATGCCATGCGAGTGAGTGTGGGATCATCCTCATTCTGGTACCTCATGTTCTGACGGAGTGCAACTCCCTCATCTTGGTAGGAAAAGTAACGGAACTGTGTGTTGCGTAACTCATCTTGGTACATACCGTCCATCCTATGCATTGCCTGGTGAATGGTATGGATGGTGGCATCCACAAAGTCCTCACCATCAACACTCGCCTCACCGACAAGCGCCTTGTGGCGATAAGTCGACTTCGCCAGCTGAACTGGCCTGGCGCGAGCCTAAACTTCCACATGACGGGGACAACGCCCTGACGGTGGCAACTACAAGCTGAAGTGTTCCGAGGCCCTTCTTATCCAACCATGTGCATTTCCATGGGGAAGGAAAGCCCGCCACGCACCACGACCACCGGCGCCACTCTCTCAAGGAGATCGAGAAGGCACGGCCGGCAGAGACCCGACAACAACACATAAGCGGCGAAAATTCGGCAGCGTCGCCGGCTCGCTCCACACCTTCATAGACTTCAACATGAAGCGTGAGAAGAAGGTCATCGCCCGCGCCATCGCCATCAACGCGGTGGCCCAGGTGGACATCCCCCAGTTCCTCAACTGGTCTAAGCAACCAATCACTTGGAGCCGCCAGGACCACTCGCCATGGATCGAGTACCCAGGCCGAGTCGCCCTGGTGGTCAAGCCCAAGGTAGGAGACTACTGGATCCCCAAGACATTGATGGACGGCGACAGCTCCATCAACATAATGTACCTGGACACCTTCAGGCTGCGGCTCCAGCGATCGATGATCGAACGACCTACACCACGTTCCACGACGCCGTCCCGGTCGAAGGCGTACCCGATTAGCAAGGTGGCGCGGTCACCTTGCACACCAGCAAACTTCCGCTGGCGGATCGTCTTGAGCTGGTGCCCTTTGGCCCTACCACTTGTGTCACAGGGCGCGGGCGTTCTCAAGTTCATGGCGGCGCCCACTACGCGTACAGCGATGAAGCTACCGGGCGTGCGGCGTCATCATCACCAGCGACCCGACATGGCCGCCGAGTGCGAGGCCAAAGGCCAAACTTCGCCCGCGCCGTCATCGCGGCGAGGACAACCACGCCGACGAGCTCGCCAAATGCGCGGCGGGTCAACAACAACGACCCCACCATACTCAAGCCCAACTTCGGGCGGCAACCCCACTTTCGAGGCAATGGCATACCCGCACGTCGAGTTGGTCCCGGCGACTCCAGCCGGTGGCGATCGGGATGGGCATGAGCCCAGCATAGAAGCGCGCTCATCGAGTTCCTCCGTGAGCAGGGAAATCTTCGCATGGAAGCCCTCGACATGCCCGGTGTCCCTAGGGAACTCGGCTGAGCACAAACTCAACGCCGACCCCAAAGTGCGACTGTCAGCGATCTGCGGCCCTTCAATGAAGAGCGCCGCCGAGCCATCGTCGAGGAGGTGCAGCGTCTACTCGCTGCAGGCTTCATCCGGCCAATCAAGTACTCCAAGTGGCTGGAAAACCCAGTCCTGGTCGATAAGAAAAACGAGACCTGGAGGACGTGTATCGATTACACAAACTTAAACAGCGCCTGTGCGAAGGAGCAATTCGTCCTCCCGCGGATCGACCAAATCATCAATTCCACCGCGGGATCGGAGTCTCTATGCTTCCTCGACGCCTACTCTGGGTACAACCAGATCAAAATGGCCGTTGAGGACGAAGAGAAGACGGCGTTCATCACGCCATTCAGAGCCTTCTGCTACACTTCCATGACCTTCGGCCTCAAGAATGCCGGGGCGACCTACCAGCGGTGCATGCAGGAGTGCCTTGCGAGCCAAATTGGCCGCAATATCCACGTACATCGACGACGTGGTGGTGAAGTCCGCTCTCTAGAGCGACCTACTCGCTGACCTGGCGGAAACATTCGCCAACCTGCGGAAATACAAGATAAAGCTAAACCCAGGAAAATGCACCTTCGATGTACCAGTTGGGCAGCTACTGGGATACAATGTCTCCAAGCGCGGGATCGAGGCGAACCCCACCAAGATCGACACTATCGCTCGACTCGGCAAACCCGAGTTCCTGCGCGACGTCCAGAAGCTGGCCGGGCGAGTCACGGCTCTCAGTCGCTTGATCCCCCGGTTGGGCGAAAAGGCGATGCCCCTCTACCGCCTGATGCGCAAGAACCCCACCTTCCAGTGGGACAAGGAGGCCGATGATGCGCTCCGCGACCTCAAGAAGGTGCTACTCGCAGCACTGCTACTCGCCGCCCCCGCCGAAAAAGGAACCCATGCTGGTCTACTTCGCGGCTTCCGAGGGCGTCGTCAGCGCCGTCATGGTCGTCGAACGACCGGAGGAAGGAAAGGAGCGCCCGGTGCAGCGACTAGTGTACTACATCAGCGAAGTCCTCACTGAATCGCGCCAGCTCTACCCGCAATACCAGAAACTGGTATACGCGGTCTTCAGAGCACAGCGACGACTGCCACACTACTTCCAGGAGCACCCGATCGGTCGTCTCCTCAGCACCATTGCAGGACATCATTCGCAACCGTGAGGCGACCGGGCGAGTCGCCAAGTGGGCCGTCGAGATCGACGTCCACAACATCAAGTACGAGCCGCGCAAGGCGATTAAGTCACAGGCTCTCGCAGACTTCATCGCCGACTGGGAGGATGACCAGCAGCCAGAAAAGCTGCCATACCTCCATTACTGGAGCTTACACTTTGACGGCTCCAAGAACACGGACGGTGCGGCGAGGATCATGCTTCTCCGAAGGGTGACAAGCTCCGCTCGTCCTCTGCCTCGACTTCACCCCTGCACCAACAACATGGCGATACGGCGCTACTCCACGGCATGCGAGCTGCCAAGGAGATGAACATCAACGCGTCTTGCTACTCACGGAGACTCGATCTTGTCGCGGGCAAGTCGCTTTCACGCCGTCTCCCCCACCATGGCGGCATACCGACATGCAGTGGACAAGCTGGGTGGACACTTCGCAGGATACTCCGTCGAGTGGATTGACAGGCGGAAGAACGAGGAGGCGGACGCACTCTCTCGCATCGGCTCAGCTCGACTCGCACCACCCGCCGTTGTCTTCCTCGACACCATCACCAAGCCTTCCGTCTCTCCCCCAAGGGAGATCGACATCCGAATCCCGCTGCAACCAGAGGCAGCCCTGGTCGCACTTATCGCCAAGCCAGACGACTGGACTGCGCCATACATTGCCTACTTGGAGGGAGGCACCCTGCCAGCGGAAGAAACGAACGCCCGGATGATAGCACGCCGCTGCAAATCCTTTGTCATCATCAACGGCGAGCTCCACAAGCGTAGCGTTACTGGCGTGTTCCAACGCTGCGTTCGACCCGCTGAAGGACGCAAAATCCTCCAAGACATTCACTCCGGTGACTGCGGCCACGACACCGGCGCCCGCTCTCTGGTCGCAAAGGCTATGTGACACGGCTTCTACTGGCCCACCGCACACGCAGACGCTGTCGACATTGTCCAGCGGTGCGTCGGATGCCAGAAATACGCCAACTAGACCCACGTGCCGAGCTCGGCGCTCAAGACAATCCCCATCACCTGGCCGTTCGCCGTGTGGGGCATGGACATGGTAGGCCCTTTCAAGAAGGCCCCCTCCGTCTTCACCCACATCTTGGTTGCAGTCGACAAATTCACAAAATGGGTGGAGGCCAAGCCAGTCCGCAAATGCGACAGGAAGACCACCACCAAGTTCCTACGCGAGCTCCTCTATCTCTACGGGTTCCCAAACAACATCATCACGGACAACGGCACCAACTTCGCCAAAGGAGCCATGGCCAAGTTCTGCGAGGAACACCATATCCGACTCGACCTCGCCTCAGTCGCCCACCCGGATTCCAACGACCAGGCGGAACGCGCCAACCAGAGCATCCTCCATGGCCTGAAGCCACGGCTCTAAGTACCACTCAAGCACACCGCGGGTGCTGGGTCGAGGAGCTACCCTCCGTCATCTGGCGCATGCGCACCTCCGTCAACAGATCGATAGGATTTACACCCTTCTTCATGGTATACGGCGCCGAGGCAGTCATGCCCACCGACCTCAAGCACGACCCACCAAGGGTGGTCAACTACACGGAGGATGCAAACGAACTCGCACGACAAGACATAGTCGACCAGCTCGACAAGGCACGCGACCTAGCTCGCTCCCTCACCGCCATCTACCAGCAAGGGCTCCACCGCTACCATAGCCGGCGAGTAAGGACTCGCACTTTCCAGGAAGGCGACCTAGTACTATGCCTCATCTAGGACAATAAGGGCATGCACAAGCTTTCCCCCCCTTGGGAGGGACCATTCGCCATCGGGCGAGTCCTAGGCAACGATGCCTACTACCTCACCGACGCCCGAGGAGACGGGAAACTCAACGTTAAGCGGCCGTGGAATGTAAACCTCCTACGGAAGTTCTACTCCTAGAACTCCATACATGTACTCTCCACCTGCTATGCAATAAAATAGATCGGTTACCGAAAATTGCGTCTACTCTCCGTGTCTTGTGCCACTCGCACTCGTAATAACAGCATTAAGCTACTCGCAGAAGTCAACCTCTGGTCAAGCGACCGACATGGCCAAGTAGTGCGGTACAAGGGCACTGGGAGACCCAGGCCTTGTAACGTCCACGAAAAACGCCAACCCGGAGCCCCATTGGAGTCGCCTAGCCTGACTGGCTTACCGAGCCAAGACAACTGCCCTCGCTCCTCACAGCGACCAAAGTCCTCCGCATCCTTGGCACAGCGACTCGAACGGCCAAATACAACGCTCGGGGACTGACGTCCAGTCAAATATGAGTGTCTAGGAAACGCCCGATCTGAGGCGTGCCGGGACTCGCCATGCGGCAGATCCTTGTCAGGCGGGAGTAGACGCTTACTCTAACACGCTTAGTCCTCACCTACCTTGGAGTTGCGACTAGAACCACCAAGTACCACGCTCGGGGACTCGGCTAACCAACCTCGTTTGCGCACGGGAAAACGGTCAAGTAAAGAGCACCCACGGGAGTCGCCCAGCGACTGGCTCTCCGAGCTCTGGCGAGTCAACCTCAAACCATCAAAAGTTCGTAAACACATAACAAACGTCAAGGTTCAATCAAAATCCAAAATCACACAGCAAATGACAAAACAACACGAATTTCCTTTATAGAAGCACAAAGTTGTTCCAAAATACAAGGAAAGCTCAATAGCTATTTCGTACTAACGCCCAAGGGCTTAACGCTTCTACTCCGCAGGTTTGGCGCCCGACTTCGCCACCCTGATTGCGGATGAAAGGAGCGTCGGGTTCGGCAGTGCGTCGTCAACTCGCCGCCATCGCCATACGGCGGCTGCTCGACCTTGAAGTCTCGATGCGGTTCGGGATCGTTTGGGCGACAATCGTCTCTGATAGGGGAGGAGGTCGCCCATCGCCCAAACGCGATCGGAATACACCGCGGCTTGGTCCGTCAGCTTCAGCACTTCGGCAATCTCCACAAAGCCCGTGGACGAGGGGTAGCCACTCGTCACATCATCAAGGTCGAAGTCCTCCGAAATGGGCAAGCCCAAGGCGGCGCCGTCGCCGCACGAAGGCCGACGCGTCATGAATTCGACGGTAGCGGAGCCTTTTTCCAGGTTGCGCCATACCTCAACGAGGTCGCTGGGAATCACTTCCGTGGGCGATATCTCCTGAAGAAATGGTCGAATACAAGTCGCGGACAACACGGCCGATTCGACCAGAGTGGTCACACACTGCCGCGCGTCGCATGACTGTGCCTCCTCCGAGCTATCAATAACCCGGCATGTGGACAGAGGCCGACAGTGAGTACACCAACGACTCCACAACGCAGCTGTTGCAGGCAGAGGAAAGAGGAAGAAAGGTTTACCAATTAGCGGACGACAGAGGCCCGTGATGAAGCTTTGAAGCAAGGAGAAGTCGTTCTGCAGCCCAACAACGAGTGCGTCAGACACTTCCGCTCTTCAGCGGCAGCCGTAACAGCAGCTTTCGCTCGCCCCTTCGCCAAGCTCGCCTCCGCCTTCGCCTCCTTGAGCTCATGCTCCAGATCAGCGATTCTCTTCTCGGCCGTACTCAAAGCAGATTGAGCTACCATCAGGTCACCCGCCGGGACAAGGCCCTGGCGGACGTCCTCCGCCTCGGCTGCAATTGCTTGGAGTCCCTTGTTCTTCTCCTGGAAGGCAACGAGTTCCTTCTACATGCGACACTTTGCTGCAAGCCGATCGGCCGATTCGCGCTGCAGGCCCTGTGCACAAACTAAACCGTCAACAACATTGAAAATCCTAAGTGCCCACCCGCTGAAATTCAGCGACTAGGCACTCGAGGACTGGACATTGAAAATCCTAAGTGCCCACTCACTGAAGTTCAGCGACTAGGCACTCGGGGACTAGACGATACAAAAACATTAAGAATCCGACCACTGAAATTCAGTGGCCCGATCCTCGGGGACTGGACATACCTGGATGGCAGCGACATCCGTAAAGTGAAGCTCGGTCCCTGAGCGCAAGCTCGACCGGAGTGTGGCTGCGACACTGCTCGACCTCTGTCTCGGCGACCCCAGGTATCCGGCTTGTTGGCGCTATGCCACTCGCTGCGGCTGCCTTGGCCATGAAGCGAGGGAAAGTCGCTGCAGATGCCGCGGCGCCACTAGGAGCCGGCTCGGCCATGTCGGGCGAGGCAACAGCCTCCTTGGTCTTCGAGGACACTTGCGCCGCAGTCGGAGGTTCGCTCGGAGCAACCGCCGTGTCATTAGAAACCGTGACAACGTCGTCGCCTTTCGCCCTCTTGGCACCTTCGGTGGGAGCAGCGACTCCGTCGATTTTCCTCTTCTGTGAGGGGTCCTCCTCGGTGACGACTGGCGGAACCTTGGTCATGGAAGGATGGCCGATCTTTTTAACACCAGTCCTGCGAAACGACGATATGAATAAGTGATGGGGATATGCCTACTGGGGTATACCCAGTAGGACGTTTCCAACTGGCCCGTGAGCTGGCGAGTGGGCCTGCATAACGGCGAGTGGATTAAAGCCTAACAGGCGCGGCGGCTGGTGAAGGCCCGGGCAAGTAGATAGGCCGTCGGATTAGGTTAAGCGACTACAGCTTTAACGAATCGGTTGAGATATGTAAACCCTAGGGAGGTGAGCCTATAAACCTCCCTATAGAGGCGTAGAGACACGTTCCATCATACACCCAAGCGACTCGCTGCCTAGCCCGAGCTCGCCCATTGTAACACCTCCATAATACAATCTAGCAGAGTAGGTCTTTACCCTCGGGCGAACACAGGTAAAACCTGTGTCTTTGCCCTCATCTACTTGCAGATGGCTGGCCCTTGCCCCTCGTTCTACTACTCTGCCGATTGCGGCATCTGCGTGACTATTCCCGACAGTGGCGCCCACCGTGGGGCCTGGTCGGTCCGGCGGTGTTACGGCGAGATCAATCTGCCCATCAGCGAGGCGGTCGCCACCGGCGCATGATAGCGATCGGCGAGATGCTCCAAATCCTGCCGACCAGCTCGTCCGTGGCGACCCGTCACGCCGCGTGATCTGCCGATCGGCGATCAGCCTCTTCGTCGGTCTCACGGCGTCGCCGTCTCGGAGGATTCGTCTGCATCCGCGAGTCGTGGCAGCGATCGGCTCTCGAGAGCGGATCCGCGATCCATCTCCTCGCCTCCGGTACAACTACGGCCCCGACAACGTGGCGAATTCAGCGACGCGCGGAGGATGCAGCCCTCACCGGCGGCGCCGACTTCGGCGACCCGTCACTCGCGGATCCATCACCGCGGCCGTCGCGAGCTCCATCGCCAGGTCTCCAACACGGGGAACTTGAGGATCCCTCCATCCTCGGGATCTTGAGTTTGACTCGGATCGGAGAACTCGGCGACCCAGCGGAACGGTCGCCACACCGACCTACATGGCGACCGGCACCGATCCGTCGGAGGACCGTTCTCCACCCCAATCCCTCCTAACGCCACGGCAGCGGTCGAGAACTCCGCTGGCGGCGGGCGATGCGAAGAGCAAGCGGCGAAAAATTTCGCCTCGAGCAGGTGGCGCGAGGCATCACGCTACCACCAGCGGATCAGGTCACGCTGAACCCCACCGTTCGGTAGCGACCTGAACCGGCAGCAAAACAACCCGGCCAGCGTGGCGGCGCACCATCTTGACGCGCCACCGGGAGAAGCGCCCGGCCCCGCCGGATCAGCGGCGGCGCCCACCTCCACAACCGCACCCTCGAGGACCAGCAGCGGATAGTAGTCTCCTCACGGGGCGAGGCGCCAGCGGCCTCCCAGCATTCTCCCCCAATGGACAACCTCGTGGCGAGCGGCGGCAGACAGCATCACAGCCCGCGGCGGCGGCGCCCTCTGATCCAATACGTCGGGCCCTGCTCGCGAAGGCCGTCGAGCAGCAAGCGGCGCCGACTTCGCAGGTCGAGTATACTCGCGTTCCTCGGGAGCGAGCGGCCTCCATCGGCCGCCCAGCGGCAAATACCCTCAGCGCCGCCACGAGCCACTGCAGCTCCAATACCGACCAGCGAGCGGCCTCTCCCTGCTGACCCGGGCGGCAACCAACCTTGTCGCCGCCAGCGGGCAACCGCCGGCGCCCGCACCCACATCATCAACAACCAAAGCTGGCGCGCCGCCAGCGGCGACTGCGACATACCTAACCAATCGCGCGATGGCGAGCCCATGGTCGCTCGATCGACTCGGGCCCAAGTGCCGGACCAATGATCCGGCGAAAGTATCCGCCAAACTTCAAGGCGAAAGAAATAGAAAATCGACTCCTCGTACGACCCGCTGTATCGACACATACCTCATGGCGATGGGGATCGCGGGCCACCGACCTGCTCGCCGCCCGTTACCTCCCACGATGATGGAGGGGCGTGCGGGCGATGGATCAACACCCTCCCGGGGCGATGTCGACTCACAGGAGGAAATCTGTGACGCCGTCGACGCCGAGTGCTCCTACACCGCGCCACCACTATCGAGGACACAGGGTGGTGCGTCCGGGGACCCGCGAGTCGACCATAGCTGGGTCCAGCGGTGGCAAAACTTTGGTATAGCAGTCGGCATCCACACGGACACGCGATCCATTGCTTCAAGACCTCGTGCGCTCTGAGCCCCTAGTCGCCAAGCTCAGCGACACTCCCACTCGACAACATCCCGACCTCCTCAAGATCGCCAAGCAGTGCGAGGAAGATCCAAACCAGGAAGCGGCGGCGAGTCGAGGTCAACGCCGCCTGGCGGCGGCGGCGGGCCGCCGACCCTACGCTATGGCGGCACTCGCCTCACCGGCAAGCGCGCGATGGCGGCGAGTCGACTTCGTCAAACACCGAACGCAGCAGCTGAGCCCAAAACTTCACGCTGACGGAGGACAACGCTGCGACAGCGGCAACTACAGAACAAACCAAGGTTCGACCCGCGGCCCTCCTTAACCAACCATGTGCGTTCCATAGCAGGAAGGAAGCCCGCCGCGCACACCACCACCGCTGCCACACCCTCGAAATCGAGAAGGCACGACAAGCGGGAGGACCCGACAACGACCCGTAAGCGGCGGAAAATTCAAAAGTAGCCGGCTCGCTCCACACCTTCCACGAGCTTCAACACGAAGTGCGAGAAGAAGGCCATCGCCAGCGTATGCGCCGTCAGCGGTGGCGATAGGCGTCCCCGGTTCCTAAACTGGTGGAGCAGCCATCACTGCGGCCGCCAAGATCACTCGCCCGCGCCAGTACCGGGATGAGTCGCCCTGGTGGTCAAGCCCAAGGTCGGCGACTCTGGCTCCCCAAGACAGCGATGGGCGGCGGCAGCTCCATCAACATCCTATACCTCGACACCTTGATGATGCGGCTCCGCGATCGATGATCGCGACCACACCACATTCAGCGGCGCCGTCCCGGTCGGGCGTACCCGATCGGCAAGGTCACGCTGCAAGTCACCTTGACACTGCAAACTTCCGCACCGGCGGATCGTCTTGAATGGTGCCCTTGACACCCCTACCGCTGCGTCTGGGCGGCGTTCGCCAAATTTATGGCGGCCACTCTGGCGTATAGCGATGAAGCTCCCGGATGCGGCGTCATCACCATCCAGCGACCCGACATGGCCCGGTGCGAGGCCAAAGGCGAGCTTCGCGGCGCCGTCATCGCGGCGAGACCAACCACGCCGGCGAGCTCTCCAAATCAGCGGGGTCAACAACGACCCACCATACTCAAAGCCCAACTCAGGCGCAAACACCTCAACCTTTGAGTCCACGATGCACACCCGCCGTCGAGCTGGTCCCAGGCGACTCCAGCCAAGCGGTGGCGATCGGGGCGAGCATGAGCCCGGCATAGGAAAGCGCGCTCGCCGAGTTCCTCCTTGAGAACGAGGACATCTTCGCATGGAAACCCTCGACATGCCGGTGTCCCTAGGGGCTCGGCGAGCACAAGCTAAACGACCCCAAAGTGCGACATCAAGCGATCGTTGCGGCCCTTCAATGAAGAGCCGTCGAGCAATCGAGGAAGTGCGGCGCCTACCGCTGCCCGGCTTCATCCGACCAATCAAATACTCAAGTGGCTGGCAAACCCAGTCCTGGTTGAGAAGAAAAAATGGGACACGGAGAATGTGTATCGACTACACAAACTGAGCAGCGCTGCCCAAAAGCGATTCGTCCTCCAGCGGATCGACGGATAATCGATTCAACCGCGGGCTCCGGTCGCTATGTTTCCTCGGCGCCTACTCGGGTACAACCAGATCAAAATGGATGTCGAGGCGAGGAAAACGGCGTTCATCACGCCATTGACTTTACGCTACGCCATGACCTTGGCCTCAAGAGCGCGGGCGACCTACCGGTGCATGCAAGAATGCCTCGCGAGCAAATTGGCGCAACATCACGTTTACATCGGCGTGGTCGTGAAATCCGCTTCGCCAAGGCGACCTACTCGCCGACCTGGCGGAAACATTCGCCAACTTAGCGGTATAAGATAAAGCTCAGCAGGACAAATGCACCTTGTGTACTGCGGGACAACTCTTGATGCGTCGTCTCCAAGCGGGGATTGGCGAACCCCACGAATCGACACGATCACCGGCTCGGCAAACCCGAGTGCTGCGGCGTTGAAGCTGGCAGGCGGTAGCGGCTCTCGGTCGCTTCATTCCCGCTGGCGAAAAGCGATGCCCTATACCGCTTTGATGCAGAACCCCACCTTCGATTGGGACAAGGAGGCGGACGGCGCTCGACCTCAAAAAGGTGCTACTCGCCGCACCACTACTCGCCGCCCCGCCGACAAAGAACCCATGCTGGTTTACGTCGCGGCGTCCGCAGCGTTGTCGGCGCCGTGATGGTCGTCGGCGACCAGTGGAAGAAAGGCGCCCGGTCCAGTGGCGGTGTACTACATCAGCGAGGTCCTCACCGAGTCGCGCCAGTAATACCTGATACCAAAAGCTAGTATCGCGGTCTTGAGCTCAGTGGCGCTGCCACACTACTTCGGGAGCACCCGATCACGGTCGTCTCTCGGCTGCCGCAAGACATCATCCGCAATCGCGGCGGCCGGGCGGGTCGCCAAGTGGGCCGTCGAGATCGGCGTCCACAACATCAAATCTGAGCCACGGCGATCAAGTCACGAGCCTGGCGACTTCATCGCCCGGAGGAAGAACCCGACAACGAGAGAAGCCGTACCTCCATTCTTTGGAGCACACTGCTGCGGCGGCTCCAAAGCAGCGGCGGTGCGGCGAGGATAGCGTGACTTCACCAAAGGCGACAAGCTCCGCTACATCCTCTGCCTCGACTTCACGCCTGCACCGACAACATGGCGTCTGAGGCCCTACTCCGACATCACGAGCCGCCAAGGAGATGAGCGTCAATCGCCTCGCTGCTATGGAGATTCCGACCTTGTCGCGGGGCAAATCGCGGCACCCATGACGCCGTCTCCCCTACCATGGCGGCGTGCCGCGGTGGACAAGTTGGTGCCACTTCACGGCTACTCCGTCGAGTGGATCGACGGTGGAAAAACGAGGAGCGCGCTCTCTCGCGTCGGCTCGACTCGCACCACCAGCCGGCGTCTTCCTCGACCACGATCACCAAGCCATCTCTCTCCCAGGGAGATCGACGCCGAGTCCCTCCAACAGGAGGCAGCCTTGGTCGCACTCCTCAGCGAGCAGACGGCCGGACCAAGCCCTACATCGCCTACCTAGAGGCGGCACCTGCCAGGGCGAGGCAGAAACGCTCGAATGATCGCTCGTCGATGCAAGTCCTACACCATCGTCGACGGCGAGCTCCACAAGCACAGCGTCACCGGCGTGTTCAACGTTGCGTCAACCGGATGAAGGATGCAAAATCCTCCACGACATTCACTCGTGGCTGCGGCCTGCGCCTCCGCTTGCTCAGTCGCCAAGGCTATGCGACATAGCTTCTCTTGGCTCACCGCCCGGCCTTCTCGATGTCGTCCAGCGATCGCCGGGTGCCGAAATCATGCCAATCGAGGCGCGTGCCGAGATCGGCGCTCAAAACAATCCCCATCACTTGGCCATTCACTGTGTGGGGCATGGACATGGTAGGCCCCTTCAAGAAGGCCCCCTCTAGCTACACCCACCTGCTAGTCGCCGTCGACAAATTCGCGAAGTAGGTGGAGGCCAAGCCAGTCCGGAAATGCGACGGGAAGACTGCCACTAAATTCCTATGCGAGCTCATATATCGCTACGGGTTCCCAAACAGCATCATCACGGACAACGGCACCAACTTCGCCAAGGGAGCCATGGCGAATTGCGAAGCATCATATCGGCTCGACCTCGTCGATCGCCCACCGGAATCAACGGCCAGGCGGGCGGGCCAGCAAAGCATCCTCCACCGTCGGTCTTTGGGTGAGCTGCCCTCATCATCGGGGATCCGCACCTCGGTCAACATATCGACGGATTCACTCCCTTCTTCATGGTCTCTTGCGAAGCAGTCATGCCCGACCTCAAACACGACTTCGCTTGTGGTCGTCCACTATCTGAGCTGCAAACAAGCTTGCCTACCAAGGCGGGATCGACCAAATAGATGAAGCCGCGACCTCGCTCGGTCACGCACGCCATCTACCGGCAAGGACTCCGCGCTACCACAGGCGTGGTGAAAGCTCGCACCTTCCGGGAAGCGACACGGTGTTACGCCTCATCCAGGACAAGAAGGGCATGCACAAGCTCTCCCCTCGTGGGAAGGCCCATTCGCTATCGGTAGCGTGCTCGCAGCAGCGCCTACTACCTCATCGGCGTCGCGGGGATGGCGAACTCGGCGATCAGCGACCATGGAATGTAAACCTCCTCGGAAGTTCTACTCCTAGAACCCCACACATGTACTCTCAATCGCTATGAAATAAAAAGCGGTTACATAAATTGCGCCTACCTTGTGCCACTCGCACTTTTCGTAATAACAGCGTTAAGCTAGCTGCGAAGTCAACCTTTGGTACAGCGATCGAACGGCTAAGTAGTGCGGTGTAAAACCTTGAATCACGTCGGTCTTGCATAAATCCACGCATACCGGAGCCCCATTGGAGTCGCCTAGCTCGACTGGTTCTACGAGCCAAGACAACTTCCCTCGCTTCTCACAGCGACCTTGGTCCTCCGCATCCCTGGCATTGCGACTCGAACAGCTAAGTACCACGCTCGGGGGCAAGAAGACCCAGTTAAATCGTGGAGCGGGAAACGCCAAGTAAGAGAGCATGCCCAGGACTCGCCACGCGACTGACCCCACGGGCCAGGCAGGAGTGACGCGATCTCACCAACACGCCAAGTCCTCAACCACCCTCGAGTCGCGCCTAGAACTACCAAGTACCACGCTCGGGGACTCGGCCACCCGACCCCGTTCGCGCATGGGAAAACGGTAAATCTGAGCACTCAAGGGAGTCGCCCTGCGGCTAGCTCTTGAGCTCGGCGAGTCGACCAAAACATCAAAACACATGACAACAACACATACATCATATACGAGGTAAACCCCACAAAAAGGGCGGACGCGCTCGGGGACTCGTTCAAAAATCAATCACAAGCACACAACAAATACTAAAATAGACACAACGTCTCATTCATTTGCATAATGCATTGTTTCATGTTATAAAATATGCCCGCGTGGCAGACCTGCTACTAACGCCACAAGGCAAACTATCTTACTCTACAGGCTTCGATGGCGACTCGCCAACATCCTGGATATTGCGGATGAACGCCGTGTACGGGTTTGACGGATACGTCGTCAATTCACCCGCCATCGCCGCGCGAAAAGGCTGCTCGACCTTGAAGTCACGATGCGGCGGCTCGGGGTCGTTGTGACGACCGTCTCTGATGCGGAAGGAGGTCGCCCATTGACGAACCGTTACGATGCGTGGCGGCACGATCTGCAACAGGACCTCGGACAGCTCCACGCGCCCGGTCGGCGATGGATATCTACCGTCACATCGTCGATGTCGAAATCCTCGGGAAGTGGGCGAGTCAAGGCTCAGCCGTCGGCGCTCACGCCAAACGCCGACGCGTCATGTATTCAACGACCGCGGGCGCCTTCTCCAATATTTCCACACCTCAACGAGGTCGCTGGGAATCACCTCCGTGGGCGATATCTCTTGGAGATGAGCACGGATGCGTCGCCGACAATGTCGCCGAGTCGGCGAGCATACTTACGCCTCACTGGCGTCGGCGAGCTCGCCTCTCGCCGCTATCGATGATGTGACCTGCGGTAGAAGACAACAATGAATACGACGGACACTACAAAAGAGACAACCATCGGAAGGAAGGAATACTCACCAAGCAGCGGATGGGCGAGTTCCGTGATGAAGCATTGAAGCTGTATGGTCGAATCTGAAGCCCAATGAGGACTTCCGACACCTTGCGATCCTCCTCAGCGGCTGCAATGGCGGCCTTAGCTCGCTCGTCAGAGGAGCTCGCTTCTTCCTTCGCTTCCCGCAGCTCGCGCTCGAGGTTGGCGATCCGCTGTTCAGCGGCACTCAAGGCCGATTGTCACTACTAGGAAAACGGCCTTTAGTGGAGCACCTGAAACCATCATCTGTGGCGCACCTGCGGCGCCTGCAGCCTCTTCTGGCTATCTCGGTAGTGGCGCCTTGCCTAATCGCCCGCAGTTGTGTAGAGATAGGCGTGGCGCCTCCTAGTGTGCCCACGAAGTTTGGCAGTGCGCTACCCTTGGATCTTCGTGGCGCACTACCTAGTGCGCCACTAAACATCCATGGTGCGCTTTAGGTGTAGTGCGCCACAGAAGGTAGACCATGTGCGCCACAGATGTATTTTTTGTTTTTTTTTTAATTTCCAAGCCAGATTATATGCAATACAGATTATATACAATATTACAGCAGATATACACACACAGATACAAGATATACAATTATATATATAAATACTCAATATGAAAAACAAGATTGAAACAAATACATATAGATAAGTCTCATACATGAATACATAGTCTAAGTTACATTGTTTTGATCATGTTACAAAGTAGTAGTTGGTGACATGCGAATACATGTGTCGATCAAACAAGTTAGAGCTCGGAAGCTCGCCTAGACATCTAAACTAGCTAGCTAGACACAAACGCGGGATAAATAACCAAAGAAGATAAGCATGATCACCTCCGCGACGAAGGTGTAGGTCTTCATCCGGTTCCTTGTCCTAACTACCGCTAGATAGCGCGTGTATCTAGCTTCCGCCATAGTGTTGTACCCTTTGTAGCTATTGCCGCTGAAGCGGTGCACTGTCTCGGCAGTCTTCCCAATCATCGTAGACTCAGGAACCCGTCCCTTGTACCACGGCGTACCGTCATCTACAAGTTGACAATAATAACTAACCGGTGATTGAAAAAACATGTATAATTAAAGTCGCATATGAAGATACACTTATAGAAAGTACTCTTAAATCAAAAAGAGAAAACTCAAAAAGCATGCCTCATATATAACTAGGTTGTTGGACACAGGAATATGCTATGACGGGACTGTTAGCCAAGTAGGATGCACAATTCCTGGACTTATGCATATCACAAGGCTAACAATCCCGTCATAGCACATTCACATATATATTGTGCCATTTCAATCATCGGCATATTCTCGAAAAAGACAAAAATAACTCGAAAAGAATGCCTCATATATAACTAGCTAGGTCGTTTTGGACACAGGAATATGCTATGACGGGACTGTTAGCCAAGTAGGATGCACAATTCCTGGACTTGTGCATATCACAAGGCTAACAATCCCGTCATAGCACATTCACATATATATTGTGCCACGACATTTCAATCGTCGGAATATTCTCGAAAAAGACAAAAATAACTCGAAAAGAATGCCTCATATATAACTAGCTAGGTCGTTGGACACAGGAATATGCTATGACGGGACTGTTAGCCAAGTAGGATGCACAATTCCTGGACTTGTGCATATCACAAGGCTAACAATCCCGTCATAGCATTCACATATATATTGTGCCCGACATTTCAATCATCGGCATATTCTCGAAAAAGACAAAAATAACTGAAAAGAATGCCTCATATATAACTAGCTAGGTCGTTGGACACGGGAATATGCTATGGCGGAGATGTAGCCAAGTAGGATGCACAATTCCTGGACTTGTGCATATCACAAGGCTAACAATCCCGTCATAGCACATTGACATATATATTGTGCCACGACATTTCAATCATCGGCATATTCTCGAAAAAGACAAAAATAACTCACACTTGTCGTCCGAGAACCAAAGAGTAAGCAAAAAAACCAAAGAGTAAGCAAAAAAACCAAGCATTGATTGATATATAATAATAAGCAAAATAAGTAAGCGGTGATTCATAAACCTAATAAGATAAGTACACTTGTCGTGCACACACACACACAAAGGTCATCTATAGTTTGCAACTACAACTAGGCCAACATCAAGCCTTCTGGCTCGGCTTAGGGAACAGGAGGGCATACTGTCTCGTCATGAACTTCCTATAGTCACCCTGCATCTCTAGGCGATCTTCTATGTCACGGTTATTTGGGATATTTCCTCCGTAGAAGATCCCCTCCGAAGTCATGACATCACGAAAGATGATTGCCCCAAACTGCTGCTGGATGCGATACATCTCTTGTCTAATATCCGAATCATTGATCTTGGCCTTTGCTTGACCTTGTTTGAGATGATGCGGCGTGAGAATTCGCTGGTCAAGTAGGAACGCCCTCATGTGATGGAGTGCGTAGTAGGCTTCCTTCTTCTTTTTCGGCTACCGCTTCACGAGGGAACTCTTACGTGGTTGAAGGCGTGCACGCGAACTTGACCTTCTTACGCCGAAGGCTGGTGCCTTCCGTCGAGGCAAAGCCGGTGAGCATCATCGAACTTCCTTGATCTTGTCGTAGTTTTTCTTCTTTTCTAGACTCCCGAGTCGAAATAAATGGCGATGGGAATGCTTGGCGATAAGGAGATGAGCATGCGGTGTTCATCTCTGCGCAAAAATTCAAATGGAATGTGTTGAAAAAGAATGATGATGATCTAATAAAGCCAATCGACGGTGGCGTTGAATAACGACTTACTCGGGAAATTAAGGCGCGAGAATGTATTCCTTTGTCTTGTTCGCCACGAGGATTCTTTTTAGGTACGAGGCCACGATACTTCGTTCGGTGGGGAACCCAAGCAGCTCACGCATGTAGTAGGGGTCCACTATAGCGATACGGTGTGTTCTCTCTAATGATCTGCGTGGCGGTGAGAAAAAAGGCGGACCATGGTATAGTGCAGCGGGTATAGGTGGAACATATTGAAGATGTCCTCGAACCGCAGGAAGAACAGATCGCGGCGGTGTCGTGAAGCCCAACGGTGGCACCTTAACCACGAATACGGGTGCGAGGATCTTTCTACGATAGAAGGCGCCTCTCATCGTCAACCGCCGTCATGCACACTCTGCAGTTCGATGGCGAAGCTTCCATAAATTCTTAGGTAGCATGGGCTCACCCGCCATGAATCCTCCACATAATACCCTCGGGTCTTGGTGGCCCGTCCGAAACCTGATCGGATTCGCGATTGTTGACGCCAGGTGGCTCGAGCTGCTAGATTTTCTTTCTGTCCTTTTTTCCTTTTGGAGAGCGGGCAGGCACATAATCGAGCACCGGCCGCCCTATGTAGTGTCGGGGCTTAGAATAAAGGCGGTTGGTTGTATCATTTGGCTCTGTAAAGGCGCAAATTTGGGCGTCTCCACGAACCAAATAGGCGCTTGGTGATAGTGGCTTTCTCTGTGGGGCCACCAGCTAGGTCTTCTTCGTTATGGCCAGTCTTGAAGAAGTGATCATTCCGGTCTTAATCGTCCTCGGCGGATCCTGCATGTGCATATCATCAACATGATCATCCGACCCACCGCGTGGAGGTGACGGGCGGTATGAAACCTTGCCACCGCTTGTCGGCACGACGGTGGTCTTTGTTCAATGGTGATGGCCCCGCCGCCGCCAAACGGATCATGCTCTTTGGCCATAGCAAGAACAAGCCGAAGCAACTTCGAGACGGATCTTCTTCATCCGCTCACGGGGGTTGAATGGGAGGTTCGGTCGTCGCAGCCTTAGCACCCGACTAATTTTAACCATTGCACGCTATCGCGCATCGGCTTTGAGTGGAACGTCGCTGCAAGGTTGAACGATGGTACCCTTGGAAACATCCCTCAGCTCGTTGTTCACGTAGCATAAGAGTGCAAGGAACATCCGTCTGCGAAGAAAACATGCACGGCGTCGTCGAGCGAGATGCCACAAGAGTAATATATAGATGGCATGAAAGCGGTAATTAAAGCAATTTGTTTACCGTGATGGCGTCGAGATCGGCTAATGTCGACGCACCACATCTGGCGGCAGGCGTGCAAGAGCGGAAGGGCTGCTTGATGGCGCGGTCTGCGCTGAGTGTATTCTCCCTACCGACGGGTGCTTGGAGCTCCGGTGCCGCCATTGACGATGGCGGGGGCACCAACATGTACTCGGCGCGGTGATGGTGGGGAGTCACCAACACTTGCGGCCAGCGGTGCTAAGGGCGGAGTCACGAACACGTAGTTCGCCTGATTCGTCGGCGCCCGCGTTGTTCGAGTGGCTCGACCATGCTTGGAATCGAACGCGGCCCTACTCGACCACCGCACTCCGATTATTGACTCCACCAAGGTAGGCGGGAAGGACGTGAGGGTGATTGCCAGTTGTCTTGGACGATCTGCGGGATCGCGCCACTTGTGCCTTAAGTTCTTGAACCTCTCGGTTTTCCTCCTCGCTCCTTCAGCGGCGCCACATCGTCCTCGGCGGTGGACCAAAATGATCCACCCAATTCTTACCCGAGGTCGGCGGACTGGCAGCCAACCGCTTCTTCAGAACCAGCTCTATTTTCTTGGCGGTTCGCCATACGTTAAAAGGTTATCCCGGTGGCCCGCCAACCCACAGGATGAGGAACCACAGGATCCATGACTAGCAACAATTTCCTCCTCCTGCAGAAGAAGTAACAGTGAATCATTTATATCATCGATTAGATTGCAATCGTGTTGATCCGCGGTAATTAGATTATACTTACCACAATTTCCTTGAATTCCTTCACCGCAGGATCCGCGGTGAGTTGTTTGGTTTTTGGGTCCACATGGTAACGGGCCCTGATGAAGTTTCGAACCTGCCCGGGTTCGAATTTAGCAAAGGGGTTTTCTATCCCCTTGGATCTATACTCTTCGTCCTCCTTATTCCATTTGGCCTCCACGGTTCTACAGCCCGAGATACAGATTGATGTCGGTACCAGGTTGTTTCGGCCCTTGAATTAGCATACTCATTTGTATGTACTTCTTCTTCATGCACAACCATGGAGGGAGGTTGTACATCCATACAAACACGGCCAAGTGCGTGCTGCTCGGCTACCGAACGGATTGAGTCCATCGGCTTGCACCAAGCACCAAGTTCCTCGAATCTCCACGTGCAGAATTCGAGGTCCAATGCTTTCCACTGGCTAGCATCTGAAGGGTGCGTCAGCAGCTCATCCTTTTCGGGGTCATCATCATCTCCTGGCTTCTTCCTTTCCGCATGCCATCGCATGAGCTTCGCTTCCTTAGGGTCCACGAAATAGCGCTGCAGACGAGGGGTGATAGGAAAGTACCATACCACTTTTCGAGGTGCTTTCTTCCCTTTCTTGTATCGACTCACGCCGCACACCGGACATGTGGTTTTCTCCGCGTCCTCGCCCCGATAAATGATGCAATCGTTGATGCATACGTGATATCTAACATGCGGTAGATCGAGAGGACAGACGATTTTCTTGGCATCCTCGATACTAGTTGGACATGTGTTCCCCTCCGGGAGACGATCGTGCCAGAATGCCATCATATCGTCGAAGCTTGCGTCGCTCAATTTGTGCTTTGCCTTCATCTCCATAGCCTTGAGCGTTACATTCAACCAGGTATCATCGGGCCTACATCCTTCATACAATGGAGTAACCGCGTCTTTCTCAAGTTGCGCAAGCTTGGCTTTCTCTCTAGCGGCAGCCCTAGCGTTACTAAATGCCTTGAGAAGTAGCTCTTGCACATAAGGGTCCCGCACCCGACGGCGTTGTTCCATCGTAAATGCGCTCCTCGGCATCTAGATCATCATCATCCCGATGCCTTCCGCACCTTCACCATCTCCGGAGACTCTTCATCATCTACTTTGTTCTCGCCGTGATGATGATCATCGTCATGTTGGCCACCTTCTTCACAGTCTCCATCATCTACGCCATCGCTTATCCAACGAGTGTATCCATCCATGAAACCATGGCGGAGCAGGTGCACCTGCAGATTCCCGGAATCTGGGTCGATCACCCAGTTGAGTTTGCATCTTCTGCACGGACATCTTATATCTGTCTTGTTATTTCGTATCATGTCGGCCCGTCAGACATTTCAAAAATCTAGCCACAATGCCTTCGCTCATTATGCGGACCATTTTGCTGCCACGATGTACAGTACAATTTTGAAGTCTATTAGAACCACATAATGAATGCATGCATGCAATGGTCGATAGAAAATTTCGGCATGACCTATCCTAAAATTAGGACCTTTGCGAAATGCCAAAGTCTTGCCAAAATGGAAATGAATCAACATTTTGGCAAAACAAATGGCAACTTGTTCACATACAAACACAAGAGAGAGAGAGAGAGAGAGAGAGAGAGAGAGAGAGAGACCGATCCATACACACATGAACATATCATTATCCTCTCCATACACACATGCATGAGCATCATCGATACTCTCCATATACACACACATATGACCATCGATCCTCTCCACATACACACATCATGAGCATCGATCATCTACATACATATGAGCACATGCATCATCCATATACACATGAACACATCCTTGCATGGACAACTTACCGAGATGAGAGACCGATCGCGAGAAAGATGGAAAGGAGAGGTGCGTCGACGGAGACGGATAGATGAGAGGAGACCTCCTCTATTACTTATGTAACATCCAAAGCAAGTTTTACATGCTAAAAATGGTGAATGTGTGGAGAAATTGAGGTGGGAAGGAGAAGATCCCGACTAGATCTAAGGAGGAAGAAGAAGGGAAAGTGAAGTGTGGGGTGGTGGATGTGTGGGCACACATGTGCACATAAAGTGTTGTCCTAAAGAATCGACACATCCGTGGCGCACACGGCCCTAGTGCCACGGGGAGTACAAACTTCGTGGCGCACTAGGCCGAGTGCGCCACGATGTTTTAGTCCCGTGGCGCACTAGGCGGAGTGCGCCAAGTTTGTGGCCGTTTGAGGCGGAGGGGGCATGCGCTTAGGCGTAGCGCACCAGGCACACGTGCGCCACAGATGACCCTAACAACCGTGGCGCACATGACTGTAGTGTGCTACAGATGTTTGGCGTGTGGCCAACAGGGCCCTGGCCCACACACATCTGTGGCGCACTATAGTCATGTGCGCCATGGTTGTTCTAATTATTAGTAGGGCACTGCCCACAGGTGAGCCACGCTTGTTTTAGCCGTGGGGCACTTCAACCATGTGAGCCACGGATGTGCTGATTACCTATAGCCGTTTTCCTAGTAGTGTGTGTCGCCGCTAATTCACCAGCCGGGACAAGCCCCTGTCGAGCTTCCTCTGCCTTCGCAGAAAAAGCTTGAAGCCCTTTGTTCGCTTCCTGGACGATGGCAAGCTCCTTCTCCGCGCGCTGCTTCGCGGCCAATCGGTCCGCCGACTCAAGCTGCAGACCCTGCACATCACCGAAAAAGTTAGTCAAAGCAAAATTCCTAAGTGCCCACCCGCTGAAATTCAGCGATGCGCTTTCGGTAGCGATTAAGAAATTCCTAAGTGCCCACCGCTAAAATTTAGCGTGCGCTCGGGACCGGATGCGAAAAAAAGATGAAATTATAAGAATCGTGGCCGCAAAGCACCTGATCCTCGGGGACTGGATGTACCTGGATGGCTGCGCCAAGCATGCCATGGAGTTTTATCGCGTCCACGGACGCGAGTAACGCCGGCGTGTGTCCATGGCATTGGTCAACTTCAGCATCGGCGGTCCCAGGAGCGTGGCTCGAGGACGCAGCTCCACTCGCTGTGGCCGCTTTGGTCACGAAGCGTGGGAAGGTAGCGATAGAGGCACCCGACCCAAGGGAGGTCTCCTCCGCCATTCCAGGCAAGGAAGCGCCCTCCTTCGTAGACGCGGCTGCCTCCGTCGCGGGCCCGGCCGGCGCGACCGCCGTATCGTCTGAAATCGTGACGACGTCATCACCCTTGGCCTTCTTGCTGCCATCCTCCGAGGCGACGACCTCGTCCGCCTTCCTCTTGCGGGAGGGGTCCTCCTCGCTAACGACGGGTGGCACCTTAGCCACGGTTGGATGGCCCATCCTCTTCACTCCAGTCCTGTGCATCAATCGAATAAGCAAAAACAAGAGAGATAGTTATGAAAGGCAAGGAAGGGTGAGTGCACTCACTTGGCGCCGGGATGAAACGTAGCCCGTGCGAGGCGGCGGTTTTCGATTCGGGGCCCGATCGGCGACTAAGCCCCATCTCGAGCGTCGCGTGCCCAAGACACGGCTTCTTCGTCGTTGAGCGGCCGGAGCCTGGGACATCTCGGCAAGAGCCTCCTTGCGAGGCGGTTGTTTAGCGGAGCCTCCTTGCGGCGAAGCGCTGCAGTGGAGCCTCCCCAGGAGTGGGGCGAATGGCGAGGCATTGAAGCGACACTTCCTCGGTCGCCAGCGTCGATTCGGCATGGCGGCGCGTCCTCACCGGCGGGCTGGGAGCATCGGAGCTGCTTTCGCGGCGGCGAGACCGGCTTGGATGGCCGTCTTCTTCTTGGGAGCCCTGCCTCCCTTTCCTTCTTCTTCTTCTTCGGAGTGGCTTGGCGGCGAGGTGGTCTCGGGAGCTCGTCGTCATCGTCGTGACGCTCGAGGCTTCTGCTTGCCTCGATCTCGCGCTGTCGTTGTCCGCGGGTCTTTCGGACCAGCGGTGCGACCTCCTCCTCGGACTCGTCGTTGTCGTCCTCGTCGCCCTTGGCGGGCGGCGACTTCGCCCGACCTGGGCGGATGAGCCCGAGCTCGTCGTCGAAGGAGGAGCCACCCTTCCACCACTTGGAATAGCTGCAGAATCGGAATGAATCGAATTACATTTGCATAGACTGCATTGCGAGCAAAGTAAGGTGGTTACCGTTGGGCTGGACGCTTAGCGGTATGGGGCGACCCGACTGCGCGTCGGTACACGCTGGGTAATCTTCTTCAGCGGGAGGTAGTCCTCCGATTTCCATTAAATCGAGGCAGGCTTCGTCGAGTCTCCCCGGCCCGTGTACTGGTACATGTAGTGGTCACGCTGGGCGAGCGGGACGAGCCGCCGCCCGAGCCAGCAGTTGTACAGATTTATCGTCTGGAGGCCCTTCTTTTTTAGACCACGGATGGTCTGGAGCATCTCGTCGACGACCATCCGCTGGTCGTTGGGGAGCTTGCCGACTTGGAGATGGCGCGGCTCGGACCGATTGGCGGAGTACCGCGGGATCGCCGCCTCGTCCTCCGGAGTCGCCTCGGCCACGTAGAACCACGACTTCTTCCAGTCGCTCGCTGCCTTGGCGGGCAGCATCAGATCAAAGAATGAGGCTTTGGACTTGAGTTGGAATGTCAGGCCGCCCGCGGCTAGCATTGGGCCGCCTGCTTCCTCGCGGCTGATCCGTCCGTGGAACAGATCTTGCCACAAGGGGAAGTAGGGCCGGCAGCCCAAGTAGCACTCCGAGCATACGAAATGGCGAGATGCTCGATCTTGTGGGGACCAGATCGAAGGCTGGATCCATAGTAGTAGCGCAGCCGGAAGAAACGAGGACGTGAAACCCTAGCCCCTTTCGAGATGATGGTGAAACTGATGAATTCCCTCTCGCGGGTTTGGGGTCGTTTCTCCGTGCGGGAATACGCCAACAATGGCTCGCGGGATCCCGCCTCCTCGAAGAGGCCAGGCCCTCGTGCATTTGGATCTACCCATGGTTCGGTGGAGAGGGCCATGGCGAGGGTTGGTTGGGGTGGGAGGATTTGGTCGGATGGATCGCGATGCGAGGAAGGAAAATGCGCGATCGGAAGAAGTGGCGAGAAGTTGGCTTTACAATCGCCGCCATTCCCCTTATATAGTGGGTGTTACCCGCCAAATCGGAAGCCGTTACGCGCGATGATTACGCCAAAGTTACCGTTGGATTACCCCAGCGGATAGTTTGACCGCTGAGCGGTCCAACTCGCCACTCGGCTCGACCAATCACTATGATGGTGATTCGCGGCTCGACTTCCAAAGCCGCGACTTGGATCACTGGTTTCTCCTTTGTACGAGAGCCCGACGATTCATTGGATGCCTACTCCGAAGCCGCGTACTCCAAGCGGCAACCACCTACGCTTAATCGGCGGCGGCCTCGGGGACTCTTGATGGGGATATGCCTCTTGGGGTATACCCGGCAGGGCGTTCGATTGGCCGTGAGTGGCGAGTGGGCTGCATAACGGCGAGTGGATTAAAGCCCGACAAAGGCGCGGCGATTTGGAAGGCAAGGCCTGTGCGAGTAGATAGGCCATCGGATTAGGTTAAATGACTACCGAAGCTTTAAATGAATCGGTTGAGTTATGTAAACCCTAGGGAGGTGAGCCTATAAACCTCCCTATAGGGCGGTAGAGACCGTCCCATCATACACCAGCGACTCGCTTCAGCCGCCGACTCGCCCATTGTAACACCTCCATAATACAATCTAGCAGGAGTAGGTCTTTACCCTCAGGGGCCAAACACGGTAAAACACATGTCTTTGCCCTCATCTCGCACCGCAGATGGCTGGCCGCCCTTGCCCCTCGTTCTACTACTCGCTGCCGATTGCAGCATCTGCCGTGACTATTCCCACGACAATAAGATTGTCCGACTACAACGAAAGACGAGCAGATGAACAACACTTACTTGGCGACTGGTATGAACCGCAGACCGGTGCAGATGCTGGCCAGCTTTCCAGATCGGGCCCCAACTTCCGACTGAGGCCCTTATCAAACACACCGTGTGCCCAAGACACAGAGGGCTTCTTTGAAGACGAGGCCGCAGCAGGAGCTTCCGTGATGACAGCTGCGGGAGCTCTCTTGGGAGGCGAAGCTGCTGCGGCTGGAGTTGCTCCCAACCCAGAGACCGGGGCGAATGGAGGTGGTAGTGATGCCAGAGGCACCACGTCCAAGGGGGCGGCAGCGTCCGGTGCCACGGTCGCGCGCGTCGCCTCGCCCTTAGCCGAGCTGGTGGCGTCAGAACTGGTCGCAGATTGGGGTGGATACGTCGGCTTTGACGGCTTCGTCTTCTTCCTCGGTGGAGCCTTTGCCTCTTTCTTCTGCTTCTTCTTCTTCTTCGACGGCGTGACCTCACGATGTGAGGTGTGCTCGGGAAGCTCGTCGTCATCATCATCGTGAGGTTTGAGGCTTCTACTCGCCTCGAGCTCGCGCTGGTGTTGCCCGCGAGTATTGTGAACTGTTGGGGCAGCGTCTTCCACAGGCTCTTCCTCGTCTTCGTCGTTGTCGTATTCACCCTCGTCGCTCCCGACATCGCATTTGGCGGGTGGCGACTCGCTCCCGTCCTGGACGGACGAGCTCGAGTTCTCGTCGTATGCGGGTGGGAGCCATCCTTCCACCACTTGGAACAACTACAATAAGCATGAGACAACGTTAGCACAACCGCGAATGCATCATCTGCGACTGCGAGTGGTGGCGAAATGACGATTACCGTCAGAGCTGGGCGCCTTGCAGTATAGGAGGCGACCCCGGCCTTTGCGTCCAGATGCCATTCGGCGAAGGAGGACTTCGTCGGATCGTCCTTACCCGTATACTCGTACATGTAATGGTCGCGGCGGGCCAAGGGCACGAATCGCCGCCCGAACCAGCAGTTGTAGAGGTTGATGGTCTGGAGGCCCTTCTTCTTTAGACCGTGGATAGTTTGCAACATTTCGTCGACAACCATCCGCTGATCCAGCGGGAGCTTGCCGACCTGGCAGCGGTTGGGTTCGGCGGTCGACCTTGGAAGCGCCACCTCGCCGTCTGGAGTCGACTCGGTGACGTAGAACCAGGACTTCTTCCATTCGTTTGCCGCCTTGGCGGGTAGCATCAGGTCGAACAACGACGCCTTCGACTTCAGCTGGAATGTTAGGCCACCCGCAGCCAGCATCGGGCCGCCTAACTCTTCGCGGCTAATCCTCCCATGGAACAGATCTTGCCACAGGGGGAAGTAGGGCCTGCAGCCCAGATAGCACTCGCAGAACGCCACGAAGATGGCGAGCTGCTCCATACTATGCGGAACTAGGTCCGACGGCTGGATATCGTAGTAGGCGCAGAAAAGCTGGAAGAAGAGGGAAGTGGGAAACCCCAGACCTCGCTTCAGGTGGCTGGTGAAGCAGATGAATTCTCCCTCGCGCGGGTCCGGAGTCACTTCTCCGTCCGCGGGGATGCGCCATCTGCCGGCGCACAGGATCCCGGCCTCCTCGAAGGACGCCAGTAGCGCCCTGGTACACTTGGATCTGCCCCATGGTTCGGTGGAGGGGGCCATTGGTTGGAAGATCGCGGAGGTCAGGGCTCTCTGGATTGGTTGGCTCGCGATGCGGAGTGGGAAACGGATATGGGCGAGATCGGAGGAAGAACGAAGGAGTGTTTCCCCGTTCGCCTGTCATTCTCCTTATATAGCGGTTGCTACCCGCCAATTTCTGGAGCCGTTAATACGCGGTAATTACCGTTGGATTACCCCAATGGCTAGTTGACCCAATTAATGGTCCAACTTCATCCATTCGACTTCACTCACGTGACTCGATGATTCGCCGACCGATCACTATAATGATCGAGTACTACCGCCGATCGCGCCGCTGCGACGATTGGTCGCCGTTATTGCGCATCGAATAACTAGTTTTCCTTTATTGAGTCCGCCGCTGATTGTTGGACGGACGCATTGGACCCGCATATTCCGATCGCTAGCGACGCTCGCAACCAATCAACGGCCTCGGGGAATATCGATGGGATATGCCTGGGTATACCCAGCAGGCGTTTCCACTAGCCCAGCGCCCGGAAGTGGGCCTGCGGGACGGCGGATCAAGATCGGCGTGGACTCGGACTCGAAAGGCGACCGGAAGTCAGTGTAGATAGGCCCAATCGGACTAGGTCGTAGAGCCGCTGAATCCTTAACTGATTCGGTTGAGATCTGTAAACCCTAGGGGGGTGAGTCTATATAAACCTCCCTAGAGGATGCATAGAGGATACGTCCCATCATACACCCAAGCGACTCGCAGCCTAGCCGCCAAGCTCGCCCCATTGTACTCTCACCATAATACAATCTAGAAGGAGTAGGTCTTTACCCTCCAGGGTCCGAACTGTAGGGGTTCGTAGCATGGAAAACAAAAATTTTCTATCGCATACAAACAAACAAGCCAAGATCTATCTACTAGATTGTAGCAACGAGTCGATAGAGGAACTCACCCTCGAAGATTCCAAAGTGGTTAGAGATCGGTTTCGTGGGTGATGTAGTCGATTTACTCTTCCCGATCTCAAGATCGTGTAGACGATCCTTCCAGCGCCACGTTAAAGGCGCTCCGATCGGTCACATCGTTCGATTTCGACGAAGACCTTCCTCTCCCTTGTTCCAGCAGCGTGGGAGGTTGTAGCACTCTCCTCGCGATTCGGCAACTGGCAGTGGTAATGCGGAAGTAGAGGGAGATCGAGGGCTTCGCCTTAAGCGGTGCAGTATGGTGGAGCTTATGAGAGAGAGGATTAGTGGCCTAGTAATTAGACACACCAATTAGAGCTCTAAACCAATTAGAAGGCTCTAAACTGTTGGCTAAAGCAATTAGAAGCTCTAAACCAAAACAGCTCTAAACAGGAGATCTAGAGTAGAAAGTATTGTGTCTATGGGAGGAGCCTGCCCTCCTTTTATGGGAGGGGTTCCTAAGGCCGGGGAGGAGGAGTCCCTCCCAACTCGGCCTAGGGTGGCGCGGCTGGAGGAGTCCAGCTCCTCCTCCGGGTTGGTTCCAACTCCTCTTGCTTGTTTCCCACAGTTTCTTGTTTTGGGTTTGACTTTCAAACCTGGACATTTGACTTTTCATTTTAGGATTCAATTTAATCCTTTATTTGGGACAAATAACACACAATACATGATGCAATCATTCAATGAGCAATGACACATTCATGTACCCTTCCCCCGGTCTTGGGACAATCCGGAACCTTCTAGAACATTCGATGAAAACACCTAATCATTCCGAACTCGGCGGGACTTTCCTTATATGAATCTTATTCTCGGACCATTCCGGATCACCTCGTGATATCCCGGATCCCATCCGAGACTCAACAACATTCGGTCTCTTTCTCATAATACCATAACTACTCAAACAACGTCGAATCCTTAAGTGTGTCTCCCTACGGTTCGTGAATTATGCGGACATGATCGAGACACTTCTCGAACAATAACCAATAGAGGAATCTGAAATTCATATGGCTCCACATATTTCTCGATTACTTTGCGATCGAATGAACCACTTACATACGATACCAATTTCCCTTTGTCTCACGATATGTTACTTACCCAAGGTTATGATCGTCGGTATCTCGCATACCTAGTTCAACCTTGTTCTTGATAAGTACTCTTTTCTCGTTCCGTGATATGTGATCCCTTGTGACCAAGTCACATGCTTGCAAGCTAATTGGATGACATTCCACCGAGAGGGCCAGTATATCTATCCGTCATGTGGATGGACAAATCCCACTCTTGATCCATGTGTCTCAACCAATACCTTCCGAACACTCAATGCCACTTTTATAACCACCCAGTTACGGTGTGGTGTTTGATGTCATCAAAGCATCCATCCAGAAAGGTGATATGCATGATCTCATGGTCGAAGGAATTAGGTTACTATGTATCAGAAAGCATATAGCAATTGAACTAATGAAATGACTTGATCTTTATGCTACGCTTATCTATAGGAGTATGTCCACCATATCATTCTCCTAACGATATGATCTTGTTGTTGATAACATCTCAATGTTCATGATAGGGAAACCACAATCATTAATCAACCAACAAGCTAGTGAAGTATAGAGGCTATACTAGGGACTTCAAATTAAGTTTACAAAACACACAAGTATTAATGTTTCCTTGTTAATACCATTATAGCATGAATGTAAACATTTATCATAAACACAAAGATATAATAATAACTATATTTATTATTGCCTCTAGGGCATATCTCCAACAGTCTCCCACTTGCACTAGAGTCATCTAATCTAGATTACATGGTAATATACCGAACACCCATGGCAGTTTGGTGTTGGTCATGTTTTGCCCTCGGGAGAGGTTTAGTCAACGGATCCGCCACATTCAGATCTGTGTACTTTGCAAATCTTTATATCCCCATCACGGATATGTTCTCGAATAGCGTGCAGCTTGATATGCTTGACTTCTTGTGTGACCTTGGTTCTTGCGCATTGGCTATGGCGCCCATGTTATCACGATAGATAGACATTGGGTCCAGCACTTGGAACCACGGCTCTGTAATGAACTCTTTCATCCATATCGCTTCTTGTGAAGCCTCAAGCGACCATGTATTCGATTCAGTTGAAGATCTCGCCACAACGCTTTGCTTTGCACTCCTCCATTAGCTTCTTTGCACCATTCAAAATAAACACGTATCCGGATTGTGATTTAGAATCATACGGATCGGTGTTCCAACTAGCATCGGTGTAACCATTAACAACGAGCTGTTCATCACCTCCATAAGAAAGAACCATATCCTTAGTTCTTCTCAAGTACTTAAGGATGTTTTTGACCGTGTCAATGATCCACTCTGGATCACTTTGATATCTGCTAGTTAAACTAACGACATATGCAATGTCGGGCCTAGTACATAGCATGGCATACATTAGAGATCCTATGGCTGAGGCATAGGGGTCTTACTCATCCTTTCTCTATCTTACCCGATGTGGGACTTTGAGTTTTACTCAAGGTCGTATTAGGCAACATGGGCAAGAACCCTTTCTTGCTTTCTTCCATTCAAATCTCTTTAGAACTTTGTCCAAATATGTACTACTGTGACAATGATATTTGGCGTTTGATCTATCTCTATAAATCTTTATGCCTAATATGTAAGCTGCTTGGCCAAGATCCTTCATTGAAAACTATTATTCAAATATTCCTTGACACTATTAAGAAGGTCTACATCATTCCCAATCAACAATATGTCATCCACATAGTATTAAGAATGCTCTGAGCTCCCACTCACTTTCTTGTAAATACAAGCTTCTCCATAAGTTTGTATAAAACCAAAACTTTGATTACCTTATCAAAGCGTTGATTCCAACCGGGATGCCTGCTTCAATCCATAGATGGACCGTTGAAGTTTGCATACCTTGTTAGCATCTTTAGAATCGACAAAACCTTTGGGTTGCATCATATACAACTCTTCATCAATGTCTCCATTGAGGAATGCTGTTTTGACATCCATCTGCCATATCTCATAATCATAATATGCGGCGATTGCTAACATAATCCTCACAGACTTTAGCTTCGCTACTGGTGAGAAAGTCTCATCGTAGTCAACTCCTTGAATTTGTCGAAACCCTTTTGCGACAAGTCGAGCTTTATAAACGATAACATTACCATCAGCATCTGTTTTCTTCTTGAAAATCCATTTGTTCTCGACAGCCTTCCGGCCATCCGGTAAGTCCACCAAAGTCCATACTTGGTTTTCGTACATGGATCCAATCTCGGATTTCATGGCTTCTTGCCATTTATTGGAATCTGGGCTCATCATCGCTTCCTCATATGTCTCGGGGTCGCCGGTGTTGTCCACCACCATGACATTCATAACGGAATCATACCAATGCAGGGTAGTGCGAGTTCTCGTTGATCTCGAGGCTCTGTAGCAACTTCAACGAAGTTTCATGATCATCATCATTAGCTTCCTCCCTTATTGGTGCGAGCACCACGGGAACTTCTTCGGTCTTGCGCTACTATAATTCGAGAGAAGGTTCAACATCCTCGTCAAGTTCTACTTTCCTTCCGGTCACTTCTTTCGAGAGAAATTCCTTCTCTAGAAAGGATCCATTCTTAACAGCGAATGTTTTGCCTTGGATCTATGATAGAAGGTATACCCAATAGTTTCCTTTGGGTATCCTATGAAGGCATTTTCCGCTTTGGGTTCAAGCTTGTCGTTGTAACTTCTTTACATAGGCTTCATCCCCAAACTTTAAGGAGCGACAATTTAGGTTTCTTCCCAAACCATAATTCATACGGTGTCGTTTCAGCAGTTTAGACGGTGCCCTATTTAAAGTGAATGCGGCTGTTTCTAATGCATAACCCCAAAATGATAGCGGTAAATCTGTAAGTGACATCATAGAGCGAACCATATCTAAGAGAGTTCGATTACGACGTTCGGACACACCATTCTGTTGTGGTGTTCGGCGGTGTCAATTGTGAAAGTATTCGCACTTCTTTAAATGCTCGCCAAACTCGTAACAGATATTCACCTCCACGATCGAGCGTAGAAATTTAATCTTCTTGTTACGTTGATTCTCTACCTCACTTTGAAACTCCTTAAACTTCTCGAAAGTTTGGGACTTATGTTTCATGAAATAGATATACCCATATCTACTCAAGTCATCCGTGAAGGTAAGAACATAACGATAACCACGGCAGCGACGCTACACTCATTGGACCACACATCGGTATGTATGATTTCCAATAAGTCCGTAGCTCGCTCCATCATACTGAAAATGGAGTCTTAGTCATTTTACCCATCGGACATGCTTCGCATCTTTCAAGTGATTCAAAATCAAGTGATTCAAGAAGTCCATCGAATGGAGTTTCTTCATACGTTTCACTCGATGTGACCAAGGCACGATGCCACATATAGGTCGAATTATCGCTTGATTTCAAGCGTTTAGCCTCAATATTATTGATATGTGTATTTCCACTATCGAGATTCAATAAGAATAGACCATCTATCAAAGGTGCATGTCGTAAAACATATTACTCATATAAATCGAACAACCATTATTCTCGACTTAAACAAGTAACCGTCTTGCAATAAACAAGATCACGAGATAATGTTCATGCTCAACGAGCACTAAATAACAATTATTTAAGTATAAAACTAATCCCGATGGTAGATGAAGGGTAGCGTGCGACCGCGATCACATCAACCTTTGATCCGTTTCCCAGCGCATCGTCACCTCGTTCTTCGCTAGCTTCCGTTTATTCTGCGGCTTTTGAGTTACAAATATGAGCAGCGAACCGATATCAAATACCGGGCACTACTACGGTACTAGTGAGATACACATCAATAACATGTATATCGGATATACCTTTCTTCTTGATGTTGCCGTTCTTGAGATCCGCCAAGTACTTTGGGCAATTCGCTTCGATGACCTTCTCCCTTGCGGTAAAACACTCGGTTTGGGCTTAGGTCGGCCTTGGTCTTCTTCGGCGTGGTAGCTTTCTTACCACCCTTCTTGAAGTGTCCTTTGCTTAGACTTGCCTTTCTTGAATTTGGTGGTCTTATTGACCAACAACACTTGGTGCTCTTTCTTGATCTCCACTTGCAGATTTTAACATGGCAAAGAGTTAAGCAGCGTCTTGTTCATGTTACGCATGTTGTAGTTCATCACAAAGTTCTTGTAACTTGGTGGTAGTGATTGGAGGACGGTAAATCCCCAAAGCATTAGGAATCACAATACCCAAGCTTTGAAGTTTGTTTGCATGCGGACATCTTAAGCACATGCTCACCGAGCTGCCCTCTTCCATCTTGCGGTTAAAGAACTTTTCGGAAGCCTCATAGCTTTCAATTGCGCATGAGTCTCAAAATCAATTTGAGATCCTCGACAATATCATATGGGTGCGACTCTTCAAACCTTTTACGAAGCTCAGATTCTAAACCATACAAGATAGCACCTTGAACTATAGATCTTGATTCTTAGGCGAGGTAAGCGTTCTTTACTTCATCGGGAGCATCATTTGCGGTGGGTCACCAGCGGTGCATCCGACATAGGTCAAATTACCGTTGTGAGGACAATCCTCAAATTGCGGAACCAATCCATGAAGTTGCTTCCATTGTTTTCAACTTTTCTTTCTCTAGGAGCATTAAAATTGATGGTAGGGGCTGCCATTGATCTACAACATATTTGCAATAGTTTAGACTAAGTTTATGACAAATTGAGTTCAAATTAATTAATGAAATTAAACTAGGTGAACTCCTCAAAACAATATCCCTCACATTGTTTTAGTGATCACGAACCAAATCCACTACATCAACACCGATCATCACGAGTTGATATAGTTTCAATGGCGAACAATCATCATGTTCATCATATCTACTATACGATTCATGCTTTACCTTTCGGTAATCCGTGTTCGAGACCATATGCACATGCTAGGCTCGTCAAGATCAAACCTTAGTTTACGCATGAGCAAATCTGGCTTGCTCACGTTGTATACACTTGCAGAATCTAGAACACCCGATCATCACGTGGTGCTTGAAACAACAAGCTTTAACAGCGGTGCTAACTAAGGGTGAACACTTTATGATTTGAAATTGATGTGCATGAGGATCATCTTATAATGCTACAAGTAGTCTACTAAGCAATACAAGATGCATAAAGGATTAACATCACATGCAATTCAATATATATGTGATATGATATGGCCTTTCTTCTTCGTGCCTTGATCTCCATCTTCAAGCACGAACATGATCTCCATCATCACCGGCATTGCATCAAGGTCGATGGCGGCTTCTCCATGGTTGTAGTCCACCGGCTTCAACTATTACAACTACTTTGAATAGAACCGCGGGTCTTAACATAAATTAAAGACAACCATATGGCTCCTGCGGTTGTCGACTTACAATAAGGAACATTGCATACATCAAATATAATCACAATCATGGCCATATCACATCATTTGCACCCTGCAAAACAAGTTAGGCGCTTCTACTTTCTTTGCATATTTTACGTGGTTTGGGGCTTTCAATAAGTGTCGTTCTAACTACGAACAAGAACCACAACATTGATACTAGCATTGTTGATCACCGTTGTAAATTGGATCTTAACTATGCTAGGAGAAACATGCACCATAAAGCCACTTATGCAATACAAGTTACATGTCAAGCGTGGAGCAAGTCTCATGAGCGATGTCATGTAAGGTTAGCCGGGCTTCATCCCAACATACCGCCAAGATGCAAAGTACACAAAAGCAATCTACAATAAAAGCATCAACGCCCACAATGACCATTGTGTTCTACTACTGTGAGATCTACATATAGACACGGCTCGATACCCTTTGTAGGGGTTCGTAGCATGGAAAACAAAATTTTCTATCGCATACAAACAAACAAGCCAAGATCTATCTACTAGATTGTAGCAGTCGATAGAGGAACTCACCCTCGAAGATTCCAAAGTGGTTAACGAGATCGGTTCTCGTGGGTGATGTAGTCGTACTCTTCCGATCTCAAGATCGTGTAGGCGATCCTTCCAGCGCGTTCGGCAGCGCTCCCTTGATCGGTCACCGTTCGATTTTCGGCGAAGACCTTCCTCTCCTTGTTCCATGAGGCGGAGGTTGTAGCACTCTCCTCGCGATTCCGGCAGACTGTGGCGTGTGGTGGGAAGTAGAGGAGATCATGAGGCCGCCTTAAGCCGGTAAGAGTATGGTGGAGCTTATGAGAGAGGATTAGTGGCCTAGTAATTAGACACACCAATTAGAGGGCTCTAAACCAATTAGAAGGCTCTAAACTGTTGGCTAAAGCAATTAGAAGCTCTAAACCAAAACAGCTCTAAACCGGAGATCTAGAGTAGAAAGTATTGTGTCTATGGGAGCCCTGCCCCTCCTTTTATGGGAGGGTTCCTAGGCGGGAGGGAGGAGGAGTCCCTCCCAACTCGACCTAGGGCTGGCGCCGCTGGAGGAGTCCAGCTCCTCCTCGGGTTGGTTCAACTCCTCTTGCTTGTTTCCCAGTTTCTTGTTTTGGGTTTGACTTTCAAAGCGGACATTTGACTTTCTGTTTTAGGATTCAATTTAATCCTTTATTTGGGACAACAATAACACAATACATGATGCAATCATTCAATGAGCAATGACACATTCATGTACCCTTCCCCGTGGGACAATCCGAAACCTTCTAGAACATTCCGATGAAAACACGGAATCATTCCCGAACTCAAAGCAGGACTTTCCTTATATGAATCTTATTCTCCGGACCATTCCGGATCACCTCGTGATATCCCGGATCCCATCCGAGACTCCGAACAACATTCAGTCTCTTTCTCATAATACCATAACTACTCAAACAACGTCGAATCCTAAGTGTGTCTCCCTACGGTTCGTGAATTATGCGGACATGATCGAGACACTTCTCGAACAATAACCAATAGAGGAATCGGAAATTCATATGGCTCCCACATATTTCTACGATTACTTTGCGATCGAATGAACCACTTACATACGATACCAATTTCCCTTTGTCTCACGATATGTTACTTACCCAAGGTTATGATCGTCGGTATCTGCATACCTAGTTCAACCTTATTCTTGATAAGTACTCTTTTCGTTCCCGTGATATGTGATCCCTTGTGACCAAGTCACATGCTTGCAAGCTAATTGGATGACATTCCACCGAGAGGGCCAGTATATCTATCCGTCATGTGGATGGACAAATCCCACTCTTGATCCATGTGTCTCAACCAATACCTTAGAACACTCAATGCCACTTTTATAACCACCCGATTCGGTGTGGTGTTTGATGTCATCAAAGCATCCATCCATTAAGGTGATATGCATGATCTCATGGTTGAAGGAATTTAGGTTACTATGTATCGAAAGCATATAGCAATTGAACTAATGAAATGACTTGATCTTTATGCTACGCTTATCTATAGGAGTATGTCCACCATATCATTCTCCTAACGATATGATCTTGTTGATAACATCTCAATGTTCATGATAGAAACCACAATCATTAATCAACCAACAAGCTAGTGAAGTATAGAGGCTATACTAGGGACTTCAAATTAAGTTTACAAAACACACAAGTATTAATGTTTCCTTGTTAATACCATTATAGCATGAATGTAAACATTTATCATAAACACAAAGATATAATAATAACTATATTTATTATTGCCTCTAGGGCATATCTCCAACACGAACCTGGGTAAACCCTTGTGTCTCAGCCCTCATCTCGCACCGCAGATGGCTGGCCGCCCTTGCCCCATGTTCTACTACTCGTTGCCGATTGCAGCATCTGCCGTGGTCATTCCCACGACACCCGCAAAGACAACATGTATGATTACAAATAAATGATCTTGATCATGAACGGAGCTCACATAATCTAAACATAAAATCACAAAGGAGGAGAAACAACCATCTAGCTACTGTATGGAACAATAGTCCAAGGATAAACTACTCACGCATCATACCGGAGGCTGGCATGGTGATGAAGAAGGCCTTCGGGATGATCTCTCCCCTTGACAAGGTGCGGAAAAGCGGATCCCCGATCTAGGGAGGATGGTGGCGTGACTACGGACTGTTTGTGGAGATTTGATCGGTGCTTATGGTTTACGCATTGGGGTGACTTTATGGCGAAGGGCAAGGTCGGTGGGC